>OX442331.1:10117384-11317384 GCA_949358125.1 Idaea dimidiata
CGTAATTGCTTGACCAGATCGAAGAAAACTATAGTTAATTTCTTCTATGGTTTTCGCGATTTTGCATAATAAAACACTTTATTTATCCGGTTTTATCGCGTTTTTATTCATTATTTGACCCGAGCTTTCGCCAACTTTACAGTTGGCTTTTTCAAGGTTAACTGAGATGTAATTTGTCTATTTTAAACATTCTAAAAAGTTACAGTAAACTACCGCCTCATAATTATTTGCAATAAAAACGTTCCAGTGTACGCAGACTATAGAGTTATTGTAATAGTAAAAGAAGTAGTAAGAATAGTATAGTAAAAGAAGTAGTAAAGAAGAAGTAGTTGAATAAAAACGCGATAAAACCGGATAAATAAAGTGTTTTATTAAAACTATAGTTAATAACACCATGCTGAGACCACCAAACAGTTACCATTACCTTTTTATTGGTAAGTTTTGCTTTAGGACACTGTTGTGGCATTTGACCTGGGGTCAGCCATTGCATTTTTCTTTTCCGGTTATCATAAAGAATCCACTTTTCATCACATGTTACAATTCGATCCATTATTCCTTCATTTCTGTACCGGTTCAACAAGGCAACACAAGTTTCAACACGCGTTTCTTTCTGCAGATCAGTCAAATCATGAGGCACCCATTTTTCGTATTTTTTTATTTTATTGATTTGACGCAAGTGAGTCAATAAAGTGGGTAAGGTAACGTTAAACCATGCCGCTAATTCCTGGGTAGTTTGACTAGGATCGGCTTCCACTATCTCTCTTAATTCATCGTTATTCACCTGTGTGGGCGGTCTTCCTCGTGGCTCGTTCTTTAAGTCGAAATTTCCATCACGAAAGCGTTTAAACCAAAATCGCACGGTGCGTTCATTAGTAGACCCCTCTCCAAACGCAGCATTGATATTGCGGGCTGTTTCTGCCGCGTTAGTTCCGCGTCGGAACTCGTATTCAAAAATCACTCGAATTTTCGCAGTATCCATCTTTCTTGTCTAAATTGAATAACAAAAACAATTGAAAGTCGATATTCAAATGTTTCACATTTTTTAAAAAAAGAACATCACAGAAACCATTTGAAAAAAGTTTCATTCGAAAACCTCAAACCATGAAGATTCTATGTCAATTCAAAGAACCTATTGCAATAAAACGGCAATTTCATACTTTAACCCCTATTATTTAGAAATATAGGTACTCAATATTGTACTATTTTTTTTGTAATTACATATATTTATACATACACGACACGACAAGACACCCAGACCTGATACAAATATTTATTTTTAAGCAAGAATATTTGCACCTGACGAAAATCGAACCCGCAGCCTTTTGCATTTCAGTCGAGCGTCCGCCCGACGTGCAACAGAGGTCATCGAATTATAGTAACGTTTGTTATACCTAATATACTCCACCCCATTAGGTATAATCCTTTACTGATTTTAAAATGATAGATGTAAAATTTGATTAATTAATGTAATTACAAAAAATGTAAGTTGGATATCAGATAAGGACGATAAAAATATTGAATATATACAACATTTTACAAACTTGAATCAATAGTTGCCAAAAATTTTCAATCGAAAATGAAGGTGACCCTCGTGTGTTTGCTGATAGGCACAGGTGAGTTGTCATAGTTCATAATTATTTACTTAACAAATTGCAAGTAACATAAGGTATGTTACTAAAGCATGCAATTTTAACTTTTGCTATCTAATTTAATGTCTGATATATAATTAATTTTAGCTATTTGATGTGATCCTCTCATTCGATCCACATAAAAACTGTCCTCTTTTTCACCTTTTTAATAACATTGTTCGATTCTGGTTGAATATTAAGTATAAGATTGACAAAAAAACAGCGGAACCGAACTATGTTAATCGTTGGAAAAGAGGTTTTCCTTTGGACTCTTGTTGCATGGCTATATAACGAAGGTATGCTACGAATAACCCTTCATAATCCTCATAATTTTACAACGAAAATTTGAAAACTTGCAGCCTACTTAGCCTCTGCTGTACCCATAGAAGATCCTTCACAATATGGCTCAAACAAGGAGTACCCTCGTTTTATTCAGTGGCCTGATAATGAGGGGAACCTGCACGATGTAGACTTGGAAGCTGAACCCGATATGAAATTCGTGGATGAAATTAGCAGAAATCCTGAAAGGAATCAATACCTGCTATTCACCAGGTAAGATTAATGTTTCCAGTTCCACAGTTTAAATATTTGTAATTTGTATCAGATTCTCGATTTTCTTTAATTTTTTTCAGGCGCAATTCACTCTTATCTCAAACTCTAACAATGAACAATGCTAACTCAATTTTGAATTCGAACTTCAACCCTAACCTACCTACGATGGTTATCGTCCACGGTTGGCTCAGTACCCGATTGACTGATCCTAATCCAACCGTCCGTCGTGGTAAGTCCGTATTTTTATTAATATTTTATCTCAACACTAAAAAATATTTTTAAAAACGAAATAATTTCTTCTATGGTTTTCGCGATTTTGCATAATAAAACACTTTACTTATCCGGTTTTATCGCGTTTTTATTCATTATTTGACCCGAGCTTTCGCCAACTTTACAGTTGGCTTTTTCAAGGTTAATAATAATAATAAATAATAAAATAAATAAAATCTTTATTTCATAACACAAGTAGCTTTAAATAAATTAGAAAATTGGACACTCCTTTTAGGCATAAAAATACCTGTGCCAGGAGTCACCACTCTTCCGTTCCTTACGCTATACTTAATAATTATTTATTATATGTAACAAAATTAAAAAATAAATTTGAAAAACTTAGAAAATTGAAAAGGATAATTACGAGTATGTAAGTGTAAAGTTGTTAGTACGTCAGTTGTGTATGTTTCAGTAATTGTTGTGTTGTGTGTGTATGGTAAATGGATGAATATTGTGTTTATCAGATATGTGGGTGTTTGGATATGGTAAGTGTGATAGGGTGTGTGTATGTATGAGTGGTGAGTCGGAGGTGTTGTAAGAAAGTATACAGTACTATGTGTAGATGTTGTATGTGTGTAGGTGGATGTATGTTTGGCAATAGCTGACTCGCTGACTGAGATTGAGACTCCGCTGCCGAATGCTACATAGCATTCTTCAGCAGACCCTCAACCTCCTCATAGGATAGAATCATCAACCAGTTTGTTATCGCAGATTTGCAGTCACGCAAAGTTTTAGCATATATTTCTATTTGCCTATTTACCTTATTGTATAAGGTTGAGGAAATACTAGCAAATTGCATTCCTGCAAAAATAGTTCTGTTTCGAGCAACTGATATAACCAAATCTCTTCTTCTTCTTAGTAGTATATTTGGATCATACCCTATAGATTTGTGTTTTTTTATAATCATATGGAGTATATATAGCTTACGTACAGATAGGAGACTAGTTTCAGAATACAGATCAGCTGTTGGGTAGCATCTCTTTCTGAAGTACATGACCTTGATTAATGCTCGTTGTGCCCTTTCTACTTCCAAAAACCGTGTCTTAAAAGCACCACCCCATATAGGAATGCAATAGGTAATTATTGATTGTGCTAAAGATACGTATATTCTGTTTAGAAGATCATTTTTTGAATTTTGACTTTTGTTAGATGGAATAACATGCCTAAGAGTTTTAAAAATCCATATAAACTTCCTAATACGTGAGGTTAAATTTTCAATATGAGGATACCAGGACAAATTTTGATCAACTACTACTCCGAGATATTTAGTTTTATTTGTTTTTTTAATTGTAGGACAACCACAATCTGTTCTACATATGTGATTACATGAATGGATGGTAATTATGTAGTCCTGATTAGGTTGTGTGTTATTGTAAATGCTAAAACACATAAAGTTAGTTTTAGTTGCGTTCAGAGTGAGAAGATTGTATTTCAGCCATTTAGCCACCACAGACATTCCGTCCTCAGTACATTTTCTTACCTTCTCCCAAGAAGAGTCGGTGAAGACGATGGCCGTGTCATCTGCGTACGTGAAAATCCTTGCATGTTTTAGGTTCATGTTACAGAGGTCATTTATATATACAAGAAAGAGGGTAGGTCCTAAGACACTTCCCTGAGGCACGCCGTATGACACGGCAATGTCCTCACTTTGACAGTCTTCAAGTTTGACCTTTTGAACTCTTCCTGACAGGTAGCTTTTAAATAACTCCAGCTGACTATTTCTGATACCAATCTTTTCGAGTTTTTGCGCAAGGATTGATATAGAGACGGTGTCGAATGCTTTTTTCAGATCAATGAACACTGTTAAACACTTTTGCCTTTTGTCCATTTGTTCTGTTATATGAGTGGTTAGTGATTCGACAGCATCTTCCGTAGACACCCCGCGCCTAAAGCCGAACTGGTTAGGAGAAAGTATGTTGTTAGCCGTTAAATAACTAAGTAGTCTATTATTAATTAATTTTTCTAAAATTTTTGAAAGCACTGGTAACACTGAGATAGGCCGATAATTATTTACGTCGTCTCTATCTCCACCCTTGTGAACTGGTGTTACGATAGATTTTTTCAGTGCAGAAGGGAAGATTCCAGTACTAAAACATAGATTAGCCAGATGTGAGATGATGGGCGATATTTCATGTCTAATATGCTTAAAGTATTTGGTTGTGATATTATCCCAGCCAGGAGCACTGTCACTTTTTAAGTTAGATATAAGTCTGTTTACCTCACCAGCATCTGTATCAAGAAGCACAAATGACTGTTGTACGCTAGGTAAAGAAGTCACATATTCATCAGTCTTATCCAGGGCTATGGTAGATTGTATTTTTTTAGCAAGAGATTCACCTACGCTCGTAAAAAAACTGTTAACATAGTTAGCTGACTCTATTGGGTTAGATTTCGCATAAGTAAGTTCTAAATTAGGGACCCTCTTTTTATTAGTATACGTTATATTCTTAATATTATTCCACAAAAGTTTATTATTGCTAATTGATCTACTTAATATATCTCTGTCATATCTTCGTTTAAGTTTTTTTATTATATTATTGCAGTAATTTCTATAGCGGGTATAGGTTATTTTTTTAATTAGATCGTGTGGGTTATCACGTGCTTGCTTTTGCAATTTATTTCGATTTCTGATACACCTAAGGATACCAGCAGTGATCCATGGTTTTATTATACGCTTGCTTTTTGGAATTTGTATCGTTATTGTGTTTTCTTTAGCGGAATCTACAATTTTTTGTATTAAATAGTTCGTCGCCTTTTCTGGGTCGCTACAGAAAAAGAGTTCATCTAAATTCTTGCCTTGTAAACATTTTAGCGCATCTTCAAAATTAATTTTAGTCTTAGTTTTAGGTACAATAGTTTTATTCTTAATTTTAGATAATGATAAAAATATAGTGTAATGGTCTGTAATAGTCGTTCGAATAATAGCAACGAAAGCTGATGATTTCTTGTTGCTTATTTTTATCATGAAGTGATCCAAGCAACTTTGGTCTCTTGTGGGTAGATTGTGTCCGGGCATGATCCCATAGAACGCCAGTTTATCGAGGTAGTAGTTTCTATTTTTATATTCGTAGGGTTGCTCCGAAGGTCTATAAAGAAGATTAATATTCATATCTCCCGTTATTATAACATTTTTCTGTGTACCCAGCGTAGCAATATGTCTTATTAACGAATCAATAAAATTGTCCGCATTTTTGTTAGAAGGGGAACGATAAATACACAGCACAATGCTATTTAAGATTTCTACCTGAATACATGACGAGTGGTGTATCCGAATCTCATTTACTTTTGCTGTTAGATTGCTTTTAATGTACACTACGACGCCGTCGTTTTGGTTGACCTGATAAGACGTTGTATAAGATAAGTAATTGGGTAAGTTAGGTATAGGTTTGTCGGAATTTAACCGACACTCGGTTAAAACTATGATATCGGCCTCGAAATTGTAACTACTTAAGTTGATAATAAAATCATTAAAGTTAGAATAGATACTTCGTATATTTTGTGTGATAATTTTTAAATCATTCATTTTTACCTGGTAATGTTTACATAATTCGGATGAATCACACTGTACAGACCTAGCGCAACTTAATTGGTCTATGTCACGTAAAGTATGTAATACGTCACCCATATTGAAAACCCACATAAGCTTCATACTTAACACTGTCATGATTATATATTTTTCGATAACATAAGTAAAACCCCCCAAAATCGTAGACTACGACTACAAGTCTTAAAAATAATAATAATATTAGGCAGCTAAACTTTATCCAAGGAATGTTAGTTGACTCCCGCAACATAAAACAATACTTATTAATTTTGCCTATGTTTATACATTTACACCGCGACCTATAATCCAATGTAAGAATAATTATTTTATAACTATGAGTTAAATGTGTGTTTACGCGTTTGGTACAAAAATGTATTAAACCTATTATAATTACTAACAGATGATTAAGTATTGCACTGACGTATAGATATCTATAATATGTATATTCATAATTAAAGGTATAGTTTACTAGTACATAATATAGTAACTTTGAGTTTCTTATATTAAAACTAGATTTTAGTAATCTCAAAAAAATTGAGGGTAAGTATTTAGTGACTGCTTCATATTTACGAAAGAATAGTTTGATGTTCTTATGGTAGTGTCGAGTTTGTAAAGTATGATATGTGTTTATGATTTTAATTATGCTGTTTTGATTATAATATGTAGTATTAAATGTGTTTGTGTTTGTTGTGTGAAATATTTGTAGATACTCGCAAAAATATGACAATATCACTTCCATAGACAGGTATAATACACACAGAATGAAATCAAAATAGAAACATTTTTCAATTACATTGGAGGGGCAGATACTTGAAGTGTTTATAATTTCAAAGATATTTAGGTATATATTACTGTGCACTTCACCTACTCTGCGATTGAAATGCTTTTCTTTTAGAAAAAAACGGTTTGAATAATAAATCGAACATAGTCATTCGTCTTGTTTTAACATATTTAGAATTTGGGTTTCGTTTACTATTTGAATAATCGCCGAACTGTCATTCTTTCTTACGTATATTTTGCCATAGGAAGTCCAACAGTATTTGTAGTTTTTGGACTTCACAAGGTCACGAGATAAGAAATGAAGACGGGCAGCCTTTGCTGTTAGGTGTTCTGTGATAAATATAGGTTGCAAACCAGCTTCAGCCGATTTCAGTCCTATATGAGTACCACATAATTTAGTTTTATGTTGTACATTAAATTTCTTGCAGGATTTAATGAGGTTATTCTTCAATAATGAAGAAGTGGTTTCCACTACTATAGACGGATTTTTGATTGTAGTTTTTTTAACTTGAACTCTATAGACATCTTTTATGTCGGCCTTGCTCAAGGTACATCCCGTTGTACTTGCCAGACAAAGTGCCATGCTGATAAGGTCTTCCTTTGTCTCATTTGGGGTTTTAGGGACGTTCTTGATTTCGATATCGGTCTTTCTCTGATCACGCTGCAAAATCTCAACTTTATCCTCCAAAATTGCAATATACTTCTTATCTTCTTGTACCTTTCCCTCGAGCTGCTCAAACTTTTTGCTAAACTCTTCGTTCTGCGCTGATAGAAAAGTGATCGATGTTTCAATGTTTTTCAGCGTTTCAGTATGCTTATTCAGTTCCCTCTCTTGTTTTTTTATGAAAGCTGATAACATAGCTTGAATCTCCTTTTTAAATACAGCAAACTCCTCGGCAAAATTGACATCCTCTCTCTTTCTCTTTTTTCGTTGGGTTTCGGGTCTTTTATCCAACTCCGTATCAGATAATGATTTGTTTAGATCCATTCTAGTATTGTATGTATAGATAGGTATGTATTGTCGTCACTAGTTGCAGTTTTCACCGCACTGGCTAATATCTCTGCAGCGATGAGTGAATGCGATAGCAATTATGTCAACTATCTTCCTTCCTCGAGGCAGGGTATGAGGTCGGGGTGACGCGAGCCTGTCGAAGTCGGTACGGCACGGCTTGTAATTGCGACACAAATTACACACCAATACTTTAGAATTAGAGACTATTGTCGTAAACACTTGTATTTAAATAATTATAACAATCCTTTAAACAACACGCGACACGTCCATCTAGAAAGCGGTCTCGGACGAAAGAGGACTGAGATCTCAGTCAACCTTGAAAAAGCCAACTGTAAAGTTGGCGAAAGCTCGGGTCAAATAATGAATAAAAACGCGATAAAACCGGATAAGTAAAGTGTTTTAAAAACGAAATATTTTTATTATTTTTTTCCAGACCTTGCATTAATCTCGATTTTTATTCTATATTATTATTTTACAGCTTACCTCGATAAAGTCGACGGCAACGTTATTGTGGTGGATTGGTCCCACACCTCATTGAACCCTGTCTACGCAACTGCCGCAGCTGGAGTTCCAGCAGTCGGTCGACACATCGGCCAGTTCCTCACTTTCCTCAACAGTGTAACTGGAGCTCCATTCACCTCCATGCACCTTGCTGGATTCAGTTTGGGTGCTCATGCTGTTGGTAACGCTGGACGTGAAACGGGAGGCAGAGTGGCTCGCGTCACTGGTAATTATGCTGTCAATCTCGGAATAACTCTAGTGTTAGAACTAGTTTACTTAGACGACTATTAATATTTAATTAAATTTACAGCTTTGGATCCTGCTGGACCATTGTGGAACTACAATACTAACCGCGTCCGTCCTACTGATGGAGTATATACTGAAGCCATCCACACAGATGGTGGTCTTGGTGGTCTAGGTATCGGATCTAATGTCTGCCAGGTCGATTTCTTTCCCAACGGTGGCAACTCCCAACCAGGCTGCCTCACCAGTTTGTGCAACCACAATCGTGCCTGGGAACTGTTTGCGTCATCTATCCCCAATACTCATCTCGTTGGAAGACAATGCTCTACCTCCTTACAAATAACATGGAATACTTGCACTGGGGCTCAATTTCCTTTGGGCAACGATAACTTAAACAAGAGAGGGTATGTATTTGTACGATACCGATGTTAGCTATGATTTAATAATATGAAGAATGAAATGACCTCACTTTTCCTTTGTTTCAGATCTGGCATGTACCGAATCAATACCGGCCGAAGCCATCCGTTCTAATGTAGGAAATTACAACTGTCGTTTACTTAGTGATTAACTGAAGGAATGCTTTAATGGAATGTGTTTGAATTTTTTTTTCGAAAAATCATAATATCTATTAAGTTTTTTTTAAACAAAAATAAATTAAAATAAAGACAACTATTTGTACTAATACTGTTTGAACAAATGTTTGCATTAAAGTTCATATTCATTAAGTTATCCCTTCTTCTTTTCGGATAGTGATGGTGTATCTCACTTAGTCTTGGAGCTGTCAGATCGCTTTAAGGCCTCTAACTTAGCCTAACGACTACTATCAGATATAACAACCCATCTCCCAATTAATCCCTAAAGGAACAGATACACAAAGCTGCTAAAAAATATGCATTATGGGCGCAGCAGAGTTTAAATAGGTTTTGACAGATAGATGGACCGACGGACCAACGCAAATAGTGATCATGTAAGGGTTCCTTGTTTGCCTTATGGGGTATTAAAAATAACTTACAAGAAAAATATAAATTTGAGTATTTTGTTGCATGTACCTATTAATGAAGTTATTTTAAAATATCGCGTTTCTACATTACGGTGATGGAAAATATCGTGAGAAAACCGACATGTCCTAGGACTTATTACTGTTCAAAGGCATAGGACATTCGCCAATCCGGAGTAGGCTCCCGTGGCGTCTCACTGCCTTATGCCTCTAAGAGGCCCTTGCTCTGCAGTAGAATAAATTAAAGGGGTTTAATTTATTTATTTGTATTAGGTACATTTTTGTAAACCGAAACGACATATACTTTCTTTTGTTTTTCCTTGGCTACTCCATTAGGCCAAAGTCGACTTTGAAATAGGCTACTTTAACTGAATGCCTTTTCAAAATTTCTTGTCTGTACTATGAACGATAAGAAGATCTTCAGTTTAGCGCCAAGAGAGAATAGAGTACCAGAGAGTACCTAAAATATCATTACAACCGTGACTTGGTGGTACTGATACTCGGCCTTATTCACTCCCACCGAAACGAACCCGACTTTCGTTATCGCTGTTTTTACGAAACTTCTTTCCGTGCCGAAAAATCTGGATTTTGTGATTCATGCTAACGTTTCCGCTTATTCGGAAAATTTAACGACGGAAGTAACCTTTTTCCGATAAAAAATCATAAACAATTTTCATCTATATTCAGAAGAGCATTTACGGAGACAGCTATTTTTTGGTAGAAAATGGTAGAAAATATTTAAGTGTTTTTTCAATCTATTTTTCATACTCAGAAAATGCAATGACTATTTTACTTATATTCCATAAATTTAAATCCAAAAATCTCACGCGAACGGTTAATTACAAACATTTTTCTTTGATAGAATGCAAATGCACTGAACTATCTCCGTAAACTGTAAACGTAAATGTCATTTGTCAGTGTCATACAAGCGTTATTTGACTTAACCGCCTTATTCAAAGTTAGGTACTTGGAAATAACCTATAAAGTATTTTGTGGAAATAAAAAAGGAGGTTTATTAATACTTTATCAACAAAAAGCGACGTTACAACAGCGCCAGGCGCTTTTCGAATTCATTGCTGGTAACTGTTAAATAGGAAAAGGGAGGCTTTCAGTACAAAGTAAGTAAATATGTTACTTATGTATGATCTTTCGTACGCATTCGCAAATTTGAATTAAAATTTGCGAATTCATTTCTTATTATTTGTAGTCATGGTTGGCCTGCAAGTCCGATACTAGAGCGAAATCAGCCGCAATTTGTAGCTTGAAGCCTAGAGCTTAGTTTGGGGATTGAGCTGTGTATGTATTTATTTATTATTATTTAACTTGAAGAAGTATGTTTAAAGTTTGTTTAAATTGCAACATAATCTGGAACTTATTTAATAAATACATGTTACAGAACAAAGCTCGTAGCTGCCTCTGTGGACGATGAACCTGTCCATCTAGCTAGATGTTGTGATGGAAGTGGAGGTGGAACAAAGCCCACCCTCAGGAGAGAGACACCTACCAGCAGTGCCAGAGTGAGTGCAATGTCTCAGGAGGTAATAGGACCTGCCCTGCTGGCCATTGTAGAGGCTATGAATTGCCTTGCCGATGCAATGCGGGTTGCATTGCAAGGTAAATTAAAAAATAAGACTTTTTTTCAATTGTTTAATAGTAGGTATCAATAAAACAATGATAAATAAAATGAAACCAATACAATATTTTTTCTGATCATGTGTTAAATTACAATCGCCTTAATACAGATATCTATAAATTTGAACAAAAGCAATCAATAATAAAGACCATGGACTCTTTTCATTAAGATTTAACAATATATCACAGTATGTTTATGAAATATATTTTTTGAATCTTGAAATGAACATGTAAGTTAAGTCTTTAGGTAGTTTATTTTAATAAAGAACATATAAAATTAACTTAAAATAAAAAATAATGTTAGTCCACTCAAATTGATATGATATTTATTTATTAATATAAATCTTACTAAACATTTATCAAATTAATTGCACTACTGCAGAGCGAAGGTCTCCTCTTAGAGGGCAGGAAGGCACCAAAGAAGCAAAAAAAACAGATTTAGTAACTAGCCTTTCACTTCCACTCCTCTTCAGTGTAACTAGCCATGGGTGGGAGTTATTGATATCTTGAATCTCCTGAAAATACAATACTACTTTTATTACAAGTTTCATCAAAATTGAGTTTGAGAAATACAACCTATAAAGGAGAAGCAACATCTTCTTCTGTAATAAAGATATAATAATATTATCTTCTTATATATTATCAGTCAACCTCCTGAAGCATATAGACGCTTTTCTCGTTAAAGCTCGCTCGGTCAATAAGATTTAGAAATAATTATATTCATTTTTGTTACAGTTAGAAAACAAGAAAACCAGGAAAATAAATTATAGAAAAAACCACATCACAAAAGAAAAATACAGACAGAATACTAACCAAGTAGCCATCAGGCTACTTGGTTAGTCTCCGAGCGGGCTGCATCTACAAATAAAGGCATCGTGGTCGCACACCTGAGTTTTAAAATTAAATATTTGTTAAGTATGTTAGTAGATCCTTAGGTCTAATTGCGAGGGAATGGGATCGGTTGCCTGACTATGTCTTCCCGGTAATTTACAACTTGGGGTCTTTAAGTCGCGAGTGAACAGGTTTCTTCTAGGTAAGCGTGCTAAATCTTTGACTACATCGTCGCTTTCCATGAGGTGAGATAGTGGTCAAGCGTTTACCTATCAACTGTAAAAAAAAATAAAAAACATGAATAAATTTAAATAATGCTGTTGTTTATTAATTGACTAGCTGCGCCCCGAGGTTTCACCTGCATAAGTCTCGTTCCCGCAGGAATATCAGGATAAAAAGTAGCCTATGTGTTATTCCCGGTATCCAGCTACCTATATCCCAAGTTTCATCGCAATCGGTTCAGTAGTTTTTGCGTAAAAGAGTAACAACCTCACATACATACATACAAACTTTCGCGTTTATAATATTAGTAAGATTTGCTTTTTCTTTTAAATGTTACTTCTTAAGTTCTATTATATATAAATGCAGACGTTAATAATTGTATGTAATTTTTTACTTTTAACACATAGCCTTCTTTTTATCCTAATATTCATGCGGGATCGAACTGCGGGTGCTGCTAGTTACAAAGAAATATGTTAATTGAAATTTATCTGGATTTTTTTCCTGGTTTTATTTGTGTTGTAAAATAGTTATGTAAATCTTATAATAAATAATTTAGTTAGGTAAATAAATGAATATTTCTTAATTAGTTTTTATTGCTCTAAGCATGCATGTCTACTACAAATATTTTAAAGGAAAATACATGGATAGTTATTTTTATTATTATTATTTCTAGTAGGGGACGCCAGCGCAAGCACCAGACGGGTGATCTGTCCTCTCATGTTGGGACTATTTCACCCAGTTCCCCAAGACCCCTATAGTTTTGAGTTAACTGGTAACTCACAGTGATGTTGACCCACTAAATCTACCTGTTACTTTGCAGAATTTTAACAACTGCCCTATTGTAGTGTCACTCAGGTCCCCTTCAGATAGGGTATCTGAGTTCATTATTTCTCTCCTGGCTTTAGCGTATGCAGGGCACTCTGCTACCAGGTGATAGCTAGTTTCATCTTCCAGACAGCTAGGACAAACGGGGTCATCCCTTTGTCCTATCTTTACTAGGTGTCTGTTCAGCTGGCAGTGTCCTGTGAGGATCATTATGATTCTAATATTGTTCCTACTTAGTTTAAGTAGGTGTTTGGATTTATTTTTGTCTTTCAAACGCTTTTATAAATATCTTGGATTGCCTTAGACCATTTGTTTCTACCCATCTACGTTTGAATTCTATTTTCATTCTATGTTTAGTGACACCTTTCGTAATCCCATAGGCTATCGGAAGTCTGGGTTCGGGTCCCACAAAGGTTTCATCCGCTCCTTTTCTTGCAAGTTCATCTGCTCTTTCGTTACCAGTTATGCCTTTGTGTCCTGGAACCCAGGCCACGGTAACCTTTGCTTTGCTACCCAACCTGTTCAGAGATTATAGAGATATAGAGTTATATAAGTATCTACTTAGGTACTTATCGATAGTGAGTTGTGTGTTTGCTGCGAACACCACCCACTTATAAAATATCAGGGTGGTTGAATGTATTAATCACCTCTGATATGCTGACGCCTGGCTCATAATTAAATTGGCATTTGGTCCTCATGGCATTTGGTAATAGTACGAGCAATTACCAAGGAAACAACGCAGCTAACACCTGAAAACGAATAACATAGGTTTTTATTACTTACCTAAATTGATTTACCAATTTACTTGTAAGATTTTACTTATAGGTGGTTAGAATATAGTTACAATGATCTCGTATATATAGGGACAGATCTACCTAATGGTTTTCAGTAGTTGGTAGGAAGGTAACTAAACCAACTCTGTCAGAGCAGTCACCAAACAATTGGGCCTCAATTATTATTGCACTACAAGGCTTAGAGCCCTTTTTTTTATAAAGTTGGGACCAGTAGGTAAATGGATTGGTTACGTCTCGTATATTGACCGATGAAGCATTATTGTCGGAGTACTTTGCAGGGCTCTGCGGCGTCTATTTCGTTTCGTAGCTCAAAATTCTCACACCAATCCAAAACCAAAGTCTCCGTGATTATGAACAAAGCGACTACGTTTAATATTGAGGCCTTTGATTTACTCCGTAGCACGTAATTTCAAGACCACTAATCCAGAATGATGTTTAAAAATGAAACAGCTTATAAAAACGGAGGAAAATACAGAAAACACACCTTAAAATTCTACTTTGTCAACTGAAACAATCATAATCCCGAATGTCGGTAGGGTTTACGATAGCTAAAACCTATCGGTAGCACTCCGAACAGATAGCTGTCAAAATAGTATATTCGTTACCTACCGTACCGAATATCGGTGGATTGAATCGGTGAAAGTGGTACTATACTCTGTGGTTCGTGTTTTTTTTAACTTTTTCCGAATTCGGCGGCGTTCCGAAGCTCTCTGAATAACCCTGACTATCAAGCCAGACTTCAAACCTGAACTAAACGAGTTTACGTAACTGCGCGGCTATGCTGTT
Organism: Idaea dimidiata; assembly: GCA_949358125.1. Taxonomy (NCBI): domain Eukaryota; kingdom Metazoa; phylum Arthropoda; class Insecta; order Lepidoptera; family Geometridae; genus Idaea; species Idaea dimidiata. The sequence goes on from OX442331.1 coordinate 10,132,002, forward strand.
GACGCTTAGTAGACCTGCAGTCCTAAACTTCTATGTGTTGACCGTTGTAAACATATGATATTTGGAGCTAATCATGAATTATGCCATCAAACCTTTGGAGCATCGGAAAATTATAGGTGAAATTATAGCATACGTCATAAATTTGATAGGATATGAAATGGTATCTATATCTATACTCTATACTAATATTATAAAGCTGAAGAGTTTGTTTGATTGTTTGTTTGATTGTTTGTTTGTTTGAACGCGCTAATCTCAGGAACTGCTGGTCCGATTTGAAAAATTCTTTTTGTGTTTGATAGTCCATTTATCGAGGAAGGTTATAGGCTATATTACATCACGCTACGACTGATAGGAGCGGAGCATCCATGAAATATGTTGCAAAAACGGGAAAAAAAATCCCCCTTTTCCGAGATTCTGTCGCTTGCGCTGAGTAAACGGTCAAAGTTACATAAAAACCATTTATGAGAGAATTCTTCCTTTAAATAGGATCTAATAAATAGTCCGCGACAGCATATGTCTAACTCTTAAGGTTGACTCAATATAACATCTATTAGAGTAATGAAATTTATTGTAGAACAATTCATTGTTTCCGAAGGTAATTTTGTAAATATGATATTAATCCTTATCCAAATAAATACGTTATTCATTAAAAGTATTTAATTTTAAACATAATTGTCCTTAACATCACTTGATTTCAATAAATATCTCACGAGATATTACAGTTTTAAAATAACTCCACAATAAATAATTAATAAGTACCAAGCGTACATATAGATACGTATACGTAGCGGGCGACGATGATGAGGGTGGCCAGCCAGCTCTGTGAGGCATCATGCCGCGCGGCTCAATCGGTCAGCTCCATGCGAGACGGTAGTGTCACCAAACTGCAGTGCTTTTTAATAATTATTTTGCAATATTTCATTGTACTTTTGATTCTTAATATTTTGTTTTATGTTGATAATTAATATTTTAAAGAGGTTACGTTGGTAACATGTATGTATGTATGTATTTTGGGGGTCATCTCAGAAACTTCTAGACCTATTTCAAAAATTCTTTCACTAATAGAAAATTACATTATACAGATGTGACATAGGCTACTTTTGATCCTGATATTCCCTCGGGATCGGGACTTACGCAAGTGAAACCGCGGGACGGCAGCTCTGAAAAATAAAGTCGTGTATTTCTATTTGTAACTCAACAACCCGTAAACCGATATGAATGAAATTTGGTACAGGGTAGAAATAATATATAGGGTACTTTGAATGATCGTACGGGTTAAGCAACACTTGGTACAACATACGTGATGGGTGAAAAAGAGCAGGTGACCCGATATTCATAAACTTGGTACAGAGTTGGTTTAGAGGTAGAAGTATTATATAGTACTTTGAATGATCGTTAAGCAACACCTGGTACGACATACGTGAGGGATCATTAACGTTACGGGATAGGAAGTTACGCGGGTGAAACCGCGGGGCGCAGCTAGTTATACATATAATTACGACGTACTTTACATAAATACCTATAAAAACTAAACTAGACCACCTACCTTCTTTCTGTAAAAAATATTGTATTTAGGAATGTTTTTTCTGTTACTTGGTACAATATTTGAGATTTAGTAAGCATTACTAAATCTGAGGGACTCGCGTCCCTGCAGGGACGCGAGTTCAAATCTCGCCGTAAGTGAATTTTTGAAGATGAATTTTTCCTTGAAAATATTTCTAGTAAATATGCCTTGAGCAATAAATAACAAATTTGCGAAATATTTAGTAAGCAGTAAATAATTATTTATTTACTACATTATTGGCAATTTAAATAAACACACAAATACAAACACTTAACTAAAAAAGAAGAAGCCATCGTCGACGCCTTCACGAGGCATAGTTTCCAAGATGCTGGCAGCATTTCCTCTCTGTATAGCGAGACTAACTCGCTGAGAAAGGAACCCGCCAGCCCTGGGATCACCGGTCGCCTCGATCAGACGTCGCGACAATTCCCTCAAAAATCTGATGGCACTGGAACCCCAACAACCCAAAGTCTCAAAACCCACTGGGGTGAAAGTGTAACAGCCGGGAATGTCCACATATTTCCTAGCCTTCAAAGTCTCCGCACCAGTCGCCGCCGCACCCGCCAGCACTCGGGAAGCCTGGAGATGGGAAAAAGCCAAAGTATTCACGCAGGTGGCGTCCCATACCAGACACCTTCCATGCTCCCAAGGAATGAGCGTCACACCGTCGGGCCTCTTGCCATCAGAACGAACAATACCGTTTGGTTCTAACATTGCCGGCACGTTCGCTGAGGCAAGAGCCCGACGAATGACGTCATTAAGAGCGGAATGGCGCGGGATGCGACCCGCACTCCTACGGCACGAAAGACCGTGATGCCCCAAAATGTCCACCTCCCCCCCACAAACACACTGATGCGGCTGGACGATCCTCAGACCAAGGCGCAAACCAACCGCCAACGAAAGCGTGTGCCGGTCCAAGAGAGTGCCCACGTTAGCAGAAGGAATAGCGTTGAGCCAAACCCCCGACTCCCTCTCAAACGAGGCGAGAAGGCGAGCCCGATGTACGTCGCTCGAGCAACCCTCCAACAAGCCAAGCTGAACCGCCCTACAAAGAGGCTCGTCCCACTGCCTCTGGGAGTGCAACAAAGTAGGGATGCTACAACCTGAAAGAGACTTCCACCGGTCAACCGACTCGGCAAGAGAAATCACCTCCGACTGTGCAAACGAAGCCCCCAGAATGCTATGAAAAAGATCCTTGCACCCATGTACAGAGGCCAGAAATGCAGGCAGGGCGATTGCAGCAACACTTCGAATGCCAATCCCCCCAAAACGGACCGGAAGAGAAGCCTGGGACCAAGCCTGAGGCGAAAACTGGACATTCAGAATCCTGCCCAGAAGGTTCGAAATTTTGCTATCAATACCCAAAAGAAGGTCCTCATACTTCCAAAACGGGGCACACCTAAGGGAATATACAAATTGGGGCACAAAGAGGCAGTACTTAATTATAGTTAGCGCTACATGGGGACTAATTTTCACAAGACGCTCGAATGTATCGTCAAACTTTGCGGCCTGGTCTCGGATAAACCCCGGGACACCACTATCGAAGACAGGAGCACCCAAAAGACGCAAAGAAGCTCCCGAAACAAGCTGAATCCCCGGAGCCACCTCACGAAACTTGCGCAAAATCTCACCAGCGCTATCCGGAGACAAAGAAGGGTGAAGGTAAATCTCGCACTTAGTGTAATTCAATTCCAACCCCACACCCGAAAAAGAGCTGATAAGGTCACGCAGATCCCCCAACACTACATCCGGATCACCGCCCAGGGACCCGTCATCCAGGTACCAGACGTTGAGGCCAGACTTTAAAGAGGAGATACAGGGGTGTATGCCCAAGCTGAAAACTGCAGGCCCAAGAGGGTCCCCCTGTTGACATCCAACAGAGGAAAGCAAGAGATTTCCACTGTAAGCCAAATTCGAAGCGCTGCCATAACACTGCCTCAAGTATGGCAGGAGACTGGGAACATGTTGCCCGGCCTGGTAAAGGAGAGCATTTCGACTAAGCGAATTAAAGGCATTCTTAACATCCACCTTTAGCAAAATATTCCCCGGATCCCCCGCCAGAAAAGCCCTCGTGGCATGCACGGCCGCCTCACACCCCCCTCTACTACCAAACCCCACCTGCACGGGACGAAACAAACTCGATAAACAGGGACCCTCGCGCTTGCACGAAATCTTTGAAACCAGACGCCTAAAAGAGGAACCAATCGCAATGGGCCGAATATCGCCATCCTTTTTTTGCAAAGCACATAAATTTGCTCCGTACAAGACACTGGTTATCTCCTCATTAACTCCTCCCGACAGCATGAGATCAGCAAGAGAAGCCAGACTGGCTGCCAGACCCCTACCAGTATCACCCACCGACGCGCACACCAAATCCTTCAAGTGTTGAGGAGAAAGACCATCCAAGCCACCACTAGACCCGTTTTTAAACGACATAATGGCGGAAATCATCTCATCCACGGAGACAGCCGAAGAGACACAGTCAGCAACGTCGGGTCCCCAAGCCTGAGGAATGGAATCTGCCGACGCCGGATGCTCATCCCGTAGATGTTGTAACGTGTCCTCACAAACAGGAGCAACGGTATCGCTAGAAAAGAGAAGGCGACTGGCTCCACCCAGGTCGCCGTCACCAACCCTCTCCTCAACCCTTCTATAAAGATTCCTACCAGTACCCCCCGACCCGCCGGACCGACCGGACCCTGAATCGTACGGAAAAGCAGGTAGTACAGGACTGACGCAATTGTTCTTAATTTTTTGCGTCAAACTCAACTTTTGGTCGCGCTTGGCGTCGACATGAAGGTGCTTATAAGCGAAAGTTAACAAACTCTCCCACGCATCACAACCATTCGAAGAGACCACCCCATCAATACACGACTTAAGAGCCAACGCAACGGACACCCTAGCGCCCCTAGGTACGCGCTTGACAACCGGCACATGAGATTTCAGGTCGCTAAGAAGCCGCCAAAAAGGACCACGATGCCCTGCCATACAACGGCCGGGTGACCGCGGCGACAAACGCGGACGCAACGGAGACGGGGATCCTGTACCTGATGGAGACGGTACAGGCGTGGCCAAAGTGACCGCCACCCTAGGGGGAGTCCTAGCAGGACTGGACTTGTGCATACGCGCCCTGTGAATACTGAGACCATTCTGCGTACGGAAGTACCGAGGGATTCCCGTACACAGCTCACACTTAAAACCCTGGGACATGACACCCGACTGTTCACTTATTGCATTCTGGGAATCAGAATCACCTACAAGAAGAGACATCTTAATACATAAAAATTGAAAATTATGGACACTATAACAATACACCCGGACACCACCCATTTCCTCTCCTCCCGGACCTCGATCGTGAGCTGACGTATCTTTGACCGAATTTCTCTAATTATTATTTTTTAAATATATTTACTAATTTTGTGAGGTTTGTGAAATTTATTCGACGTTGAAAAATAGGACAGCATAAGTGCGCGGGAGGTTGTTCGAGCTTTGACCTGACTAATGACCATATTTGAACACAAGTAAGCGCCACCCCTCAGTATAGTCCCCTAGAAGCGCACGCGCCGCCCCAGACTGTCCATCCGCCACGCCCCGTGCTGATTGAGAGAGGTAAAAGGGGGCGTCACGACACGCCCTAGGCTTGCAAAGTGGGATACGGGTGGGTGTCAACTTCACAGATCACCTCGGCTCTCGTGCTCTCCTGGTACTTTCGCCGACCACTTGTCCAGATCTTTTAAATCTGCTATCTTATAACATAAAAGATGAGTACTTCACAGCGTTCTTCGCCGTCAGCATCAAATGTTACCCTTAGAAAGACTAAATCGCAAACACAACAGGTTGGTGAGAAAAGGGGTTGTGATGACAGCTCTCTGTCCAAATTTACGGCAGATATGAGACAGATGTTCAGGGACTTCCAAGAGCAACAAAACAAAAAGTACGATAGATTGCTTAATACTGTAGATGACATAAAAACATCTATGGATATACTATCACAGCAGTATGAGGCACTCTCTGCGCAAGTAAACAAACTAGAATCGGAAAAAAATTCTTGCCGCCAGACTATCATGGCATTGGAGGGTAAATTGGAGATTGCTGAACGTTATGCAAGAGCTTCCTGCATTGAGATTAGAAATGTTCCTGTCCTGAAGTCTGAGTCAAAACATGCTCTGCTGGGACTAGTTTCCAACATTGGTAAGGAGCTGAACTTCCAGCTAGTCCACAGTGATGTGAGGGATGTCTTCAGAGTAAACTCTAAAAAACAGAAGGATGATCGTACGGTCATTGTGGACTTTACTAGCGTGATAACCAGGGAAAAGCTCATTGCCGCCTACCGCCTAAAAAATAAAGGAAGCTACCAGCTAACAACAGATATATTGAAATTGGATGGAGTATGTAAGCGTCTTTTCATTTCGGAAAATCTGTCATCAAAACTGAAAAAGTTATTTTATCTATCTCGGGAATTCGCCAAAATGAATGACTTTAAGTACTGTTGGGTTAAAAATGGCAAAATATTCCTCAGGAAGCGCGATGGGGATAAATTAATAAGAATTACAAGCGAAAGTGACCTATCTAATTCTTCTGAGATACTATGACTAGTTTGGCTGCTACTTCATCCATGGCTTTTCGTTTTGGGCTGTTACTGTTTGCATATATTTGTAATTCAATCACGTTTCAGCGAACTTTGTTTTAATATTCTTATTTTGTTTCAATATAATAAAAATATTCCTGTTACTACCATTTTGAACTCTATCGCTACACTCACTCATCCACTTTTACACTTTACACTACCACTTTCGCACCACTCACACCATCATCTGGATTGGAAATTAATGCGGTACATCGTTATTATTCTTGCCTGGCTACATGGACTCATTTTGGTTCGAGCTGTTATACTCTTGGTAAATTTAAATTGTACGTGTCAAACGGAGGTTCATTCCTCTACTGCACTGGTTGGTACTAAAATATTGTTGATTTTTTGCTGTGATTATGGGTGATAGTATTCTAGACATTAATACTGATATTGAACAACTTTGTCGTACTAACACGTATGTTTGTACACCTGAACAAATATCTAACCAGCTAGGTTTTCTCGATAGTCCGTGTACTCTAAACATTTTGCAGTTGAATATTCGCAGTATTAACCATAACTTTAATGATCTCATCGTGCTACTTCATAGAATGTCGGTTAAGTTGGATATATTAGTCTTGACCGAATGTTGGCTAAAATCGTGTCCTGCTGTTCCCGTCCTAACTGGTTATACTTCTTATACTTCTGACTTTCTATTACAAAACGACGGAGTCGTTGTATATGTTCGTGGAGGTCTTGATTGTAGGGTGGAAACTCCAGTTTTTAGAGAAGCCAACTGCCTCTCGCTTCATTTTAAAAATTTTGTGATTATTGCTTTTTACCGCTCCCCTTCTTACACTAAACATGATAACTTCTTGGAGAGCCTGGATGGTATCTTGAAGGAGCATAGTAGTTCCATATCCCTCATAGTGGTTGGAGACATAAATATCAATATTGCTTCGGATAATATGTCCTCAGACAGAGATAAATATCTTAATCTCCTGGCATCTCATGCCCTTGCTCCAGCTTATCATACTCCTACCCGTAAAAACAGTTGTTTGGATCACTTCTTTTACCGCTTTCCCGGCTCTCCAATCTCTATCATAATTGATACCTGTATAACGGATCATAAACCTATATTACTTATCGCTAATTTAAAATCCAAAATGATTAAATCGAATCGTGTTACTAAAAAAATTGATACTTCTGCTATTACCCTTGAACTTGAAAGCACTGATTTCTCAGCTGTTGTGAAATGCATGTGCCCAGAGTCGGCTGTAACAGAACTTGTCAATATACTATCCTCCATCGTTAACAAACACACCAAAATGGTTAAAGTTGCTAGTAGCAAACGTATTATAAAGCCTTGGTTAACTCCTGGTCTTTTAAGATGCATACGGCACAGAGACAAGCTCTATAAGAAGTATATGCAAAATACTGACAATGAATTTAATAAACTTACATTTAATCGATATCGCACGTTCTGTAATAACCTCTTAAAGAGAATCAAATCTAATTATGAGCGAAATGAGCTACTAAAGGCAAAAAACAATCCAAAAGAAACATGGAAGGTAGTAAAAAGGGTAACTAACCTTAATCCCAAGGATAACCCGGCTATAAAATTAATCTCTAAATCTCAGAATCAAATGTCAGCTATAAATGAAGTCAATAAGTATTTTGCCGGCGTAGGTAGATATTTGGCTAATAAGTTACATAGCAGCAATCAAACCCCTTCGTCAACAATGCATCATGTGTCTCTTTCTCCTATTGTTGGTTCCACTCAGTCCATGGCGCTGTTTGCTGTCGATAATGAAGAAATTGATACTATTATTAATAATCTTAAAATAAATAGTGCTGTGGGGTGGGATGGGATTCCAACTTCGGTTATTAAAGCTTCCAAACTTGTTCTTATTCCAATATTGAACGTGGTGTTTAACCGGTGTATGGCTTCTGGCATATTTCCTGCTGTTTTAAAGAAAGCCGTAGTCCATCCCATTTTCAAGAGTGGGGAAGAAGACAGTGTAAATAATTATAGGCCAATTTCTGTTTTAAGCGTCCTTTCAAAAATTTTCGAAAAACTGCTAAATACTAGACTCGTAAATTTTCTGAATCACAATAAAATACTTTCTGATAATCAATTCGGTTTCAGACGACAAAAATCCACTGAAGATGCTGTGTTAAAACTTACCACATCTATAATGAATAATCTTGATAGAGGTGGAAAGGCTTTGGGTATATTCCTTGACCTTTCAAAGGCTTTTGATACCGTCTCCATTCCTGTTCTGGTTCGGAAGTTGGAGCTAATAGGTGTGAGAGGCATGGCACTAGATATGTTTATGAGTTATCTCTCGGGTCGGCGGCAGTTGGTCGTAATCGATGGTTTTACGAGTGGTGAGGAGTGCTTAGAATTCGGAGTGCCTCAGGGTAGTGTACTTGGCCCCACACTCTTCCTCATTTACATCAATGATTTGTGTAATCTGTCTTTGCCAAACTGTCAGGTGATTGCCTACGCCGATGACACGGCCCTGATTGTGACAGGTAAAAATTGGGATGACGCTTATCGTTGTGCTGAATCGTCACTGGGCTTTGTCTGCGCTTGGTTGTCCAATAATTTACTAACATTAAATTCACAAAAAAGTAAATACTTGCCATTCACCTTTTCTACAAGGACTCTGCCACCAGATTCCTTCCACATTCGTATTCATACTTGTAACGCTACTGGGTTTTGTGGCTGTCCGTCATTAGACCGTGTTTCTAGCATTAAGTACCTTGGGATCTGGTTGGACTCCTCAATGTCCTGGAAGAATCACACTGACAGTCTGACGTCCAAAGTTAGGAAACTAATCCACATTTTTAAAAATCTCAGACGTATTGCCGACTTCACATTACTGAGAATGGTCTATTTCTCTCTTGCTCAGTCTGTCATCTCCTATTGTATACCTGTTTGGGGTGCTGCTGCCGAGTGTCACATAGGACGGGTTGAAATTGCCCAACGTGCTGTGCTGAAGGTGATGACCTTTAAGCCGCGCCTTTTTCCTACTCAGAGCTTATTTGCCCTTTGCAATGTTCTCTCAGTGAGACGCTTATTTATACAGCATCTAATTCTCCGTAAACACTCTGAACTCTGCTATGATCCTGTACTTGCCCAAACTAGACGTAGAATTGATATCGTTTGTCCCACTAATAGCCGTAAAACGGTGGCCGCTAGTAGACATTATGTCCATCTTGGTTCTCAACTATACAATTTTATTAATAGAGAAATCGGCATTTACCATCTTTCTGCCGGTATGTGCAGACGTAAGGTTTTTAACTGGCTTCAACCACAGTCGTACGATGATTCTGAAAACTTACTAAAGCGTGTCCAATAGCGTTTGTATACATATCTTCATATGCTCATATCTCCCGTCGATGGTCATTTCTCTAGTGAATGGTCGTGATGGTGTTTCTCACGGTTGCTGCTGCATCCAGATACCTACACATTTACTCAATCACACACTTACACTAACACACACACCCTCTCACACACCCTCTCTCACACACACACACACACACAAACACTCACTCCCCATATTTATAAATGTCATTATTATTTAAGTTTCGTATTATTATTTTCTTTTTCTTTTTGTATCCATAGTCTAATCCCTGAGGTGAGCGCTCTTACTGCAACGCAGTTTGTAACTTTCGCAGTTAGGAACGTTTACTTTGTTTTTTATTTCTGTATGTTTTTGGTAAATAAATAATTTACAATTTAATTTTAATACAAAGAGGTCAAAAATTTCTAAATTAAGTAATAAAATATCAAGATTTACGTACAATAAATATTAAAAAAAAAAATTATAAGTAATAAAAATAAAAAAACTACCGTGTGGACAATTACACTAAAACAATTCAAAAAATTAAACAAATGAAATAAATTCTCTAAAATTGTAAAATAATAAATATAACCAAAAAAAAAAAAAAAAAAAAAAAGTCAAAAAGTTACAAATTAAAATGTCAAGATTTAAGATCACAAATAAAAATTAAATAACCGTGTGGACAATTACATTAATACAAATTACAAAAAAAAAACAGTCATAAATATAAATACAAATAAAATTACAATTAAATCACAATATAATATCAAACAATTACCGAGGTACCTACATTAAAATGTTACATGATCACAGAAAGTCAAAATTTATATTTAATTATCCATGTAGACGATTTCATTAAAAACAATATCAAAATTTAAATCCAAAAGTCAAAATATAAAAATAAAATCACACATTCAATAATTATTCGTAATGGTTGAAATTCATATCTCAAAATCGATGAGCGCACACACGGTCCTCAGCGAAGGCGACGAGGCAATATAATAATCTCTCTGGATATAGCGTAAACTCGCATGTAGCAAACTTGCCGAAGTCAGAAGCAGATGCTCGATATCCGTATTATATTTCGGAACATTTTGGGAAACCGAACTGAGCTGTCACTGTCAATCAGAGCTAGAGTCAGTCTATGGTGTCAACTTAGTCTTGGCGGGAACTCGTTGAGGAGATGTGGTGCTAAATTTTCATTTTTGTGAAACCTAGTTCATATGCGTGCAAATTGTTTAATTTCGGGGGCATATTAATCAATTTAGTTTCGTGAAGGTGTACAAGTGGAATGAAAGTGAAAATCGGTGCAAAACATTGACTTAGTGTTGTCTCCAAGGCTCCGTGAAGATTGTTTGTAAATGGCCGCCGCGTTTACAAATGATTCCCTAGACTTGACTTTAACTATGACGACTTGACTGTTTCGATGCAAATAACTTGCATAATATATTAATAATACTTGACACTGGCTAATTTCCTAATGGCCATAATCGGTTCACAACCGATAAGAAATAATAAATAATGGTGTCAACTATGTCAGTTTTACTCAAACCGGCGACACATAACCTCATTGAGTGTTTTATTTTTGCCATTATGTGCGGTAATTATCAAAAAACAAAGGCATATGAGATGATAATTGGTCCATTTAAATATCCATTTGTGCGTATGTGTGCAACTGTAGAAATTCCAGGAAGCCAGTGCATCTGTTTTCGGCTAAATTATATGTCAAGCCTAGATGGGAATGCTGTAACGATACCTTTGTTGAGTGAGTATATCTTCTGTCTTCCTGATTTATGCCAATATTGACCTGGGGAACTACTATTTTAGGTAAATTCTAATAAAAGTTTAGAGCGAACTTTCAAACAATGTTTACATTTACGCACACACACACACAACTTTAAAATTTAAAATTTTTCAAAGTAAATAAATATTAAAAATTATTTACTTTGAAGTAAAAACTTTCTCCCAACTTTCTTCCGACTTTCTCTACGAAGCTTGTTTCACAATGACTGTAATCTGGTCCTAGTTCAATTATTGTAAAAAGTGTCCATTACAGTCTACCTATTACCATAAAATATCATTTACATATAGCTATCATAGGAAAATAATAAATAATTCAAGTTGAAATAAAAGTACCGTAAGTATAACCTACAAGTTTGACCAAACTACATTCCATTGTGACCCTTATGTTCATGACGCTAGAGCTCAACCAAACACGAATTTTACGTATTTTATCGAGCGGTTTTCTGACTCGTAAAAAAGTGTTTCTACAAAGAAATTTGAAATTTTGATACGATACATACCAAAAGACTGAACCAAATAAACTAAATAACACTAATTTCACACTTAAATCACCCACTTATCATTATTTGAAACAATTAACTATCACGTTCACACGAACTGCAAAAAAAATGCCGAAACTGAAAAATCTGACAACAAAAATTTGCAAATCCAATTATTTATTTTTTTCCAACTGGCGGTTATATTACTGTTAATGTCAAATGACGTAAAAGACGTAAAATATATCAGAGTTGCCCATGAACAAAAGTTCTAACAAAAATCCACTCTATTTCGATATATTAGAGTTTCAAGTGGTCTGGGTAGGATGTACCACCGGGGGGACATCGACAGCGTTTTTCAGGTTTTATTAGCGTGTCACCTCGGTGGGACATCGACGCCGGACGATTAACGGTAGACTTTAACCTACCTTAAATAAATACGTCTACGACGTGTTATAAAAGAGTTTAATTAGGTATATTCATTATTGTTCATACTGATCAAACTATCGGCAATCAGCCGGGAAATAGTTTCTTAATTTAATTAGTAATCTTAATTTATATAATGTACCTGTAAAATACATTATATAAAAATGTAATCTGTGGACATGATTAATCTAGTTTTAAGTTGTAATTTTTAATTATTGGTCCCGAAATGAACATTATTAGGCATATTCTTATTTTTCTCGGGTATTTTTCGTGTTTTTTTATTTATTTTATGACCAATAGTCAGCAATAGTCAATAGTCTCCAAGACTATTATAGATGAAAATTTGCAAGATAGGCATGCAATGAACAGTCATACACACGTAAAGAATTTAGATAAATTCTTTAGAAGAAAGAAGTATTTTTTTCTTTTGTTAGAAGTCGCTAGGTCAAGTTAGGGCCCTTAGAATAACCTGAAAACTCTAAAACTAGGTGAGCCACACCACTATACGAAAAGTTGAAAAAATTAATTATAAAAAAACAAAAAACCCGACTGCGTAAAAAAACTCGATTTACAAATACGTAAAGAACAACAAAAAAAAACTAAAAAGAAAAAAAACAAGCCCAGTAATTTGAAATTATGCTAGGTAATACTGAATAATCATTCAAATAGTTTTGTAATCGATACCTACACACAGAACACATAATAAATGAGTTAAAAATTACTTACAGTCGGGACCCATTCATTTTACCGATCTAATTTTTCCAATGGGTCCCGACTGTAAGTAATTTTTAACTCATTTATTATGTGTTCTGTGTGTATCGATTACAAAACTATTTGAATGATTATTCAGTATTACCTAGCATAATTTCAAATTACTGGGCTTGTTTTTTTTCTTTTTTGTTTTTTTTGTTGTTCTTTACGTATTTGTAAATCGAGTTTTTTTACGCAGTCGGGTTTTTTGTTTTTTTATAATTAATTTTTTTATTTGCCGCTTTTTAGTTATTTTCATTTATTGACGGTAAGTCTCGTAATCTATTCATTTCATTAAGGGAGTTAATTATCATGTGGATTATTCAGTAGATAACTAATATTATAATTAAGTAGAAAGGTACTTATGTTCCTACTTTATTCATTTATATATTCTATTTCAGTTAGGTTTTAGGTATTTATTGTTTAAATTTATTATTATTCTTTTAACGTTTTTAGCACCTAAGTAAGGTAAGTAAGGTAACGTTTTTAGCACCTAAATGTTATTAGGCTTTTATTCAGTTGGTAGGTACAATTTATGTAAATATTTTTTTAGTTTATTACAATAAATTTCTGTCACCTGTACCATCACGGCTTATAGTTTGGTAGTTCTAAGCGTAACTACGTAACAAAAATAAAAACTTGTTCGTTAGCAAGAAAATCTAATTGTTATTTAACTTTAAACCGTTCTATTTCCTAAACTGTTATTTAAAATGAAAAATGGTAAAAGAAACCTAACATTGATTTTTAAATACCTATTCAACAATACCCATCTTGACATACTTTGACGATTTTGGATTTTTTAATTTTGACAATATGGCGTCTGGTTGTGACAAAAGTTAATTTGGATTACTGTCATGTCTTTAGTCACACTCGCCAGATTAAGACGAATCGATTGACGTAAGAATCATCAAAATCTGTCCACGCGTTTGGCCTCTAGAACGCCACATAGAAACATCCATACATACATCCATACATACATACATACATAGACCGATAAACACATAACCCTCCTTTGCGTCGCGCAGTCGGGTAAAAAAGAAGAAAAAAGACTTACTTTAAATATCAAGGTAAGAAATAAATATAAGTTTGTAACCAAGGCTATTATTGTATCATAGTAAAAACGTTGAGGTGAGAAAATTAATAAATATTTGCGAACATCTAAGACCCGGAAAAAATTATAAATATATATATTTTTATCTAATATTTGCTAGTTTGGGTATGATAAGTGACTAATTGATTAAATAGATAAATCTTATAAATGTAGCAGTTTTAATTGTTTAATGGTTGGAAAATTACTAACTATAATAATACATACTGTAATTCAGTTACAGGTCTGTGTTTCTGACGGATCGCATCAGAAACACAGACCTGCGGCCCTAGCCAACATTCTTATCTAATAACGAAATCGCCAATCGACAGATTTTTTCTGATTTCAGATTTTTTTGAAAAATCAATCGTGACTTTTCGCGAACTTATGTCAATTTAATACAAAAAAATCTGTCGATTGGCGATTTCGTTATTCGATAAGATTGTTGGCTAGGGCCGCTGCGCTCCAGAACTCAAATTTTTACGTCTCCCAGAAAGCTGCAAAGCTGAAATAATCCGGTCAATTGACATATTTCAGCTTTGTCGAATGAACGCTGGGCCAAAATATCAACTGATTGGTCTCCCACTGGAACACAAGCACGCGGCAGAACAAGACTGCGATGGCAGCGATTTTGACTCATTTAAAAGTATAACTTTTCTACAATGGCCCTAGACGGGTACGTATTAGAAAATCTAAAATTAAAATATCTACAGTTAAAATTCCTGTAACTTTTAACTGTAAATATTTTAATTTTAGATATTCTATCGTAATACGTACCTTCTTATTGAAACTTGAAATATAGGTAAGTAGCTGGAAACCTGGAATAACACATAGCGCGTGAAACCGAAATAAAATTAAATTAGGAATTGATGTAGCTCTTGGAACCACCTTCTCATCAGAAAACTCCTTAAAGAGTAAAATTATGGATTGATTTGCTACCTACTACTCCCATTTTATTGTTTTATTGAGTGAAATTATGACCTACAGTAGAAAATAAACTAAAACTCAGCAAAAAACGACTTCAAAAAACCTACTTTACCTTTTTTCAAGTCGGTTTTCGAAATTTTTATCAAATTATTAACACGTTCTATGCCTAGAGAAAAAATGCATTTTCCTATTCAGGCCGCGTCGGTCATTGCTGGTTGACATCAAGAATTTCCGTTCGGGCCGCGTCGGTCAATGATGACCGCGTTTTACGAGGATTTTCGTTTCGATCTTATAGGCCGTCGGTGAATGTTATCAAAGTAAATTCCATATTCATTGACCCGCGTGGCCCTGTAGTTGCTCTATATCAAGTTGGTTTTTGAAAAAATTGCAAAGTTCGATAGAAAAACAACAATTACTGTTAATAAAGTTTAGTGACAAACAAAATTCCTTAAAATCTTATTACTATCTATCTGTGTTAAGATGTCTTGCGTAATCTCAAAATCTTCTTATTCAGTACAAAAGAGACATACATAAAAAAACAAGACATAATATAAATTAATACAAAGGTAAGTCTAACCCTATACAGAGTTCTCTGCCAACAGTCCTCAGGGGAAAAGAAAGAACTATAGAGAAAGGTAATAAAGTGTACAGAGGCAAAGGAGAAAATAAAAAGTACATAAGTCAAAAATTAAAATTACAAATTAAAGTACATGGAAATAAGAAGAAAATGATACATATACCTACACATGATACATACATAATAAACATATACATGTTAATAAACATACCTACAAATACATATATAAACACATACCATACCTACATAAATACATGAAATAAAATATATCTACAGAGAGGTCAAATAATGATCCTTTACTCTATTTTTGAAGACATTAAGAGATGGACTCGACCGAATGTTATGTGGAAGATTATTCCAGAGCCGCACTGCATTAATTGTGAAAGAGCCACTATATTTGGCAGAAGTGTGGGACGGACATTTAAGACGTTCTGCAGTCTCTCGAGTTTGTCGAGGAGATCTTCAGTGGCATCCAGGAAACACACGTCGGCGTAATCCAAAAGAGGAAGAAGAAGAGATTGGGCTAAAGTAATCCTGGTGTTAAAAGGCAAAACGCTTTGACCAAAACCACCTTCCACTCGCTCAAACATCTGAGCGAGTGGAAGGTGGCAAAGACTCTCTGGCTTACTAAATTGATGTGTTTTTCCCAAGAAAGCCGATTATCGAAAACTACCCCCAAGTTTTTTGCACTTTCAGTGTAAGGTATCACCACCCCATCATACACAATATCAGGCAATGGTTCCCTACCCATTTGATTTTGATAATACTCGTAGGTTTTACCAAATAACAATGCCTGTGATTTTGCGGGGTTAACAAGTAGGTAGACCATAAGACTTAGCCCAGTTGGAGATGCATTCCAGGTCACGATATATTAACCCTATGCTCCTATTTATGTCGTCGACTGGAAAGTGATAGTATATTTGTAAGTCATCAGCATACAGGTGGAAGTGAGAAGACAGCACTTTTGTGATTGTATTTATAAAAACACAAAAGAGAAGAGGAGAGAGAACTCCACCCTGAGGCACGCCAGCAACAAGATCACAGCAATCTGAACATGAGTCATCATAGCGGGCACACTGCGAGCGGCCCCGAAGGTAGGAGTTAACCCAAGAAATTGCTGATGATAATTAAATAAGCGCGGGAGACGACCTGACACCGCGACCCGCGCGGCCCCCTCTAACGGAAAGTCGATTTTTTCGATCTATAGGCCGCGTCGGTCATTGCTGGCCGACGTTAATTATTTCCATAAATAATAGCTCAAATCGACTTTTGTTAAAAACAACATACATTTGGATTAAAAATAAAACCATATGAGAAAAAAAATATTTTGACTTATTATAACAGAACAGTATTTTTTACTAGGCCTAAAGGAAAATGTCGCTGTCGGTCAGCACTGACCGCGTCGGCAGAGAACGTGTTAAGGAGTTTTTATTTTTTAATTTTCTGTTTAATTTATCACACTTTTTTTAAGTCGGTTTTCAATTTTTTTATTCTTATATGCAATACGTGGTATTTTATGGAAACTGAAACCCTATAATGCGCGTGACCCGACAAGGCGCACAGTTGCCTCTGCAGCGACCTTTGCTCGTGGATGTCTGTTTTCGAATGACAACTTTCGCCTATAGATAAGATCTATACGTCATACCTCCAGCAATCACGGATTACCTGATTGTATGGTACTACTGTCATATCTCGTGCGTAAATCTAATTATGCAATGCAGACCCTGTGGTTTTACCCGCATCTCAGGTGTGAATTTACTATACTTTGGGTTTAGGGCTTTAGCTCTGAATGTCATCATCATCATCATAAAGTCACGTACGTACATATAAACTTTCTCGTTTATATTATTAATAATATTAAGTTTAAGATTCGCCTTCTTTTATTTGAAATGGCTAAAAAACTCTTGGTCAAATTACCTTTACCCTGTACGGGTTTATACAAGCTTAACTAAAATCCCATGTGTCAGGTTAATTGAAAATTGCTGATTATTATTATTACGATATGGTGTTGTAATTTTTTTATGGGTTTAGATTTTTTCATTTAGATCTTTGGACCCAAGTCAACCTCACCTGCAAGTATGGACACCTGCTGGACGAGGCTCTGGCGCAGACTTTCCTTTCGAAGTTGGGGGGTTGCCAGGTTGGGTGTCTGGCGGCAGTCACCTCCGTAAAAGTCAAACTAGCCAAATCACAATGGAGATATATGAGATGCCGCCGCATAACAGCGCGCAGTAGTTTCGCCCGACATCTGTGAGAAGTCGATGAGGGCTACCGTGCCATGGGCGGGCACGACTAACGACACACTTTGAGTTGCGACTAAGATGTCACTGTAAAATCTGTTTTTTTTTTTAGTAATATTAGCAAAATTGCTCAGCATTGACCATGTAACAATCCTTATATTAAAAGACATGTTTTTTAACAAAACTTTAGTTAAAAAGGGGGTTATTTACAAAGTTTACAAAAACAACAAGCCAGTTTCAAGTACTGGCGAAATATCAAGCTCCCTAATTAACAATTAAAAACGTAGTAAATATTCCATTTTAAAATAAAATAAAAAAAATCAAATATTTATTTATTTACTATGACACTTGACATTTCTCAAATTACATATATCAGACATCGATTCTACACTAAGCACAAGCTTGTATCGCAGTAACCGAGGTACCAATATAATGCAATATAGATAGACGCCTAATAAATCCATAAAATATATATACCTTGTTAACTAACATACATATAAATTATTATTATAACTAAACACGAACTACATAACATGTTACGTGTTACGAGTTAATTAAAAATTAAAAATAAAAACTATTAATTAAAAATATTATAAATAAATATTAATATATTGTAAAATAAACCATGTAAGTAAATCGTTTATATGCTTATTAATAGTAAATATAATTCAAAACATCTATAGACTTACCTATCTATTTAGATATCACAAGTAATTGTCTATCAATTAATACGTCCAAACCAAGATTAAAGATAATAAAAATAGTATAAAGGTCGACCTCTCCTAAACTTGCTATATACTTCACAAGTTCAACTTCATAATGAAGGTAGCCCTCCTTCTATTTATATTCGGCACAGGTGAGTACCTACAAAAGGTTAATCTTTAATTTTTTTTTTGTTATACCGTCGGGATTTACGGTAGCAACCTTTGTAGCGCGTCAGGCGAACAACCGCATTCTGGGCAGAAGCTTGTGTGGGTTCGATTTCGGCCGGGTTCCGAACCCGCAACCTTCTGCTCAGCAGGCTCAGATAGTCAGCGTAAATACGAAATATTTGTTCCTAGTTCTAATGGTTTTCCATAACAAACATATATTAAATGGTGTATTAGGTACGTATTTACAAGAAAATCTATTATACAAGATGTAGCCGGGTGAGCTTTTTAAGCCGAAAATTCGAACTCTTTTTTTAATTTTGAGGTTATATTTCACTGAAAAAACAGCTGCTTTTGAAAATAAAGGTAATTAAAGGTTTGATTGTAGTAGACCAAACTAAATGAAAGGACAACATAAGGTTAATGACCTTGAACTCTAAGAAACAGCTGATCTTCAAGTAAACTTTACACTTAAAATTTTCGAAAAGTTCTTCGAATTTCCAAAAGTCGTGGAACAAAAGTTGTTCGCCTAGACGTCAAGAACAACCCCCTTTCGGATTAAAAGGGCTTACCCGTTACACCTTGTATAAAGGAAGCTTTTATAGCCGAAAGAGAGGAAAACTTTTGAAAATTAAAAAAAGCTAGAAAATTTGTTAAATCTAAATATTTTTTCGCGATAATTGGAAAATGCCTATTCTTTTTTATTATGTTGACCCTCAGTAGGTACTTGATTTAACAAACGAGTAAGCGGGTGATCTAACAGAAAGTGGTTCTTTTTTTGAAGTACGCAATTATAAAACTATGGCTTTTAATTTAACCCCAGCTTGTAGCGTATTCAGTTGAGATAACTTAGTTATGATCGCTTTAGTTATGTATGATATTAAGACAGTTTCAAAATCACTAAAGAAATCTTTAGGAGCTTTAATCGTTTTTCAGTAGTGCCTAGGACCGTTTTTAAGTACAGTCGCTCACCTTCAATAAACGGTTGATAGTTTCCTTTGACTGCTGAAAACATACACGTCGTCTTTGCGATTTTTTTTAATTAGCATTTGATTTTGCAATTTACGATGATTCGCGATTTCGGGGTCAGCAGTCAAAGAGTTAAGGTCGTTAGTCGGTCATAACGACTACAAAATTTATTTTTTAAAAAACCGATGACCACATTCTTATAAAGAATCAAAATCACTAGAGGTTACATTAGGGGATGTAAAATAGGTCGTATATAAAATAACATAAGACAAAAAAGGATATAAAATAGAGCAGTAGATAGGGAGTTATTTTTATTATTAAAAATGTGGTCGTCAACTTTTGATGCAGACCGTACAGCAAAATATACATGGAACGGATCATTTAAATTTATATTTCTCTATTTTTTACTTTTTCCAGCTTTCCTAGTATCTGCTGTGCCAGTAGATAAGGTATTCGATGGCGAAGTCAAGGAATACCCTCGCTTTATGAAGATCCCTGATAGCGAGGGCAACCTTCACGATGTAGACTTGGAAGCGGAACCCGATTATGAACTAATAGACGAAATTACGAGGAATCCCGCAAATAACCTCTATTTGCTCTTTACAAGGTAAGGATTGAACATAATCATCTATACTAATGTTATAAAGTGGAAAGATGTATTTGTTTGTTTATAATGAATAGGCTACGAAACTACCGATTTCAAAAATTATTTTACTTTCAAAATTCACCAATAAAAAGCTACATTAACAAGGAATAATATAGGCCGATGTTCCCTACGGGTTCGGGATTTACGCGGGTAAACCACCGGACGCAGTTAGTAATCTATATTCATGCATTACAGCACCGCGTGACAATTTTTCGTGTTATTTTCAGGCGCAACGCACGTTTATCCCAAACCCTGACAATGAACAACGCAAACTCTATTAGGAACTCCAATTTCAATGCCAACTTGCCAACAGTATTTATTGCCCACGGCTGGCTCGGCAGCCGATACAATAGCATCAACCCCACCATTCGTGATGGTAAGCACACCCACTTAGATTTAATTGGTTTTATCATTCTTATTTTGTTTTAATAATTCATTTATTTCAGGTAGTAGCAACCCATCAGTAACATTAAATGCAAAGATATACAGTCATAATCAGTCATTTGGAATCATTATTCCAAATTCAAACTTAAATATTATTTTACAGCGGTCCTTGCAAGACATGACGCCAACGTCATTGTGCTGGATTGGAATCGTTTGGCTGCGTCACTTTACAACACAGCCGCAGCTGGAGTTCCAGCAGTAGGTCGCGGTCTCGGCCAGTTCGTCCAATTCCTCATCAACACTACTGGAGCTCGCTGGCAAGACATTCACCTTGTCGGCTTTAGTTTGGGTGCTCATCTTGTTGGTAACGCTGGACGCGAGTGTGGTGGAAGAATTCAACGTGTCACTGGTAATTATACAGTTTTTATTTAAACTCACGTATGCCTCTAAACAATTTCGGATTTATAATAATTACAAATATCCACAGGTCTGGATCCTGCTGGTCCATTGTGGAACTACAGTCTCAACCGTCTCCGTCCTTCTGATGGAGTGTATACTGAAGCTATCCACACTGACGGTGGTTTCGGTGGTCTCGGTATCGGATCAAATGTAGCAGATGCCGATTTCTACCCCAACGGTGGTTCATCCCAGCCCGGCTGTCTTCTGAGTCTTTGCAACCACGAACGCGCTTGGGAGTTATTCGCTGCTGCTGTAACCCACAACCACCATATCGGAAGGCAGTGCTCTACAAGCCTTCAGGCCTCGACAAATAGATGCACTGGAAGCCAATTCCCCATGGGCAATAATGACCTGACTAAGAGAGGGTAGGTTTTGGATTGTTTTATTGCAAATATTTTTTTTTTAGTAGTGTCACTCTTGACAAAGTGGTCGCCATCTTTATTATGCGTCGCCATTCTTCTCGTACTGTTGCTGCTCTAGTACATTTATGCACGGGACGGCTCGTTGCAGCTTTGATTTGGTCTGTCCATCTCATGGGTGATCTACCTTCCCTTGCCTAACCAAACGCTCATTGGAGTCATTACCGCATCGGGGCACATGGCCAAAAACGCGAGTATACGTGCTTGGATTATTGATGATAGGATGATGATAGGCACTGTTTCGACATTGAGCTCTTCACGTATGGATATGTAACGTTAGTTCGGAAATCAGTCCAAGATACTCCGAGCATTCGCCTTTAGCACCACACCCCCTATTTATATCTTATATATATATATGTACTTACCTAAGGTGTTATAATGATGAAAATGTTAATTAAACTTCACACTTATTTATTTCAGATCTGGAATGTACGGATTGTCCACCGGCCGAAGCCATCCTTTCTAAGATAATTGAATAACAAGTGATTTAACGATGAAATATATTATGTCCAAATGAATATTGATGTTTAATTTTATTTTCGAAAAATCAAAATAATGTATTCGTTTATTATTGTAATTTCTGCAAATCAAAAACTTAAATAAAAAGATTTATTTATAAATTCCTGATTTTATTTGAAGTAGATAGTTTAGTTCGTAAATAAAATTAAAGAAAAACGTTTTACTGTTTGCATAGCGATCCTTAAATTAGTATTTTTCATTCAACGGGGAAGGGATGTGATATCTATCATCATGATGATATTATTATGGTCTTTTATATCAATGATGAAACAAAAATGATACCACATAAATCTAAAATCCCACGTTATTAAATGTCCTAAAAAGAGTTCCGCTACATTGAGCAAACTGTCCCTTTCTAATAACACGATTAGAAAGGGACAGAACGCTACATTGACTATAAGAAAGGGACAGCATGCTCAATGTAGCAGAACCCTTTTTAGTTCTACGTGAGCATTCAAGTTCTACTAACATAACTTCTTTAGTTATAACTACAAACCAGGAAAAAAACAAAAGCAGTTTCTTCTTCTTCTTTAATATGGCTTATTCATTTGGACATTTGCTAGTCTCAAGTAATATTAATTATTTGCAAGTTATTTGCATAGAAACAGTCAAGTAGTCATAGTAAAAGTCAAGTCGAGGGAATCTTTGCAAAACGGGGCCCATTTTTTACAAAGATTGTTCACGGAGTTTTGGAGACAACTCTAAAGTCCATGTTTTTCACCGACTTTCTCTTCGCTACACTTGTACCTTCACGAAACTAAATTGATTAATATGCCCCCGAAATTAAACAATTTACACGCATCGGAACTAGGTTTCACAAAAATGAAAATTTAGCAATACATCTCCTCACGCGTTCCC
This sequence comes from Idaea dimidiata, assembly GCA_949358125.1. Lineage (NCBI taxonomy): Eukaryota > Metazoa > Arthropoda > Insecta > Lepidoptera > Geometridae > Idaea > Idaea dimidiata. The sequence continues at coordinate 10,154,895 of OX442331.1, forward strand.
GTCAAAACTCAAAAAGCAGTTTCAATCATTCCTAATATTATCGAATTATGTATTTAAACTTGAATTCAAAATTGGAATAAGCTACCTTTTTTATTATATTTTTTTATTACGTAGGTATTGGCCGGCGTTTGACCAAAATCACACCTGATGGTAAGTGTAGAGATGTTGTCTAAGATCAAGCACGCTGACCTAGAAGGTACTTATTCACACGCGACTTAAAGACCCACAAATTGCTACACACCTGTTGAAAATGGTAAAATTAGTAGGCAAAATATGATTTGTGTTCACATGATGTTCGCGAGGTTTACTAGTTCATTAAAAAAACTGTTATTGCAGGTAGCTGCTAAAGCTGCTAATTTAGTGAATCATGCAATAAAAAACGTACAGACTCAGAGCAATTTATTCAAAATACTAATATCATAATAATATTTGTTTGATACTTATTATCAATACAAATAAGTACGTAAACATCTGCGTATGTATGATTAATAGACCAAATCACTTTAAAAACAAGTGATCAGACAAATTTTTATCTGACAGTGATTTCAAATTGATAATTACATTGCAGAAATTATTTTGAAATGTACCTACTGAATTATCGATAACATTGCATAATAATTCTACTATAATATTATAAACGTGAAATACAAAATAGTATAGTAGTTCGGCACACAGTAGCGACTAGTAGTTCAAAAAAGAAAAAATAATCATTGTAATAGTACCTACTATCTATACCCATCATAAAATATCAGAGAATTGAAATATTTAAAAGGGTTATAGTTTAATAGGTAAATTACATTTTAAATAATAAAAAACAAAAAACTAATTAATCAAATAATCCGCCCCTTATTGTACCTGATGCAAAGGTTCCCATCACACTTGCAGCATTGCCGCGCTGTATGGCGATAACTAACCTTTGCCCCAGAAACAAGCCGGAGCGGGAGTCTCCTCCATATTTAAAAGAAATAAAATAAAGACTTATTTCACTACATTACACACAGCGCAATCTAGCCCCAAAGTAAGCACTTGGCGTGCTAGAATTCTTTAGTAGGAGCCTATACCTACCTACCTAGATTATCTGCCCATCAAGAAGATTTCATTAAGTCAAAATGCGATAAGTGCCTTTAAGTTTGCAAAGAGAAATCTATTAATTCAAAAAAACTATATGAAAATCGTTACACGTGCTCGTGAGCTACGATGCCGTAAGCCGATACACATACAAACCCCTCAAACTTATTATAACACAGGGAAGGGGGAAGATAAAACACGTTGTACCTACGTGTTGTAACTTCCTCCAAGTCAAGGTAGACCACGACTCTACTTTGACCATTTTTTTAGCTATGCATTTCTAGATTTCTCTCTGACTTTTTTTTTATTTCGTCCATTTTAGACCCCTTTTTTTCACGTAGTATAGATTTGTAAACTTTATTACTGAAAAAAAATTGGCTTTGCTGTATTTGTACGCAGACGAAGTCGCGGGGAAGAGCTAGTATTATATAAATACAAATTTATAATGTACTAATAATCTCAGTTTAATTTTTTTTCGAGGTTAGAATTTATTGACATCTCATTGATTAAAAACGGTTCAATAGTTTAGGCGCTACGGTGGAACATACAAACATACATACATAGACTGTCAAAACATTACCCTTCCTTATGGCTTCGCCGTAGTCGGGTAAAATGGCAGACGGAGACTCGCTAACTCCCAAACTGAATTACCCCAGTATAATCAGCTGAGCAAATTACAGCAAGGGAGCAATAGTTACGTCAAACACATGATAATCTATTAATAGCAAATATTTTCAAAACGTCTTGCAATTAAATCCAAGCTTTGCTCTGCAGCACTCGAATTGGTGTTAGGTAGTTATGTACTAAGCAATAAACTTTTTATTTAAACTTATACGTAGTAACATTTTCCAGAGTCTTGTTCGTGTATTTTTATTTTTAAATTATTATGTTTACTTTATATATTTCGCCGTAGTCGGGTAAAAATGGCAGACGGAGACTCGTCAACTCACAAACTGAGTTACCGCAGTATAATCAGCTGAGCAAATTACAGCAAGGGAGCAACAGTTACATTAAACACCTGGTTATATATTAATGGCAAATATTTTCAAAACGTCTTGCAACGAAATCAAAGCTTGGCTCTGCAGCTCTCGAGTTAGTAGTTATTTTTTAAGCAATAAACTTTTTATTTAAACTTATACTTACGATTTGTATTAATAGTAACATTTTTACCCGACTGCGCGACGCAAAGGAGGGTAATGTGTTCATCGGTCTATGTATGTATGTATGTATGGATGTTTCTATGTGGCGTTCTAGAGGCCAAACGCGTGGACAGATTTTGATGATTCTTACGTCAATCGATTCGTTTTAATCTGGCGAGTGTGACTAAAGACATGACAGTAATCCAAATTAACTTTTGTCACAACCAGACGCCATATTGTCAAAATTAAAAAATCCAAAATCGTCAAAGTATGTCGTTGAATAGGTATTTAGGTAATTAGGTATTTAAAAATCAATGTTAGGTTTCTTTTACCATTTTTCATTGTAAATAACAGTTTAGGAAATAGAACGGTTTAAAGTTAATTACCAATTAGGTATTCATGCTTTTTGTTACTAACGAACAAGTTTTTATTTTTGTTACGTAGTTATGCTTAGAACTACCAAACTATAAGCCGTGATGGTACAGGTGACAGAAATTCATTCAAATAAACTAAAAAAATATTTACATAAATTGTACCTACCAACTGAATAAAAGCCTAATAACATTTAGTTACTTAGGTGCTAAAAACGTTAAAGAATAATAATAAATTTAAACAATAAATACCTAAAACCTAACTGAAATACAATATATAAATAAATAAAGTAGGAACATAAGTACCTTCCTACTTAATTATAATATTAGTTATCTACTGAATAATTCACATGATATTAACTCACTTAATGAAATGAATAGATTACGAGACTTACCGTCAATGAAAATAACTAAAAAGCGGCAAATAAATTTTTTTAATAAAAAAACAAAAAACCCGACTGCGTAAAAAAACTCGATTTACAAATACGTAAAGAACAACAAAAAAAAACTAAAAAGAAAAAACAAGCCCAGTAATTTGAAATTATGCTAAGTAATACTGAATAATCATTCAAATAGTTTTGTAATCGATACACACAGAACACATAATAAATGAGTTAAAAATTACTTACAGTCGGGACCCATTGGAAAAATTAGATCGGTAAAATGAATGGGTCCCGACTGTAAGTAATTTTTAACTCATTTATTATGTGTTCTGTGTGTATCGATTACAAAACTATTTGAATGATTGAATGACAAAACTACATGAAAACTGTTCGGCTAGACGTCTAGAACAACCCCCTTTCGGCTTAAAAGGGCAAAGGGCAACTTTTAACCCTATGCCCTTTTAACCCGACAGGGGGTTCCCTGTAGGGTTAAAAGGGCATACCCGTTATACCTTGTATAGTTCTATCACCCAAGACATTTTTTTTTAATTTAAGACTAGTTGTGTCTCGATCCTGTGGATTTCAAAAAACGCTTTTCTTATCTGATGCTTACGTTATATAACCCCCTGCTACCCCTAGCGGTTTAGGTTGTGCGTAGATCCACTAGTCAGCCAGTCAGATAAGATTCCACTTCTACGTACGACGCTGCCATTGCGACAAGAGAATGAAAAAAAAAAACAAGATGACGGACGTCGACTCTGTCTACAGACTGTGACTATGCCAAGACCCATGCATGGATTTAAGTTCTTCTATCTTTCGTATGTCAGTATGTTGCTTCTCCTCTACAGGTTGTATTTCTCAGCCGATTTTGACGAAACTTGGTACACAAGTTCGGATAAAATGAATCTGATTTTGAGGTTTTTTTATTTACAAGGTAGTCTTCCATCTTCCTCATCAACTTACTAATATTATAAACGCGAAAGTTTGTATGTAAGTATGAATGTGACTTTACCCAGGTGAAACCGCATGGTGCAGCTAGTAGTCACATAAAAATTTGATGAAGATCTGATGAAGATCTTTAAAATGATAAACAGGATAGCTACTTTAATTCTACAAGCAAAAGAACGAAAAAAATTCGTCATCGAGAAAGGAAATCTTACATTAATCATTATAGTATCATCTGTTGTAAACAAAAGTAAACCTGCTGTAAAGATCTTCTACATACAGTAAATTGTTCAGTTTTCGACTTCTACCTATTAAGTCCTTTATCTACTTACAAGGTTTGATTTTAACATTGATTTGTTTGACATTGATGTCGTTCACCTGAACGACAATCATCACAAACTCCTCACTTAAGGGCGTACCTAATCGTCAAATAAAATTAAATTTAGACAGGAATAGCGCCAGCGATTTTCAGATATGTACAAGAAGGACGTTAGATAGGACTAGGATGAATTTTAGAGCAAGAAATATAATATAGTCCTAATTAAAAGTTAACTAGACAGTTTATCAAAAAATATGTTGAGCATAATAAAGAATGAAAATAAATGAATGAAGAATAATAAATGATAAAATAATGGCCGGTATCAATGACATTTAACAAAACATTTCTGAAACACGTGTTTTTTTTATAATTATTTTCTATCGCATTTGTTTTAATAATCGTGTTGTCACGCTTAGCATATAATAGCATTTATATTCTAATTTCTGATTTTCAATTTTTTTACCGTATAAGTACCATGAGTGCGGAATTATTCGCAAGTTTATCAAAGCAAAATTGAATACAGAGCGCTCTTAATTTTATTGTGATACTGTACCTTTCAATAATTAGTGCTCGCGAGGTCTACTGTTCGCAGCACTAAGTACTAGTAAATATGTTTCAAAAATGTGTAATCTTTTCGTATGTACCTACCTATAATAGTTTGTAATTGAATTAGAAATTTCACTTACGTAAGTCTCGATCCCGTGGGAATATCGGGATCAAATGTAGCTCGAGGAGTACCTCGATAATGTAACTTTCTAATGGAGTAAGCATTTTGAAAATCAGTCTAGTAGTTTCGGAGCCTTTTCGTTACAAACAAACAAATAGATCTTTTGTCTTTACAATATTAGTATAGACAAGAAAAAATGTACATAAACGAAATAAGTAGATACGAAAAAATCAATTCAAAGCCAACGTCGATAAAACATTTGGCATGCTCCGGGAGATATCAACCGATCTATAAAGATTAAGATACAATAATCAATTTGCAATAGTAATCCTGATTAATGTTTGTGTTAACAACAATTTTATCTAATCTTAATGGTAACGGGGTACCTACAAGTGAGAGATTACATGCATATCCTGGATGGGGTATCTAGTGGGGTCAAAAGTATAAGAATTATGTTCTATATTCGTTGTCTAGTACCCATATTACAAGCCTAGTTTTTGGGCCTAGATTGCGCTGTGTGTATAACGTTGTGAAAAGATATTTAATAAAGATGTGTTCACATTGTATTAAAAATGAGGATTTTTTATTTTCTACAAATAATAAAACATTTTGTAATCTATATCTATACTAATATTATAAAGCTGAAGAGTTTGTTTGATTGTTTGTTTGTTTGAACGCGCTTATCTCAGGAACTACTGGCCCAAATTAAAAAAATCGTTTTGCGTTTGATAGTCCATTTATCGAGGAAGGATTATAGGCTATGTTAGTAAAAACGGGGGAAAAAATGCCCCTTTTCCGAGATTCTGTCGCGTGCGCTGAGTAAACGGTCAAAGTTACATAAAAACCATGTATGACGGAATTCTTCTTCTAGAAAGGATCTAAAAAATAGTTCGCGACAGCATATATATGTCTATCTCTTAAGGTTGACTCAATATAATTTTTTTTATGGTAATCAAATTTGTTGTAGAACAATGCATTGTTTCCGAAGGTAATATTGTAAATATGATATTAATCCTTATCTAAATAAATACGTTATTCAATAAAAGTATTTAATTTTAAACATAATTGACATACCTGATGGGTAAAAATGACGGTTAAACCGATTTGAATGAAATTTAGGGTACTTTGAATAATCATACGGGTTAAGCAACGCTTGGTATGACATACTTGATGCGTCACATACGTTACGGGATAGGAATTTATGCGGGTGAAACCGCGGAGCACAGCTAGTCTTCTTATACAAAGTGTAACGGGTATGCTCTTTTAAGCCGAAAGGGGGTTGTTCTAGACATTTAGGGGAACAACTTTTGTTCTACGACTTTTGAAAAATCGATCTTATTTTTTGAAAATTTTGATGTATGTTTCACTGAAAAAACAGCTGCTTTTGAAAATAAAGGTAATTGAAGTTTTGATTGTAGTAGACCAAACTAAATGAAAGGACAAAATAAGGTCAATGACCTCTAACTCTGAGAAACAGCTGATTTTCAAGTAAACTTTACACTTATAATTTTCGAAAAGTACTTCGAATTTTCAAAAGTCGTAGAACAAAAGTTGTTCGCCTAGAAGTCCAAAACAACCCCCTTTCGGCTTAAAAGGGCTTACCCGTTACATCTTGTATATGTCACCGGAAAATAACAAGCACAGTAACTTTCGTAGGATTCTAAACGGTTTATGTTAGATCATGATTACACGCAGCACTTTGGCGAGCGAGCGGAACGAGCGTGCCGCGGCAGCGGTCACCAAAGCGCCTAATTCTTTTGCGAAAATGTAGTCGTAAAATAATACAATTTATCTCTCGTTTTCTAGGATTCTCCTACGAAAGCTTATAAATTTCCTAGGAAAATTATAAATTCACGTTTCTTTTTACTTTACGATGACATATATAAAAAAATGAATCCCTATTTCCCTTGGTCACGGCATCACGCGTGAACGGCTGAACCGATTTAGCTAATTTTTTTGTTGTATTTGTTTTCGTCAGGAGAAGTTGCTTATGAAAGAAAAACCTAATAAGAATATCGGGACTTACGCGGCTGAAACCGCGGATCGCTGCTAGCAATTTGCTATGCAATTTATAAACGACTAGTCGTTTATAAATTTGTCTTAAACAGAGCACCTCCTTAGCATAAGGAAAGTATCAAAAAGAACAATCTTAAAACCTAAACGGATCTCAAAATAAATCTATTTAATAATCAAAAAAAAATAATTGTTTTTTTGCTTTAGATTCTTGTACAACATTATAGCATTGATTTTAGTGTGGCTTCGAAACGCGCCCTCCGATGAGAAGAAGCCACAAGAAACTCATGGGGTTTTTTTTGTGATCATGTGTTAAATTACAATCGTCATAATACAGATATTATCTATAATACGAACAGGAGCAATCAATAAATTATGTCCATGGATTTTTTTCATTAGGATATGACGACGTATCATAGTACGCCTTTTTACACAATTTATGTTTAATATATTTTTTTAATCTTGTGATGGACATGTCACATACGTCTTTATGTAGTTTATTATAATAAAGAACACTGGTGCTACAGAACGACCTGCTTATTTTCCGGAGCCTACTATAGGATATAGACACTTCATCCTTGTGTCTTAAATTACACTGGCGGACATCACTATATGTGTGAAATTTACTTATTTTATTTTTGTGCACATACAATAAGTTTTCATAAATATATTGAGAGTAGACCGTTAAAATGTTTATCTTTTTAAACTTTTCTCTAAGCGATTCCCTGGGGCCCATTTTGTAGATGGCTCTCACAGCTCTCTTTTGTAATATAAAAATAGTTTCTATGTCAACATGAGTAGCACAGTCCCACAACAGTATACCATACGACATGATGCTGTGGAAGTCACTAAAATAGACTAGACGGGCCGTCTCAACGTCTGTGTATTCGCGGATTTTTTTAACTGCGTAAGCTGCGGAACTAAGTCTTTTGGACAAAGCCTCTACATGTGGGCCCCATTGAAGCTTAGCGTCCAAAGTTATACCCAGAAAGACGCCTCTATCACCACCATACCATTCTATCATTCTATCTACCATTTGGATTTCCTCCTTATCAATTTTAACAATGGTCTTAACTTGTTAACATTTGGAAGTGTGAAGCGAATACATTTTGTTTTAGATCCATTAAGTACCAAATGATTTACATTAAACCAATATACTATTCTAGAGAGTGCATTGTTCACGTCGTCAATGTTCGATTGTCGTCTTTTAACTTTCAATACCAATGAGGTATCATCTGCAAACAACACTATCCCATGATTTTCCTTTACAAGAAAAGGTAAATCGTTTATATATACTAGAAACAAAAAAGGTCCCAAAATGGATCCTTGAGGAACTCCCAAAGCTACAGGTGACCCAGGGGAACGTTTACCGTTAATGTCAACACACTGAATCCTATCGCTCAGGTAAGAAGAGAGAAGATCCAGTGCATTGTCCCCGATACAATAGTGGCGTAGCTTCGTGATCAAAGTATCATGTTGAACACAATCGAATGCCTTGGAGAGGTCGCAGAAGACGCCATATGCATCATGCGACTCCTCCCAGGCTTCAAATATATTTTCAATCAATACAATGCCCGCATCCTTAGTTGAGCGACCTTTAATAAAGCCAAATTGTTTTTTATGCAATATATTATTATCACTAAAATGCTTAAGCAGCTGGTTCAATATAATTTTTTCAAAAATTTTACTTAATGTAGGTAGTACTGATATAGGTCTAAAATTAGAGGGGTCTGATGTACTGCCGGATTTAAATAATGGAATTACTTTACTATGTTTCATTTGATCAGGAAACACACCACAATCAATACATCTATTAAATATACAAGCTTAGGCAACATAACTTCTATCAAGGATTTAACAATAGGAACAGAGATCTCCCACAAGTCTTTAGTTTTTTTTTACATTAATTTGTTTAAGTACCACAGCCATTACCCGAAGAGAACGATGTGTGCGGTTGGTATGGATATGGAGAAAGAAATAGTAGAGGAGAAAGGCTGCTACAATTTTGCCAAGAGAACGAATTTACTATTTCGAATACACTGTTCAAGAAACCTTCAAAGCGAAAATGGACATGGCTTTCACCTAGTGGAAAGACTAAAAATGAAATCGATTTCATATTAATCAAAGACAAAAAATATGCAACAAACATAGAAGTCATCCCTACAACGTTTCCTACTGACCACCGAATGGTGAGAATATCATACAAAATACAACACAATAACAACAAGAACCGTAAAACATTTGGCCTGAAATCTAAAAAATACTCACCCATAGAACAAAAATTCCTAAAAGATCAATTATCAAATGAAAAAAATTTAGATCATCTCATAAAAACCGTCGACAACATTAACATAGAGCAGTGCTATAAAACAACAATTAATGCTATACAAAACTGTGTTAAAAAACTTCCGAAGCCAGAAAGAAACGTAAAAAACGAGAGCATAATAAATGATAAATTAAAAACTCTTATCACACAAAGAGAGCTACTGAAAAATACATACCCCCGTACTCGACAACAAAAAAAGCGCTTAAATAACCTGTACAGAACAATCAGAAAAAAGATAAAAAAGAGAAAGAAGAAACTAAGAATAGAAACCATAGAAAATGAACTAAAAACTAGAGGTTCGATTAAGAACAGTAAGAAAAAATTAGACCATAATAAAGAGTGGATGCAAATGGTTACGACAACGTCAGGGCAGAATGTAACGAACAGGGCAGATATCCTACTTACGATTACAAATTTCTACAAAAAGCTATACTCCGGTATAAATAATTCATGTAGATATAGAAAAACACGAACTATACGTACGAAAACCCCAGAATTTCTTATTCAAGAAGTAGAACACGCAATATCCAAATTAAAACAAAATAAATCACCAGGAGAAGATGGAATAACCACCGATGCAGTCATTGCAATGGTAGAGCCATTAGCATCTCATATAACCAAATTGTTCAATGCTATACTATACACAGAACAGCTACCTACTGATTGGAATTATTCTATAATAACATTAATTTATAAAAAAGGAGACCCTAAACAAATTGACAATTACCGTCCCATAAGCCTTTTGCCTACTGTCTACAAACTTTTTTCGGCATTGATACTGTCTCGGATAAGTAAAAAAATAGAAGAGCAACAACCACGTGAGCAAGCTGAATTTAAGAAAAGTTTCTCTACGGTCGACCACATATTCACACTAACACAATGTATAGAAAAAAGTAGAGAATACAACAAACCTATATATCTAGCTTTCGTTGATTACACAAAAGCATTTGACTCCATATATCACGAGTGCTTGTGGAATGCTTTGGAAGAAATAGGAGTTGATGATAACCTAATCAGAATTCTAGAAGTAATCTACAACAACTGCCAAGCAAAAATAAAGCTAGAAAGTATGGGACCAGCTTTTGATATAAAACGAGGTGTGAAACAAGGCGACCCTGTATCTCCAAAGCTGTTTACAGCTCTATTAGAACACATGTTCAGGAGACTAAACTGGGATAACTGTGGACTAAACATAAATGGAGAACGTTTATCACACTTGCGCTTTGCTGATGATATCGTAATAATTTCCGATAGGTACGACGAATTACAGTTTATGCTCTCTACTCTCGACCAAGAGAGCCGCAAAGTTGGTCTACATATGAACGAAAAGTGTGTCAAAAACGAAAGTTATGACAACCGACGCTGCAGTGCCTATACTCATAAACGACACATCGATAGAGTATGTACAAGAATATATCTACCTTGGACAACTGATTTGCCTCGAAAACCTGATTGAGAAAGAAATTGACCGAAGGATTGCTGTCTCGTGGAAAAAGTACTGGGCAAATAAAGACGTATTCAAAGACAAAGACCTTCCTATCTCTCTTAAGAAAAAGTTATTCGATAGCGCCATACTACCATGCTTACTATACGGATGCCAGACATGGGCACCTACGAAAAGACTCATACAAAGGCTAACCACATTCCAGAGAGCAGCAGAACGTTCTATGTTGGGCATCAAACTTAGCGATCGAATGAGATGTGAAAAAATCCGAGAAACTACTAAATTAATCGATGCCGCTACCATGTTCTGCAAAACAAAATGGAAATGGGCAGGACACGTATCACGAACCATGGACGGCCGGTGGAGCGAGCGCATTCTCCACTGGTATCCGAGAGATGGGAAACGCGCGAGAGGCCGACCACGGAAGAGATGGAGTGATGACATCGAAGAGGTCGCAGGCAAGACGTGGATGAGAGAAGCTCGAGATAGACGCAAGTGGCATTTAATGGAGGAGGCCTTCGCCCGTTTTTGGGTATCCGATCCCAAAAAATAATATTAAGATTAAATTTAAGATTAAATAACTGTAATTTAATAAGGTTGGAAATAAAGGCTTATTTATTTATTTACCACTAAAATATCATGATTTTTAATATATTTGAATTTAAATGCTTTACTACATTTAGGTACATTTGCTTCTAATAGAGATTTGGCAATGGGGGTAGATGAGTTTAGGGCTCCCGTCAGAGTAATTGGACCATTCGCAACATCTTGGTCTGTGCCCGTCAGCCTTAAATCAATGTCCAGTTTAAAATCCACACTTTTATTTAAGACTTTTCCAGTTTCAGTATTTATTACTTTCCAAGTGGCTTTAATTTTATCATTACTATTCTGTATTTTAGATTTAATGTACAAATATTTTGCTACTATACAAACTTTTTTAAATACCTTTGAGTAATTTTTAACATAAGCCCTAAACTCCTCTGAAAAATTAATCTGTCTTTCTGCGTACAACTCATGTAGCTTGTTTCTACTTTTATGTATGCCAACCATGGCCCAGTCACTAAACTCCCGCTTGCCGGATACTACCATTGACCTGGATGTGAAAATGGATCGTTGAAAGCATTTAATTCCGCCACTAAGTTAAGTTAAGATCTTCTCTCACCGTCAATGAACTCGAAAGTCACGGTCAACTTTTGTCAAAACATTTGAATGAATTTGAATCAAATTCGCGGCTCGGATCAAGTTGAAAAAAAGACACAGTATAATGGCGATTGTTTTCATAATCATACGACGCTATCAAAACAATCATTCCACGAAAGCGTACTGACATGACATGTCTATATAACATTTATGTATGACGGAAAGAAAGTTTCGAAAGAGAGTTTCTAGAGGTCTTGATTGTTCTATGACTTTTGGAAATTCGAAGTACTTAGTTTTAGAATATTGAGTATAATAAAAATAAATAGATATTAGTATTAAAGATTTTCGTTTTAGTTTTTTGAGTCAGACTTGAGCTTGAAGCTTGAGCTTTGATTATGCTCTGGGCGTTGATTAATTTTTAAAACTGACGTATTTTTGACAAATCACTTCGAAGTTGTATCACGCAATAAGCATTAAAGGATAATGATATTTAAAGCCAGGATTATCGAACATTGATAAAATTATATCTATAAATATTCTAGGATGACCTAACAATTTAATACAAGGTGCGATCTTATTATGAAGACCACGGTGTTGTTTGCGCTTGTCTTTGCTGGTAACTTTTTACATAATTTCTTTACAATATAATTGACTTTTATTTTCGAATTAAAGTCATCTCGACTGATATTCGTCTGATCGTCTTTAGAATTAAGGTTAAAAATCGAATAATAGTTTACTTATTCCAATGTGTTCGAAATTCAAATCTCATAATAACTTCAAACTGAATTCTTTAAAGCAAAAGAAGGCCAGGACTGTCATAAACAGTGACGGCCTCTGTGGCGCGTCGGGCGGACGCTCGACTGCAATGCAGAAGGCTGCGGGTTCGATTCCCGTCGGGTGTAAATATTTATACTTAAAAAAATGTTTGTATCTGGTCTGGGTGTCTTTCTATTTATAATATGTATGTATTTACAAAAAAAAGTATAATATGTAGTATATTCGTTGTCTAGTACCCATAGTACAAGCCTAGTGCTTAGTTTGGGGCTAGATTGCGCTGTGTGCAATGTAGGGAAATATTTATTTATTATTCATTTATTTATTTATTATAAACCCCTTTATGTCATTAACTTTACCACAGAGTTTTGGCGGGAATGCGTTGAGGCGATGTGTTGCTAATTTTTCATTTTTGTGAAACCTAGTTCTGATGCGTGCAAATTGTTTAATTTCGGGGAAAAATTAATCAATTTAGTTTCGTGAAGGTGTACAAGTGCAATGTAAGTTAAAATCGGTGCAAAACATGGACTTTAGCGTTGTCTTTAAAGCTCCGTGAACAATCTTTGTAAATGGCCGCCGTGCTTACAAATACAAGTGATTCCCTAGACTTGACTTTGACTATGACGATTTGACTGTTTCGATGCAAATAACTTGCATATAATATATTAATAATACTTGACACTGGCTAATTTTCAAATGGCCATAGTCGGTTCACAACCGATAATAATAAACTTTACCACGTATAAGTTTTTTTTTCTAACGAAACACTATAATATAATAAAGGTGGTAATCTCAGATTTTCGAACGTATTATACAGGCATGCAGGGTTCATGATAATATTGGTGTATCCTATTTTACGAGTAGAACTACCTATATTGTTTAAAGCCATCAATTCACAAGAAAATATGGCCAGCCAATCTTCACATAAGTTTTATAGCTGTCCAAATAAACGCTACAGTAAACCATATAGCTTATTATATATTATGCTCTTTATAACAAGATATATTTTTTTATTCTAACAGTATACGCCGCTTCTGCGGTTCCAGTAAAAGATGGGTTAGAACGACTGAGGCGCGATCCTTATCCGCGTTTCATCCAATTCCCCGATGGAGAAGGTGTGCTCCATGACGTAGACCTCGACGCTGAACCCGATATGGAACTCTTGGATGAAATAAATAGGAATCCTGCAAATAACTTGTATCTTCTATTTACAAGGTACGTATTTTTCTACATTCTATATGAAATCAAGAATTTTGATGATAATAAATTAAACATAATCAACGCCGCGCCTTTTTTGTTTCAGACGCAATCCCGAGAATTCCCAGACTCTGGTAATTAACGATGCCAACTCCATTAGATCATCTAACTTCAATGCCAATGTGCCTACAGCTGTCATTGTCCACGGCTGGCTCAGCAATCAGGATACTGACATCAACCCAGTTGTCAGAAGAGGTAATATTTTCGTCAGTAATCTATGCATCCACAAAAAATAATTGAATTCTCGTTTTAATGAGTATTAATTGCTATTTTTACAGCATTACTTAACAGAAGTGACGTGAACGTAATCGTCTTGGATTGGAGACGCCTTGCATTATCTGGCTACATTACTGCTGCTAACGGTGTGCCCGCTGTCGGAAGAGGTCTTGGTCAATTCATGAACTTTTTGAACCAAGTGACCGGAGCTCCTTTCACCTCAATGCATCTGATTGGATTCAGTTTGGGTGCTCACCTAGTTGGACATGCAGGACGAGAACTTGGAGGGCGTCTTGCTAGAGTTACAGGTAAGATACATTATCATAGATATGCACGACGACATCATGTAGACCTGGCGTAGAATAGGGTTATCCTATCTTTTCCTTTAGGTATTATAAAAGGCGCCTGATCTAGGGGAGACTCTCGAATTTGGAGTTCTAATTTTATTTTCAACTACCTACTCGTAAGACGTAACACTGTGCCAACCCTCAAAATATTAATTGGGATAAGGGCAGATACAAAATAGCAAAAAAAAAATGTTTATGTGCGTCTTGAAAGTGATTTTTGTTTTATTTCAAGGTCTGGATCCCGCTGGACCTCTATGGACTTACAGCTCCGATAGATTGAACCCGAATGACGCTATTTATGTGGAAGCTATTCATACTGACGGTGGCTACACTGTCGGAGGTTTGGGTATCGGCAGAAACGTTGCCAACGCTGACTTCTACCCCAATGGTGGTCTCTCCATGCCTGGTTGTCTTACGAACATTTGCAACCACAACAACGCATGGCGATATTACGCGGCCAGCGTGACCTACAATAACTTCATTGGAAACGAATGCACTAGCAACCTCCAGATTACGTTTAACAACTGCAGAGGACAAGAGCTGCGGATGGGAAATGACGATCTTAATAAACGCGGGTACGTTATTAGAACATATTTGTTTACCCCGATTTTACTTGTCCTTTTTATAAAGTCAAAAATCAAAAATAAAGTGCTGATGACGTGTAAGTTAAATTGCTACTTTTTTAATTTTAAAATGTTTCGTTTTATTTTATTTTCAGAAATGGAATGTATCGACTAGACACAAGAAGAAGCTACCCCTACTACTAAGAATATAATGTACGTTTATTTATATACCAATACAACTGAATTCAACATCAAGCTGTTGTAATCCACTCTTTATATCGTAATATCGTAATTTTTTTAAAGATAAACTATCGTGGCGAACAAAAAATTTTTTAATAATAATAAATTTCTAAAATTTGAGCACTAATACGTTTATTTTTGCAAGACCGGCTTCAATCCCCAATTAGAAATCTATACTAATATTAAGTATGCAAAATACACTCTGTAGATAATGTGTGTTTATGTCATTTAAACTACTGCACCGATTTTAAACTACCTTAACTTTAGAGAACATGATTAAAAAAATTGATATTTCAAAAGTCGTCAAGTGCACAATGTTATAGGAGCGAAGACGACGATGTAACATGTCTCTGACTTGTCTCTAAGTCCATTCTTGTCTCTGCACAAAACAATTTGAACTTCTGACAGCTATTGACAGTGACAGTTTATCACGGATATACAATGACTGACGCATAGAAATAGTACTATAGAGTAACTTCTTCTTTTTCTTTTCGTGTCAATGTCATAAAATAACAATAGGTATGTCAAATTTTGGTGGACCAGTATTCAGCCACATCCACAGCAGATAGAGTAACTAGAAAGCTTACTTCGTCAAAAAACGGTTCGGTTTGATGTTAGAGAGATCACAGTCTGTCTCTCTAACATCAAACCGAACCGAAGAAGCTGAATTGCATCAGCATACTTATTGTTTACGCCAAAACAGTGCTACAATAAAAAAAAAAATAACCCCTTTTTAGGGTACCTCCTCCACATGTGACCTGGGGGATGTATTTTTATTTTTAACCCAATTGTGTGGGGTACCGTTAGATGGCTCTTTTAAAATCATTCTGAGTTTTCAGAAACTATTTTTAATTTTAGGGTTCCGTTTTCGAAATTTTTAGAGTTTTAGTTTTTAAAGTTATGTGTACCCCCCCTCTAACAGAAAAACGGTTATACTTGGACACGTTATATGCTCAATTATATTCACAGTTATAGTAACTATAGTGAAGTTTAGAGGAAAATTTAATGAAAGAAAAATTTCCGTTGCTAAATATTAATTATTACTATTATTATATTACTAGGTAAGGTAAGTGTTAGTTGTAAAGACTTCTCCAGATTGTAATCTCTGATATTTTTGGAAACTACGAAACCCTACACTGCGCGTGGCCGGACAAGGCACATACTTGCTCAGTTTTTCACTTTAGTGTTCGTCGGTTAGATAGATAAGGACAGTCTGGGTCCAACTGGGTTTAACAGGACCGTTTTGATAAATCAAAGCAAAAAATACCTTGACCTTAGATGACATGATATTTCAGAAGTTGTTATGTGCACATTCTTCTAAAAATAATAAAAATAAATCATTAGTATTATCAGATTAAATAATTAGTCAAGTAGTTATATCTTTCATAAATTCGTCAATGAAGTAATACGGTATACTCGTACCAATTAAAAAATCATTTATGGCACGCAAATATTTTATGTTGCCTTCTTTGTGTCTAACATCTGATGAAAGCTTATTATTTATTATGGGTGCAATACAAAACACACTAAAACTAAGATGAAATGTGCGAAAATTGAGATCGGGCAGTATTAAACTCTGTCTCTGGTGTCCTTCAGGACATCTAACAAAGAGATGAATGTTCTCTCTAACAAATATAGCGACTTCGTAGACATATAGTGATGGGAGAGTCAATATTCTCAGTTGCACAAAATGGGGTTAACAAGATTCTGTTTGTTTTAGACGACACATAGCTTTGTTTTCTTATTGTAACATCTATGTTTTATGAAATAAATAAATGAATATAAATATAAATATAGCCATACGCTAAACTTGTCGTTCATTTTCGGTGATTCACTAAAATTAATGCCAGAAATTAATAACCTATCCGTAATCCAAGATTATGAGCAATACGAGATTGTAGGATATCCAAAGATCGAACTATAACCCGCGACCTAATAATAAAAGATAACATGGGTAATCTTTTTTTGATATATTTTTAAAGTGTTTCCTACACTTGGATTATACTTGTTTTACTTCATTCATTCAGTTAAGCATTTCTTTAAGTATGGGTAATCTTTTTTGAGACGCGATCACTGGTGATCCATGCACTTATCGGTCCCTCTTGACCATTTCATTTCACGCAAAATGTTGAAATAAAGCATTTTATAACTAATGTAATATTGTGGTAATATATCTAAAAAGAAGTTGTTGTTTTTATTAAATGAAATAAAAAAAACGTTTTATTCCATTATTTCCTGATTAGGACAAAAGGAGAGCTATGATATTGACCGCAATGTTTAAGATGATACATGTTACTATGTCACATGTTGCTATATGATACAAGTACATAGAACGTTATTGCAGAGACATGTCACATCGTCGTCTTCGCTCTTAGAAGAATGTGCACTTAACAACTTTGAAATTTCATGTTATCTAAGGTCAAGGTACTTTTTGCTTTGATTTATCAAAACGGTCCTGTTAAACCCAGTTGGACCCAGTCTGTGCTTATCTATCTAACCGACAAACACTAAAGTGAAAAACTGAGCAAGTATGTGCCTTGTCCGGCCACGCGCTGTGTAGGTTTTCGTAGTTTCCAAAAATATCAGCAATTAACAATCTGGAAAAGTCTTGACAACTAACACTTACAGCAACGCAAATTTTTCTTTCTTTATTTTTATATCTTTCAATTACAAGTACACGTAAATTTGAAAAGACAGATCAGTAATAATTTTCCTCTACACTTCATTATAGTTACTATAATTGTGAATATAATTGAGCATATAACGTATCCAAGTTTAAACGTTTTTTCTGTTACCACCTAACGGTACCCCACACGGGGTACATATAAAAAAACATCCACCAGGTTACATGTGGAGGAGGTACCCTAAAAAAGTGTTATAATTTTTATTTATTGTAGCACTGTTTTGGCGTGAACAATAAGTATGCTGATGCAATTCGGCTTCTTAGTACTAACTATTGTCTCTGAGCTAAGCCGCGGACGGACGGACGGACGGACATGACGAAACTATAAGAGTTTTCTTGTTGACTACGAAACCCTAAGTAAAATAAGACAGACTGGGATCTCTCTAACATCAAACCGAACCGTTTTTTTGACGAAGTAAGCTTTCTAGTTACTAAGTAGTACTATTTCCATGGTTTCGTGGCGTTGGTGTGAAGTTTTTTTAGTTTCTTTTTTTTTTTTTTACTAACATTTCTTCAGAGGAACTAGGCCTACTAGGCTACTAAGCCTAAAATCAAACGTTTCCAAGATAAATTTATTTTAATTTTGACAGCAGTCATCAGAAAAGATTATATTGAAAAACTTTACCATAGTACTTTAGGAAAAGTCTTTACTGAGACACGTTTTTCACCGTCTTATCTATTGATCAACTTTCAATCGTATTTCGATGGTCGTTTGTTTGTTTTTTATTTTCGTTCAATCGTCTTTTGTTTTTCATTTCAACTGTCTTTTATTTCCACTTCAATTATCATTTGATTGTTAATACGATGGGCTTTTCTTTCTGCTCTGATAGTCGTTTGTTTCTACTTCGATGTCATCTTTCAAACGAACGAACAAAATAGACATTTCGGTTGTCTTTTATGGGTGATAAAAGTTTACAAGATGAATAAAAAGTCGTGTTACCTGGGTTAATCAATTCCAAGGACAGCGACTGCTTTTTACCAGGGTGATAATTAATTATATTTCTTAGGTGAATAAAAACCGTACAAAAATCCATTTTCTTCTCTCCGGTGTAGAAAGTGAAATAATCCGCTGATTGGATAAAGAACGATATTTAATCAATGAATTTACGATTATATCAATCAAATTCCTGATAAAATTATGATTTAAATACTTCTGTTGTCGACAATTCACACAAGGTTGGTGTTGCGACGTATCAACAATGAAAAACTTTGTGTTGTTCGCGGTTCTTGTTACTGGTGAGTCGAGACGGAAAAGGTACTCGTATATCTATACTAGTATAATAAATTTATTTGATGCTTTGTAATAAATAAATGGCTCCAAAGCTACTGGACCGATTTAAATAATTCTTTTACCTATAGAAAGCTATATTATCAAAGGCAATTTGGATCCTGATACTCCCACGATGTACACACCGCGGCGGTATTACCGCATTACAGCAAAAACTGTGTGGATTTGGCTCAAAGAGCATGTGAGGTCTACTTGTTTGCAGTTCGACTAGTTAATACTTTAATATAATATATATATCTTAACAGTATATGCCGCTTCTGCGGTCCCGGTAAGGGACGGACTAGAACCACTGGCTCGCGATCCTTATCCACGGTTCATCAAGTTTCCTGATGGAGACGGTGTTCTACACGACGTAGATCTTGAAGCTGAACCTGATCAGGAACTTTTAAATGAAATCGAAAGGAATCCAGCTAACAACTTGTACCTTCTCTACACCAGGTAGTTGAATTTATCTTCTTCATGTCAATAATAGTAATTTAATTAATATCATAATTAGACCAATGGTTATGATGGGTAATAACTGAATATTAAGGGTTACCAAAATGAGCCAAGTTTTATGATAAGACCGCGTTAACATTGGTGTATTTGGCAGCTGAACATTTCTAGATATGAGGGAATTAAAAGTATCCAACCACATAGTAATATTTCAAAATTATTTATACCCCATCTCTTGAAAAGTCTAACTACCAAAATACATCAATGTTAACAAGGTCTAATCATAATACTTGACTTTACTTTTGGTAACCCTTAAGATTCAGGTATTTAATTTAAGATGGAAGCATAATCTAGTTTTGCGGAAAATTTGAACTTTTAAAAGTTTTTTTGCAAAAATTACCAAGTTGAACAACGAATGATTCCATTTTGCCATATGGCAAAGAAGAATATTGTATTCCAGCTGCTTAAACCTTAATCGGGATTTGAAATCATCCTGAATTAAAAGCAGCTGCAATCTACGAAATTACCACCAATATTAATTTATATATTTCAAAAACAACTAGCTATTTTACAGGATTCCCCAATGCAATGTAACAATTGTATAATATAATATACCATAGATATTGTACAATAGTATAATGTTTGGATTCTTTGGCTGTCTTGATTGATTGATTAAGTCTTTATTGCAACACACCACAATTAAATAATTACAATAAGAAGAAAATACTTCAACAACTTAAAAATTAGTTGGCACGATGGGCGGCCTTATCGCTTAAAGCGATCTCTTCCAGGCAACCTTTGGATGGACCAGAAGCGAAAGAAAGATGAAAGGTAGGGTGTTAAGACAAGAGAAAAACAAAAACTACTTGAATAATAATACAATAACAGTATGACACATACAAAAAATAAATAGAAAAAAATAAAAATACTAACAACACATATATATATATATATATATATACACATAAATATACATATAAACATAGATAAATACGCACATATCACATCTTACTAATATTATAAATGCGAAAGTTTGTATGTATATATGTATGTGAGGTTGTTACTCTTTCACGCAAAAACTACTGAACCGATTCCGATAAAACTTGGAATATAGGTAGCTGGGGACCTGGATTAACACATAGGCTACTTTTTATCCCGATATTCCCGCGGGAACGGGACTTATGCGGGTGAAACCGCAGGGCGCAGCTAGTAAAATATACATACATAATAATAATAGGGGTTAAAGTATGAAATTGCCGTTTTATTGCAATAGGTTCTTTGAATTGACATAGAATCTTCATGGTTTGAGGTTTTCGAATGAAACTTTTTTCAAATGGTTTCTGTGATGTTCTTTTTTTAAAAAATGTGGAACATTTGAATATCGACTTTCAATTGTTTTTGTTATTCAATTTAGACAAGAAAGATGGATACTGCGAAAATTCGAGTGATTTTTGAATACGAGTTCCGACGCGGAACTAACGCGGCAGAAACAGCCCGCAATATCAATGCTGCGTTTGGAGAGGGGTCTACTAATGAACGCACCGTGCGATTTTGGTTTAAACGCTTTCGTGATGGAAATTTCGACTTAAAGAACGAGCCACGAGGAAGACCGCCCACACAGGTGAATAACGATGAATTAAGAGAGATAGTGGAAGCCGATCCTAGTCAAACTACCCAGGAATTAGCGGCATGGTTTAACGTTACCTTACCCACTTTATTGACTCACTTGCGTCAAATCAATAAAATAAAAAAATACGAAAAATAATATGGGTGCCTCATGATTTGACTGATCTGCAGAAAGAAACGCGTGTTGAAACTTGTGTTGCCTTGTTGAACCGGTACAGAAATGAAGGAATATTGGATCGAATTGTAACATGTGATGAAAAGTGGATTCTTTATGATAACCGGAAAAGAAAAATGCAATGGCTGACCCCAGGTCAATTGCCACAACAGTGTCCTAAAGCAAAACTTACCAATAAAAAGGTAATGGTAACTGTTTGGTGGTCTCAGCATGGTGTTATTCACTATAGTTTTCTTCGATCTGGTCAAGCAATTACGGCAGATGTCTATTGTGCCGAACTCCGAACCATGTTGACAAAACTAGCAGTAAAACAGCCCCGACTCATGAATCGATCTTCACCATTATTGCTCCACGACAACGCGAGACCTCACACAGCACGAGAAACCATTTTGACCCTTCAGGAACTGCACTTAGAAACCATTCGTCATCCTCCGTATTCACCAGACCTTGCTCCAACGGACTACCATTTTTTTCGTGATTTGGACAATTATCTACGTGACAAGAAGTTTTCTTCCCAGGAGGCAGTACAAAATGCTTTCACACAGTTTGTGCAGTCTAGATCGTCTGAGTTCTATCGCAAAGGCATTAATAACCTTCCCATTAGATGGCAGCAATGTATAGATAATAATGGCAACTATTTTGATTAAATAAATTTGTTGAAAATTTAAAAAATAAACAATTAAGATTTTCAGTACAAATCGGCAATTTCATACTTTAACCCCTAATACATACATACCCACATACAATAAAGGTACAAATAATGGTATATTTTTAATTTCAGTTGTAATGTCAATCATTACTAATTTTTTTTCATTTTAATTTATAATCTATATCTATATCTATACTTATAATAAAATCGTAACTTAGCGGTGTTTGTTTTTAAAAGATATTTTGAAAAAACTTTTTTTAGTGGTATGTACTAACGTAACAGACCCCATTTCCGTGTTTAGCTTTTTATCTGTTTGTCCGTTTGGGTGTTTGTCCGTTTGTCTGTGCGTTTGTGCGCGCTAATCTCGGAAACGGCTGGACCGATTTCAATGAAATTTGGTATGCAGATACCTTAAGACTTCGATTAACATATAGGCTACTTTTTATCCGGATATCAAGTCCAGATATCCGGATATCCGCAAAAACATAAAAATTGCGTAATTTCGTTGTTTTTAAATAATCGGCATCCATCGTCATCTATCGTCATCCATCGTCATGATCACTTACTGACCAACAAATTTTTCCTAACTTCACCTACCTATTGCATTGCGGTAGGTAGGTGTAAGAACAACGCGGTACCGCGCCTTGCGCGGGTGAAACCGCGGGGCGCAGCTAGTAAAATAATAAAGTTTAATAAAGGTTGGTCTCAAAGGTTTCAAATCTTGGTACTAAGGTGCAACTGGAACACAACTCATCATGCTACCTATACCTACCATATTTCATGTGGTAAATTGGGTGCCAGGCGATATTTAACCAATTTTTGTTTCAGACGCAATCCACAAAACTCCCAGACTCTGGTAATGAACAATGCCGACTCTATTAGATCATCTAACTTCAATCCACACGTACCTACTATTGTTGTCGTCCACGGCTGGCTTAGCAATCAGAAATCCGGCTTGAATCCTGTTATCAGAGACGGTAATATAATAACATTGTAATAGAATAAATTCGACACTTAACAAATATTAGTATAATATTACAAAGAATTGTCCGAGCGAGCACAGCATAAGGTTAAGTAATATAGAGCAAAGCGTATCTGATTGAAATCTTTCGCAAATTTGTTTTTATTGCTCAAGGCATATTTACTAGAAATATTTGAAAGGAAAAATTCATCTTCAAAAATTCACTTGCGGCGAGATTTGAACTCGCGTCCCTGGATCAGTACCCCAGTGCCTTAAACCGCTCGGCCACGCAAGTTCCCAAGTTGATTGAAATCTGTCAAAATTGGCGTTTGTCTGTCTGTCTGATTGTTTCTTGTCCCGTAGGTAATGTTTGACTTACAGCTACATTTTCAACCGAATTTTTAATTGGTAATTTATTTTTCTGATAGGATTAAATTAAGTCGATTTGATTAGATAAAAACTTTATTGTACCAAAAATTTACAAAACACATTGCATAAACAAAACTAGACTACAGCTATTGTAGTTAAAACGATTTTTTTAAAATTCCTAAAATTAGAGATTAAGAAAAGTACCTACAATGTGTGACCTTATCGCTAAAAGCGATCTCTTCTAGGCAACCACAAAGGGGGTGCTTGATATCTCTGAAGTATGAGGCACGTTTTTGATGTTCTTTTTTTAAATACAAAGTTGTATACTTACTAATAATTTAATTAATGGTTATATTGTTATGAAATCTCGAGTGGCGACCACCATGCAATTCAAAACGGTATGTTGGAAGACCACCTACTCGGTGGACTGACGACACAGTAGCAGTCGCGGGGAGTCGTTGGATGGAGATAGCTCGCGATCGTTATTATTGACGTCGTATGGGGGAGGCCTATGTTTAGCAGTGGACGGATGAGAGTTGAGATGTATTGTTAGAAATAAAAAAATATTTTCCTCCTTTATATTACAGCATACCTCCGCAAAAGTGACGTAAACGTCATCATCTTGGATTGGAGACGTCTGGCTAACTCGTTGTACAATACCGCTGTTAGCGGTGTGCCCGCTGTCGGTAGAGGTCTCGGTCAATTCTTAAGATTCCTCAACGAAGTGACAGGCGTTCCTTTCAACACGATGCATCTAGCTGGATTCAGCTTGGGAGCCCACTTGGTCGGAAATGCTGGACGAGAACTTGGAGGACAGGTTGCTAGAGTTACTGGTATGAATTTTTGAATGAAGAAACATTTACAAAAAGTATAATATCTGATCCAACGAATTTGGACATTTCTCTTAATTAACACACTAGGAGGTTAATGATGGCTTGACTGTGAAGCATTTTAAATGCTTTACAGTCAAGCCATCATTGACTCTCAGACGGCTGAGCATATTTAGGTTAAAAGTCTAATTGTTCGGGAAATTATACCTACATTATGCCACGCTCACAACAAAAATAAATCAAAAAATGAGTCACTCGTGACTCATGAACTTGTTCTAAAAGTTCAGAGCGAGGCGTACGTGACTCATTAGCCAGTGAGTTGTTAAAAGAACAAAATTCGAACGTTGTTGTTAGAATATCTTTAAAAATCTACGATCTGATTCTATGTTTTTATAATATATTTTCGATTTATTTCTAGGTTTGGATCCCGCTGGACCTCTATGGAATTTCAACTCCAATAGAATAAACCCCAACGACGGAATTTACGTAGAAGCTATTCATACTGACGGTGGCTACACTGTCGGAGGTTTGGGTATAGGCAGTGACGTTGCCGACGCTGACTTCTACGTAAACGGCGGTATCTCCATGCCTGGTTGCCTTACTAACATTTGCAACCACAACCGTTCATGGGAATATTTCGCTGCCACCGTTAGCTACAATCATATCGTGGGACATGAATGCTCTTCCAGCCTTCAGATAACTTTTAACAACTGCAATGGTCAACCATTGCATATGGGCAATGACATTCTTAACAAGCGAGGGTACGTGTTAATACAAAAATAATATTCTATTTGTGTGTGTAGTTTACTGTTTAAGCCTTCATTAAGTTCTTAAGCCAGCACTAGGCGTTAATAGAACTATTTAAAGGAAAAAAGGGAAAAGAAAAAAAGGGGGCGGGGGGAAGGGAAAGGTTTCATTTACACGTCTAAAATTTAAATCTCGATTAAAACGATTGAAATTATTGGTTCTGCGATTACGGGTATACAATTTAACAGTTAGTACAGTCGCTAGTTTAAATTGCAATAGAAATTTGCTTGGTACCAAATGAAACTAAAAAATGACATGTTGAAACAAAAAAAAACAATGGTTGTAATTTTTGTGAAAAATACAAAAATTACAATTGTTTCTTGTTAGCAACAGTTACGTAATCAGCAAGCTGGTCGGGGGTCACGTTATTATTATATCTATTATTTTATTTATTCATATTACACAGCGCTTATCCATATCTAGACAAAGTAAAAAAGCAACCAAAGTACGTAGCGGCAAAAATACCATAAAACTATATTACTGATTTAAAATATTGCTTTTTTTTCAGATCCGGACGATACCGAGCAAATACTGCGAGAAGATACCCATTCTAAAATATAGTTCGTTCTGTATACCTACATATTATAATTTCAAACTGAATAAATTATTTATGATAATATGATTTTAGTATCAAAAGCATTTTAATCAATTGCCCAATCATCTAATTGCTTACGTAAAATTATACTCATTCATTACCTTTGACAGGCGCGTGCGCAATATCGATAGTATGTCATATCAATCAACAGGAGATCCTGTTTATTAACGTCAGACAACATTTCTAAAAGTCCTGAATCAAGGACCGAATAATCGGATTAAAAAGTTAACCGATTAGATTAAAATCCTTTGTTTTGGTTAATGATTATGTAGTAAACATAGAATATAGGTAGATTAACCCTAAAATATTGCTGATTAATCAATGTAAAAAAGATAGTAGACAATGTTGCGTCGCCATGTGTCGTCGCAACACGTGCCTATCCTGTCGGAAGGGCCAATCACAGCAAAGTCACACACGCACACATAATAATCGTGTGGATTTAAACGAATATGGACGTTATGCAAGAATGGGTTTATAGAAAGGTTATTAATCAATAAATACGGGTTAACCTTTATACAAGATGTAACAGTACAGTAGTACTTCGAATTTTCAAAAGTCGTAGAACAAAAGTTGTTCGCCTAAACGTCTAGAACAACCCCCTTTCGGATTAAAAGGGCTTACCTGTTACATCTTGTATTTTTATTTAGCACCTAATGATTAAAATTAAATAAATAAATAAATTTGGGAACATCGAACGCATCGCATCAAACGGGTCGCAACGCAATATTTCTGTATGGAAGTTTGATGCATACGATGCAGAAAGGTAGACGCTACGCTTAAATCTCGATTTCAAGTTCCTTGCCATCGAGACTTGAGTAAAATCACAAGTAGTTAAAACATACAATTATTCGTTTTACCGAACAGCTATTCGTATCCCATCTCACAAAGGTGCATTGAAAGAGAACAAAGAATAATGGCTTATATACTATCCGTCTACAAAATAATTAAGATTCAGCATCGTAATTCGAATCACGTCGAGTCAAACAAAAATAAAACCCTTATTTTTGTAAGGGAATGAAAAAAGTTTACTTTAATCACAGTTTCTTGTGACTGATAGGTCATTTAGACGGTGCCGAATTCGGATTAGTATTTAACCGTCTAAATTTCAGGTAGTCTAAATAATGTAGTAACTCGTCTAAAACGCAACTGGAAACTTATCTAAAAATAACTTTGCCTCAATCTCAGGTATTCTAACGTTGCAACTCGTCTAAGGGCAACTGCAAATTCGTCTAACTTGCCAATGGTTGTAAATGTGATTTTGTCTAAATTGCAGTAAGAAGATCGGACCTTTGAGAAGGACATAGGCTACTATTGATTCCGATATTCAAGCGGATACGGAACTTACGCAGGTGAAACGGCAAGACGTAGCTATCAATTTCTAAAAGTGTTATCTCACACTACGAAAACCTAGTTTTTAGGGTTCCATACTTCAAATGGAAATACGGAACCCTTATACTTATAAGACAAGACCGTTAATTTCGGGAACGCGCGGAAGTTTCGAGTTGAAATTCATACCATATTTTGAAGTCTATGGTATAATATTAGGTATATCACAAACATAGTTCTGTGTCCTCAGGATAAAAAGATAATAATATGGGTAAATTTGCACTTTCGCGAAAACTGCAAGTACCAAAATGTACCTTAATTTTCAACTTTTTATATTTCTGACTTTTGCTGTCAGACTCACTAAAATTTACAAGTGTAGTTCAACCGCAAGTACGCAATATTTTTTTGGGCGAAAAACTCAATCGTACTTTCCATTGACCTGGAACCGCGAAATTTAGCAAAAAGCAAGGTTTTGTAGCACAACTTAGACAAAATTGTCTGCTTTTATGACGACATCAGCTTATGACCATCAGCTAATTAGGCGAGTTTCTCCGTTAGACTACCCGAGACTTAGACGATTCGATACTAAACCCAATTTTAATTTTTTCAATCAGGATTTCTTAGTAACCGCCAAGTAACAGCGTTACGTAATCAGCTAGCAGTAAGCCACTATAAATAAAGACTGATATTCACAGTAAAGAATCGTCTATTCACATGAAGCTTTCAGTGGCTCTTTTAACTTCCTCGAAAATTGGCTTTGTGTAAATGGTCTACAAAGGTTTTCTTTTAAAACCTTTGTTTGTCAAACGAACAGTAAGACATTTTAACTTAAGAGCTGTCTTATTATTGGCTTTTTTTATACTTATTAATTTAAAAAAAACACATTCTGTTGGCTTTTCTTTATAAAAGGACTAACTGTGCCCAGCGGTTTTACAAATTTGTGCTCTTTCCCGTGATAATATTAGTAAGATTTATCCATGCCAGCTATTGTCAACCAAATTGCACCTAGTTAACTACAATTATTAGCACCTACCTAAGAGTTACAGTAATAGGTACGTGTTGCATCTATTAATTGAATAAATAATAATAAATCAATAAATATTGCACGACATTACACACAGCGCAATCTAGCCCCAAACTAAGCACTAGGCTTGTACTATGGGTACTATAGGCAACGGATTTACTACAAATATACTATTTTTTGTGGATACATTAAACAAATAAATAACAAATTAAATAATAAATAAATTGTGTGTATTGTTTTAGGGTTCCGTACTTAAAGGGAAAAAACCGGATCCTTTTACTAAGAATCCACTGTCTGTCTGCCCATATGTCTCTAGGTCCTAGGTTGTATCTCATGAACTATGATTGCTATACAGTTGAAATTTTTATACTATACAAATATTTTAAAAGATAAATACATCCACAAAAGCAAGGTCGACGCTGTGCGGGATTCGAACCAATAAGGCCTCAATCCGTAAGTAGTGACTTGACCAATAAGTCTAAGGGCATCGGTAACCCTTACGTCGAATCTATGCTTCTTATATCTTACCATCTCCTTCTACTTAGGCATGATTAAGCACAGCATGCAGCATGTTTGTTGGCAGGTTTAATCTCTTCAAACAAAAATAGAATTCCATACAGCAATCCTGAGTTTTTTTAGGATTCATTACTTGCATGGTAACCATACTGTTAATCCTCGTTACATTAGACACCAGGTTCACTGGCATAACAGTCAAAACATCACCCAGTTTCAGCCAAAATAATCGAATGTATATTACCGTAACCCTGAAATATATGGGACGTAGATATAACTCGTATAATTTTCTACTTCCTACATACAGGCAAACTTTCTCCTACATTGGTGGCTCGAAATCGGCACAGAATACAAATTGTCACATAACGAGACCGTGAAAAACACTCGCTCCTCACAACTCCTTAGCTAGGGAACCATCAAGGCCCTATACGACAAACTTTTAACGATAGATATTTTTTTATATAAAAAATTTAAAAACTCGATTTAAAGTAAAAATGCTTTTAAAAGTGTAGCTCACTGTTCGACTGTTCTGTAATTAATTTGGATTATCCTACTAATATTATAAAGGTGAACGTTTGTGAGTGTGAGAGTTGGTTGCTCCTTGAAGCAAAAACCGCAGAAACAAATGTGATGAAACTCTATATCTAGATAGCTAAAGATCTGGAATAACACATAGCCCCAATATTCCCGAGGGATCAACATTAACACAGGTACCGTGTAACCGCCGATAGTAAGATAGAAATGATAGTATTGTACTAGTTGAAGTTCATCTGACGTGTGCTCAATTTTTGTCACATTTTCACTGACGTTGATTGTCAGTCACAAGAGCAAAATAAAGTCAAGCCTAAGGTTATTTGCGAATACGGTTTTTTATCTTTTGTAAATTTTAACAAAAACTTTCTTAAGTCTGAGATGGTGACATCGGGCCCACTTACTACAAAACGAATGGAAGGGATGAAAAGAAACAGGCGATTACAATCCCTAATTCACACATCAGAGGGATCAAATCGGCGTGCGTGAAGAACGGCACTCAAAATCGCTGTTTGATATTCCGTTAACATTTGTGAAATGATAGGCCGCCTTGTTCATATAAGGGTAGACGTAGACAGTCGTATAACGTTCACGGAACGACAGTAACTTCGATCTCTTCTATGTAGGGAGTGAACATTTGACTCTATTATTAATTTTCAGTGAACGAACTGTACTGAACGGAACTTTTTCAGCAAGTCTTTTATTACCTGGCCGAATATTTCTGTTTTAGACTCAGATTAGACTTCATTTGTTTAACCACAATATCGCAGTAATACAAAGTATTAGTCGATTGTAAGAATACTGACTAAATGACTTTATTGTGCAAATGGTCGACAAATTTCATAAGACATGCTTGACAACTTTTTTTTATTTACTTCCAAGTACAGACTTTTTGACCGCTCTTCTTTTATTATAAGTATAGATAGATTACAGCAAAAAGGTTCAAACTTCGAACGTCGCTTCGTGCCGCAAGCACTTGGACGATTCTCAATAACGGAATATGAATTCTCTTTAAAACCATATTCCATCGGGGCAATGCAGTAAATATTCATGAAGGCAAGCGTGTAGTTTGGAGGCAAAGCTATATTATATTTGATCGCGTAAGAAAGAAGGCTGGCGCATGCAAAGTGCGCTCTCGGGTTACCATCGATTGCATCCAGTTATCTATGCATGGATGCGTTAGCCTTTTCTTATTTTACTGCACATTATAATTTGGGAAGGTTTGTTTTATGTTAAAATTGAGTTTGACTACTACAACATGGTTTCTTAGAGTATTTAATACTAGCTGTGTCCTGCGGTTACGCCTACACAATCAAATAAGATAGATAGATAAATAATAAGTTTATTAGTACATAAAACAATACACAAATATTCCCATTAAACACAAAAACTTAAAATGTAAATTACACAAATGGGTGGCCTTATCGCTGAAAGCGATTTCTTCCAGGCAACCTTTGTATGGAATCTATCTGTTTTAAACCTATTTCAAATCAACCACAATTGAAAAATAGTTGGGCTTTCTTATCGCTATAATGGTCACAACTCCACACCTCACTGTTTCGTTTGCTTTCGCTCGTTAGCCTTCGCTTGCATTCGCTGAATTAGACTATTCAACTTTTACTATAAATGTGAAAGTATGTGTGTAAGTAAGTAAACAAATGTGTTTGTTTCTTCTTCAAGCAAAAACTACTGAAACGATTACGATGAAACTTGGTAGCTGGAGAACTCAATTATTACATTGGATTTTTATCTCGATGTTACCATTTATGCGCAGGTAAAAACCCACGCACAGCTAGTAATGTAGTAAATAATGAATAGTTTATTGCATTTAAAACGTGTACATGATCACCTTGATACTTCAACTTATGCCTATTATATTAGTATGGTTACGGAACGAGCCCTACGATAAGAAAAAACCACAAGAAACTTAAAGGTAGTTAATAATCCTTTGTAATGTGAAACTAACATAATCAGTGCTAATTTTTTTATCTGATAGATAGACCTATTTATAGCGATCATTATTTGTGTTCCTTGTCATATATTTTCAGTGGCAAAAACAATATTGATAAAGGCAACGATATCGCACATGTTTATCGGTGGCGAGTGAGCTGTTTTGTTTAAGCATGCTATAGTTTTATTTAAAACGGATACTTTGTTGTTTCGAAGTTAATTTTTAGTCAAAAACACCTTTTTTAAAAAATATGTAAAATAATGTAATTTGAAAGTCTCCAAATTGTGTTCACTACGCAAACTAGTTGCCTTAGTAATGTTATAATCTAGCTTGGTGTTGCATCCTAATTAGACAGCTCTAAACATAGCTACAAGTAATGTTCACCTTCTCATTGTTTGAAGTCGTTATACTGTTCCCGCGCCCTGCTTCGGCGCGACACATTTACCAGAGTTGTTATTGTCTAATGTTTCGAATAACACCGAAAATCATCAATTTTATTATTAACCACAAAAATCACTATATTCTTTCTTCGATTTAAGAATATAATTAACCTAGCGAGTAGCCAATATATTTACCTAGCTTCGTATCTTCTCAGCCTCCATCTATGATAGTAAATGACAGATACCAGATGATAAATGAACCTTCAAACATTTTGGAGCCGATCTATCTATCGAACGCAAGCAGCATACGATCCAAAACCCTGCAGAAACCTAAGGCATCCGTGTCAGATTTCTTTCTTTACACTAATGATGACGAAGCAGTTTTATATATACCTCATGGCGACAGCTCTGTTTTCTATTACTAGTATCGGTTACCATAATTATATACGACTAGCTGCGCTCCTCGGTTTCACTTGCTTTAATCTTGATTCCACGGGAATTTATTGGAATAAAAGGTGACCTAGTTAAGTGTTAATCCAAATCACAAGCTATATCTTCATATAACTTGTTTCATCGCAATCGGTTCAGTCGTTTTTTGCACGAAGAAGTTACTTACTTACATACAAAGTTTCACCTTAATAAAATTAGTATAGGATAAGTTTTACCATCAGTTTCAACTGTCTGAACATGAATTAGTGTGTGAAGGAATCGGCCACAAGACAATGAACACTTCCATCACATCTTGATCACCAGATGGATTGGATAGATTTGTCTGTTCAGTTTACCTCTTCGTATATGACAATTAAAAAAAACCCTACTATCCGCAGTATATAATGACTCAATGCTATCCGCACGCAATAAACTTCATTAAAAACACATCATGTAGGTACTTCTGTTCCACTTTAATTGAAACAGTGTTTTTAAAGACTGTTCAAAATATAATAGAAAAGGGTTCACCACAACATATTTAAGTAGTGTGTAGTTCTGTAATGAAATTTGTGCTCTATTTTAAGCGACGTTAGGTGCAGATTGTGATGATCTAATATTGGCGATAACTTTCGCAACAACGACGTGACTTCCAAAGGCAACTGGTGAAACCAGGGTATTCAAATTCGTACCAATGGGTATTTAAATACGAAGCTACTAACTACGTGACATGGTGACTACTTTCCATTAACTGTCCTATTTTTACAGATATAGGCTACTCGAAAAAGCTTGCGGTATTGCAGCGTGTAACTTCATATAGCCGTCCTAATACAAAATGCACTCAAAATAAATTATTGCAAAATTGCAAGTGATAAAAATGGAGATAAATCCGCGTATCCGTGGAAGCCATTTAATTACTATGTGGAATATATAAGAGGGTAAACAAGTTGTAAAAACAACTCAAGCACAAATTGTATTTACGTATTTACATTCGCTGTTTCCGATAAAATGATACTAATCGGCCTTTTCGTCTAATTTTAGATGATTTATACAGCGCATGCAACTTTTAAAACATGGTTTTTACAGCGCTGTAGCGCCATAAAAACCAGAAAGTG
Source organism: Idaea dimidiata (assembly GCA_949358125.1). Taxonomy (NCBI): domain Eukaryota; kingdom Metazoa; phylum Arthropoda; class Insecta; order Lepidoptera; family Geometridae; genus Idaea; species Idaea dimidiata. Next base: position 10,187,791 of record OX442331.1, read on the forward strand.
TAACCCGGTATATATGTATTCAACAATATTACTTATATTTTTTATCTTACTTCTTACGTTACTTATATAAACGCGAAAGTTTGTATGTATGTATGTGACTTTGTTACTCAATCACGCAAAAACTACTGAACCGATTGCGATGAAACTTGGATTATAGGTGGCTGAGGAACTGGAATAACACATAGACTACTTTTTATCTCGATATTCCTGCGGGAATGTGACTTACGCGGTTGAAACCGCAGGGCGCAGTTAGTTTTCCATAAATAGGAATAACAATAAGTAATACTAATAATCAGTAATCAATACTAGCAAAATGATAATAAACCCTTAGCTACGTATGTACAACTAGCTGCGCCTCGCGGTTTCACCCGCGTAAGTCCCGTTCCCGCGGGAATATCGGGATAAAAAGTAGCCTATGTGTTAATCCAGGTCCCCAGCTACCTATATTCCAAGTTTCATCGCAATCGGTTCAGTAGTTTTTGCGTAAAAGAGTAACAACCTCACATACATACATACAAACTTTTAAGTAAGATTGTGTTACTTAATCAAGTTTCCACATCTAATCCAATTTTAATTATAGATGTCGAGTTGTTTGTACCTACTATTTGCTTTTGATTAATCTGTTGTTTATTGTTTTCCTTAAAGTTGTTTACATTTTACTTTAAATTAACTGTCTTAACCAGAAATAAGTTAACTATTGAAATTGAACCCGACCTGTGTAGGTACAGTCGGCAACAAAAGAAGCTTCTCTTACATTTTTCTACTTATATTTTATTTAGTTTTTAATTTATCTTATTCCCTTTTTCAGTTTTCTGAATACTTCTTTATTAATTTTGCTCGAGTCCGATGGTGTCAAATGGTGATAAAATGTCTAACCGTGCATTTCTCACATAAAAATTGAAGCACAAGCAAGCAGAACTTAGAAGAATATAATTTCAAAACCGATAAAGATTTTTATTAAATTCTATATCTATTTTAAAAACCGAATTAGGTCTTGGATTCATTTATGAATTTCCAATTTAAATACCTTCCAATTAATATATCTACCTAAGAATTAAAATTTAAATACTATTGGTAAACTTCAATTCAATCTAAAGTTAATTATTCTATAAATTTCGAAGTCAATACGTTCCTATATCCAAAGAAATAGAGAAAAACATTCTTGAAAGAAATCCGAAAATTACGACATTTGTCCTTTTGTAACAAAACTATGGTATGTCGGAGTTTTGTTGGTTTTTAGTGGGGAGTCCGGAAATGTGTTGTATTAGTAAAGCAATTTGTTGGATACTCAGGGTCCGCTTGCCGCGAACTTTTCTAATCTAAACTGTTGGCCCCGCGTTAAATTTTGGTGGAAACTCGTACATTACTCGCCATTGCGCCGGTCGTGTGGACCAGATCCTATCATGGCTCGCAACTCGCAAACTACAATAGATATTTCCACGAAATATTACTCGGGGTTGTTGACAGCGACGCAATTTACCTAGATTTATTGAAATATATGTGTGACTTAAGTTTGGAGAGGTTCTTTAGTGATTGATAATTTCCGGCCTTATTGTGAAAAGAGTTTACCTCCTCGTCTCCGTCTCCGTCTCGTCGTCCTCCGTCTCGTGAACAAGCTGGTTGAAATTACTAGCGAAATATCGAGCTCCGCGAATAAATTATTAAACATGGTAAATACCCCGTTAATAAGTAATTTTAGTAGTTTACCTCCTATTTTATTTTATCAATTTCTTTACTTATAACTGTGCTTATAATAAGGAAAGAGAGGGTAAATATTCTGTACTTGGATGCAAATAAAAACAATCTAGATCACATATGAGATACAGTTTAACATTTTAGGAATCGAGACTAAGGCGAAACCGTAGGACGCAGCTACTCTATACTCATAATCCCATATATTAAGAATCTGTAGTTACATAGTATAGTCCAGTTTTGAATCTTACGTCTCCTAAAACGTCCCTTCCCTACTAGCCAGATAATATGTTAAGATAAGTTTTGATTTCCAATTACCATAAGTCATGTCCTTATCGCATTATTTGTTTAACAATTATGTGTTATGAAATAAATAAAATATTTTTAACCAATAAATGTTAAAATATCCTTACTTTCAGAATAAAGTGGCAACAATAAATACTGTCACAAATAGCTGCAGTCGAAAAGATTTAACATGTAAACCAAATATAACGTATATCTTTATTGAAAAACAGTATTGTATTTACGATTACGTTATTATTTCTGGAGGGAAAATCGACATCATTTCATATTTAATCAATTTAGTACGGATACCACATTCCGGTATTGACTCTGTATATGCCAGATCTGAAACAATGCAATTAAAAATTAAGAAACCTAACGTATTCCATGCTGGTAATTATATAGTCTGTATTATACAAAAAACATACCCAGTCTTGGTTAAAATATCATTTCCCATTTGAAGTTCAGATCCTATGCAAGTGTTCCAAAGAACATTGAGGGCAGAAGCACACTGCCGTCCAACAAGATGATTATATGTGACGGTTGCAGCGAAGAACTCCCAGGCACGATCATGGTTACAAGCATTGGTGATACAGCCTGGTTGAATTGCACCACCGTTGGGATAGAAATCGACTCGGCAGATATTGGTTCCAATACCGAGACCATTGACACCGCCGTCAGTATGGATGGCTTCAGTGTACACTGCATCACTTGGATTAAGACGGTTGACGTTGGTGGCCCACAGTGGCCCTGCAGGATCCAAACCTGTAAATTAGATTTGAACCCTACTATTTTTTTTTTGCATGGGATAGACTATCATAAAATTTGACCTCATCTGATGGGATGCGACGAAAGAATCGACGGTGTAAAATGCTGCTTAAAAGAAACCTATTTACTCTTGAATTGAAGACTCCAAGGTTGTAGTTAGAAGGAATATAGACGGGAATATTTTCAGGAGTCGTTGCAAAACTAGAGAACAGCATAGTTACCAGTAACACGAGCAACTCTGCCACCCGTTTCACGCCCAGCGTTACCAACTACATGAGCGCCTAAACTGTGCCCAGCAAGATGCATGGAGGAGAGTGGCGCTCCAGTCATATCACTAATCCACATGAGGAACTGGCCAAGACCTCGACCTACTGCTGGAACTCCAAGCACGGCTGTGACGTAATCAGATAATGCTAGACGGTTCCATTCTATCACAATAACATTGCAGTCGCTTTTAGAAAGGAAAGCTGAAATAAAAAAATTAAATAGACATTTCGAAAAAAGCTTGATGTAAGATTTTTTTCTGATTTTGCGATGTTGGATTGAAAGTTAACTCATTTTTCGATTTGAATCGCGTAATGTTTATTACTTTCATCATTATTTCGATGCTCAACGTTTCTATTCTGAAGAAACTACCCTGGGCCCTGATTCTCTAAAAACATAGCATGCGACAAGCAGGCGGGATGCATGAGCATTGCAGAAGTCGATTTGTTGCAGGAGTAGAAATAATAGTAGTAATTAAGAAAAATAACATTTACAGAATACGAAATAACGTACATCTCCTGCACGCCGTCGTCGCCTGCATTCCGCCGGCATTTCGCATGCTATGTTCTTACCGAATCAAGCCCCTGTAACGTTCTCGAAACGTTGAGCGTTGAAACAATGCTTAAAGTATTAAAAAACACCACGCCATTAAAAAACCGAAAAAATTTGTAATTTCAAGCTTGAAGTGATAATCAAATGAAAATAAAATAAATTAATTAATTAATTATTTTGGTACCAACACACAGCGCCATCTAGCTCCCATGGTAAGCTGCAAAGCTTGTATTACGGTAACTAGACAACGGATATACTCATTATATTTATTTTTCTTTTGTAAATACGTACATATTATACATTGAAATACACCCAGACTAGATACAAATATTTATTTTAAAACATAAATATTTGCACCCGTTGCAACCGAATCCACAACCTTCTGCATTGCAGTCGGGTATTAGCCAGCCACAGAGGGCGTCAATGTAAAAAAGATGAATCAATCTTACCGTCACGAACGGTGGGGATGAGGAGATTGTATTGGCTACCGAGCCATCCGTGGACAATGACTATTGTATGTACATTGGGGTTGAAGAAAGAGCTTGAAACTGAGTTGGCGTTGTTCATAGTCAGAGTTTGGGATAAATGTGGGTTTTGTCTGAAAGTAACATTAAGAAATTAAAGTTGTAAAGTCACACAAAGTGGTGATACAAGTAAATCATTATCATCGTCTCAATCTTTATCCGTTCACTCTTGAATTAGCCTTACTTATACGACGCCACAAGCAAATAGCGATCACAAGCCACATCCATACGACTCCCCGCGATACAAGTCCATTATTTCAGAACTGACATCCAACCTTACCTTGTGAAGAGAAGGTATTGATTGTCTGCAGGATTTCTGTTAATCTCATTCAACAGTTCCATATCGGGTTTCGCTTCCAAGTCCACATCGCGAAGGTTGCCATTACTGTCAGGGACTTTAATAAATCGAGAGTACTCCTTGTTCGAACGTAGTCCTGAAGGTTCTTCTATCGGCACGGCAGAGGTTAAATAGGCTGCAAGATTTTAATAGTTAGTTAGAATTATTGAATCGAATGGTAGGTAGATAATAGATACGTAATTTGTAGATTCATATTGTGGATTGTATTGACTAACCTGCCCCGATCAAAAATACAACAAGGGTCACCTTCATATTCGATTGTATATTTTTAGCAAATGTTAATCAAAAATTGAACATTCCGATATATATTTTATTTTTATCTGCCTATCTGGTGTCTTACGTCATTGTCTTTATCTTGATTTTCTTAACGTATTCATTTATTTTATCAATTCATCAGTGTTCTTTTGAAAATAATTAATTATCTCGAACAGGGCGGAGTCAAGCTATTGTAGATTAATTTCGTAATAGTCTGCTCATCATTTGATTCCAAGGATCCTGATCAAATCTGCACAACATTTTTGTTGGAATAAGAAGGAATAAAAGTCTTCAAAGACTTTGTAATAAAATAATTGAACCCTCGAATGAGGAACATTTAGAAACATATCCAGATGGATGCCAATCTGGACAAATCGAAACCGGTATCATCCGGTATGTACCAATAATGACACCATAAGAAGAAGTCAACAAGACACAACTGATACTGATATCCTATTTAATATTATAAATCCGAAAATCTGTTTGTTTGTTTGTTTGTTTGTTTGTTTGTTTGTTTGTTTGTTTGTTTGTTTATTTGTTCCCTCTTCACGGTCAAACGGCTCGACCGATTTGGATGAAAATTTGCATAGGGATAGTTTAAATGATGGAGAGTAACATAGGATACTTTTGATCCCGAAAATCCCGCGGGATCGGGACTTACGCGGGTGATAACTATTTATTAGATGAAAATTTGAATAGGGATAGTTTAAATGATGGAGAGTAACATAGGATACTTATGATCCCGTAAATCCCGCGGGATTTTATCCCAAAATTCCTGCGGGATCGGGACTTTCGCGAGTGATAACTATTTATTAAATGAAAATTTGCATAGGGATAGTTTAAATGATGGAGAGTAATATAGGATACTTTTGATCCCGAAAATCCCGTGGGATCGGGACTTACGCGGGTGATAAATATTTATTAAATGAAAATTTGCATAGGGATAGTTTAAATGATGGAGAGTAATATAGGATACTTTTGATCCCGAAAATCCCGCGGGATCGGGACTTACGCGGGTGATAACTATTTATTGTATAAAAATTTGCATAGGGATAGTTTAAATGATGGAGAGTAACATAGGATACTTCTGATCCCGAAAATCCCGGAGGATCGGGACTTACGCGGGTGATAACTATTCAATGAATGAAAATCGACACAGGGGTAGGGTAAGTGATGTAGAGTGGCGTCATCATCATCCATCGTCATCCATCGGCATCGTCGTCCTTCGTCATCGTTATCGTCACTTACTGATAAAAAACAAACTTTACCTTACTTCACCTACCTACCGCAGTGCAAAACTCCACACTTAAACGGACGACCAGGGAAGTACTGATGATGCCAGGCGCGGTAGCGCCTGGCTTCAACAGTACTTCAATGGGCGACCGTTTAAGTGTGGATTATTGCATTGCGGTAGGTAGGTGTTCGAACAACGCGGGTTCGCAACTTGCGCGGGTGAAACCGCGGGGCGCAGCTAGTCTTCTATAATCCAGTCGCAGATCGTAAAATAGATCGATTACTAGAAAATCACATTCACTGTTCCAATATTAAACTGCATTTCATCGGTAAAATCAGTGGTCCGGCCACTGAGTTTTCAGGAAGAATGCATCACGAAATGTGCATTCTTTACACAACAGGAATTTCACGAGAACCCATAGTCAGCTTAGCGTTCTTTTACGAGTTAAAAATTTCAACGATTCGTTCGTTTTTTGGCTCAGATTTCGTGTAGCCGTAGCTCACTTAACAAAAAAAAGTCAGTGGGAAACACAATTGTTCGCTTCAAATTAGTAGGTTTCTCGCTAACGACCGTTTTGAAGTTTCCTTTCGCACATTTTCTTTAGTTAGCAAAGTTGTAGTGTAACGTTGTATTCTAATTTCTTTCCTTCCTGCAATTTAACGTTGTTAATTAGGAAAAGAGAAATGTAAAACCACTTTTGACAACGAGACGCTACCAACGATGTAAAAGTCTTGTTATGCTTTCTATCTTTTAATAAATTCTGATTTGAAATGAGTATGATTGGTGACTGGAAAAAACTCTTAACGATTTAGGTGTAGGAAGGTTCTCAAGAGCAATACCTTGGTGGGAGACCTCAACTGCAGCTGAAGCAAATAGTGTCGTCTGGGTTTCAATAGGTAAGTAGTAGTCACTTAAAAATTAGATTAGTACTTGGAAACTTTCTACGTTCTTACGTTAATGGCTGAATACTAAAACGCTATGCTCAAAATTTGTTTTTTTTTTCATAATTCACACGATTTTATAAATTCTCATTACTTATTCTAAATTTAGAAGCTACTCTATTATTTAAGTACCACTCAAATTTTAAGTGGTATTTCTGTATTTGGCTGTAAAGAGGTCAAAGAACGTGACGTTCGTTAACCCCAAACTAATAAAAGAAAGAAAGAAGAAAGAATAACATTTATTGACAACAAACACACACTTATGAACAATAGGACATAATTGTTACATAGATAATAATATAAGACAAAACAAAGATCGTTTAATACATTATATTAACACCATAACATTCGTCTTTGACCGACGACACGTCCCTATACGAGTCCAATCAATCCATTGTACGGTCGCATGTCTCGCAAACCAATATAAGTTGGAAATGTTGTTTCTGTCTCAACTTGTTATGATATATGACAGATCTTATTTGGTGGGTTATAATACCTAACGACACTTAAGCCGACCGAAATGACACGAGTCCGAGGGTTCGCAATTTGGTGGTAAAAATATTAGCCAAAGCTTTAAGGGTGAGGTTACAATACGCACTGCGATGCGATTCAAAAATGTCAATGCATGGTAGCGTCATTTATTGGAAATTTCGCATATTTATGTCTCTAATATTTAAGTTTAGGACCAAAATGAGAATTGACAACATGTACAAATAACAACCTCTTCATATGAGGTCTTTAATTTTTAAGCGTATTATGTAATGGGCGAGTCGATGCGTGATTCTCGATACAGATACTCGGTTAGAAAGATATTTTTATACTTAATTATTTAAAAAAACGAAGTTAGGCCTATACTTTGAGATAAATACAAAAAATACCGAAACTTAAAAACCGGTTATCCTTATTGTATAGTCAGCTACCTACGCGCCTCCTAACTCCTTAAATACAACCTCCAACACTCGTAGCCCCTTCGTAGCAAACAACATTAAGTACTACAAATTGTAGACACTAGGAGAATTGTAGACTCGTAGCATGAACAGAACCTTTGATCAGCTATAAGCCTTTAAATAATTTTGTTCCTAAAAATCATAATGTTTAAAGTAGCACCTTAAGAAGACCCACCCGCTGTCGCTTAGCACCTCTAAAAGCACCGCATAGCGCCGCAGGTGTCTAACACGACCCCTATCCGGCCTCCGGAGCTAATTGCCGCTTGTTTATGCAAACAAATTGATGTTACGCATAAGTTTCACAATTCGAATTAGTCGTTGGGACCAAACTTGGATGAGCTTTTGGGACTTCGTAACGGCACCCTAATTGCGCCACATGTTACGTTTGTTGTGGTACTTCTAATGTTGTTACTAACAATAAAATGTTCGGTACTTTGATTCTGTATGTATATTATACATTCCGCCCTACCATGATGTTTTATAAGTCGGCGCGAAGTCGTCGCGTTGTAGTTCAGCTAAAAAATAATTATATTAAAATCACATCAAATAATACGAAAGAAATTAAAACCGACTCCAAAAAAACGTTTTTTTTTTTAAATATAGGTATGTGGTTTTTGAAAGTAGTCGGGGTATTTTTTATTTGAAATTTACTTGATTTTCTTGAGCGACAAAATGACGACAAAGCAACGAGAAACGATCATGGTAGCGCGGATTATAATTAAATGTTGTAAAGCAATGAGGCTTGTAACAGGGGTGTCTGAGGTAGTATACAAGACTTACTATGTACTAAATATTATGAACTAGATGCGCCCCGTGGTTTCACCCGCGTAAATCCCGGTCCCACGGAATATCGGGATAAAATGTAGCCTATGTGTTATTCCCGGTATCCAACTACTGTTATTCCAAGTTTCATCGCAATCGGTTCAGTAGTTTTTGCGTGATTGAGCAACAAACATCCATACACACACACTTTCACATTAATAATATTAGTAGGATAATGCCCCATAATTTAACAAAAACGAACAGATGACAAAGTTTGATACCACGGCTACTTTAAAAAAAACCACAGAAATATTATAAAAATCTTGTTTTTTTAGAGCTGGTAAGTTGGTTAGTTTTTTATTTTTAAATATTAGATGTCTTGTTTTTTTTTAGCTGAACGATATAGCGAACGACTTAAAAAAGGACATGGTAGGACGGAATGTCAATAATTACTTGCAAAATTCTTATAATTTTTTTGAGAGATATGGCATGACTGTTTAGTCACCAAATTTCATGTCAATCAGTTAATAATTTTTACATGAGACGTAAATATTTGATGAACACACGACACTACATTTTCTTTAATATTTACCATTTTTATTGCTCAAAGATTGCCTTGAGCAATTAAAATGAGAAATATTAAGAATTCCCTTCAAGAAATATTTTACAAGATAAAGTGCACCGTCAAAATTTCTACCGTGACAAGATTCGTACCCGTGCCGGGAAAATACGCTAACCATGGTGCATTCATGATAATTTTAATTGTACATTTTCTCCTTGCAAAATGTTTCTAGTAATTTTTCTTTGTTACAGAGAGACCCAAGAGGCTAAACAGGTACAAGTACAAGAGAATCGGTTTCTTAATTAGCCATTACTCGTAATCAAGGTCACTCGGATAGTCGCAAAAAGGGATCTTGCAGACTATACATATTTTATAGTCACACGATTTTAAATCGGATAATAATGCTCATTTAGTCCCTTTAGCTTGTAGCAAAGATTTTTACTATAGTATCCGCTGCTCGAGCTAAAGACGATTTCTTGGTGGGTGATTTCAACCGCGGCTTCTTACCACCCACCGGACAAAGGAACCGGCGGAGTCTTGTTTTTTTTTGCAAACGACGACTTTCTATGTGTATATCAATATGTATTTTACCATATGGTGCGATAATCGTCAAGCACTCAGATATTGATAATTAATTCAATATACCAGATGAGTATATTGATGGGTAATATACCAGATGGGTATTTTGAATTAATGATTGAATTTAATTTATATTTCCTCGATATAGCAACACACATCAAATGTCATAAACGGATATACAATTATTATATTATTATTATTTCTTATATTATCAGATACTATGTCCTTTGTTGGTTTGTTTTCTTATAGTTGTTAATTAATCATGAACTATGCCCAGAAACTTTATTCTACAAATATAAGATCAGAAAAACGCAATGCGATAATATCGATCGTCACAACGCACGTGCTGTTTTTAAGAGGCAAAGTTTGTATTTATATTAGATTTACTGCGTTTCACCAGCTTAGGTCCTGATCACTTGGATTTATCGACATTAAAGTAGCCTATCTTAGCTTTCTATTGGTGATAGAATTTTGTAATCGGTCGAGTATACTATTCATTATAAATAAAACAAATAAGTATATACTCTTTATGATATTAGTACTCGTATCTATAGGATAATAGTTGAAGATTCAGATAAAAGTTTTACAGCCCCTATAGTGGGGAAGTTGAGTACTTGTCAAGACGCGAATGTGACTGCGGTGCTCCAGACAGAGCAGGACATCACGCATCTTCTTTCCTCCCTACAGCGCCCTTCCTACTGCACTAGAGAGTATCTCATCAATGATCAATACATTTTAATAGCAGAAAATATTTTTAATATCGCATAATTATAACCGATCATTGGTCGCATACAATTAGCGCCATGACGTCTACTCTTATGCCAAATCAGAGAAATGTAACCAAAGAAGCATGCAAAACTATGACCCAATTTTACATTAAAAATATTGGACAGTTGTCTTATTCATTCTCATTTAAAATGACATAAGAATGTCTCGCTCTCGCTTCAAATTCAAATAAAACCCTCTCTTTTTGTGGTCATTAAAAATCAAACAAGGCCCGTCTCAAACATATCACTAAGCTTAATGCTCATAAAGAAACCTTGAGCCTTGGGCCACCTTCTTATCATCTGATCGATGTTCCCGATTGCAACGCTCTCGAGAGACCTGGGTGTCCTAAAAAACCCAAAATAAATAAAATTTAATGTTCAGGATAACTACGGATGTATATCTAGTTTCTCACTGGTAGCAAACAGTCGTCTAGTAAGTCTAACTAATAGAATACAACATCTGTAGTCTACGAAGCTCAAAGTCTTCCATTTCGGCAGCATCAAAGTCATTAGGAACAGTTAATCTCGCATCCAAAAGGCTTCGCAAATAAACCTTGAACATGCGAAAGTCAGAACTCGTTAGCTGGTCTTTATCGAGAAATAAAAGTGAGTATAGAAAACGAGTGATAACGAAAAACTTTTGTACGTGATCCTTTCAGAGTGTTGATGATTCATCTATATGAATGTAAGTCATACTATTATGAATGAATGCCGTTTTTAAGCGATCCTACTGATCGCAATATTTCTCCGACACAAGCTGCGTTCAATTACCTTTGAAATTACTGGATTCTACGATACTATTTACTGCTCATCATTCCAAAAGTTCCTTTCACCAAATTAAAATGGGACCAACTGGAAGCTTTCTAATTAATAAAACAAAGCGTATCTGAGGCGAATTCTTTTTTTGTAAGTCGGTAAAAAACTTAAACTATTTTTCATACGATTTGGGTTCGTGGTTTGTCCAGAACCTTATTCGTTTTCATTAATTTGTGCCCATTTTGTGGCTGGTCGATCGGTGAGTGGCAGAATGTTGGCTCAGATTTATTTAATGTAACAATTGTGTTTTATGTGTAAGAGAACCGATCGGAAGTGTGGTTTCCACTGGCGACCGTCGATTTGGGTAAATGCTCTGTTCGTACCTACAATCATTCGCTGATGGCGTTCTTATTATGGCCGATCGTTACTCTCAAATGATTTGGGGATTAATATATACTCTTTACTAGCTGTGCCCGCGGTTTCAGTTACGGATCTCCGGATTCCGCAGGAATATCAGGATAAAAAGTAGCCTGTGTGTTAATCCGGAGATCTGGATACACACATGCTACTTTTTATCCTGCATTTCAAGTTTTATAGCAATCGGTTCAGTAGTTAAAGCAGGAACGAGGAACAAAGTCACATAGAAACAGACATACATCTTGCAAACATTCGCGTTTATAATATTAAGTAGAAAGATTTGCAGGTTTGATGAACGAGCAATTATGATGATAGTAATTCGTCCTTCCAAGCCGATCCTTAGCGAGTTACCTTAAATCTGAGCTCATTTAATACACTGTGTTTTCAAATACGGTGTATTTTGCATACCTTTTTGACGCTTATCAAAACTGACAGCCTCTATGACGCATTGAGCGAACACCCGGCTGTCACGCAAAAGGTTGCGGTAAAAAATATTTATCCTAAACATCTTACTTCTTACATACAATATATTATCTTACTAATATTATAAATGCTAAAGTTTGAATGTCTGTGTGTGACTTAGTTACTCATTCACGCAAAAACGACTCAATCGATTGCGATGGAATCTGAAGAGCTGGAATAACACATGGGCTACTTTTTGTCCCGATATTCCCGTGGGAACGCGACTTACACGGGTAAAAGCACGGGGCGCAGGATTATATGTAGGATACCCGATGTCTAGCTATCCTATACAATTTAGTATTAATTATTTACTTATTAATTTTGTAGTGACTAACTCTAGTAATAAAATAGTGTCACAAAATATAAGTAATGCAATTTATAAAACAGCATGTTTTTTTCAAAGAGACGACATGAGAGGAAGCCTATACTCTGCAAAAAAATGTGTGTTAACAAGAACCCAAAGGTCACACAATTTAAAATTAACAACACAAGTCCTTATTCTAAAAATAAAATAAATAAAAGTTTCCCATTGACCTTTGAAATATAATATACTAGCAGCGCCCCGTGGTTTCACCCGCGTATATCCCGTTCCCGCGGAAATATCGTATAGTACAAAGTAGCCTACGTGTTATTCCAGGTTTCCAGCTACCTATATTTCAAGTTTCAAAGCAAACGGCTCAGTAGTTTTTCCGTGAAAGAGTAATAAAGTGTTATATATACATACATACAGACTTTCGCGTTTATAATATTAGTAATAGTAAAAAGTAAGATATGAGATCACAAATCATTTGCCTAGTGACGATACTTTACTTTTTTTTTTACAGAATAAATAGGAATGTATAAAAACACAAACTTACTTTGCTATCAGTCCCAAAGGTCTTTCGTGTCGGTGAAAGAAATTTTCTCTTACCTCAGAATATAAACAAATCTTTTTCTCTCGCATTTCTGTTGCGGACTGAAATAATGGGCGAGTATTATTTCGTGACATCTAATCTTCGTGATGTAGGTAGTTCCGACAGACCTCCCGGGAAAACAACTACATGCATGAAATACGTCTTTGTTACTCTTACGAGGTATTCCAATAATATTTTCTCGCTTTTTTTTCTAGATACGAAACATATGTTCTTTAACAATTATCAATATTAATATTTATTAATTAGATCGAAGCATAATAATGACAAAAACAATTAAATAATCAGCATGTAATCAGCCCGTTAATGTGTCCCACTGCAGGGCAAGGGCCTCCTCTTAGAGGGGTTAGGCAGGAAGACGCCACGGGAGCCTAACCCGGATTGGCGAATGTCCCTTGTCTTCGGACCGTGGTAAATCCTAGGACTTGTCGGTTTCCTCACGATGTTTTCCTTCACTGTAAGAGCGAAGCTGCTAAGGCACATAACTTTTCCTTAAATAAAAAGACATTGGTGCGCGGTCGGTCTGGATTCGAACCCACGACCCTCGAAATCAAAGTCCACTAAATCAAGTACCACTAGACCAACACCGCAAATACAATAGTAGTGTTTAATTCTGAATGTTTAACCTAAGTAAACTAAGGTTATACATTCATTCCTATTTATTCAACATTCAGACGTAGTAATAGTAAACGCCTCGACGAACTTACAGACAGCAAAACTGTAGGGATAAATCGTACGTGTGCAGGCAAAACTAAAAACTACACAGTTGAAGTTTGAACTGACAACCTAATAGAAATATCCTGAGATAAAACTGTACAGTTAAACTGTCAGTTTAATCTAAACGTCTGTAGCCTGCTAACAAGACGCTGAACCAATTTTGAAAAGTTTCGGAAGTCGAAAATTATTTAGTCTGCTTTAGCCACAAACATCTATCTATTAGTAGATTAACTTTAACAGCATTAAATTTTCAATATTTAGAGGTGCAATTCACTCGAAATCGATATCGTTTTAGTGGAAAAGGGACCAATCACAATCTGTAGAGATTAACAGAAACCATTGATCCGATGATGTCCGTCGTTGTGAATCCAATCTGCTCAAATTGTACCTATCCATTTTGTATCGAGTGCTGCAAACACAATCCCTGTCATAAAGATAATGTGTCCTATCCTTTACTACTTTTATTTGTGAATTCGATTTCCAAATATGATTTAATTTTATTTTGCAGTTTTAATATTTTATTAAGATATAAAAAAGTGTCCAGTTCTTGTCTGAAGATTTATGGTAAACAAATGTTCCGAAAATAATTAAAAGTACCTATGATAATTAAGTACCTACATACAAACGTAATACGTATACCCCTCGGCTTAGTTAGCTCCGAACGTATTTACTCGTTCTTTCATCTGGGCATAGCTGACCAGGCTGGGCTAGGCTAGACCTAGTCAGCTATGTCCGTAAGTTTGCCCAGCACCTATATACTACCTATTCCACTTAACAACGTCCACTACAGCGCCCTAAAAAGCATGGATAAAAAGTGGTTTGCACTATAAAATTCTTTTAAATTTGATGAAAATGGCCAATAAATATCATACGTATACTCCAGTATTAATAAGTTTATATTATGTTGATTAGCAAAACAGTGCAGTATGTTTGTTGCCGAAATGAATAGACATTTATATCCTACTAGCTGCCCCCGCGGTTTCACCTGCGTAACTCTAGTTCCCGCGGGAATATCCAGATAAAAAGTAGCCTAGTGTTATTCCAGGTCGCCAGCTACGGATGTTCCAAGATTCACCGCAATCGGTTTAGTAGTTTTTGCGTGAAAGAGTAACAAAGTCACGTACATACATACAAACATTCACGTTTATAATATTTGTACCTAAGAAGTAAGATTTGAATCCCAAAATATAACTTGAATTTCGTGAACTAGATTCAACATCACAGTATTTCAATATTTTATAGAAGTTTCCGATCACTGGCACTAAATTTGGTCATTTGAACTATACTACCGTAACTGGTGTATTTGATTTACCTACATACATATAATGTAACCTAACTTAGTTTCGTGGTATTTATTTTCCGAGTTACTACTATGAGTTTTCCTGTGAACCATTCAGACCATTATAACATGCTTTAAACGTCGAGGTACAGATGACATTATATTACTGTCGAGGTAAGAAAATTAAAACGTAAAAATCACGCGATTAAGACCCGGAAAAATAATAACAATAAGTTCTGAGGGGTCTGTCTTTTTCTCCATGGTTACTGGACCCTAAAATTACAGCATCCAAATGGATTTAATCCTTCGTTTACCAACATTACACAAATGGTAATTTATTTTAATTTACAATTTTCTTTGTTATCATTTACACGCACAGTTTCTTTGAAGTCCTTTATTCGCTGTTAGATGAAATGGTTTAATTAAACTTAGTTCAATTTAAGTAGGTAGATTCTACAGTCGTTTTTGTTTTCACCGGTCCTCTAAAGCTTTAATTAAAGGAAATATATAAAGTAAGTAGGTATAATTTAAATGTATTTAATTTAAATTAAGGTAGATAATTGTCGGTTCACGGGTTGTGTTTGTAAAGTAGCTTCTTAATTGTGATTGTTCTATTATTGCATTATTTTACAGTCGAAGACCTAATAAAACTTTTAACTTTAGTAATTAACGATTTTCTTAAAACGGGTCAATTGCGAGCTGGCGTCGCGCACGAAGTGTTCCGTATGTTATGGCAGCGACAGAAAATCAACAAAATTATCTCAAAATGTCAACTATCTAGTTATCACGGTTCTTGAGATTCAGCTTGGTGACAGACGGATAGTGGAGTGTTAATAAACAGATCCCGTTTTTACCCTTTGAGTTCCGAACCCTAAAAAATGAACTATTACTCAAACGAAGCGACTTTGTTAACAGTTAGTAACAAGTTGATATAGATTTGTCTTGATTAGTTCTGCCAATAGCTATCTCAGCCTTTGTTTTCTATTTACAAAGAGTTGAGCCTACGCTTTCGCACTCAATTCTATCATATTCTATTCAAATACACTGTAGTTGTTTTCGAACAACAGTCGTCGTATAAATGTGTCTTAAATCTTTTAATTTGAAATAAGGCTGAATAGAACTCTACAACAATAGCGTTGCAAAATAAAATCTTGTTAGTAGACAGGTCTGTCTTCTTTTGTCACTTCGCTGGTTAATTGGAAAGTGCAGATTGGAAACCTAATAATATACATTCTCCACAAAAATAACAAAGGTATTAGTCCTTACGTTTAGCAGACAACAACAAGCGAAACTGGAGCTTTAGAACAATTTAGAGCTAAAAGAGAGATATTTAGAGCTGTTTTCTATTCTATTCTATTCTAAAAAGTTATATGCCCGTTAATATTTTACTTCACAGCTAAGATTATGAAACGTATTTTTAATGCGTACCTACTTCTGTAAAAAACTACTATTAAATTTAGAAATGTAAAAGTTTGTATGTAGACGTTTCTTTGTGTCTACTACAGAAATACTTTTACAACTCTTAAGTTAGGTATAATAAAACCGACTACAATTAAATTGCTAAAGTTCTAAAATTTACATTGATCTAAGACATGTAAAAAAAAGAACCCTGACTACTGCAGTCTGTGGGGGCCTGGGGTGGTTATACCAGAGTACCTACCTCGATCTTGAAGAGTTCGGTAACCCGTGTTCTAACTATTTTGGCAAAATGATGCTTATAATGACTTTATCAACCTTTTTTTTATCCCATAAAGTCAGGAAAAAAACAATTTTACAATACTAAAACCACGAAAAAATTTACAGTCTGCTTTGACTTTCAGATAAATATATAAAATATGTACTTTACAACAAATTGAATTCAGTTTAAGTACCTATTTTTAAGTAAAAAGATATCTTAGAATCCTTTGTCGTCGAGATGGGAAGAGATTGATCGACAAAGGCTGGCGTAACAATAAAGCTTTATAACGTTAACCATAAAATCAGAACCGGTGGTTTTATGCTTATGTGATCTATTTGCCTGCCTGCCATACTCCTTATGCCCTCGGTTAAATCAAGATTAAGTACATTTAGTAAATGCGTGACACGTGTTAAGTACCCGATCTTTAGCTTTGATATTTTACGTATTAAGCTTCTATAAAACGTAAAATATCAAAGCAAAAAATATTCATTTTTCTACCATAGCATAGTATAACAAAATAACAAATACAATGGTGGTCATATAATTAAGAACGATGATATAAAGGGAAGATTTTTTCAAACTAAGACGCAAAACCAATTGCATGTTTTTTTTTAATTCTCTCTGTATCCTAAATCTTTTCCACAATACCACTGCATTCAGAGATACACAAATGATTAGCTATAAATAAATAGACAAACTTTTTACACTACTCCTAAACATAGTATTCCTATTTACTGGCTGGTCACGTAATTAAGAACGTTAAATCTGCGTTAAATAGTTTATATCTTTATTCAAATTTAAATAGAGAATACTCGGTCGAATTATTACTGTTTGTATAATTTTGGCGCCATTTAGTGCTGTTTAAGATTAAAAGTGATTGCTCCTTAAGAAAAACCATGGAACAAAATCAAAACTATGACAAATCTACACAGAAAGTAATAATAAAACTTCGCCGGAAGAATTGGTCTTATAAAAAGATAGCCAACCATCTGCAATGTTCAAAAACTATGGTTTACCACGTTGTAAAGCATTTTGCTACGTATAAAACTTCTTCGAATATTCCACGAGTACCTAAACAGAGAAAGACAAGCCTTCGAGATGACCAAAACATCGTTCGTATGGCAAAACAAAATCCTTTTAATGGGTCCAATGAACTGAGCAAAGAATATTTTGGTGAAAACAACCCTTCAGCAATCTCAGCACGCACTATTCGAAGACTTTTGGTAGAAAAAAAATTGCACGGTAGGATAGCAAGAAAGTTACCCATGTTGAAACGTTGCCACAGGCAAGCCCGGCTTGCAATTACGAGAAAGTATGAAAACTGGACTGTGCTACAGTGGAAAAATGTACTTTTTTCTGACGAGACGAAAATAAACAGAGTATGTTCTGATGGAAAACGATATGTACGACGTCCCCCAAATACAGCTTTCGACCCTAAGAACACGAAAGTTACATTAAAGCACGGTGGTGGAAATGTGAAAATTTAGGTGGTGTTGGGCCTGTAAAGTTGATAGAAGATAACATGGATCAGTTCCAATACAAAAGTATACTGGAAGAAACAATGTTACCTTATGCTGAAGACGTTCTACCGGTTATTTGGACATTCCAGCATGACAAAGATCCAAAGCACACTGCACGTACTGTAAAAAAATTTCTTACAGCGCAATCAGTTTCTGTCTTAGACTGGCCAGCTAACAGCCCAGATCTAAACCCGATAGAGAATCTGTAGTTCGAAGTAAAGAAAAAGGTTTCAAATACAAAGTGTGGTTTAAGTGAGCTGTACAACGTTTTTTACACGACTGCCAAAGGAAGTGTTATGTTTTTGCCGTGAGTGTATGTATGTATGTATGTATGTATGTATGTATGTGACCTATTTTTGTGCCGTCGTAGGGCCTAAACGGCTGGGCCGATTTAGATAAACGATACGTCGTTAGATTCGTCATGACCGTGAGAGTGACATAGGGTACATTAAAATAATAAATAAATAAAAATAAAGATTTAAAACGCTATAAAGCAAGATTTGTCTTGACCATAAAAACCGAGCAAAGACAACGGAACGTTACTTAAAAACTTTTCGATTTGACTTTGACGCAGAGTTTCAACTTTCGAAGGAATTTGAATGTTTAATTTGTCAGTTTGTCAGAGATAACATAAATAACAATAACTATTGAGTTTTGGCGCGAATGCGTTGAGGAGATGTGTTGCTAAATTTTCATTTTTGTGAAACTTAGTTCAAATGCGTGTAAATTGTTTAATTTCGGGGGCATATTAATCAATTTAGTTTCGTGATGGTGTACAAGTGAAAATAAAAGTGAAAATCGGTGCAAAACATGGACTTTAGCTTAGTGTTTTCTCCAAAGCTCCGTGAACAAACATTGTAAAAAATGACCCCTTTTTTACAATGATTCCCTCGACTTGACTTTAACTATGACGACTTGACTGTTTCGTTCCATGAAAATAACCTGCAAATATTGATAATACTTGACACTGGCAAATGTCCGAAAGGAAAAGCCATTTTAAAGAAGAAGAAGAACAATTACTATGTTTACAATAAGTATTTAACTAAAAATTTGAAATGTCGCGCTATGGATAATGGATAGCAAGGCTAATCCGCTAGGACAAGAAACCGCCAGCCTTTGTATCACCAGTCGCGACGAAGTTTTCGGATTTGGTAATTATATTTTAAGATGAATACCTGCCTACTTCATAGCCATCTCAGCAAAACTCAAAAAGAATAGCTATTATAATATTGAAGGCTTTTAGATAGCCTATCTTTAACCGATTTCGAGTCCTCGCTACTGGAGTATACACATCTAGAGTTTCTTGAGTTTATGAGTTTCTCTGGTGTAATTGTATCTAATCTTTAATAACTAAAAAGCGTTAAATAAAAAAAATATTTAAAAAAAATAAAAAACCCGACTGCCGTTAAAACTGAAAAGTAAAAAACAAGACGATACCTAAAGGTAAAGAAACCTTAAAAATCGTTCGACGCATCTAGGAGCCTTAAAAAATTGTGGATGCAGTCGGGTGGGACTCCTTTTAAAGGAAAAGTATAATGACACCAAATTGTGTTGAAGTCCCATCCGAGTCCATCCACAATTTTTTAAGGCTCCTAGATGCGTCGAACGATTTTTAAGGTTTCTTTACCTTTAGGTATCGTCTTGTTTTTTACTTTTCAGTTTTAACGGCAGTCGGGTTTTTTATTTTTTTTAAATATTTTTTTTATTTAGAAGAATAGAACTATTTCTCTTGCGAGATGTCAAAAATTAATAGAGTCAATGCCTCGCCGGTGTAAAGCAGTAATTAAAAGCCGTGGATATGCTTTTAACTATTGATTTCAGTTAAACATGTATTAAATTGCTTTTAAAATTTTCCGCGCTACATATTATTTTGTGTGTTTTTTTTAATAAGTGTCATACAAAGCAATTCCCGAGCGGTGTAATAAATCGTTCTTAATTATTTGTCCAGCTTCAGTACTATTGGAATGTGTTACTTTGGTAAAATAAATAAATTGTAAAAAAATATTTAAGGAGATTTTATTTTTATTTCCTAAGCCACGTTACTCTATTAATGTAGCTGTTTTATAACATAGTTAGTTGCTTCTCAGAAGGTACGCAATACACATCCCTGTGTATTACATGATTTAAATGGAAAACTTCTAGAAATTCAAATCGTTCTTAATTATATGACCACAACTGTATGTAGTTAGTATAGTTTTAACAAAATATTTTTTTTTCGAAAATGTTCCGATAATAAAGCCGATCGATTATATTATATACCCTGTGTATATACCTAATGATATTTTGTACTTTAAATACTTATTTTTTTAATCAGACCACAAACCAAAAGGAAAACAATCTTTAGACTAAATTCAAATTGTCAAACTGGTGTTTGAGGAAATCCTGCTAATCAAATATGAAATGTTCTTTGTTGAAATAAAGTTACCAAAATAGATCACACAGATAATTTTGTTTGATGATAGGAATCGAACCCGGAACCTCGGAAGGGCCCCTATATAACTGTGGCATAACGCTTTAGAGGTAGATTTATCAAAACGCTTAAGGGTAGATTTGTCGAGAGCTTTACTCAGAACATTATTCCCAATTTGCATCAGAAGATTAATAATGAAATTAGTAGGAACAAGACCGATCGGGGACAGCCGCTAGCCGGTTTGATGATGGCATAGCCGCAAACTGGAAGGATTATCAGATTTCAATATGCTCTCTCATTACCGGATTAGGGAATTCAAATTGAATTTGTTATTAAATTGTGGCAGAAATTACTTTCATTTGCTGAAATATATTAGTATCATGGTTATCTGTCTGACAGATATTTCAAGCTTGCTTGAATTGAGTGATATGTCTGTTAAAATTAAAATCGTTTTTTTTAATCGGTTTTAATCACGTTGTGTTTATTATTTTAAGGATTGTTTCAATGCTTAACGTTTCGAGTTCTTTCCAGGTCTTTTCTTCAAGGTTTCTACCCTTAAGACGAGTTTAATTTCAATGCAACATCTCGAAAACAGAAAAAATATTTATACTAGGTCCATTTTATTGCATGGATATATTCGCGGTGGATGTTTATCTTTATATTTAAATGAGTACCTATAGCGTGGTTATAATATGGGTTCAACATTATGGTTATGTAACTTAACTTACCAGAACATTATCTTACTAATTTACCTATAAAACTACGTCTGATATAAACAAAAAATATTTTTATATTATTATTATCAATAAAATACACTTTAAGATTATATTTCTATAAATAGAACAATAAAAAGTAAATTATTGTGATAAAATTAAATATCGCTAACAAGCAAAATTTAATAATGTCTTGAGTTGGTAGTACTTAACTTAATTAATGCCGAGCTGTTAATTTTGTTACAAAAGCACCTTAACAGAGATTACCGTATAATTTACATGTCTTAAAAAAGGCCCTTGTGGCCCCAGTAGGGACTCTGCTTCGTTAGCATTTCACCAACCAACTATATACTCGTATCAAAGAGATTTGATTTTATTTAAACCATATCACATTAGAGAAAACATAAGAAATCATCTTCTATACCCAGAGCCACAAGATATAGACTCACACAGTCTTATTTGAGGTTTAATGGAGTTATAGCTTTTGTAAATAATGTACCTACTATAATAATGCTTAGTGTAACTTTAAAAGACTGTACAAGTGTACTAATTAGGGGAAATATTTTTTTAATAAAAGACTCCTATCCAACTAATATTATAAAGCTGAAAGTTTGTGAGTGTGTGTATGTATGTATATGTGTTTGTTACTCAGCAATCACGCAAAAACTACTGAACCGATTGTGTTTACCGGGTACCGGTAATAACACAGGATACTTTTTATCCTGATATTCCAGCGGGAACAGGACTTACGCGGGTGGAACCGCGGGGCACAGCTAGTAGATTTTTGGTTATTATAGTTGTTATAAAAAATATTATTTTTTAATAAAAAGATAGTTACATAGTTACATTTTGCCGAGTCTTAGTAAATAACAATACACGATTAAGATTCGGTAAAATGTAACTGATAGTTTACAACATAAGGATAACATATTTTCAGATAAAAGTACCTATTTTAGAAGCGTAAACTCTAAATTGCGCCTTGCGCGGTGGCGAAAGGCCGTAATCTGTATTTATATGTATAAAGTTCTGACTGACTGACTGACGAATGGTTCTGACTAATTGAGCTCAAACAGCTCAAACATCCTTTATAAGAAAGGATGTTTTGAAATTCTCACGGGATCTCGACTTACAATAGTGAAAGCGAAGTACACGGGAAGTTTTTTAGTAGTTAATAATTTTCCATTTGCATTTTGTGCCACTAAATACCACTACCACTAATACACTAACCAGAATGTTTTTCAGAAAATCGACAATTTTAAACACCACAGGGAATTCAATGAATTCCTAAAAAACGTTGTGTGAAAATTGTTGAAAATGTAGTAATATTATTGTTTTCGTAATACCACAGTTTAACCATAGTTTAACCTCAGATTATTTTAGAGGAATTTCAATTCATGCTGTAACTGATAGGTCGGACTCTATGGCGCGTCGGTCGAAGGCCCAACTTTTGAGCAGTAGGTTGCGGACTCGATTATTTCCGGGTGTAGGTATTTATGCTTGACAATAAATATTTGTTTTTGGTCTAGGTGCTTTTTATGTAATGTATTTACAGAAAAGTCTAATATGTAGTATATTCCTTATCTCGTACCCATAGTACAAGCCTAGTGCCTAGTTTGGGGCTAGATTGCGTTGTGTGCGTAACGTCGTGTATTATTTATAACTTATTATCTGCATGCAACCCGTTCCCGCGGGATATTGGAATAAAATATAGTAGTTATTCTAGGTCTCCGCAGGTTTCTGCGTACCTACCAAGTTTCATCGCAATCGGTTCAGTAGCTTACAAACTTTCGCGCTTATAATTAACTAGCTGTGCCCGGCGGGTTTACCCGCGTAGGTCCCGACTTGCGGGAATATGGGGATAAAAAGTAGTCTATAAGTTAATTCAGGTATCCAGCTACCTATATTATAAGTTTCATCGCAATCGGTTTAGTAGTTTTTGTATGAAAGAGTAACAAACATACAAACTCACATACTCACATACAATCTAGCGCGATTATAATATTAGTAAGAAGTAATATTTATCTACTGATAAGTTAATACTCTTTGAGCTACTTACTCGTCGTCGGGTCACAGGGGACCGGTTGGGCCAAATTAATGAGCGCCATACTGTCAATTACAGTGGGAGGATTATTAATCTAGTTCCATGGGAAATTGTTTAAAGTTTCACCGCGAACGAGCTCAGTTGGAATACTTGGGATAGTATCTGACATTCAAGGAGGTTTTAGTTGAATATGTTTGTTTACATGTGACTCCCTTTTTTTCTTATTACTACGCGTATTATAGCAGCTGTACACTCTCGTCGAAACATCCCGAAACATGTCGAGTGCAAGCATACATGTAACCATGTAACACTAAATACCATTTGCACCTTTTGTTGAGCTTAGTATCTACGGGTAGCACCAAGTACCCAATAAATAAAGAGACTTCCTTACGAAAAATAAAGGAGTCTCTAACATACATGGTTAGCACTCGCCTCTCGGCCTCTCGGGCGAGACCTCTCGGCGAGACTTGACGAGAGCATTATTTCAAGAGTGCACAGCCGCCACTTCCGCCCACAAAGGAAAAAGTTTATCGTTTCGATTTTGTTTTTTTAATTGGAGCATATTATTATAGGGGTCTATGCTTACTTCTCTTTTAAAATTGTCTAGGAAGCCTAATTCACTTTTAATCTCGCTTAATGCATAAGATTAGACGAAGAGGAAATGAGCCGTCACAGTTAGTACAATAAATTATAATACAAAATGTCATAAATTTACCTAACTTTTTTGTATTTAAAACCTTTCTTATGTGCGTCCTACAATTTGCTAAATGCTATATACGTACTTATAGATCGTAGAGGGAGCGCATCGTCCCCGCGCGCCGTAGTGTCGCGTATTCCTTTTTGACTATTGCCAATAGACAATACGCAAATACAGAGTACTGTATTTATGTCAAATTAATAGACTGACTGGCTGACTTTTAATTTCAAAACGAACTGCCACGACTAGCCAAGCGATCTGACTATATTATGACCCTAAAGCGGCTTTATTACACTTGTGGTTCCTTCTGATCGTATTTCGACATATTTCATTTCACCTTCCACGACCTTGTGGCTAACCACGCAACCCACAACATACTTACCTACCGTGCTTGCGGTAAGCCCCGACTGTTTGACGTTACCATGTGGATTTGACGTTTGAAATTAGTTATTGATCATTACAAGATCTTGGTAACTAATACGAGTAAACCATTTTAGGACGCATGTACCGCGTCAAGGGAACGCCCGACTACAATGCAGAAGTTTACGGGTTCGATTCCCGCCAGGTGCAAATAGTCATGCTTATAAATAAATATTAGTATCTGGTCTGGGTGTCTTTCTATGTATAAATGTATGTATTTACTAAAGGGAAATTAATGTACTTAGTACATAGTATAGCCGTTGTGTCACCGTAACACAAGCTTAGTACTTTACCATGGGACTAGATGGTGCTGTGTGTAGTTCACAGAATTTATTAATTAATTTATTTAAGTAAGTTTTACGACTATGTGAATCACATGATCATTGCAAACCAAACCCCCATGAGTTTCTTGTGTATTCTTCTCACTGGAAGTCTCGTTCCGAAGACACGGTATTTAGTTAACGTTTCAAAACGATAATGTGATGATAATCCTAATGAATAAATATCTCCATAATCATGTCTACTCTTGAGGACATGGTACATCTATCAGTAAATTGCATTTGCATTGAACAAGATTGAAATTGATATTTCAAAAGTCGTCAAGTGCACAGTCTTCTAGGAGCGAAAACGACGATGTGACATGTTTCTCGTAATCGCAGAGATCTTTTCAATAGCTCTGACATCGGGCAGTTAAAATTTAACTGCAAGTTAGATAATGATACAATATTTACGATCGTGTACGGTAGAGACGGATTATAACCTTTATTAAAATCATACCAGAACTCTAACATGCGGAGCCGTAAATCACCTTGTTTTATATTCAAAGTTTTCACATAAAAGACACTTTATCAACTCTATCTGACGCTCACTCGATATATTTAGGTAACAATATGCTCTAACAAGGGGGAATATAAATTTTCGTTAAGGTAAATGATGGCTACATATTTACTTAACTTCAGTCGTCGGTGTCTAGTATAAGGCTTTAGTCGATAGTTTATCCATTTGATAACTACTCATTTGACCGTCTGTTTTTTTAGAGAATTTACCTCGTTTTTTATTAATTAGTTAAAAGGCTGTTCAGAAAAGTAGAGTACCTACCTAACGATGGCACTTTATCGTGACCAAATTTGATAAATAATTTTTAAACCAAACAATAAATAGAAAACAACAATAAAGAGTAAGTAAATAAGAACGTTTGTGAGTTATATCTTACTAACATTATAACCTCAAAAGTTTCAATGTATGTATAAATGTTTGTGAATTTGTAACTCTTTTATACAGAAACTACTTAGCCGATTACGATGAAACTTAGAATATATTGGGTAACTGGAGACCTAAAATAACACATAGGCTACTTTTTATTCCGATATTCACGCGGGAACCACGGAGCAGACACCAGTCTGTCCTTTTCTCACTGTAGTGTTCGTTGCTTAGTTAGATAAGGACAGACTGGAACTAACTGGGTTCAACAGGACCGTTTTGATATATCAAAGCAAAAACTACTTTAACCTTAGAGAACATGATCGAAATTGATATTACAAAAGTTCTCAAGTCTTCTATTACCAAAGACGACAATGTAACATGTCTCTGATTTCATTACACCGCTCGTGCTGTTGTCAAACTAGGGTATTGGCTAACGGGTTCATGTCATGACGGGTACGAAGCGGGCTTGCAGAAGAACCGTATAAAAATCTGTATCTCGTACAAAGCATACATTTCGAGAGGATGGATTTACAATTTAGCTCCGACGAACTAATTGGATGCAGGTAACAATGTTTGCACCCGAGAGCTTTCCGCTTGCAGCATTCGAACCGTTTGTAGGTACTAGGTATCTGCGTATAGTAATTATATTGCAGTTTATGCATCGAAAAATCGGCGGCAACGTTAATTGTATCATAAAGATAATGTATATTGTATACTAGTGGCATGGATGTCATTTACATTTTCATGGCACTTATCGATGCAAGGTATGAAGTGTGTTAATATGAATTTTAAAAACTTTTTTAGTCAATGTTGACGTATATTACTTACTATTTATCTAACCCGACGTGGTAATGATTAGATATTAGTACTTAAGTAATATACGTGGGTAAAAAAGGAAAAATACTAGGTTTTATATAAGTAAGTTACTTAAGTTTTCCTTTAATAAATGTAACCATAATCTATTCACATAAAACCTACGCATCTACTCCAAAAATCAACCTGCATACTAACTACTGACAAATCACCCGATTTCATACCTAAACGAGAGATTAGTTCTCAACTTGACACTAAGTTGGAGTAACACCGTTCGAGGATATCTCGATGCTTGCACCTTGAATGTTTAATTTAATCCCCACGTAGCTACGAGTATGTTGTAGGAACAAGTCAGTTAGAGAGACAAGACACGAGACTCGAATGTGACCTTCGGGAATTAATGTCTTTGATAATGACGTGTCTATTCGTAGGTCAGATATGCTCTCAAGATTACAGGAAGGTCTCGATTTACGGTTCAGTACCTCAAAAGAAAAAAAAGGAAACTGTATATGATCTTGATCACTAATTTGTCATCTGAATGTCACAGCAATGCAACGAACTAGAAATATATGGAAGTCCTGTATTACTAGAAATATAAAAAAATTCCACGCAAACGGTGGTTGCCGGGCCAAGAACGATGATTCGACCGTCTGTCTGTCACTAAAGATCATTCGCCATTGGTCGATCCAAGGTCGATCATACGTAATACTGCACAGAACATGTCAGTGTGTGCATCTGCGTCTGTGTGACAGAGGAACATGTTTTTTTTCGAATTCAATACAAAAGTTAGATCTCCATTCTGTTTATTCCTCGTAGCAGCACCGTAAAATTCATAACAATTAAGTTTAAAGGAAGTTATCACAGTGTTAAGTAACGTGTAATATCTGCAAGTGCATAGGATGGTGTAATAGTGCCATAAATCGTACTGAACCAATTTTATTTAATCACTTTAAAAAGTTGAATTCTCTGCCCGCTCCGCTGTTTCACGTAAACTACAACCATGGAGACTTTAAGGCTTACGTAAATAGGTATCTTCTAGATATGCAAGCTACATCGTCGACCTCAGTATCGCTTCCCATCAGGTGAGACGAGGTCAAATGCCAGCCCATTAAGTATAAAAAAAAAGTTTAAATAACAATTCCTTTGGCAGTCGTGTAATAATACTTGCACTTTTTTTTATTTTGGCATACTTATTAAATTTAACAAATACCTAGGTAACAATACAGATTACATGGTAGTTTAGGCCCTGGGGCGTTCGTAAACGTATCTACGTATCATCTACGCTCTCAATGGATGTGGTCCAACGTACATCTTCAATAGTTGTAATTGCAGTGCAGACGTAGCATTTCCTTCCTTGATTGAACATTTGAACCTTTGGCTTTGATATAAGACCTCGGTAATCGGTTTCTAGATATACCTGTATTAATAGTGTCAGTTATAAACCAATAGGTAAAGGTCTAATGATTACACACACATACACATACCTAAAGATTACAATCAGATAGTAATAGATGATAATATCGGTCTTTGTCCGAAAATGAGCATTAATATATTGGGCTGAACGATTAGTTAAAATTTTCACAATCACCATATTACAAATTAAAAGTGAAAAGTTAAAGTTTTAACATGTGTGTTTCCGCAATAAGCCCTACTATTGGGCATTTGTGAGTGATTTTAAGCCGTGGGTCATCTCACGATATTTTTCTTCATCGTAAGTAGCGCACATAATTTTTTCTCAAAGAAAACCTCATTGGTGCGCGGCCGGGATTTAAAACCACGACCATCACGACCACTAGACTAACATCACTCAATATTACTAATTAATTAAATATAATAATTAAAATGTGCTCCTGATGTAGAAGCTTTCATCTGCGTGAAGGGATTTTTTGTGGCGAAAGTGGCCCGGGGCGATTTGTTTGAGTAGAATCTTTGTTTTTAATTAGCGACCATGATAAACCTAATTGATTTTTCTAACTTCCTAATTAAAGAAAATAAATCAACTTATTCACCCCCTTACATATAAACGATGATTAACAGATGACCAAGTTATGTGACGTTTGTCTCTGGCTGTCAACTTTGAAACTTGATGTCACAAACCATACATAGTAATGCGAGCTCCGAACTGTGCAACTGTTAATAAGCGTTTATAAGTAAAGTGGTAAAATGTGAATTGTTTAATAAATTCCACGCCTATAGGTATGTTGTGCATAAAAGTTTTGTCTGTATATCTTTTACCTCTATAATTATTATTCAGAATAGTGTTAGGAACGTATAAAATGCACACCTTTAGCAAACTAAGCTTTGGCAGTGACTTCGCTATTCTTCCAGTAAACAGCCAAGAAAAGCAATATTTCACGTCAAAATCCACTTAAATAGTAAATTTGTATACCACGAGAAAAACTGACTTCGAAGTTTCCAGGTGTAGAATAGAGTTGTTTTTGGTTCAACAACGAAACAGTCAATATTTTAATTTCGTACCAATTTATTTATTCTTCTTCTTCTTCTTTAATAAATGGCTTTTCCTTTCGGACATTTGCCAGTGTCAAGTATTATCAATATTTGCAAGTTATTTGCATTGAACAAAACAGTCAAGTCGTCATAGTTAAAGTCAAGTCGAGGGAATCATTGTAAAAAGGGGGCCATTTTTTACAATGCTTGTTCACTGAGCTTTGGAGAGAACACTAAGCTAAAGTACATGTTTTGCACCGGTTTTCACTTTTATTTACACTTGTACACCTTCACGAAACTAAATTGATTAATATGCCCCCGAAATTAAACATTTTACACGCATTTGAACTAAGTTTCACAAAAATGAAAATTTAGCAACACATCTCCTTAACGCATTCCCGCCAAAACTCTACCAATTTATTTAGACGTATAAAACATACAGTTTGGGCATAGATTATTTTCAATTTCGGACAGCTATATGGCATTGTTTTTAATTTATAATAACACTAGCTGGACCCTGCGATTTCACTCGCGCAAGTCTCGTTAAAATAAAAGGATAAAAGTAGCCTATGTGTTATTCCAGGTCTCCAGCTACCTATATTCCAAGTTTGATCGCAATCAGTTCAGCGGTTTTTACGGGACTGAGTAACAAACACACAAACATACATACTCACAAACTTTCAGCTTCATAATATTAGTAGGATAGAATTAAGATGGAGTGTTGGTGTTGTGGTAGATACCCTGATTTTCTTTCCAAAGATTGTGAGTTCGAATGCCGACTGATTACGAGAAAACATCGTGACAAAACCGACATGCCCTAGGGCTAACCACGGTCCGAAAACGTAGGACATAACATATTGAAATTGGGTCTTTAAATAGTTAGATATTGGCTAGTAAAAAAAAAATTAAAACATGGTACCTAAAAATCTTCTTTTAAGGGTTCTGTACCCAAAGGATAAAAACGGGACCCTATTACTGAGACTTCGCTGTCCGTCCGTCTGTCTAGTCACCAGCTGTGGTATCATCTAATTAGCATCCTCCGCTGGTATTTGCTAAGTTGCAGTACATTGCTGCTTTGACGTAACGTGGTTGTTACCGGTGATTACTTCAAAGCAGCAATGTAGAATACGAAATATGTTTTTTGACAGTAAATAGCAACTAGTAGCGGTCACCAGCCGTGGTATCATCTAATTAGCATCCACCGCTGGTAGTTGCAAAGTTTGCTGCTTTGACGTAACGTGGTTGTTACCGGTGATTACTTCAAAGCAGCAATGTAGAATACGAAACATGTTTTTTGACAGTAAATAGCAACTAGTAGCGGTGGATGCTAATTAGATGATACCACAGCAGGCTGTATCTCGAGAACCGTGATAGCTAGACAGTTAAAAATTTTACAGATGATTTATTTCTTTGGCCGCTATAACAAATTAATAAATACTTAAGCTGCCAATCTCCCATACAACAAACTTGTTTTTTGCTGTTTATTGCAATAATGGTATGGAACACTTCGTGCGCGAGTCCCACTCGTACTTGGCCGGTTTTTTATTAGATAATATTCGTGTTGTAAACAGACTTGTTGGTCGAAAATCGGTAATTGCTTATTTGAAACAGTGGAAGCAGACCTTTATAGACAAAATACGAGGCCGGCCAGTACGAATCTATGACTCAAACATAGTCCACTATAGTAATAGATTCGAAAGGAAAGGGTTATGAATATGCCAGACTATGGATTTATTGCGAGCTTATTCAAGTGCAGATGCATTCGGTATTATTAGCATAGTCTGTTTATTTTTAATGTTTATTATCTAATATCTTGAAATGGATACCAATATGTTTAAGAGACTTTTAGATTCGACAGTCGGTCATTGCAATAAAAAAAACAAAAATTAATTTACGATTTTAAACTCACATGGTTATTTTCACGACTAAAATTACATAAATTATTAAACTTAGTAAATACCCCGTTAATCATTTTAGTAGTGAACAATTAATTTAATTAAAAAAATAGATAATTACAATTATCAATACTTTTTCTGACGGCAATGGTTTCGTAGCAAGTACTCGTAGCAATGCCTACGAAGTGGCTGAGCTACAAATTATCGATAGAGTTGTACATAACCAATGATGTGTAATAATGACAAGTGGTTATTGTTCTATCTTGTATATTAGATGTGATTTACCTGCTCAAAAAAAACTAAAACTATTACTGTAACTATGTATGATAATAAAAAATTCTTAGGTTTTCGCAACCCTTTCAAGACCAACTTTCTCGAGGCTGGTATTTCTGTGGAACACACAGAAAAGACAACTCAAACACACACCGAACAAATTGTTAATACAATAGACACAATACCTGTAATCAATATTATTTTATTGATATATGATATATTGATATATTGATATATATTGATATTCTATAAAAAAAAATCATACTACCTAATTTTTTGGTATGTATTTGTAAAATTTGTTTGTTAATTATCATTTAACTACATTGTTTTAGTTTAATCTAACGTAATTTTTAATAAGCGTAAGCAGAACAAAAACACTTGGATTAAGTTTATATTATAATTTTAAAAGTGTTTTCAATATGTATAAAATTGTAAAATTAGATCAACCTATCGAAAATAAACTATTTTGTATTTGTATTTGTAGTATTCAACCCTGCCTCGAATTCAGTTTTCGGTTTTAATCGCTTTACTTTTATTATTTATAATTTTACAACGCCCGACGTTTCGAGGACTTTACATAATACCTACCTCCTGTTCCCGGCTAGACGCATATCAACTACGCACAAACAAACCGAAAAACGAGTTTAATTTTTACGCCACTTGTTATATCCATTTGGTTTTTACTATTAATTCTCAGTCCTTTCGACGAAAGTTTTGTACAAACTACTCGTACTTTTATAATACAAACTTCAAACGTAAACGTTGGTAAGATATAATTTAACAGAACAACGTATAAACAGTGATTATTCAGTAAATCGTCAGTGTTGAGCACAATATGTTGGCTGTACGCAGTTATTTGCAGGCGCTGTGGGGCACTCTGGGGTCGCAGAGACACATGAGGTCGCAACAATAGTTTAACTTTCTCATACCACCGCTTTTTGTCCTAGGTGCCTACCTCAGACTATAAAATAATTTCCAGACTATTTAGTTATACCAAATGAATAAGTAATACGTTTCCGCTTTCGTTTTCAATTCCGTTTTCGCTTCCGCTTTCCTTTTTATTACGCTAAGTACTAGCTGCGCCCCGTGCTTTTACCCCCGTTAGTCCCGTTCCCGCGGGTATATCGAAAAAAGTCTATGTGTTACTCCAGGTCGCCAGTTACGTATATTCCAAGTTTTATCGCAATCGGTTCACTAGTTTTGCGTGAAAGAGTAACAAAGTCACATACATACAAACTTTCGCGTTTATAATATTAGTAAGATTATACATACTATCATTTTCACGAGCGTCATAAATACAATAGAACCGCCATAAAACTTATAAAACTACAATTAAGTGTCAGAGTAGAATCATTTAGACACAATAGATATAACGCTCAGTAATTTATCTCCAAACATCTCAGCGGAAACAAACTGTGATAACTCTTATGGCGTTGAACATAGAGTTGACAATACAACGCTTAGATCTCAGTCCGCGTCGGCGAGATAAGAGTATTGTCTTGCATTCAACAGAAATTATCTCTGAAGGTGTTCAGTGTCACGTCTCGGGCCAGCTATCGTCTGCTATCTCAACTGATTTATAACCTACGGGTATATAATTAGAGATGTCAAAATTGTTCCTTTTTGGCAGAGGTTACTATTTAGACTTGTTAAGACGGCGATAGATGATAATTATCGGTCCTTGTCCGATTGCATATAAATGAGCGAGATGGAATTGCATGAAAAAATCTACAATTTCTCGTAAAATCTATCATTAACGAAGATTAAAATAATATTTTTATAAAATGCAATTAAGAGGCTCTAGGTATTGTATTTTCTAATATTATGATGCCTATAAGAAAAATATAGCGGTTAAGGATTTAGAAGAAAAATTGATTTATTTTGTAAAACACTTTGCCTGTATAATAGTGGTATTTAAAGTTACTTTTTAATGTTTTTGAAATGAAGGGGGACACTTCTTGTATCATGTACAATAACATAATACATTGTTTAAATATCTATTTGATACCGGTTATGAAGAAAAATATTCAATCGGAAGGGATTTCACTTCAGTCGCGTCCTTAATGCGTTTTTGCAAGAACTATCCCTACAAGTGGGCCTTTTTGCATGACTTTAAGCCGTGGGTTTCCTTAAGATGTTTTTCTTCAACATAAGAGCGAAGTTAATAGTGCACATAAATTCTCATTAAAGAAAAAAAAACATAATACCTACTGGATCGCGATCAGCCGAGATTCGAAATCACGACCTTAGGAATGAAAGTCGGGGTATCTACCACTCGACCAACACCGTTCTCTAAAGACATTAATAGAAATCCTAGATTATAACCTAATATCTTACTTCTTATCTTACTAATATTATAAACCCAAATGTGTTTGTATGTATGTATGTGAGGTTGTTACTCTTTCACGCAAAAACTACTGAACCGATTGCAATAAAACTTGAAAATATAGGTAGCTGGGGACCTGGAATAACACATAGGCTACTTTTTATCCCGATATTCCCGCGGGAACGGAACTTACTCAGGTGAAACCGCGGAGCGCAGCTAGGTTATTAGGATTGTGTTAAAATAGAAAAATTTAACTTTAGGGACTGTGGCAACACTGGTTGTATTGTAACAAGCTCCCTCCATTTTTTTCTTTTATGTGTCAGATGCTGTTTTTCGTGTTAATTGGATTACCAATAAAACTATTAGAAGAAGAAATCTCAAGTATTTTAATTTAATAAGGCCATACACCTTAACATAGTTGATATTATAAAATTGAAAGTCTGTTATATAAAACTGAAAGTCCCAATAATCAAGCGGGATCGGGACTTACGCTAGTAAAACCGCGGGGCGCAGCTAGTACCTTAATATTGATTAAAATAATGTGCCTGTAGGTGTATACTGTAACAACTATTTGTCTTGTTAACACGATAACAGTCCAGTGTACCCTACGGGGTACACGAAAAAGCGGTACAGCCGAGTCCGTTTACCCTATGCGGTACACAATCACTAACAAACTTGAAGGGCTCTAGTGTCCTGTGGTCCGATTCTGTAAAAACATAGCATGCGACAAACAGGCGGGATGCACGAGCATTGCATAAGTCGATTTGTTGCATGAGTAAAAATAAAAGCTATTCTATAATTTCCTTTAATACTGATTGGCTGAGGAACAAGGGGAGCCATTTAAATAATTAAGTAGCCCTTAATTTTGAAGACTACTTAACTAATTAAGTAAAATAACATTTACAGAATACGAATTAACGTAATCTCCTGAACGTCGCCTGCATTCCGCCGGCAGTCCGCATGCTATGTCCTTACCGAATCACTGGACTTATCATATTATTCGTTTGTTATTTCAGGACTTGCTGAGAGGGCCAAATTTTATAAAAACGCAATTGGACAAATGGAGAGATTGAAAGTTTGAATAAAGTAGGTAAGGAAGTACGTGATCAAAAAGTACTGAACCGATTGCGATGAAACTTTGTATGCAATTAGCTGGAGATCTGGATTAATATAGGTTTTTTATTCCGATATTCCCGCTGGGTCGGGACTTACGCGGGTGAAGAAGTAGAACCATAGTAGGAAATACTCAACCGAAAGAACCAAATAAAACATTTTTCGTCAACCAATGACACATAAATCAAATAAGGCCTTCGTAATTAAAGCACTTAACAACGAAACCATATTCAAAACACGCAGCAAGCGTAAAAAAACAATACTGAACATTATGCCATTAAAACCATACTGTTTCATGGATAATTCCATAAATATATTAGAGCATAACGCGATAAAGCCCAAATTATTCAATTATTAAAAATAACTACAGCAATACGGCGAAGAAATGGTGGCAATGTTATTACTGTTGGCACCAAGCCACTGCGATATGAACTTTTACATTTAGACCAAAAAAAATAAAATGGCTCGAATTATTTTTCTAACTATACAAGAGCAAATAAAATAGGCTCTGTTACGCGCTATAGTCATTGACAACCCTATTCTACTAACGATGTCCAGGGCACTACTTTATAAATAACAGGTATTGCTATGTTCGACCTTTATGGCATCTTGGCACCCATTCTATAAATAAAATGGCTCAACTGGGCCTCAGCTCTGTTTAACTTTCTCGAAAACAGTTTTGCAATTGTAAGCAATTTTACAAGAAATTAGTAGCACTTCAAAAGCTTTAGCGAAGCCTTGCAAATTTCTAAAAAAATGAGGTATTTTTGAAACATTTTCGTTCTAAAATAAGTTCCTTGGCTATGACGCAGAAGGTCGTGAGTTTATTTTCCACTCTGAAACAAATTCTACATAATATTTGTTTCCGGTGTAGGTACGTATATACTTTTTAGAAGGGTTATGACGAAATTCGACAACTGTATTTTTGGTTCTTACTTTTTGGCTTTCACTCTCACAAATAACACAGTTACCTATCTACATCTTGCTCCAGCTTTAAACTTAGGCTAATTTAGCCTCACCATTTGTAGCTATCTAAAACTACTTGTTTTATATGAGACATCTATGGAAAAGGCTAATTAACAATTATAATCACGTACATAAAATCTATTTTAAACAATTGTTTTAGACCACAAATCAACACAATACAAATGAAAATGAGGTGTTTCGTTCATTCGGACTACATAAATATTATTTACTAAAACAACGCTAGAACACACTGACATGAATGATCGCACCGGATAATATGACAACGTTAATTATCGCGGTTTTAATATGGACATAATGCAGTGATTACATCGCATCGCATCGAATGACCTGACATTATGTTGTTTGTGCCGATTAGGTATACATTGGTTAACTAGGATTAAGGTACAGATACACATGCCACTAAATCATGTCACTAGATAGCCAATGCCACCTAGTGCCTTGACACCCATACCACTAGGTAGCAAATGCTATATAGTGGCATTTGTGTCAAGGCGTTGCCCTTAGGTGGCATGCTTATTAGTGGCATGATCAAAAATCGGTCGCCGAGCGATCTAGTCGCAAGCTCCTTGCAGCGCGGGTGGTTTGGGCATGATATACAGGCTTGCATAACCCAGATACCGCTAATAGCTTTTATAACGCCGCTGACGCTATCGCTAAATGGGCAATAGGAAGCAAGCCAGCATCAAAAGTCGATGAAAAATTCAAATTTTCAAAATCACTACACATCATAGTTTTGGGGTGTCAAAACAGGGCAGACTTCTAAACACAACTTTATCTCTTCTTTTATTTTCAGAATGTCTCTCCTGTTTTGACACCCGTTACGATATTAGGATGATAAACCATTTTGAAAATGTGTATGAGTTCATCGACTTTTGATGCTGACAGTATCTGTTGATGTATCTGGGTTTTTTAAGAAAACGAAAGTAAACTTCCATGCCTTTATAGGTAAATGTGCACAAGTATTGAGCATGCCACTAAATATGTATGCTTGCTTATGTCTGTGTATTTGTACCTTTATACAATTTAGGTACAGACCTATGGAGTGTGTAATTGTAGAGCATTGTATCGAGAGACATGTAACCAAAGCGCTTGTGAATTAGGTCACTATTTTGTAAACACGAGGCGCTCTTCGTATCCAACTATGTTTTTAGTTAAAAAAAACATAGTTAGATACCTATATCATGTATGTACTTAGTAATCTAAAAATAATAACTGTAAACTCACGAAAGCAATTAATAAATCTGAATCTGAATCTTCAAATCTTAGGGTTTCGTACCCAAAGGGTAAAAATATGATTCTATTACTGAGACTTCGCTGTCTGTCCGTCTGTCCGTCCGTCTATCACCAACCGTTATAGCTAGAGAGATGAAATTTTCATAGATCGCACAGATGTGAAAAGAATGAGCGGCCTTACACATAATGTATTTATGTTGCCCCAATCCAACAAATACTTAAAAAAGAGGAAAATAAATATTTATGTGAGGTAAAATAAATATATAATGGGAGGAAAAATGTTTAAACTCAAGCTCAAATGCAGAAATGCAAGTTACTGGTGCAAAGGCGAAACTTATTGAAAGGTTACCTTTGCTACTGAGGAGGTAGGCCCCGTGTTTATTTTCGCTGGTTGTTTAAGTTCTATAACTAAGTAATTTTTCTTTTATAAAAGAAACTTACAACAAAACATTTTTTGAGATAATGATATCTAATAAAATGAGCTAATAGATAGTTAGGCAATTAAGATGTCAGTTATTAAAATGTATTGTACATTAACATCCTTAAAATGGGACCAACTAAATGTTAATTCCTCTCAAAAAGAATAAAAATCATCACGTTCGGACCTCAGATGGCAAAGACATCCGACAAAACAAAACCATCCGCATAGATTATAATAACCTTCTCCTTTTTTTTTAATCGGTTAAATTTTGTTTGGACCATACCTAGCGCACCGATACAAATTTGCGAAATCTACTAATAACTACCTCGGTTTCCATCGAAACAAAAAGAAACAGTCTGTCTCACTTCAATTAGGTAGTTAAGAAAATAATGAATTACCCAGGTTACCCTGTTTAGGCACGTACCCAAACAGGGTAAAACCACTAGTATTTTCTAATACAAGTATTAGAACATGCTTTGAGGAAAGACTTATAGCTATCATTTGTAACGGTTTGGTCCCATTAACCCTGTCTGAAAGATCCCGGGGTCACTTGTCCGTCCATCACGGACTAATCCCGAACGGTGCTAATCAGAGAGATAAAAGAGTTTCGAATAGATTAATAGAATGTACATTCAATGTTTTATGAGTTTCTTGTGTCTTCTTTTCATTGGAGGTCGCGTTTCGAATACACCATACATTATTGGCAGTTGTAAAACTATGTTTTGCAGGAATGCTTTCTAAGAATTTGCACCTGACAGGACTTGAACTTACATCTCTGACATGCCGAGCCAATGCACTTACCAATTACGCCACTGCATGATGCCTGATCAGCCATGATGAAATTATGAACTACACCTCTTCGTTTTTGAGACTGGACTGAGCCTACGCACGTGAGGGAGTATAGATAGGTAGGAAACACTTTAAAAATAAATCAAGTTGTAAGACGATTCAAACCGATCATATAAAAATTTATTGAACAAAACAAAACATTTATTTTGATTTTTAGACCTTTAGAATTTAATCGTGTTTTCTAAGATTTTCGCGATTTTAACTCAACAAATCTGATTGTTGGGCCTCTCAGTTTGTTACCATGACACTTAGGCTAATTTCTATAATCCATTAGCCAGTAAAAAGCATTAAGTGGACCGACAATTTGCAAAACCCATTGAAAACAAGGGTTGCTTAACCTACACGTCTGAAAATTATCGGCTGGATCAGCAAATCCAATGGGCTCTCAACTTCCTAATAAACAGTGTACACTCTCGATCGCGTTAGTTTAACAAAATTATAAATTTAATAAATAAATATATTAGTAATAATGATTAATAATAATGAACGGAAATCGTGTAGGTTTAAAAAATGTAGTGTACACTCTAATGCAGTACCAATAAATATTTAACTTCTATATGCCACAAATGCCAATAACTCGCTGTTAGGCTGTTACCCCAATTCGGGGTTGAAACGGACAATTAAAACTAATGATTTAATTAATAGTCTAGCTTGTACAAAGCTATTTTGTTGCTGTGGTTTATAAGGACTTAGGTTGACAAAACATAGTTAAAAAAAACCCTTCCATAGCAGTTGGTAAAAACATAAAATTTTCCTATACATTTTCCCCAAATGTTTAATCTCATCCCTAATTTAAAATCAACGAGAGTCGTTTGCTATTCGCCTACACTGTCGTCGTCACAAAGTAG
Source organism: Idaea dimidiata (assembly GCA_949358125.1). Classification (NCBI taxonomy): domain Eukaryota; kingdom Metazoa; phylum Arthropoda; class Insecta; order Lepidoptera; family Geometridae; genus Idaea; species Idaea dimidiata. The sequence continues at coordinate 10,226,708 of OX442331.1, forward strand.
GTAAAATGAATCGGCAAAAGTAGAAGGTAGGCAGTAGGTACCTACTAGATGCGAGCAACGTTTTCGTTTAGGAATCCGGTAAGAATCGCTTATGACGGTATCACAAATGCATTTTTCGTGTCCTGAAAAAGTGCCGCTAGAGTGTTCGCCTCACGGGATTTCCGAATGCGTGAGACACACGGCTGGTAAATTAGAAGATTCATTATTGTTTTTTTTATGATTAATATTAATTAATTTAGGTATGATCTGCAAATATGATGCCAAATTTTATCTATTTATGTCCCAATCCCAATCCCGCGGAAATATCGGAATAAAAAGTAGCATATGTGTTATTCCAAGTCTCCAGCTACCTATACCTATTCCAAGTTTCGGTTCAGTTGTTTTTGCGTGATTGAGTAACAAACATACATACTCACACACAAACTTTCAGCTTTATAATACTAGTAGGGTAGGATAAATAGTAGTGCATAGTTTGTAGTCTTCTCCTTCGTGAAAAATCACAAACCAAAAAAGGACAACAATCTGCTCTCCTAAGCAAATGTAATGAAATGAAATGATTAGGAGAGCAGATCGAATATAACATAGCCTGCAACGATACTATCGTTTATTGATCACGGCCTCCTTCATAATTTTCTTCCATTTTATTCTGCCTCTATCCAATATGTAAATTTCCCTGACAAGTATTACGTAATTCCTCAGAACAACAGAATATATGAACCCCGCCGAAAATAGTATATGTACCCATATTACTATTGTATTGTCTAGGACCCATCGTAAAAGCCTAGTGCTTAGTATGGGGCTACATTGCGCTGTGTGTGGTAGCGTCATACAAAATTTATTTATTTTATTAAATTAAATAAAATAAAAATGAGACAGTCTAGATTTCCAAACGCCAGTGTGTAGCACACACTCAAATAAAATAGAAAGTTTTCCTGGCAAACAGACTTACCTAATTGTTTCAGTTCGTCGTATTTTGATGAATGAGTGAGTAGGTAGGTACTTATTTATCTTATTTTAAATAAGTAAGCAATAATTAACAAGCACAAAACAGAGTTTGACCTCAACAAAGTCAATGAACTTCATTAATTAATTTCGAAAGATGTCAGAAACTTAAGTTTGAGATACTTTGTGTAGGTACTAGGTAGGCACTTATATATGTATAGATATTTTTAAGGTCTGATGTTTAATTAGGTCCATGTAATTTCTGTAGAATCCAGCCGTGGTCGAAATTAGGCCGATGATAATAATAACACGATGATTTTTGTTTTTTAAGTTGTAAGTATACGGGGTTATTGGTTCGCGCTCGGTTTCAGGTTCACGTTTTCGAACATTATTTGTTCAAGACTTTCGAAATTTCTATTTAGATAGAGAGATATCTTTTGGACTTCATTTTTGTAAATTTTCAATTTATTACTGAAATATTAGCTGTTTTTGGAGTTAGTACAAAAGTTTTTTTTTTAATTAGTTAAGTTTACAATTATAAACATTACTCGTCTTTAGGTAGATACTTCCAAAAGTAAAGACGAATAATTTTACAGAAGTTATTTGCCTATACGTGTAAAACAACCCTATAATAAGGCACGTATTCAACAATAATTCTAACACTCCTACAATGACTCAGCATAGATTTTTCTTGAAAACGGAAATTTTGGAATTTGGAGATTTGCAGTTTTAAAAGTGTTCGTATAATTTCTTGCAAACCTCCAACATTCATCAACCTCGTCATTTCGATCTTGTTACAATTTTATTTTACAATCTTAGTCTCGAGTGAGCGAGGGAAGCAAAGGGTCTAGACCGCGAGGGGCGAGGTTCTGTCGCGACCGCTTAATTCTCGCTTAATTGCGTATTATTCTAATAAAAATAAGAATATTTACATTATTAAGACCCGGTAAATTGTAACTATTAAGTAAGTATAGCATACGTGACAAATGCTTGCTCTGAGGCTCGATTTAGTAAGGACATAGCATGCGGAATGCCCGCGGAATGCCTGCAGAATGCAGGCGACGTGCAGGAAATGTACGTTAATTCGTATTCTCTAAATGTTATTTTACTTAATTACTATGCTTTGTTTTTACAGAATCGGGCCACAGGCCCTGATTCTCTGAAAACATAGCATGCGACAAGCAGGCGGGCTGCATGAGCATTGCAGAAGTCAATTTGTTGCCGGAGTAAAAATAAAAGCTATTCTATAACTTCTTTTAATACTGATTGGTTGAGGAACAAGGGGAGCTATTTATATAATTAAGTAGCCCTTAATTTTGAAGGCTACTTAACTAATTAAGTAGTAATTAAGTAAAATAACATTTACAGAATACGAATTGACGCACATTTTCTGCACGTCGCCTGCAGTCCGCCGGCATTTCGCATGCTTTGTCCTTACCGAATCAAGGCCCTGGGCCTTAACAAATTTCCAATGAAGTATAAAACTAGGAAACGTCGAACGAATGAAGAATGCTGCGCTTAAAATCGAACTATGAATTTGATTTTAGGTATACGTACAACGACTTCTTTGTATACCTACTAATTCATTAGGTAGGTAGATGAGTAAGTAACTTAGCATTTACTAGCTCACTCATAAATACCTATAAAGCTTCGATAAAACAAGGAAAACTGCTACCTACCTACAAAATGGAAAAAAAATCTTATTTCCATTGAGAAAATTGCCCTTCCCAGCCAGATAGAATATGGTAAAAAAATCTCTGTAAAGTTGAACAACAGAATAGTAAATAAAGTGTTATCTGTCGAACGCAACCGCCTACCAACGCCCCGCAGTGTTACTACCGTGTTTTTTCCGATCTCCAACGAAATTTTTAGAATTTTCTTAACGAAAGTAGGTAAGTAAGTACATTTTCTGATATGCTACCAATTTATTTTATAAATATGAGAGTTTGCGTGTTTGATAAGTACTTACTTTTTCATTTTTAAGCCAATTTTGAAAATTTCTAGTGCGTAGGTACAGTCTCTTTCAATAATAATAATAATAATAATAATAATAATAATTTATTGATCAAAGAAGAGAAAAACACATGCAAGGTCTCTAAAATAAACAAATTAGATAATTACGCAGTTTACAGATAAATATTTATAAGAGTAGAAGACTGCGTTCAGCAGTATGTCTATTCAAATTCTTCCTCTCTAAAACTAAGCTTTATAAACTTGTGGGCATAGAGATTCAGATTCTACTACAACACATGCTGCCCGCATTAACCCACTCCCATACCAATCTTACTTATGAACTTAAATGTAGACCTTACATTAAAGTTTGCAGTACCAGATCTCTATGTTAAGCTGTATGCTTGTTCTTATAGAGAACTGGGTAGGTATTTAGATACTATAACAATAAAAGTTTAAATACTAACGAAGTTGCAATAGAGCGTATGCGTAAGTGTTCAGGTAATTATTGCGCATGATGTGTGTATGTATGTGTGTGTATATGTGCAGTGTAAGTCGTAGGCCGTGCCCCAGTCACCAGCCTCTTAAGATTTGGGTAGGGGAAGACTACATTCTCTTTTTGTATTCTGTGAGTGTGATGTATGTGTAAATGGGTGATGATATACGTGAGTAAGTGTAAGTTAGCGAGAGTGATTGAAGTGTCCGAGTGTGTTAATGGGTGTACAAAAAACCCAAGTATAAGTACGTATTTATGGCTAGATAGTCACGAAGGAATTTCTACTCCATTAGTCTTAGTAGGTCTTCAGTCTTCGTATAGTCGAGTTTTAGCAAAAACTCTACTATTTTGGTTTTACATTCCTTAAATGACAGATGATAAGTGGATATTTGTTTATTTATTGTTTTATATAAATAGGCGCCAATAAAACTTTCGTGTCTTTGAGCAAACTTGGTGTTAAATCTACTTGCAGGGTTTAAATAGGCTTTATCATGTCGTCTCAAGTTAGCGACAATGTCATCATCGACGACATTTAGTTTACGGTGTTGATTTAAGAATATCTGTAGAATAAATATTTGCCGCACCGTCAAAATCTTCCAGTCTTTATACAGCTGTTCAGTAGGGTATGTCCATGGTCGAGTATGGCCTACTTTAAGAATTGCCCTTTGAGCTCTTTCCAGGGACAACAAAAAGGTTTTGCCCGCTCCTCCCCATACAGTGATGCAGTAAGACAACACAGAATAGCACAAGGTATAGTATATGGCAAGTAAATGTTTCTGGGTTGCCGCGTGACGTATGTTTTTGAACACTGCAATTAATTTGCGGGTTCTGCTAGTTAACTCTTTTATTTGAGGTTGATACGACAGCTGCGAATCGATAGTCACACCCAAATATTTTATTTCCTGGCAATTTTCTAGGGTAGTGCAAGAACAGTTAACCCGACCAAGGAGACATAAGGGTGTGTGAGCTATAATGTTCAGATTAGATGCACCTATCAATCCGGGTTTTTTGATGGAAAAAGTTATATATTTGGTTTTAGTAGGATTAATGGTTAACAGGCTACAGCTAAGCTTCTTTAGTACAACATTAAAACCCTCTTGGGCAATTTGAAAAGCTTTTTTCCATGAATTACCTTTGAACAGCAAAACGGTGTCATCAGCATATGTGATTATTTTACCATCCTTGAACTTTGTTTCACATATATCATTTATGTATGCCAAAAATAATGTAGGGCCCAGTATACTCCCCTGTGGGACGCCATAGGAGACGCACTGTTCCTCGCTAGTATAATCTCCCACCTTTACGTATTGGAATCTATCAGTGAGGTAACTATGAAACAGCTTCAATTGGTTATCTCTGATTCCCAAGCATTCTAATTTTTCCAACATCAATGGTACCGAGAGACTATCGAATGCTTTTGCCATGTCTAAAAATATAGCAATACATTTGTCACCCCTATCTAATGCACTAACTATATAATCGTTTAAACTTGATACCGCATGTGTTGTTGATCTGCTTTTGCGGAACCCATATTGATTATTTGATAACAAGTTGTACTTTTCAAAGTAAGAAACTAGTCTCCTATTGATAACTTTTTCTAATATTTTTGATAGGGTAGACAATATAGATATTGGTCGATAGTTATTTACCACAGTTTTTTCCCCACTTTTGTGAATTGGTAAAATTATTGCTTTTTTGAATGCGCCAGGAAAGACAGCCGTGTTAAGACTTAGATTGCAAATGTGAGTTATCGTTATGATGATGGCATCTTGGTTTTGCTTAATAATGCGTGCCGAAATTTGGTCACACCCGGTAGAGCAGTCTAATTTTAAGCTGTTTATTATTGATCTCACTTCATTTTCATCTGTTTCTAAAAGTGCAAAAGATGTTAAATTAATAGGTAGACTATTGACATAATTTGATTCGGTGCTCGGGATCGTAGATTGTTTAATTTTATTTGCCAAATCCCTGCCAATATTTATAAAAAATGAATTAATATTATTTGTAGTATTAATAGGATCCTCAACAGCCATGATTAGATCTAGTGGAAGTGGTTTTTTCGGTTTGTAGTTAGTTATGTTTCCTATAACCTGCCAAGTTTTTTTTATGTCATTACCAGCTTTTTCTAATTCAGTTCGTTCATAATCACATTTCAATCTTCGCAATAAATTCGTGCAGTAATTCCTGTAGCGTTTATATGTAATGATCAAATTGCTGTCGTCAGGAGTTCTTTTAAGTTTTAGGTGGAGCCTATCTCTGTGACGTAGACATCGAAGAACACCTTGTGTGACCCAAGGCTTTATAGTGATTTTATGCCTATGTCGTTTAGTGGTTTTTGTGTGTTTTAAAATAATATTTTGCATAATTTTAATGAAACAATTAGTCGCCGCATCACTGTCAGAACAATTAAGGACAGTAGAGAAATCTGTCATTTTAATGTCGTTGTATATATCACTATGGTTTATTTTAATTGATAGGTTACCCGTGATACTAAGCCTCACACCGCTGTTGAGAGCAAGCATGACCGCATCGTGATCAGTTACACTATTATTTATAACAATCGCAGTCGCTTCGTACGATGTTTTGATGAATAGGTGGTCAAGGCAAGTTAGTTTTCGTGTTGGGAAATTATGTGCTTGTAGTAAACCATATTCAGCCAATAAATTTAAGTACTCTTCTGCTCTTGTGTCCTTTGTTTTTAATCCTATGTTTATATTTATATCTCCCACTACAATCAAGTTTTTATATTTATTTAACTGTGACAGTATTTTGTCCAGGGAATTTATAAAGTCTTCTGTTTTTTTGTATGATGGTGAGCGATATATGGAGACAACGGCCACACTGTTATTAACAATTGTCACTAGACAGTTGGCTTGGGCAATAGGAGGTTCGTAAGTTATGTATTTTATGTCATTTTTTAAGTAAATAGCCACCCCATCATTTTGTATATAATTATTTGAAGAATGTTCAACAGAATAATTATGGATCTGTGGTAAGGATTTTTTACTGTGTAGCCAGCATTCCGTCAACACTATAATGTCAGGATCGCAGTTTAAACGGGAAAGAAATAGCTGAAATTCATTAAAATTTTTAGAAATACTTCTTATATTTTGCGCTACTAATTTTAATTGTAATTTTGTAGCTGATAAATATGAGCTACACTCCTCAGCGACACATTCGTAAGATTTAGTAGCTGCTACTTTATCTATGTCTTTGCAGAGATTTATAATAGTATTCGTCATCATGACTAATTGTTAAATGTACAAAAATCTAGAGAGTTGACAACTCTCTGTTGAAATATTGAGAAGTTCTGTAATAATTGCAAAGACTAGATTTGCAGCATAAAATTGAGTAGCCACATAAGAAAAAGTTTGAGCTCGCTTAACAGTGTTTGTGTTTCGTGTAATTGATGTGTAAAGGTTTTTTATGTGTAAAATATGTATAAATACGTGTATTTTGTGAACTTGTTAGTAGTAATAATACAATAATTTTGTCAAGTTGTGTACGCATAGTTTAGGATATAGACCAGTAAAACACTTTATTTATCCGGTTTTATCGCGTTTTTATTCATTATTTGACCCGAGCTTTCGCCAACCTTACAGTTGGCTTTTTCAACCTTGAAAAAGCCAACTGTAAAGTTGGCGAAAGTTGGCGATAAAAAAAGTGTTTTATTATGCAAAATCGCGAAAACCATAGAAGAAAATATATAGTCCAGTTCTAAAATGTATATTTACTTTTATTGATAATTGTGTAATTGACTGTGTTCTGTTTTGTGTGCCAATAAAATAAAATAAAATAAAGTTGGAATTAAGGCTAGACAAACCTCCGTCGGCTTATACGTCAATGACGATAATATAAGCCGACGGAGGTTTGTCTAGCCTTAATTCCAACTTTATTTTATTTTATTTTATTGGCACACAAAACAGAACACAGTCAATTACACAATTATCAATAAAAGTAAATATACATTTTAGAACTGGACTATATATTTTCTTCTATGGTTTTCGCGATTTTGCATAATAAAACACTTTTTTTATCGCCAACTTTCGCCAACTTTACAGTTGGCTTTTTCAAGGTTGAAAAAGCCAACTGTAAGGTTGGCGAAAGCTCGGGTCAAATAATGAATAAAAACGCGATAAAACCGGATAAATAAAGTGTTTTACTGGTCTATATCCTAAACTATGCGTACACAACTTGACAAAATTATTGTATTATTACTACTAACAAGTTCACAAAATACACGTATTTATAAATATTAAGATATCCTGTTAAGGTTTTCTACAGCAAAAGAACAAGGCAATTCCAACTTTATTTGTTCAACGCATATGATAATTTGAACCATTTGTTAATTTAAGGATATTAAGGAATTTTAGTTAATTGAGAAAGTCATACAACAAGAGTTTTAGGTAAGGAACAATCTCCCTTCGGTTTATATTACCGTCATTTGCACAAAAACTTAAATTCTAGATAATTGGACCAGGACCGAATCTTTCAGCATATTAAATTGAATAAAAGCAATGGATTAAAATTATAAAAGTCAAAATCAAATATTCACCCATTTTAATTCAAAATAGTATATCTGTATGGTATCATCTACTTGTCTAAGAATAATCAAAACAGCTTCATTATTTCCAGAGATTACCTCAAAATATTCATACAAACGGGCTCTTTATAGTATTAATTATACATACAAGGTGCTCCGACGACGACTATTTAACCTGAAATGGGGTTGTTCTTGACGCCTAGGCGAACAATATTTATTCTACGAATTTTTGAAATTCAAAAATCTTTTCAATTAAAAAATAATTAAATATGTTTCTCTAAAAAAACAGATGGTGTTTTTAATATAAAGGCAACTAAAGTTTTGAGAGACCAAACTAAATTAAATAACAACTTAAGGTCAGTGACCTCTAACTCTAAGAAACAGCTGATTTTCAAGTAAAATTTTTAAACTAAAAATATTCGAAAACTACTTCGATTTTACAAAAATTCTAGAACAAAAGTTCGTTCGCATAGACGTCTAGAGCAACCTCCTTTCGGCTTAAATGGCCGTCGTCAGAGCATCCTCTATAGATGTGAATAGTAACGAGAGCTGTTAATAAGTTAAGGCACCTACTTTGAAAAGGCAAGAGAAAAATCACTGCATTCTATAACAACCGCAAACTCTTAAACAAAGTACAAGGGTTACAGAATTACAGAGAAGTAGGTTTGTATACCTACCTATATATTTTAACTCGCCATTTCCTCTGCGTGCTTACGAAAATAAAAAAGACTACTCAAAGGAAATGCCTACTTTAAGACGGCGGCGCAGTATATAACAGAGTTGCTACCGTATTCTCGAGTCCTTTTAAATACAAGTTCCCTTTTATCACTGGCTAAAACGGTCGTATCTCAGGGACTTCCAAATGGACAAAGGAACGCGAGGGCCACGTGACAGCCAAATGTTCTCGCAAATAGGTACCTAAGTTACTTCACCCTTTTAGCAGTAATAGGTAGGTATCCACTTTTTTTGATAAAGTCGTTATGTCAATGATAAATAAAAATTTAAAAAGATTAGAGATTGATCAAGAAACAGCCAATTAAATATAGCAAGCTGACCCGGCACATTTCTTATAACCATATAAACGTTCATAGAAACGTTCACCATGTTAAATACAACCAGTAGATGAGAAGAAACTATACATACATACTTACAGACGAAAGCAAATTTTGCCAGACTTGATGCAGATGCCCTTTGCTCGCTCGGTCAATTATCTAAATTAAAAGTCTGAAATATTGAAAGACGGAACTCTTACAAACAATGTCTGGTTTGTGCAATGTGCGTGCATGGCTCAGCCGCTGTCTCGACTGCCAGTAACGAATTAATAAACGTTAACAAATAGGTACATTCGTCGTCAACTAAGAGATCTTCGCGAATTTGGTTTCTACTCGACTACGGTGAAGTAGAAAGATAGAGTTATGTTTTTACACGACTGTATTACATAGATACGTAAGCAATTTCGTAAGTAAGTTTTATTTCATTGGAACCAAATAAAACTCAATCTGTAGTATTTAATTTTAATATTTAGTAGCATTAATCTTTATTAACATAATATTATCTTCTTAAATACATAAAATTTTATGTCAAATATAATAAAACTAAAAGTACAAAAATAAAAAATAAAACTTACTAAGTTAAATTCGCTTCAATACTTCTGCCAAAGTAAGTACTTATTTTTCTCTGACGGGAACCTCCTGCTAAGCTTATTATGTACACTGTACAAGCAAAGAGAACTCGACAAAAACTCTTCCGATCTAGCAACCCGAAATTCGCTCAATTAAGTCGTCAACAAAGTAGAGAGAGTCATTACAAGCCTTTAATTACATCCCGTGACGCGTCCTCCAGTCCCACCTTAACTTGTGGGAATTGAGACAGAAATTAACATACCATTGCCAAATATACAACAGCTTAAACGGCGTCTTTATATTAATAATGTTTACGTACCCCGAATTTTGTTTCAACAGACTTTTTATACAGAGTTAGTATTAACTATGACTTAGACACCTACCACTCATTGAAAGTATTTTTAATAATGGCTATCTGGATCCCGCGCAAGTTCCAAGTCCGTGAAAGTTTTGGGATTAATATTTATGTTACTCCCAAAGATGCCATGTATTTTCATATTAAATTTCATCAAAATTGCTCAAGTGTCAGTGGTTACGGAAAATATCCAGAACACACATACATTGGTAACACGTTCCATTTTTATAATATTAAGGTGAAATATTGATAATCTAAAAACTCATAGTGTACCTACTCTGAACTGTAAACGTAATGACACTAGTATAAGTAATATATAGTCTCGTAGGTAGGCGCCTAAACTGTATTTCTTGTTTAATACTAATTATATAGCTAATTAGGTTAAACTGTATTACCAATTTGAAGTGCAGATTACTACTAATCAATACAGGAAAAACTAATGTTTAAATACCTATATGAAAATCTCTGTTTTAAACAGTTGTTTAATTTTTTGTATTGTAAAAATTAACTAAGTGTGGAAACAAAACAACCAAAATGAAAGCAAAAGAAGGATAAACTAATTCAATTCAATAATACCGTATGGTTTGTAATTAATTACTGAGATATATTAAAATCCAAATATACCTACAAATTCTTCAATTCGTCATCTTCTGGTAACGTTACTAGTGTAGAAAATACGATTAGGTAAGATTGAATAGGTTTTCCTATGTAAGTAGGACCAAATAACAAACAATTTGACCGATAATGTAACCTAGTTATCTCCCGAACGCGGCTCGATCGTTTCCTCTTCATACCAGCCGGTTCATTACGTACTAAAAGCGGTATGTGGTTTTCAGATACCACATCCAAGCCTAGCTCAAGCTGGCAGACTAGACTTACTGAAGTATTAGCGGAGAGAGCACTATCTGGTCTGCGCAGTTGGATCACGGGGTATGCCATATTATCGTTAATACTCGCATTTGAAACATTCTGCCTATATTCAATTCGGTAACTTTGTAGTACCTACTTACGTGATTTGACAGTCGAATATAACGTCGGTCGGTGTATAACGTGCCGATATGACTATATCCCAGCCCAATTGCATTTGACACAGTATCTAATGGTTATTAAATTATCAACACTTCTTATAGTATTTTTTCTTATAATATATCAGCATCGACCTAATGTTTGAACACAATCTGGGTAGTTAAATATACGTACATATCGCAGCCAATTATTTTTATTTATTCACCAGAATAAACATACTTTTAAATTCACGATTTCTGCTCATTACTATTTTTATTAAAACTCGGGTCACGATTGCGTTTGTACACTTTTTATAAATTTAAATTTAAAATATAAATTAATAATTACCCCGACGTTTCGGCAAACGGATTACACCGGCCGTCGTCCCGGTCTTACCAGGGAGACCTGAGTTTTAATAAAAATAGTAATGTGCAGAATAACATTATAACTAAATTTACGTTATTGAACATCAATAAACCACAAAGGTTTGAAAGGATGCTAAATATAATGGCTAGTCAGTCCATTTCTAATGAAGGTAGGCGCCATGTAGGTGCATATATATGCTCGTATAATCCGTTCGAATTAAAACAAAAAAATAGTTATTTGGTACAAAATTGTATAGGCAACAAGAGATTATTAAGTATTATTAACCACTGATTAATTAATAACAATCTAGTAGCCTCTACTTATATTAAGAGGCTTTTTAGTTAAGTGCTATATACATATTAGGTAAGACGAATACCTGATAATACTGATGATGACGAATGAAAAACTTGTTTGGTTATAAATCATCTTCAGATAAATAATTTTTTGATTAGTAAAAAAAAACGTCTATATTAATACGTTTATCAAACCAAGAGATGCATTTGATTGAGAAGAAAAGTAAGTATTAACTAGGAGGGATCTCTCTTCACCGTGGTATTAGGTAAGATTTTCGCAATAAACACTTGTCTTAGAAACGCTTATAGTAGCACAATCCTAGACATTATTCTTAGTTAGATGTTGTCGAGAAGGTTTACCTAATCAAAGGAAAGTACAAAGCTACGTATAAAACCAACCATACAGACTATTTTCTATTCTGTGCTCTTACAGAGCTAACCACAGTTTGTAGCTACCTAATTGGGAAACGTCGATTAGACGAAATTCTCGGGCCGCCAGTTACTGATGCCTCTTGAATAAATATCGGATACGAAAGTGTAGTCCTAATGTCCGTGGATCGAGGCAACACAGACCTAATTAATCACGCAAGACCGATACAAACCATAGCATCAGTCAACGTACCACGAAAGCATCGAGCGCGTTTTATCTGCGGAGATTCCGTTCAGTTACAAATACCCACGCACAAATAAGCAATTTACAATTCCAATCCACAGAGAGCCTACCTATTCATCATTTAGATTTATAGTCCTTTATCTAGCCGATCTGCTTTCTTGTTTAATTAATGGAAGTAAGAAAATTTCGTCGCGTAAATACGACCACGTTTTGGGGTAACGTTACCTAGCAAGGGTACGCTCCCTCGACAGTTTGGTGACAGCCTTTCGACCCTTGTTGCGTTCGATAATAATGGATTAATGAGCGGGTAATTGCCGTAAAACTTCTATCATTCATCCCCGGTCCAGATTAATAAATCCTGGAACCTTTGCCCGAAAACGATCTGAGCCTTACTTCAATATCTTGAATAGATATAAAGGGTCCCGGTACCTACTCCGTGGGACTGTGAGATGGAAATCTTTAAAAACGAAGATTCTTATCTGTTCCTATGAATTGCTATCGTAAAGGGGAAAGAAAATTCATTTCTTCTGCTCACGTAAAGGATTGCAAGGTGATGTCCATGTAAATGGAGGTCAGTGCTTATTTTCCATAATTTGTAGGTAGGTATAAATCTCTTGTCTCCCTTTAAATACGGCTTCGTCTTACATTTTTTTAGTAGGACGCTCGCCGATCGTATAAAGTCTTGCGAGTTAGACAACGCCAGACACCGTCACTATTCGGGTAAGTGACCGATATAATCAGCAGATACATTTTCTCAAGCACCTCCGTGCTTTGGGGTGGAACGTTAAGCAGTTGGCCCTGGTTGTTATCTCTGATAGCAGGCGTTTGGTCAAGTTAAAGGGCTTAGGGTGACCTAGAAATTCCTAACACTATAGGTGAGCCACACCACTACGAAAGAAAGACTTTTTTCCCATAACATAAACCTTCATCTTTTTAAAACACAATCTAGCAACTTATCCAGCTTTTTTTACTAAACTTCCGGTGTCGCAAGAAGGTTAAAACCTTTAAAAGGTTTACACCCAATTACGTGCCAATGGCCGTGCGCAGTAAAGTGTCTGAACCTGCAGTTAGGTGACTGTGGCAAACCGCTATAAAGCTTCTTTATTTTACTTGGCTTCCTTAACGATGTCGTTTTGTCACGCGTCGAGGAAAAACCATACCTACCTACGAAGTAAGTATCTACTAATACAATAAAGGTGAAAAGCTGTGAGTTAGTCTGTTAGTCGGTACAAGCAAAACATCTACCTACTACGAAAATATAAAACTGAAGCAGTATAAATATAATATAAATATTGCACGACATTACACACAGCACTATCTAGCCCTAAACTAGGCTTGTACTATGGGTACTAGGCAACGGATATACTACATATTATACTTTTATTGTTGTAAAGACATACCTATGATAGAAAGAATACACCCAGAACCAGAAACAAACATTTCTGGTCAGCAGAAATATTTCTTCCCGGCGGGAATCGAACCCGCAACCTTCTGCGATGCAGTTCTAGCTTTGGCCGCTGCGCCACAGAGGCCGTCAAAAGTATACAAGTATATTTAATACTAGCTGTGATTGCGATTTCATCCACGTAAGACCCAATCTAGAAGTACTATAGGGGATCAATATTACCCTATGGTACTCCTCGATAATGCAGCTTTCAAAAGGTGAGAGATTTTAAATGGTTCCAGTAGTTCCGGAACCTATTCGTTACTAACAAACAAACAAATCAATATTTCTTGTCTATATCTAATATTAAGTAAAGAACACGCTTACTTATACTTAGGTAAATACGAAAGCGAAAGAAAATCTATTTTCTCCACCCATTCGGTTTTAGGTAGTTATAATAATGATTAGGCATACCTAATAGAACCAAACAACAATAGATCTCGGTAAGTTATGTCACAGTATAATAACTTTCAGATAAACTGTGGTTTCTTCTACAAACTTCAAATACGAGATCTACAGAATCTACAATGTGCTACAAGTTCCAAAGCTCAAACGACCTTTGCTGCGAAGCCCGCCTTTCCGAAAAATGCTTAAGCAGGTAAAACCGCCGGACACAGCGACTCCTTAGGAAAGGCAGAAAGTTTCCCGACAGAACCGGGAAGTTTTCGATTTCTATTAAACATCATTATCCCAGCGACACGCTACGCGAGCCTCCAGTTCATAAACGCAAAAACTTATAATCACAAATAGGTGCGTTGATTTGTTTCGAAAGGGACTTTGATAGGCCTATCAAGTTATAAAGTTGACTTGTCGAGTCGCCCCGAACTTTTCCCCGGCTAATACAAATAAACCGTGATGTAAATGACTATAAAGTTTGGGAAGCTGTCAGCGAACGGCTGGCGCTGGTCTTGTAAATAATTTTATATTCGACGGGTGTAAAATATTGTGAGTAGCTCTTGTTTTTCCGTTATCATAACTTTATCATTTACCAAAGTGTTTGTTGAGTTCTTTTTACCGTCAATGGCTTCGGTTTTGTTTTTTTATTTTTTTTATCTTGGTTTACGTTGCACAGTTTCGACTACATATTTTATTCTTGTGTAACCGATATCTTCATTTACTACTGATGGATGATGGCTACTGATGGACCAAGCATAGCCTAAATCGCTGATAGTAGAGAGCTGAAATTGGAGTGTGTTCTTTATGTGATGTAGGCATTTGATAAGAAAGGAGTTTTATAATATCGGTACAAGAAGTAGCAAAGGTGCTAATTTAAATCTCCAGCTATCTATGTACTAAGTTTCATTATAATCGCTTCAGTAGTTACGTGAAGGAGTTGCAAACATACTCGCATTTATAAAGTAGGATTAGAAAATCATGTATATGTTTCTCAATAATCACATAACTTTATATTTACTAGATGGCCCTACAAGACAAACAGGACATGAAATAAATAAAAACTTTTCAAAATGAATTATAATCATAACTTTATTTATATATTATTTCGAATAAAAATATACAAATGCAAAAAATTACGTTCAACTTGATAAATCAGGCTTTGTGTAAAGAACCAGTCTCCAAAATAGGTACCTTAATGCCTGGATTTAACAACTGAGTAGTAAAACATAATATCTTAACACACGCACATTGTTGACAAAATATAACAAATGAAAACAAGAAAAAAAAACAAGATCTTAAATTATATTACACGTAGACATTTAATACCTACATTAATGAAATAAACATTATAAGGCTCACCACACAGGCTAACTTTGTCATCAGCCAAAACGATTTAAGGTTTACCTTGACTTTTACTCTTCTAGGTAAGCATGCTACATCGTTGACCTCAACGTCGCTTCCCATCGGGTGAGATGAGGTCAAATGCTAGCCTATTACGTATAAAAAAAACTTTGCCAACAGCGAATTTTTTAAGTTAAATACAATAAAAATGCACGCATTTCTTACACAAACATTTCGAATAAATAGTCACTCAAATAAACATGTTAATTAAAGTAACTGGTAGCTAAACTTTATTTATAAAGAACACCTTAATAAAATGAAAATTTTCGTTCCAAAAAGGAATAAAAACATTTTTTTTTAATTTGTTCTATTCATTTACAAAAACTAACAGCCCGCAAGGCGTGTATAGGATTGAAACTAAAAAAACTCTGTCGGTTTCATTGAAAATTGTTTAATTTCAGACGCAATTCAGACGCCATGTTTTTAATATTTTCATTCGAAGCGTTTGTAGATTGTATTTTTTTTCGTTATTAGCTATGTTTTGGGGTCGATTTTAAACAAACTTTAAAAAATATATATATTTTTAGACATTTCGTACGGAATTACCGATTATGATCACAATATTTGAAAGATATTCCTTCTTGAGTTCAAGAGCTGGAAGTTATTTGTTAACAACTTCAAAATATTATGAAATACTTGACACTGGCTAATTCCAAAAAAGGTCATAATCGGTAAGCCCGCGAAGAATAGAAAATAAAAAATAAGCGAACACAAAAAGCGTGAATGGCGATCAATAATTGCTAAAGTTATAAGCATGTATTAAAATTTCTATTGTTCTATGTTTTACAACGGTGATACACTATATCATTCACGGTTCGCTAACTTCTATTCGCTGGTTCTAGTTAATATTGTAAAAACAATATTGTCGAGAGCAATGGTCCCGAAATTCAATGTAGAAGGTACCTATTATCAATTCGAATACCGTTGCAATAAAAACGTCAAAGTGATTTATTTCCACTAAGATCTTTGTGCGACTCGATTTTGCGAAGCATGCAGTTGTGGATATGTTTTCTTTGGTGAGGATCATTTTAAAGTTTCAACTTTAGTTATTCTAAAATAAGTTATTATTAAAAATTACGTTTGTTGTATAGCAGCCCCAATTTAATTTTTATTTTATTTTGTTTGTAGTATTCGTTGTTTTCAACTGGAAAACGAAAAAGTCGAGGACCCTTGAGTTTTAACTGATACTCGAAACCTTCTACCAATACCGGCATGCCTTAAAAAATCGAGTATATAAAATACGAGTTATAATTTTAGTTGGAGCGTTAGAATTTCGTATTGTTTTTCTTCAATTTAGCAATGCAGTACACTCGAGTGTGCCGATTTGACACTTTCATTTTAACTTTGCCATTGTTTCGAATTTGGAACCAACTGGCAAAGTTTCATTTTCACACATGTTTTGCAAAATCGATTTATCATGTACCTACACAAGGTTATTTTGTTCTGGTCAACAACCACGCAAGGAGTAGTTTTCTACATCAAATTTTTAAACATTTTTTTCGAAAAATTAAAGTAACAGCTATTTTTTTAATTAAAGGCAAATAATGTTTAGATTGTAGTACCTAGTAAACTTTAAACTCAACATTTTCGAAAACGACTCCGTTTTTCCAAAAGTCGTTTTGATGGAAAACTACTCCTTACGCGGTTTTTTGGAGCAAAATAACCCTGTAGCTAAATGCGCAAATGTATCGTATTTGGATTGTGATTTTAATTCGGCAATTTAAGTAACTATTCTTATGTAACGCCCATAGCCAAAGGATTAGATTACCTAGATGGTGGGTATTCTACAACGACGTTTGAATTCTGATCATTTCAATTCTGACTATTTGCTATTTTTTTCACACTGTGAAATATGGAGTGACGTGTTATTTATGCCATGCCTAACCTAATTGTGCGTTTGACTTAGTTTAAAAACGCTACTTCAATACTAGTTGTTTTTCCATTTGTTGCTGAGTCTACCTACGTATTTTAAGTATCTAGCTAAATAAATAAAAGATGATGAACAGTTATCGTGACCGTGTCAAAAAACAGTTAATATTATTAATCTTCTAAAAGACCTTTTCAAACCCATGAATGAGGAACATATTTAATCTTTGTATCAATTTATTTGTATATAAAACGTTCTATACATTTTTCTTCGGGATGCCGATATGAAATTAAATTATTTTTTGTATTTTGACTGCGTTGCTTTTAATCATAATTGTTAGCAACGCGATATAGCTACTACATTTAAATCAACGCGAGTAAAACCGAAAAATGAGCTTAATTTCAAATGATGTATTTTAATAATTTACCTTGATGAATCTATCTACGCTACACGAATCCTACAATACTTTTTAATTTAGAATGTTTGTTCAATATCATTATTCGTTGATATTTTATATTTATTTGATAAACCTTTGTGCATATTTAGTTTCTAACTAAAGGCCAGGAAGGCTATTCTGCAACTAAGCCGTTTATCGCCAGTCATTCGATAGTCAGTCAATAGGCGACGTGATTAAAATCGATGATATATCGATTTTAATACGAATAAATAATATAATAATAAGTATATTATTATTTTTGTCGCCGCTATAAAATGACAAAACGGCGTAAAATGACTGTTTTTTTTATTTAAGAGTTAAGCCTGCACTGGGAGGTAATAGAAATATGTTAAAGGAAAAATACATCTACAAAAACACAACGCACGGTTGACGCTTAGCGGAATTCGAACCAATAACGCATCTCAACTCAATCTGGGTGTAGCGCTATTGACCGATTAGTCAATAGGCGTCGGTGACTCATACGTCGAATCTTTGCTGATGTATTTTACCATCTATTAAAAGTTGTTTTTAATGACTGGCTGACCGTGTAGCTACACGGCATCTACACGGTTTATTTGCAGACAAGCCGACCAGTATAATTGACGAGGCACTTTTGTCCACCCGAATCCGACAAAAGGGCTTTGTCTGCGTAGGCCCTAACGCAAATGGCACTATATGAGATAATGTTGTACTAAAAAAATACTAACTAATTTAGTGTCTATACAATGTGTCTCGTGGACGATGGCATAAGACGAAAACGGGTTGTTCTAGACGTCTAGGCGAATTTATGTTCGACTACTTTGGAAATTAGATCCCTTACTCATAAAATATTATTTACACAGGACTAAGTTATGTGACGTTTGTCTCTGTCTGTCAACTTTGAAACTTCATGTAAAGGTAAAAGACAAACGATCAATAGTTATGCAGCGCATTAATTAGCGTTTATAAGTAAGGGGGTATGTATTAAAAAAAATAAGATATGTAGTTTTTTTTAGTTAGACCATGTTAGACGTCAGTTTGTTAGCTTTTTATTATAAGCATGTATTAACTTTATAACAATAATTTACCTAGGAGTTCTTGCGTGTTTTTCTTTTCTTTTGCGGCTAACCCCAAAATTAAACCCGAATTAATTATTTATCCGTAAATCTGTTACTAGCCTACACCAATGTAATGACAACAATATACACGAAGTGTGTCTGCAAAAACTATCTATCTGCACTCTACAGTGGCGCAAAGTAATAGTTTGTGACTCATTTAACCTCATCTAGTTATTTTGAAACCTAATGAAACGGTTTTACCTTTCCAATAAAACCAGCATTGTGCTCCGAGCCTTGTTCAGGGTGAAGAGTGAGAAGCTATTGCTGACATTTTACTGAAAACACGTTTAATTAGTAGCTGGCATGACTAAATTCCTCTATTTCTTGACCTATTTCCTGTAAAGTTTCCAAGTTTGCCGCCAGGTGGGGCGAGTGACGCGAATTTCCGCTGAGAGCCACTGAGAGCGGCATCGACATTTTCTTGTCATTGATTCTCACCAGGTAGCAATTGAAATCACCCTGAACAAGGCTCGGAGCACAATGCTGGTTTTATTGGAAAGGTAAAACCGTTTCATTGTGCTCTTCACCTTGTTCAGGGTGAAGAGTGAGAAGTGTCTGGTATCACCTGGTAGGTATTTTAAGAGGCAAACAAACTTGAATAAAAGCTGAAATGTAGGCAGCAAAAATTAAAAATTTAATGTCATATCGAAGTTTTTGTAAGCTGAATTTAGGTAAACTACTTTGTAGTACCTGCCCGTACTTGGGTAATCCAATACCTAATTATATGTCATTATGTAGTATAAATATCTTAACATAAATAGCAAACCAAAACGATTGTTACATATTATAAAGATAAAAAGTATTATTAATTTACCAGTAAGACCCACTACTACAATAGCATTTATTGTAAAGAATAGACAATGTTATAATATTTTAACATTGAAAATAGATTTCGATTTGATGAGAACTGATAATACGTCTTCGCATCGAATTAAACGAGAGGAACAATTAATGCCTTTAGAAGGCATCTGGACAAATACAAAGAATATTTTAAGATTCAAAAATAGTTAAATAATAGCTGAACTTATTATGTTATTATTTTACATTACACTTTGATTAAATAAATATATTAAATAATAACATATTAATAAAAGTATTAGTCTGTGTTCAATTCTCAATTGACAAATAAATATTGGAACATTACATTACCAATTTAATCAAGTCATCGTGGAACATCTCAGAACTTCTTGCGGTGTCGTGTATAGCTGCAAAATCATTCTTATTAATTCTTACCCAATGATCAATATATCATGTAAGCACCTTTTCTATAATTAATTGTGTAAACACATCTGAAAAATTCGCACAGAAATGCCTATGCGAATTGTCCACTAACCCATGATACTCGTTATTCACCGTGACAAGACTATCGCAATCGTCTTCCTGTGAGTTAAAAGGTTATATTAGACAAAACAATATTGAAATCCTAACGCGATTCGATTTTGGAAACACGTGCAAATCTAGGTATCCATATTGTCGACAAAACAGTTTACATCGACATCGACAATCGTCGTGCCATTCGGCTTATGAATTGGCAGGCGTTTCGTAGCGTTAAGTTGTTATGTTGCCCCCCTTCTTTTTTTGTTCTTCTGAGACGTACAAAAACAATTCTGTTTCGTCTAACTATGGAATGTAATGAAAAATATTTTACATTCGGGAATTTGGAGTTTCGTAACTTTTTTCCGATATATAAGCGTTTCCAAAGTAAAAAGGGGAGCTATTTCCTAATGAATGACCATCAGAAAATTTCAAATTATCCAATGTTTAGGGTCCAGTGCGACAGAGAGATTAGTATCTCTATCGTACCAAAAAATCTGTTTGATTTCTGCAAGTGATTGGTGTCCAAAGTCCCATCAAGACATTGGTTTAGGTCAAATCTGTTAAGAATTTAGCCAGATCTATTATTTCGGGTTTCAAATAACAAAGATAACAAATAAGTTCAAGCAGGCTTAAAAAACTTACGTCATTATCTCAAAAGAAGTGATGCTTAGGCGGTTGTCCAACAGATGAAGATAAAACGCCATTGACAATCAGACAAACCTCCATCAGGAACCTAAAGAAAGTGTTAAGTGAGTCGTTGTTGATCAGAGCGTCTCGTTAAGGCTCAAAATCTCACAGGGCCCGCAGAGGGCTCTGCTCTCGAGATCGAAAAGCTTTAAAGTACCGAGGTGCGTTCAGATGCTGCAGCTAAATAGCCGAGCAGGTGAATGGCGAACTCTAATCATGAATGACGAACTCGATGGGAAGAAATATTTACTGATGTTCGTACAGCCACCGCCTGCTGAAGGCGTTATGATATTCGGCAGGACCGTCTCAGACATCAGACGTCACGAAGATTGAGTAAAAAAGATGAGTAAGACAAAAAGAAAACAGATTCATCCGTGTTGCTAGAGCCACCGCCTGCTAAAGGCGCTATAATGTTGGACAGCTCATCTTAGCTCTCTGAAATCCAACATCACGTACTAGAGTACCTACTACGCGAGGTTGTTCAGATCTAAACAGAACTATGATTGTTGGTAGATCAAATTTCTGGAACGTATTACAGTAGTCTCTGCGATTTTCCCGGCGACGAGAATGCAGTTGAATTGACCCAGTCGTCAAAACAACTCTTAAGCAAAATCAGTGACGGAACGAACTTTGTGCGTTCGCTTTTTAAATCAGAGAATAAATAGAAACTTATTGACTCTTAATGTAAGCCATGATATGCTTTTCATGTAGGTTAAAATGACAGGTTATTTTTAGCTGTCATTCTCATACTCCCGATTGATAAACGGGTCTAGCAGTGCTCCAACGGTAACTAGAACGCAGTCGGGGCTACTGTCATAAAAGACGCCGTAAGCAAAATCAGTCACAGAACAAACCTTGTGCGTTCGCTTTTTGAATCAGAGAATAAATATAAACTTATTGACTCTAATGTAAGCCATGATATGCTTTTCATGTAGGTTAAAATGACAGGTTATTTGTAGCTGTCATTCCCACACAGCAGTGCTCCCAAAGGTAACTAGAACGCAGTTGGGGCTACTGTCATAAAAAACACCGTCCAGAAGGAAGATGAATAAAGAAAACTACACTTAGTCTTTCCACATGTCGGTAATTTTGGTTTTTATTTCGATTAAAGCTGCTGAAGCGGTTGCTGAAACCATCGAAATCTGTATTATCCTCTGCAGTAAATACTGTAATTCGATCGAAGCTGAAGCTCGTCTCGAAATTTCAGTATTTTTCTTGTAGGTACCGGTACTGTGATTCGATCGAAGCTGCTGAAGCTCGTCTCGAAATCTCAGTATTTTTCTTGTAGGTACCCTCAATATAACCTAAATCCTAAAAAATAAAATCTACGTACGTTGTTTGTTATTTTAGCTGCAGCGAATTTTTGCAATAATTCTTATTATCGTGTGGGCCTAAAAGCTCCTGCTATGATCTCCAAAGGCAGAAGATACGATGATCTTCACGCAATTGATTAATTTACATTCACATAGAACTGTGCTTATGACATGTGTAATTTTTACTTGCAGGTTCAGAAGAAATTCAGTATTATATTTAAAAATATTAAGATATGTATACTACTATACATCATCGGTTCAACCGTTTTAGTCCGAAGGTCAATAAGGAGTCTTTGTACCACTAGAAACACTTATATTTTTCAACTGAGATTCTACTACAAAATGCTAAACTTTTCAAGACTATTGAACTTTGCCCGGACTTTGAAGGTTCCGATAAATATATTTAAAAATAGATTTTCGAAAGAAATGGATACAAGACTTTAAATAATATTTCAATTTTACAAAATATTTAATAATAGCTTTGTGGTTTAAAAGTTGAAGGTATGAGCTAAACAGTTACTAGTAAACTAGTGTCGAGTGGACAAAAATAAATATAAGTAGTATTTGATTTCAAACATGAAAATAGGAGTTTAATTTGAGATAAAATAAATGTTATCGGGCGGAAATTTTCATTTATATCAGGTTCATTGAAACCTTGTAACTACAGCAATCTAAGGAATGAAATGCTGCATTTTTATCTGGCATTATAAACAAATGTCCCTACGAATATTCTCAACTTAAGCCTAGCTCAAACTGCCGATCTTAAACGGCCGCGCGGCCTAAGCAACGCCAGGCGCGGTTACTACTGGGATAGATGACGAGATATTTTGTGGCAAAAGAAATGACCCTCTCGAGCTCCTTCGTGCCTCGGTATGCGTCAACGTTGTTATCTCAGGTAGCAACCGCCCCAGGCCAAGTTACAGGCCTTAGGGGGACATTTAAAACTCTAACACAAGGTGAGCTACACCACTACATAAAAAGAATATGATGAATATTCTTAGTTCTTACTTTTATCAGTTGTAGGTTAGCGAGTTTAAAGAAAAATCTTATTTTTAGTTGTAGGTAGGGTAGGTAGTAATGTAAAAATCCCATTTTTCAGTTGTTGGGATTATAATCCACAGAAAAATTTTGTTATCCAAATTGTAAGGTAGGTAAGTAGTAACGGAAAAATCTCATTTCTCAGATGTACCTATATCAGAGGTAATAGAGAATTAGAACAATAATAATGAATTGGAAAACATATTCAGACTTACATGACTTTTTTACTTTTTTATTTTCTACAACATTACTTTTCGAAGTGCACACGTTTTTTCGGTATGAGCTGCTGTAACTCTTCTCGAAATTACGGTGCAAGCGATTCAGAATCGTCGATTTTCGGTAGGAGTTGCTGAAACTCTTTTCGAAGTTACGGTGCACGGGATTCAGAACCGTCCGATTTTCGGAAGCAGCTGCTGAAGCTTTTCGAAATATGGGTACCGTAAGAACTACTCGATGAAGAAGATCTCGATGACTTCGGCGACGTTTTGCTGTCTCCTCCTCCAGTGTGCTGTCTATTCTTCTCCTCCTGTGTCTGCCAGCTTCTAAGTTCAATCTATCTTCTATCTAGTAAAATAAATCTGCAACAGAAATACCTTACTAATTAGAACAAAGTATAGTCAACGTGTTGACAGCGCGATGTTCAACAACGCAATGACAAGAAAATGTCGATGCCGCTCTCAGTGGCTCTCAGCGGAAATTCGCGTCACTCGCCCCACCTGGCGGCAAACTTGGAAACTTTACAGGAAATAGGTCAAGAAATAGAGGAATTTAGTCATGCCAGCTACTAATTAAACGTGTTTTCAGTAAAATGTCAGCAATAGCTTCTCACTCTTCACCCTGAACAAGGTGAAGAGCACAATGACTATTATTTCAGGATCTTAGAACAAAAATGTAAACTAAAAATATCACATTTAATTAAAAGTTTTATTTGAAGATCTTTTTAAAAGTTTTTTTTTTCTTAATTTTATCAAAGAAATATTGTATTATGTAAACTGAATTATAGATATAGGTAGGTACTTATGTATAATTGAATAGTTGTGATAATTTTAAATAATTTTAAAATGTACTCCCCAATCAATAAAGTTGTGCGCTGCGGCGCTTGTTAACTTAACTTACAGAACAGCTTTTTCTAGTCAAACATAACACTAAAATTTTCGAAAAAAAAAAACTATTTATTTTTAATTTGTAGAACTCATTTCGTTCGCCTAGACGTCTAGAACAACCCAAACATGGTAATTGGAGACCAAACTATTGGTCTGCAATTACTATCCCCAAAATATATACAATGTATAAATTGTTTAGTTTTTCCTATCTAAAGGCAAGCAAAGCCATTATAAATAATTATAATATATTTAAAAAAATCTGTAATTTTACAATTGGTCCTGTCGATACACCTTGTATACCTATAGGTACGGTTAGCGTTAAAAGTTGATAAATTACTTTCAGATTTCCAAAATCGCTGCAGGGTGTCAAAACTGTACCGAAATTCTGAAAATAACTTTCTAGTTTTGTCTTAAATTTTCTTGGTTTTGCATAACAAAACACAATATTAACCGGGTTTTACTCGCGTTTTATTTATTAACAGCACATTTACAATGTTTCCGAGCTTTCGCTAACTTTACAGTTAGCTTTTTCATGGTTACTACTTAAGGTGAATGACTCTATATCTTCCCCTTTATTTTCAGAATGAATGTCCAGCTTTAGCACCCCACATTTATGATGTATAATGATTTTGAAATTTTAAGACTTTGATGCTTACAAGATGTAACAGACAAGATAATGTGAGTAGCTTTTTTTAATTTTTAATATTGTAACGATTTTTTTACAGTTTCTATGTAGCACCTATTATAATAACTTGAATAACAATTTAAGTACATACATGTAGGAATATCCAAACACAAAGTTTGATGTTTAACATTATTTGAGATAGGTCGTATCCGAACTTTGAATGTAAGGCAATTAGCCAATAGAAGCCGGGAGTTGAGGTGGGGAAAAAGATGGCGGAGGCAGATATATTTTTGATGGAAAAGAGAGGAGTGTACATCTACGAAGATATTTTTTTGTAATTACTATGAAGAAAGGGGTTCCCTACGCTACTTCGAAACACTATCCATCGAAACACCTTTCGCCGAAGACGATTGACCGAAAGATTACTTTACCTAATAGTTGTTTCACCGATTGTTCGTTTCCCCTATGGTTCGTTTACCCGAAAAATTTTTGACCGAAGCTCGCTGAAGCCCCCCTGAAAGCCCATTGTAATGGTTCACCCAGTATAGCGGTGATTCGCTGACTTTGATATGTGATATTGGGAGTAAAGTAGTTAAATGCAAAAAGCGCTCCAAAGCGCGCTGTTCAGTATGCGTCGTACTCGTAAGACGGTGGAGATAAGAAATAAATCAAGTAAAAAGGGTTTAACAAGCATAAAATTCGTATATTATAGTACAATAATGCATATTACTGACCGTGATATTAATATTTATTGATTTAAAAGATAATCTCACACGGTGAAAGACTAATTATTTTTTTTATTAAAACAATGGCAAGGTAACATTACAAATATTAATAAAGCACAATAAATACCGGGTTTTACTCGCGCTTTATTGATCAACGTCAATATTTTAAAACGGCTGAGCTTTCGCCAACTTTACAGTTGACTTTTTCAAAGTTGACCCGGTATTTATTGTGTTTTATTATGCAAAATCGCGAAAACCTTAGACAAAATTACAAGTATTATTTAAAAAAAGGGGATACGCCCCTTTTTTAGTATATACCTTTTTTTATGAAACATAAACCTGTGTTAGTAACGCTGACCAGCCTTCAGGAGAAAACTATAAAAGAATGCAAAAATGCTGAAAAGTTGCATTTAAAATTTTAACAAAAGTAAAATGGTAAAATATTTTACAAAAATTAAATACCTTATAGTTTAGGAAATCCTCCTGAAGGCCGCTCTAAATGCCCCACCCTGTATATTATTTGTTTAATCATCGGAATTACTTTCTCATGTATGTATATTGTAACTTGTGTGTGTTTTATTTTTTTAGCACGATTTATTAACAATCAACAACTAAAACTACGACTTACAAGGCCACGAATCGTGTAAAATTTTCAAATGTTCATACGCCCTTTTAGTAATATTCAATCTCGGTTCTATTTCTAAAAGACCACTTTCACCGATCAAACTTAAACCGGCCAACCCTAGATACGTATGCATGGGATCCGTACAAGTGTCCGGCCATTTTGAAAACCCACCGACGACAATATCTTGGGTTTCGTATACGTACCTTCTATTACTACCGTAGTTAGTAAATTTCAAAGTTGAAAGTATTTTCAAAGAGGCTCCAACCCAAAAACTGTAGCATGTATCGACTGGTTTGTTCGGTCTCCCTTGAAAGCCGTCGATTTGTCGGAATATAAGCCAACGTTTCAAACCCTCGATTTGAGCTTCGGATAGTCTGTGGAGTTGGTCCGTCAGGCTTAGGGTTGCCAGCGCGCAGAATGTTGTACCTCCGTGGGATTCTAGTTCGGGACATTGGGCTATGCCGTAGTCGTAACCCTGGGGAAAAAAATAAAATGAGAGTGAATCTTCTGTTTTCGCGAACTGTCTTATTATTACTATTCAATTATTTGGTACACCAGCAGTAATACACATTAATAGATAACATAACAAAAAACAATGCCAGACAGAATACTATGGAAAACTCAATTTCCGGTTCTAGTGGCGTTGTTTTTATTATCAGCATTGTTGCAATGCTCTGCCCACGTTCGAAGTCTACTCTGAAGAAGGAGTCTGTAAAGGCTCCGAAACGTCAGATCGACATTGCACAATGCTGATAATAAAAACAAAGCGATTAAAACTGGAAAATGAGTTTTATTTCAAAATAAAAGTGCACTAGCGTTTATCATAAGGTCTAAGTCGTAGCGCCAAGCGGACTCGTCTGTTCGGATACGAAGACCGGTGAAGCAACTAAGGGTGACGGGTCGAATCTTATTCCACTGCTGAATTCTTCCTTCTAGATGAGCGTGCTACATCTGAGACCATATTTAAGACACAAAATTCATAGAGTACTTAATTTACTATTTTGTTGAGCGTTTTTTGTACGTAAGGTAGGTATTAGGTAATTATACACGCGATTTTAAAATGCTGGTTTCCTGACGATGTTTTCCTTTACTACAAAAGCGATGTTAAGCTATTAACATCGCTTTTGTAGTAAAGGAAAACTTCGCTTTTGTAGGCGCTAGCCTACAATTATTTTTTAAAGAAAATATATACACAATATACATTATAAAAATCTTCGTTTAAATCGGGGTTTACATTATGAAACTAGTAGCATGTATTTTAGAATCATCTTCACAAAAAAGTTGTATAGCCACAACGGTTAAAAATAAAAATAAAAATAAAATAAAGTTTATTTGCACAAAGACAATAAAGATACATCGTTTTAAATTTTAGCTTAATAAGAAAACTTAAAATTTAATTTAGTAGGTACATTACATTAAAGTCGAGCGAAAGTATGATGTCAACAGTGATAACTACCCTCCGCACTAGTTAGAACTGTGTTGCGGCAGGAGTAGGTTCACCGAGCCACATAACCACTCTTGCTTGGTATGCATTGTCGCGCTAAATGCTCCTACAGATGGGTCAATAATAAGTGGATAGTTGATCGGTAACTAAAAACCATAGACCTATAAATTTTCTTAGAGGTAGCGAAGAAATCAAAGCAACAGGAATAATACTTTAATTATGCTTGATTTCAATTTTAAAATTAGTAGTTACTAGAAAGTATTAAATAACGTGTTATATTTATTTAGTTATTTATTAAGTATATGTACTATAGTTTATATAATTTACTATTCAACTATTTGATAATGTTGCTTCCACTAACTGCTGCGAGACTGCTTTGGTGAAATTCACTCTATATTTTTCCCCACTAGTTTCGTAATGTAAATCTCGCTTTATTGTATATTACTTACTATAGATTTAAGAATATAATCCGTAGCTTTATCAATATCAAAACCGGACCAGTCGTTCAGGATATAACTAATGCAAGCAGCACAATACACGAATCTCATATCAGATTCACATCCCGATAGCGTCGCTGAAAAGTTGCCTTCTTCCGTTTGCAATGCTTTTACACCTGAAACGTGAATATTTTTAAAGAATTATATAAATAAAAACCGGCCAAGTGGCAGTCGGACACGCACATGACGGCTTCCGTACCATTATGACAAAAAAAACACGTCTGTTGTATATAATTATTATTTCTTATCGGTTGTGAACCGATTATGGCCATTTGGAAATTAGCCAGTGTCAAGTAATATCAATATTTGCAAGTTATTTGCATCGAAACAGTCAAGTCATCATAGTTAAAGTCAAGTCTAGGGATTCATTTGTAAACACGGCGGCCGATTTTTACTTTCATTGCACTTGTACCTACGTATTGTATTTTTACGAAACTAAATTGATTAATATGCCCCCGAAATTACACGCATTTGAACTAGGTTTCACAAAAATGAAAATTTAACAACACATCTCCTCAACGCGTTCCCGCCAAAACTCCGTTTGTTGTAAGGAGCCCCAGTTAAATATTCATTTTGTTCTGTTTTAGTATTTGTTGTATTATCGGCAACAGAAATACGTCATCTATGAATATTTCAACTGTCTAGCTATCACGGTTCATGAGATACAGTTTGGTGAGAGCCACATAGGCGGACAGTGAAGTCTTAGTATAAAAGGGTCCCGTTTTGTTTAAAGAAAAAGACATCGTCGACCAGGATTCGAATTCAAGATCCTGGGCATGAAAGTCGAGTTATCTACCACTAGGCCAATATCGGGAACAGCAGCTTAAATGATAAAGTTATAATCACCAACGAAAGATTAGAAAAACAAGCACATAACTTGTTTGTCAGGTAAATATACGTAAGTTGTATATTTTAATCTTCTTGTATCTTTATAGAGGTCTATAAAATGTAGCCTTGCTACTGTGATTTCTAATTCTTCTTCTGCTAGTTTGTCTTTAGATAACAGACACTCGAAATACCGGTATTGGCGCGTCGGGCGAATACCCGACTGCAACGTAGAAGGTTGCCTGTTCGATTCCCGCAGGGGACAAGGATAATTTATTACAAACGGTTCAGTAGTTTTTGGGAGAAAGAGTACCTAACTTTCGGCCGAATACAGAAATGTACTCAAAATTATAATCATTCTAAACAATTAAACAGGTCTGAAACTCAAAATATTTCTATATGTATATCATATATATAAAATAATACTAATTTTAAATTTAAAAGTTGCTTAATAACTTTTGAAACTCACACGATTTGTACTCATAGTGATATTTTACAGACCAAGATCATTGTAACATGATCGAAACGTCGAGGTAAGAGAATTTAAAAGTAACAATACGCGAATAAAACTCGGGTACAATATTGCTCAATTATGTAAATACCTCTCAACATTTTAAGTGGCGTATTTAGCTGATAGTCAGATAAAACTAATACTAGTAGGATGACATGACGTTACCTAGTATACCTTACACTATACGGATGCGTTTACAAACTACCTTCTCACCTTGGACTAAAGCTTTTCTATTGAGTCTACTAAGGTCATCGCCCATAGCCAGCAGTATGCACAAGCCGGTGTAGGTCATCGCGAGATGCCCGCAGCGATAGTGGCTGTTCTCTGAACTTAACTCCATGTTTATAGTCGACGAGCCTTGGAAACCACACATTGACATGTCCCCCGCTAGAATTAAGAAATAAATTATGTCAACAAGTAAAATAAACCAATAATTACATTAATTATTGAAACATTTAGTTTAAAAATGGAATTCATTATTACATAATTATGTAGATTAAAACAAAGTCGCTTCACGCTGTTTTTATGTATACATATATATACGTATATAGATCTTTAAAACGAATTTTGATGTGGTTTTGTTTAGTGGATGGAGTAAAGAGGAAGGTTTATATTACAACATATCGTGATGATCCTACAGGATCGGAATCACATAGCTGGTAGCTACCAACTTAGGTCAACAAACAAAGAAATTATACTAGGTATTTGGTAATTACCTCAGTACAAAATAATCACATATTTACTTAACCATACGTGTTTAACTTATTACAAAGCCATACCATAAATAAGATAAAACAAAACAAATTAATTATGTGTATACTTTTTAATGAAAAACCATAAAATTAGTACCTACGGTATAATTACTTTTATGAGCTGTTTACTAGTATGCGTGAAATAAGTAAAGTGTGTAAGTTTTAACTTAAATGTGGGCAAGTAAAATAAAAACAAGATTATTCATTGATAAAAAGTAAGCTTATTTGTTGCACCTTCGAGCAAAAAACCGCTGAAACGATTGCAATGAAACTCGCTATGTAGATGACTGAAAACCGGGAATTATACATAGGCTACGTTTTATCCCGATATTCACGCAGGATCGAGAGTTATGGCGCAACTAGTAATAAATAAAAGATGTGCTTGTTGTCCTTGACGTAATTTTATAATATGCTCTTTCTACGAAACTATATTTATGTAGACTCAAGAAGTATATTTATACTTCGATTACAAATAATGAATGAATGTTAAATGAGTCAAACCACTTAATGACTTTGCAGTGCATACCGACCTACCGCAGCACTGTGTAAGAACTGATATTTGTGTAACCTTGCTGTACATAATTTATTTATTTAGTTGGCACTATGATAAATTGATAAACACGAGTTATTTAAGCAGCAATTAACTTCTGCAGGACAATTTATATTCAGAAATTATTTAACTATTAGGTAAGGGGAAACAATGCTTGTTTACTCAATGGTAGTATATAAACTAGTTTCTGATACTTCGACTTTTAAATTTCCTAATCAGTCCTAACATAAAATGTAAATACCTACTAAATCTATAAGTACATTATAGAAAGAATAAATAGAATTCTAAGCTTCAGTGTAACAGGAAACTTGTAACCACAATTGTAAATGGTATTGATTATGGGTACAATATAACTATATCAAAGTATTTATGAAATACAAACAATAAAACAATACTCATTGTTTTATACAGATGTTTACACCAAGATTGTAAATTTTCAGAACTAAAAAAACTTGTAAATGTAAGTTGTTACAAGTAGAACAAATGCATGGACTTCATCTAACATCTGTAGATACAGTTTACATAGTTAAGTAAAAATATTAATTAAAAAATGACTAAACTTACGTGACTTGGTTTAGGATCCACTCATTAAAAAATAATGATTATTATTAATAATGATTGTTATTTAAGCAGCAATTAACTTCTGCAGGACAATTTATATTCAGAAATTATTTAACTATTAGGTAAGGGGAAACAATGCTTGTTTACTCAATGGTAGTATATAAACTAGTTTCTGATACTTCGACTTTTAAATTTCCTAATCAGTCCTAACATAAAATGTAAATACCTACTAAATCTATAAGTACATTATAGAAAGAATAAATAGAATTCTAAGCTTCAGTGTAACAGGAAACTTGTAACCACAATTGTAAATGGTATTGATTATGGGTACAATATAACTATATCAAAGTATTTATGAAATACAAACAATAAAACAATACTCATTGTTTTATACAGATGTTTACACCAAGATTGTAAATTTTCAGAACTAAAAAAACTTGTAAATGTAAGTTGTTACAAGTAGAACAAATGCATGGACTTCATCTAACATCTGTAGATACAGTTTACATAGTTAAGTAAAAATATTAATTAAAAAATGACTAAACTTACGTGACATGGTTTAGGATCCACTCATTAAAAAATAATGATGAAAGTTAGTACCTACCATAAGACATGTCAAAACAATTAGAGCTCTTGGGGATAATGAGGCTTCAATTTTAGTAGTCTGTTTTGATCCCATAGAAAAATTAAGAAGGTAGCCTATATGTTATTTTGGGATAACACATTTGCTATTCCAGAATATGTATGTACACAGTGGGTGTAGGTACCACAAGTTTCATTCTAAACAATTTAACTAGTGGTTTTTGCAAAAAGGTAGCAACAAAAACACATGTACACACAATCTATCCTTCATAATATTATTTCAATGGAACTGCAGGGTTTAGCTAATAAAAGCACTACTTACTTTCTTTATCAGGGTGCACTTGTAGCCTATAGATCCACTCAATTATCCGAGATCTCATTTCTAATGTCACCGAAGAGATGGCACCTAGTACATCCAAACCAGATACTGCAAAATATGCTATAGTCACTCTGAAAAAATAATATGGGAGACCACAAAATTATTAAAATAAGGAAGTTATTGGATAGCAACCAGTTTGTAACTTTTATAATTATAATCATTAAATGTACAATTAATTTGCTCCACAAGATAGAATTGCAGCCTCAAGTTTCAAACATAGAAAGCTACTTACCAACTTTCATCACAATTGGTTCAGTAGATTTTGTATGAAGTAGTAACAAACATACTTGTTACTTACTTTCTTTCTTGCACACACTTTCACTTTTATAATATTGGTCTCGTTTTATTTTTATTAATTAAGGCTTGATTTTGAACTCTTTTCACTTCTAGCAAGCAAAGATAAATTGAAAGATGTCACGTTTCCTAAAAGTAGTCATCAATTAAATTTATTTTATTTAAATATAGGTAGGTACCTAAATTTATTTTCAATTGAAACATTCTGGTGAGTGAAAGTCTAAATGATCACATACCTGGTAGTGTCATGGGAAGACAGTGATGATGGTAAAACATTTAAAAATCTCATGAAGTATTTCACATGCTGCCGATGAGCCAAATCCTTGTTTTCTTCGTTATTGATCATTTTGGATGATTATTCCACTAATACTTCCAATAAACTTGTAGACACCAACAATTTGTTCGGATAGATTTTTTAGCTCAAATGAGTGATGATATTGATTTATTACAGCCTTGTGTAGTCATGGAAATGCGGTATACTAATTACCGTATTACTACACCTATATTAAGTTACAAAATTACAAAAACTATTAATTTCCCCAAAAACAACCTTCCCAAAAGAATGACAATTAAATTGTGCGAGCGACTGACAAATGACAATTGGAATGACATTATTGACAATGACAAATAATGTTTAGTGACATCCAATAATGCCATCCGTGAAGCGTCTACACCCTCAAGCCGATCATCAATCAAACAATCAAATCAAAATAATCCTTGATATTTAATTTTCGTAAAGGGATCGTCCCCTTTTTCTGGCCCGATAGAGCGCATATTATTATGTATATATATATATATATAGATCTACGGCATACAAAAAAAAATTGCGTCGTTCTTTCTCGTAATCTTCAATAATAAATAGTGACATTAAACTCTACAATCCCGAACATTTACCGTACATATACAAAAACCTATATTTACCGGAACATTTTTTTGATCTCTCTGTCAAGCACATCTCTATTCAGGGAGTCTTGGCGGGAACTCGTTGAGGAGATGTGGTGCTAAATTTTTATTTTTGTGAAACCTAGTTCATATGCGTGCAAATTGTTTAATTTCGGGGGCATATTAATCAATTTAGTTTCGTGAAGGTGTACAAGTGGAATGAAAGTGAAAATCGGTGCAAAACATTAACTTAGTGTTGTCTCCAAGGCTCCGTGAAGATTGTTTGTAAATGGCCGCCGTGTTTACAAATGATTCCCTAGACTTGACTTTAACTATGACGACTTGACTGTTTCGATGCAACTATCTTGCATAATATATTAGAATACATGACACTGGCTAATTTCCTAATGGCCATAATCGGTTCACAACCGATAAGAAATAATAATCTCTATTCAGCTACTCTTCATTTGTCTGTGGTCTTTTTCATGGCTGACGTTCGAAGGATCTAACCGCAGTCATGAAGGTTCTGCATTATTTTTATTGTTTTTTACACTAAATTAAGCTGAAATAATGTGAAAAAGTGATTCTACAAATGTGATTTTATAAATTTGCTTTTCGACTGTCGTCGGCACTTAAGTGATTTTCGAGAAAAAGTCGGATGTAACTTCCTTGTTGTGTGTGGAATATTAAATTTTCATGCTGTAAATAAGGTTCTAGGGCAAAATTACAAGCATAAAGACTATAATGATGAGTTCTATATAACTGTGCCTCGGAAATTATGTTCGTAGTTTCAGTTTAGAAATTGTGATGGTGTTTTATAACCTCAAATTGTGTTTTTAGTTGAACGTCTCCTTCCCGGCTACGGGATGTCAGAAGTTATTCGAAGTAGTGGACGAGCACAAGCTCCGTATATTCTACGAGAAGCGCATGGGCGCAGAAGTGGAGGCGGATCAGCTAGGAGATGAATGGAAGGGATACGTCCTTCGTGTGGCTGGTGGTAATGACAAGCAAGGATTCCCGATGAAGCAGGGTGTTCTTACTAACAGTAAGTATATTGAATTATTATTTATTATACAAATCAACTGATTTAGGTACTGCCTGTTTTATATTTTTCATTGAAAAATGCCACGATACTATGAAAGCTTTTATTTCGCTAGAATATTAGAACATGGCATGGACCGAAGTATCCCTTCCTTGCGATAAAAGGAAATCATCCACATCTAAAAACAAAAACTAAAAATTTTAAAAGCAAATGTTTTGACACTGATTTAGTAATTAATAACTGCCTACCAACTGCCTTCATTCTTTATGTAGAATCGACCAAATGATTTTATTCTCTTGTAAGTGCAAACAAGAACAAAACATAATATGGGCCTCTAGGACTAAATTACTCTTTGTTTATTTGCTAAACTTGTTCTGTATGGCCGAATATACAGCATTAAATATTTAAGATGCACCTCCCTGATTTAAAATATTATTCTCAAGAATTTGGTACAATAAAGCTTTAGTCAATCAATCAATCGTAGTGTAGGCCATGCTGTAATGGTAATGTCTTCCCCCATCTCCCTGATTTAAATATTGTTATCGAGTGTCTCATGACTTGGAAACAGCAGCATCAGGGTACAACATACACACTGGCACCGAGCAGAAGATTCAGGCACTGTACCTGTCTACTTTTACAGTGTGCTAGACAAATTACATGTATACTAATCATACATATTTATTATTCTAAAATGAATGCTAAGAGCTATTACTCATTATCTGCTGTATATTTACCAACAAACAGTGCTCTGCAGCAAAATCAGTAGTTTCAGAAACATTTTTGTAATGTCACATTTGATGGCCTCTGTGGTGCGTTGGTCGTGCTTTCAGCTTTATAATAATAGGGGTTAAAGTATGAAATTGCCGTTTTATTGCAATAGGTTCTTTGAATTGACATAGAATCTTCATGGTTTGAGGTTTTCGAATGAAACTTTTTTCAAATGGTTTCTGTGATGTTCTTTTTTTAAAAAATGTGAAACATTTGAATGAAATCGACTTTCAATTGTTTTTGTTATTCAATTTAGACAAGAAAGATGGATACTGCGAAAATTCGAGTGATTTTTGAATACGAGTTCCGACGCGGAACTAACGCGGCAGAAACAGCCCGCAATATCAATGCTGCGTTTGGAGAGGGGTCTACTAATGAACGCACCGTGCGATTTTGGTTTAAACGCTTTCGTGATGGAAATTTCGACTTAAAGAACGAGCCACGAGGAAGACCGCCCACACAGGTGAATAACAATGAATTAAGAGAGATAGTGGAAGTCGATCCTAGTCAAACTACCCAGGAATTAGCGGCATGGTTTAACGTTACCTTACCCACTTTATTGACTCACTTGCGTCAAATCAATAAAATAAAAAAATACGAAAAATGGGTGCCTCATGATTTGACTGATCTGCAGAAAGAAACGCGTGTTGAAACTTGTGTTGCCTTGTTGAACCGGTACAGAAATGAAGGAATATTGGATCGAATTGTAACATGTGATGAAAAGTGGATTCTTTATGATAACCGGAAAAGAAAAATGCAATAGCTGACCCCAGGTCAAATGCCACAACAGTGTCCTAAAGCAAAACTTACCAATAAAAAGGTAATGGTAACTGTTTGGTGGTCTCAGCATGATGGTGTTATTCACTATAGTTTTCTTCGATCTGGGCAAGCAATTACGGCAGATGTCTATTGTGCCGAACTCCGAACCATGTTGACAAAACTAGCAGTAAAACAGCCCCGACTCATGAATCGATCTTCACCATTATTGCTCCACGACAACGCGAGACCTCACACAGCACGAGAAACCATTTTGACCCTTCAGGAACTGCACTTAGAAACCATTCGTCATCCTCCGTATTCACCAGACCTTGCTCCAACGGACTACCATTTTTTTCGTGATTTGGACAATTATCTACGTGACAAGAAGTTTTCTTCCCAGGAGGCAGTACAAAATGCTTTCACACAGTTTGTGCAGTCTAGATCGTCGGAGTTCTATCGCAAAGGCATTAATAACCTTCCCATTAGATGGCAGCAATGTATAGATAATAATGGCAACTATTTTGATTAAATAAATTTGTTAAAAATTTAAAAAATAAACAATTAAGATTTTCAGTACAAATCGGCAATTTCATACTTTAACCCCTAATATAAGTAAGATTTATTAACATAATGACCAAAACAAACATAGAGAGTGTTATTATAATATACACAATGCAGTCTAGCTGTAAACTAGATGACTAGGCTTGTATTAAAGGAACCAGAAAACATATCTAATAAACAACCATAACTTTCCAGTTTTCTAATAAAGTTTATAAAACAAGCAAAAATTAATCCAATCTATATAATTTCAGGCCGAGTCCGTCTGTTGATGTCAAAGGGCCACTCTTGCTACAGACCCCGTCGTGAAGGTGAGAGGAAACGCAAGTCTGTCCGTGGTTGCATTGTTGATGCCAACCTGTCTGTCTTGGCCTTGGTTATTGTACGCAAGGGTGCTCAGGTGAGGAATAATAATGCTTTATAATTAAAAACAAATCTTAAGTGCAATCCTACTAATATTATAAATATGTTTGTTGCTGTGTCGCACAAAAACTGATTCCGATTAAACTTAGTATGCTGATAGCTAAGTTTCTGGTATCAAAGGCATTTATTCCGATATTTTTGTGGGATTGGGACTTCCACAGGAGAAACCATGGGGTGCAGCTAGTAACCTTATAAAAATAGTTTGCTGTTACATACAGGTGATCAGATTTTAACAGTCTTAATTGTTACTAGTAAAATGAAATATTGGAAAATGCAATATTGTTAACAAATTTATGTCACTTATCCCTGTTCTTACTGTTTCCTAGATCCTCAAATCTAGGTAATTATATGCGGCAGGGTATATTGAATGGTTCTAAAGACATTATCTGTTGAATTTTACAATTCAATAGTCATCTTTTTTACCAAACATTACTAATTAATTATAAACAGCTCAATGTAGCCAAGAATTTAAGAAAATCGCAAAGATAAGTTGCCTTACCAACTATGTAAAACTACATGTCAACATCATTTCACAATGGCAAACAAAACAGCCCATGAAGGGCAAATGTGACATTGCCATTCTATGGATGAAGTTCATTTTTCTTTTTACGGAAGCTGTTGCAAAAGCATGCATTTAATACTGAACTGTTACATATAATTGCGTCTAAAATTACAGTACTTTGAACTAAATTCTTCATTTACAGGAAATCCCTGGACTCACCGACGGCAATGTGCCCCGTCGTCTAGGCCCTAAACGTGCTTCCAAAATCCGCAAGCTCTTCAACTTGAGCAAAGAGGATGATGTTCGTCGTTATGTGGTCAAACGAGTGCTGCCAGCTAAGGAAGGCAAGGAGAATGCTAAACCCAGACATAAGGTGAGATATTAAAAAATATAGCTCAGTGCTTGATCATATTTGATGATTTAAGTTAAATGACCCACCCTAAGAAAGCAGTTTATAAAGACTCCGAAACATAGGAACAACATCATTAAAAATATTTAAAAAAACAACACAATCAAAACTGAAAAATGGGTTTCATTTCAATTCAACAATGCAAAAACTGAAGAAAAATCTAAATGACCCAGTCTAAAAAAGAGCACTGTTCATTTGCAACTTGAACATCCTCAAGATGCGCTATTACTGACACGTAATACATACAGATTTGGTCAACTAATTTTGACCAAATTTAATTTTATTCTCCGGTTTGTATTTGCAAACAAGAAATTGCAAAACAAAATAAGATAAGCAGCCATCCTCTTCTTTAAGTGTTGTCCAGTCAATGGTTGCCTGGAAGATCGCACTTAGATGATAAGTACCAATAAAATAATTTGGTACAATAAAGCTTTAGTCGATCAATCAATCATAGTGTAGGCCATGGTGTAATGATAATGTTCTCCCCCCATCTCCCTGATTTAAATATTGTTACCGAGTGTCTCATGACTTGGAAACAGCAGCATCAGGGTACATCATACGCACTGGCGCCGAGCAGAAGATTCAGGCACTGTGTCTGTCTACTTTTACAGTGTGCTAGACAATTACTCTCATAAAAATAAATACACATTTAATAGTGTTCACAATCAATAGTGATGAACTAGATGACAGTTTTACCAACTGACTAGTCTGCAACTAACAAGTATGCAATAAAACCAACATTTTTCAATAGATATTATTTCTAATATTTAATTAATAACGACTTACTTTTAAAAGTCAGTGGGCAGAAAAACGTGTAAACAAAAACATCACAATTATTTTGTGAAAATTCTTGCATAATTACCAATAATTGCAGAGTGATGACAACTTAGCCAAATATCTCCAAAGTTATAATGATCTGCTAGCTGAAAAC
Source organism: Idaea dimidiata (assembly GCA_949358125.1). Lineage (NCBI taxonomy): Eukaryota > Metazoa > Arthropoda > Insecta > Lepidoptera > Geometridae > Idaea > Idaea dimidiata. The sequence goes on from OX442331.1 coordinate 10,265,636, forward strand.
GTTACTCTGTTGCTACAAAATCTAGATTGAAATTGTTGCATTTATGTCATTAACTAGCAACTATAACTATCTAATTGTTAGTATGTTATACGACGGTAACAACATTTTAACATAGTTTGTGGATATTTATCCACTGACAACATATTATTTCTGTTCCAGGCCCCCAAGATCCAGCGACTGGTGACCCCCGAGGTGCTGCAGCGCAGACGCCACCGTCTCGCACTCAAGAAGAAGCGTCTCGCCAAGCGCAAGGCTTCCGAAGCAGACTATGCTAAACTGCTCGCTCAGAGAAAGAAGGAATCTAAGGTCAGTTTAGTGAAATGAATCATTCACAGATAAAAAGATCCTATATTTATATACTCCCTCGTCTTATTTGAGTATCACTATGCAAGACTATTGTAAATAGTCAAAGGTCAGAGAAAAATAATAGGAATTAATATATTGTTAAATTGTTAAGTCTTTATTCAGAAGGTAAGTAAGAAATAACACCTTCATTTAGTTAGACTATCGTTCTTACCCGTAAATTCGTTTTGGGAACTAACGAGGCATCTCTAAGGGCCGGACAAACGGCGGCGTCGGGTGGAGACGCAATGCGGGCGCTGCGCCGCTAATCTATACATCATTATTAACAGGAAAGTTTTTTTTTGTTAGTTTGTAATGGACAGGCTCCGAAACTACTGGGCTGATTTCAAAAATTATTTCACAAATAGGAAGCTACATTATCGAGGAGTAGCATAGGCTATTTTTGATTCCGATATTCCCACGAGATCGGGACTTAAAGGAAACCACGGGACGCAGCTAGTTACGTATATTTTACAAAAAGTATATAAAAGTAGCGTGACGCGGTTCGTACACAAAATGCCGCTTGCGCTGTTTGCTCGCCCACACTCGACGCCATTTATATCGGTAAAAGTACCCCCATGGTTAGGCAATTGTACTTGATTTTAGGACGCGAGGTTCCACGGAGTTTTTGTTATTCTAAAAGCCGCATTTTTATTTTTGTACAGGTACGTCGTCAAGAAGAAATCAAACGCAGGCGTTCGGCTTCGATGCGCGACTCAAAGAGCTCCGACAAGAGTGCGCCGCAGAAGTGATTAACTATTTACAATAAAAATATGTAAAAACTGCAAACATTTCTTTTATTTTAAGAAAATAATCACCATAAAGGATTTCAATGATTATATCACTCACTAGCTGCGCCCCGCGGTTTCACCCGCGTAACTTCCTATCCCGTAACGTTAATGATCCCTCACGTATGTCATACCAGGTGTTGCTTAACGATTATTCAAAGTACTATATAATATTTCTACCTCTTAACCAACCCTGTACCAAGTTTTATGAATATCGGGTCACCCGCTCTTTTTCACCCATCACGTATGTTGTACCAAGTGTTGCTTAACCCGTGCGATCATTCAAAGTACCCTATATATTATTTCTACCCTGTACCAAATTTCATTCATATCGGTTTACGGGTTGTTGAGTTAGAAATAGAAATACACGACTTTATTTTTCAGAGCTGCCGTCCCGCAGTATCACTTGCGTAAGTCCCGATCCCGAGGGAATATCGGGATCAAAAGTAGCCTATGTCACATCTGGATAATGTAGTTTCCTATTAATGAAATAATTTTTGAAATAGGTCTAAAAGTTTCTGAGATGACCCCCAAAATACATACATACATACATACATGTTACCAACGTAACCTCTTTAAAATATTAATTACCAACATAAAACAAAATATTAAGAATCAAAAGTACAATGAGATATTGCAAAATAATTATTAAAAAGCACTGCAGTTTGGTGACACTACCGTCTCGCATGGAGCTGCCCGATTGAGCCGCGCGGCATGATGCCTCACAGAGCTGGCTGGCCACCCTCATCATCATCGCCCGCTACGTGATGTATATGCACGCTTGGTACTTATTATTTATTGTGGAGTTATTTTAAAATTGTAATATCTCGTGAGATATTTATTGAAATCAAGTGATGTTAAGGACAATTATGTTTAAAATTAAATACTTTTAATGAATAACGTATTTATTTCGATAAGGATTAATATCATATTTACAAAATTACCTTCGGAAACAATGCATTGTTCTACAATAAATTTCATTACTCTAAAAGATGTTATATTGAGTCAACCTTAAGAGTTAGACATATGCTGTCGCGGACTATTTATTAGATCCTATTTAGAGGAAGAATTCTCTCATAAATGGTTTTTATGTAACTTTGACCGTTTACTCAGCGCACGCGACAGAATCTCGGAAAAGGGGGAATTTTTTCCCGTTTTTGCAACGAATTTCATGGATGCTCCGCTCCTATCAGTCGTAGCGTGATGTAATATAGCCTATAACCTACCTCGATAAATGGACTATCAAACACAAAAAGAATTTTTCAAATCGGACCAGCAGTTCCTGAGATTAGCGCGTTCAAACAAACAATCAAACAAACTCTTCAGCTTTATAATATTAGTATAGAATAGATTGTGCACAAGCTAGCTGCTACCCTTATATTGCCACGTGGAAACGTAATAGGAACTAAGTCGTTTAACTAACACGTTTAAGTTTTTTATATAGCAACTCTTTGAAATTATTTTAATTTAAAATCATGTTAAATGGTGCAAGTAAAACATATTAGTGTCGTGGAGGAAATAGTATTTAAAATCATTAAATTGTCAAATCCCTTGTTTTTTGGTGTCAGGGGATTCGCCAACGTTCATGTATTTTTTAGTTTATAAACATTCTCTAGTGCCTTTGTTCCAATCTGGTTCCGATATATTATTTCGACCACTTTTGTTTCCCATTTGATCCAAATGCACATTTAGGTATTAAATGGGGAGTTTGATACAATCTAGATACAGTGGACTTTCTGATAAATGGACAATTTGGTAAAGTGGACATTTTAAAATTACCATTTTGATAATATGGACTTGATGATACAGTGGACATTTTGATATAGGGGACAAATCTTCCACAATGGAAATTTAAACCATCTTACTTATTATTATTAATAAGAAGTAAGATGGTTTAAATTTCCATACAAACTTTCGCGTTTATAATATTAGTAACTAATATTATAAACGCGAAAGTTTGTACCTATGTATGTATGTGACGTTGTTACTCTTTCACACAAAAACTACTGAACCGATTGCGATGAAACTTGGAATAAAGGTAGCTGGGGACCTGGATTAACACAAAGGCTACTTTTTATCCCGATATTCCCGCGGGAACAGGACTTACGCGGGTGAAACCGCGGGGCGCAGCTAGTTACATTATAAACTATTATATTAAAAAGGACATCCAGTAGAGCCCCGTCCGCTCTCATATTATGAGAGCGGACGGGGACCAAACGGGGGGGTAATGAATAATCCAAAGTTAGTGACCTCGGGCGCCGACTGCAACCTTGTCAGATATTTAAAAAAAATGGTATTTCGTCATAATCCCAAAAAATTGTTTATGACATGTTTACTTTTCTCATATTTTTCAAATATTCTTCTTTAATTAAAATGGCTTTTCCATTCGGACATTTGCCAGTATCAAGTATTATAATTATTTGCATTGAACGAAACAGTCAAGTCGTCATAGTTAAAGTCAAGTCGAGGGAATCATTGTAAAAAGGGGGGCATTTTTTACAATGTTTGTTCACGGAGCTTTGAAGACAACACTAAGCTAAAGTCCATTTTTTCCACCGATTTTAACTTATAGTTACACTTGTACACCTTCACGAAACTAAATTGATTAATATGCCCCCGAAATTAAACAATTTACACGCATTTGAACTAAGTTTCACAAAAATGAAAATTTAGCAACACATCTCCTCAACGCATTCCCGCCAAAAGTCCTTTTCAAATTTTAGCAATTATATAATTTAAAAAATGGGTGAAATTGTGTTATTTTTCTATTTTGGCAAGGTTGCATTCGGCGCCCGAGGTCACAAACTTGCATTATTAAAATTAGGCGAACACTGGATTTAATGCATACGACCCAATACAATCGGACGACAATTTTACTGAACTAAAACTTTTATTTCGAAAACCATAAAAATAAATTAACTAAATACATTATACAGCCTGCGTTAGTATCAAATAAACAATATTATGATATCAAATAAATTTTCACAAGAATTTATTATATAGGTCTGCCTAAGTTTCAATGAATAATCATTTTTTAATGGGTGACTTGAGAAGGCCTAGGCCGACGTATCGCGCCATTACTCTGAGATACGAGGGATTTAATCTTTTCCGTTTCTGTAATAAAGATTTGAGAAGCCTTTCCGAAGACTCGTCGAATGTCCTGTGATAGTCCGATGCCTAATAAGATGGAAGAAAAGGAAAATTAATGGACAACGACTTTTTGACGGTAGATTTTAACTCACGTCAGACTTTTTCACGAAACAACTTTTAAGAGTACCCCTACTAGGATGGGTTAGGTTATTGTTAAAACATGATTACACACCTAATATAAATAAAAACTAAAAGATTTTCGGGAAAAATGTTTTTGTAAAAAAGGTTTTTCGTGATAATAGTTATAGAGCACGAGATTCAGGGCCCGTGCATTTGCGTGGGACTCCAGTGATACGAGTACAACGATTTTTTTGTTGACTAGTAACTAGTACCTACAGGCCGCAAGATAAAAAAGTCTAAAATAGAGAAAAATTGCGCGCTTAAAGGTTAAAAGTTATGCCCACATGTGCCCAATAAAAAATAAAACAACAAAAAACTCACAGTGTTTTTTGCAATCCAACAAAGTTCTTCGAAAAGTGTATCTTGATTTTCTGCAGAAGCCGGTAAATATGAAATCCCCTCGTACTGAAGAAAAAAAAAAGTAGGTAGGTACATTGTAGGAGTTTGGCGGGCGTGCGAACGCTTCTTAACTTTTTTATCAACACTTTTTCGTCTGTCTAATAGATTGAAATCAGTTAAATTGTATAATTTTGGCATAAAATTAGACGATTTAGTTAAGGTGAAAGTTTACCTAGTCAAATGAAAATAAATGCCGACATGTAATTTTCAACTGGATCTTTTAAAGCTCCTATTATACGTAGGTAGTTAACTATAGTGGCTCTTGTGCTTGCTTTCCGTTTATTCATTTTACTCATGCCACCACCGGACTACACTACAACCTAAGATTTAAAGAAATGCCTATCCCCTTATTCAGAATCTTAGATCAAAAAAGTAAACAAAAAAAAACTCATACAATTATTTGAAAGTGACAACAGGTACCTACTATGTTTGCATTTTCGATATAAGATTCCGAAAAAGGGCATACTTTCCGAGCCCATTTTCTGAAAACTGGTCATAATTTGCCATCAGCCCATCACACAAGAAAAAATATCATTAATTAATAACCTGTGTTATTCTACATAAGTTTTCCCTTTCAATAACTTCGACCTCCATGTCCAGTTCATTCGCTCGAGTTATTCTGTTCATCGCAATTCCTTGGAGTAGTACGGGCTTGAATCGCACTAAGTTCGGCGTATCTTTCTTATTATTTAACAAAACCACTAACAAGGCTTGCCTTGGGTTTATGTCTTTGGCCCATTTTGTCATCTGCAAATACACATCAGAAAATTAAATTGTTTGTAGCCATTAGTGAAATTTAGTTATGTAGGTAGGCACGCAACGTGTTTGAAATTGTAGGTGCGTATTTTGAAAAACATACGGATATGTAAAAAATATACCAGACAACCACTGACGTTCTCTAAATCTGATTAAATTTTCAATACATAAATAGGATGCTTCCTAAACAATCCTACCTCTGCTACTGCAGATAAGATCTTTTGTCCTCCGTGTCGATCAAATGCACCAGCTAAAATCTTTCCCATTCCAAATGCAGCAAAGAAATCTTCCAAATTGTTGATTTTACTCAAAGGAATCGTAACTTTCTCCCCTGATATACTAGAGCTAGATTTGCACTTTCTGTACATCTTTATGAAGTTCTTCTTTTTTAATTTATTATTTAGCACAGATAATGGAATATGAACATTCTTGTTTTCAACGTTCTTCGCAATATTATTTTCTTTTAAGCGCCAATATTCACGAACAAAGTTTATTTGGTGTTTCGAAACTTCATTCGAAATTTTATTAGCATTAATTAGAGTGGTCATATCGTAAACTATACTGTCTTCCAAACCATTAGGCTTAAGTACAGTCAATTTAATAAATGTGATATGATTTAGAGCAATATCAGCCCAAGTTATGGGTTTCGAGTGCAAGCAATATACGAGGCGGTCACGAATGTTAAACATTTTTAGTACAATCCCAGCGAGATCGAATCGTTTGTAGGCCGGAACGATCCTTGGATCATAAGGGGGGTATTTCATTAACGCCATACAAGTGTTTATATTCAGTTTAGGTAATTCTATTTCTGGTGATTTAAATCTGCATAATATACAAGTGAAGATATCAGGACTCACGTTACAATTATTGAAGAAATGAGGTCTTTCTAAACAATGCAAAAGTTTTACCGGTAAGCTTCTGTCATAGTTTAATGGTACAATTGGCGCATGTTTCAATTTGTTACGCCTAGAGTATAATCCATTGAGAAGGGTTCGTAACCTTGGAGACATGCTGGTTACCGGTAATAAACTATGACTTATGGTTTCGGGACTTTCAGATCTTGACATTTCTTGTATGGGAAATAAATAAAAGTCTGGTTTGTCAACTAGAACTGATGAACTATCTTTTCTTTCATTAGGATGAATAATGTTTGTGATCATTTTAGGCAAGAGTGAACACAGTTCTTCAGGTAGCATTGCGTTAACAATTGTCGTTTTACACTTATATACTTTAGTGTGACTTTCTGAAACTGCTAGCGGAATCAGAGATAAAGACTTCTTCAGATTTATTAGGGGTTCCGTTGGACAAGCTACATCAAATTGAAGCAGTATTTTTGTTGTACAATGTTTAACAGATATCTCATTCATGCTCATAGATTCGATCTCTAAGTTTGGCATCACATTATCGTCCTCAAATCCAGGTATGACCATAAGAGGATCGAATTTCTTTTTGATTGTAATCTTTGAAATCGATTGCATAGAATCGCAACCGGTCGCAACGGCTTTCGACGTTATAGTCTGTATTGATGCTTCTTTCATTTCTAAAAATCGTCAATTGTTAATTTGCATTAGAATTAAGCATCATTATTTTTATTAGATTATCGGGTCTAGATCGCGTTTTGTACACTTTTTTATAAATATAAAACATAAATTAATAATCACCCCGACGACGTTTCGGCAAACGGGTTACACCGACCGTGGTCGCGGAAAGAGTCTCTACACCTGAAGTTCTAATAAAAATTATAAGGAGCAGAAATCATGTGAGTTAAATAAGTGTGAAGAATTAAGCAGAAAAGTTACGTAAATTCATAAAATAGCAAAAGGAAAAGAAATTCTATAACTTACCTGGGTTGGTATTAGAAGCCTTACATTCATAAAATCGGTCTAATATCGGTGCCACATCAGTGCTGGTGTAATATACACCCATTTTGATTTTCTTAATAACGTTTTCAATGAAATCACTAGCCCATCTGGCTTTAGACCATGAATGTTTTGTAATCGTTTGGGGTTTCTCTACAGGTACAGTATTCAGATTGACTTCTTCGTAGACCATAGGCATGTTTATCCCGACACCTTTCGTTTGATCTGGTTCTTTTTTCAAATCGTTTTGTCCATCAGCTTCGTCCTCATCACCGACAATGGTTTGAAGAGATTGTTTTTTATAAAGAAACCTCAGCATTTTGTCCTTGAATTGTCGCATGGGTTTTTGTTTATCGGGCTGTTGCAATATTTTATTAAGGTTTATTGGTTGTTGTATTTGATTACTAATTTCATGTGGAGGTGTTATTCTTTTTAACTCTGCTTTATTTCGATTTATAAATTTGGTTTCGACTGTATTTTTCTTGTTTACAATTAGGTTTCTACTAACATTACTAATATTATTGTTTTTCTGTGCCTTTTTATGCCCCATAAAGGAAGTGATACGTGTAGTCTTGTTACAAATGACACGGTTATTTTTTTGTTGTGGTTCTTCAGTTTCAGTTTTATATCCGTACCAATCGAGCATATACGGCCAACATTTATCATCTAAGCCGTTGAATTGATCAGGAACATTTTCAACGACTTCATAAGAGGAACTAAGTTGATCTTTACCCAAAACAACAATTGGAAACGTTAACTTAGCAACACGTCTCTTAATGTCAGTTTTATTTGATTTTGGCATTGGATTATTTGGTTTTGTATTTACTCGGGGTCTAATGCTACTTCTATCAGGGCAACACCCCTGTTTGCCTTTGTTTAAAACAACTTTATTTATCCCAGTCGCTTGTAGACTGGGTGCAGTTGGTGAAGGATTTCGTGATGGTTGCTGATCTAAAACAAAAATGATGTAGGTATTATGCACAATTGCGGTAATCCAGTGTGGTAATACACACGTGTGCCACATCCAACTACATAGTTTAATTGATCATTTAGTTCATCGTGTAAACTCTCAGTTAATTTGTAAACGTAGTGTACGAGATCGAAGCAGTAAGAGAGGGTGGAGGCTAAACGGAATAATAGCGTGATTTAGAAATATCCAACCAGTCAGGTTAATGAAAGTTGGTTTATTAAACTAATATTTTGCACATCTAGGTACACATCTTTACTGCATAATGCCTAATGAAACAAAAAATGTCTTACCATTAGTTTTTGTGCAAACTTTAAAATTTTCACTACTACCAGCAGCTTTGCGTGATCCTGAGTGATCAGAATAATTCAACTGAAGCTCAGTATTTTTGACAACAGTCGAATCGTTATTGGTATGAGAATGATCATAATTACTATAGCTATCAAGTCCTTGAATATGAGAATCTTCACTCGATTGAAAGTCATTGTTAAATTCATTATCTCCGAAAATATGTTTATCTATGTACTTTACTACATTTTCGTTTTTAACGTGGTTGAGGTAATTTGTTTTTCTTGTATTAGCTCTGTCATTTTTCTTTTTATTCGTTTTATTGTTTTGAATACGAGGTTTGTTTTTACCTTTATTCGTATTAGGTTTAATCATTACTTTCTGTAATGCTTTGCACGCCTTGCCCGATTCCTTTTGTTTTTCTACAACTGTGATTCTATCGAAACTTGAGGTTGGAGATGCAGTTTTCGGCGATTCTACATCATAATCGGCTATATAAGCGATCTGTTCAGTATGGCAGGTCTCGACTACACTAAAAATGTAAAAAGTATGTGTGGTTAAATTTTAACCTTATTCTAAAATATTTTGTTATATAATTTTATTTATTTAGTTTATACGGGTCGAAAATGTCAAAAAGTAAAGTCTCACCGAAGATCTTTTCTATTATTACGTCGCTTTGTTACTCTTTTCTTTATAGGCAACACAAAACTATCTTCCGATATTGGAGGAGAGGGTCTAAACTGAAAACGATTTATGTTCCTCAATACTGCCCAAACATCATGAACACTGCTATCGTCTGTTTTGTTCGAACCATTTTTTGGTTTATTGCCATCTCCATTATAATGATTAATTATGTCTGTTGAACTACAGTCCAAATCTAGATTGTAGCCTGCATCTCTATCATAAAATTCGAAGTCGCTGAACTTGCTTCGATTTTTCTTATGTCTTAAGATTGGGATTCTCTTTTTCGGTTTAATTGCTGCTATAGAATCTTTGTCGAAAATTTCGGACTCGTTAATATCACTCACTGTGCACGGCTGGGGTTGGGGAGCTGGATCATTTGGTAGCGTCAAAACAGACTTCTTCACTTTTCTGCTGGAGTTTTTAAGGTTTTTAATTTCGTCAGAATTTGCTCTATATAAGTTTTTAGCCAACGGAAAGGACGAAAATTCTGAACCCTTTCTGTGCATGTAAGTTTTTTCAGTAATTCTAGAAATGAGATGAAGAGCATCTCCTGTCAAATATGGAGAGCGGCCATTTTTACTTGGTTTATAATATTTGTTTTTGGGACTAGTAACGGCGTCTTCTGCTGCAGGGATGTTAATTTTCACTAGTCGACGAGAGGTAGCATTTTTGGAACTGTTTGGTGAAATCTGCGCTTTAGCAGACGTCGCATCGATAGATACATCGTGGGGAAGCGTACTTATTGCCATAGCCGTGAATTCAAATCAACGATCTTGTTTTATCTTATCAATCACCAACTAAAATAAAATGATTATTATTAAAATACTTTTAAATCCTTGAGTTCTTGATTTCCTTTCGTGATTATTTGACCGAGGTCGACTAACCACCAAAATAGTGTAAACTAGGTTCTTGGTTGGTATACCAAGAACATACTATGCAGTACCATTCAGCCTGCGCGCTACGCATTGGCGCTTGGGTCAGAATGAAGTTAGGCAGTTAAAATGTTAAAAATGTATCTTTGAAATGTATAATCAATCTACTTAGGTACTAACAGTCTCACTGTTTCTCGACATCTTCTAAATCCGGACTCGTTGCGAAGTTAGAGTTAAATAGAACCGTTAAAAAATAGGTAGTTCCTTCTCTAAAATAAAATTCTTCAAAATGGCAGGACAATCAAGAAGGGTGAAAGTGGTGAAAACGTAACAGAAACGAGCAGAGTTACTCTATGGAGAATATCTACCTACCTACCTGACATTTTTTTACTCACCTACGGCTTCTTCACAGCAATTTCGAAATGTCCCAAAAAATTGACGACCCCTACATCGAACTAAACTTAAGATTGTAGGGAATAATTTAAATAATTGAAGTAAAATCGAAATATTTGTTTGCCATTGACAGTTCTATCTATCTTATAGAAATTTATTACAATGACATTAGAGAAATTTAAAAAAAAATTAAATCAACCTGTGAAATCAACCAGTCTCTTCAACTAAAATAAAAACTTCTCTTTCACTGCAAGTTGAGGTAAGCTTGGACAAACAAAACACTAATAATTTATAAACACTACTATACCTATAGTTGTTCGCCTAGACGCCTTGAACAACCCCCTTTCGGCTTAAAAGGGCATACCCGTTACATCTTGTATATTACTACAAGTAGTTATAGGTAAAGTACCTACTAGGACAGGTTAAGGTAGGTTGTGTTTTTTCTCTTTTTTCCCAGCTTATCCTACTAAATATTATAAAGCTGAAAGTTTGTGAGTATATTGTGTGTATGTGTATTATGTATGTTTGTTACTCAATCACGCAAATACTAGTGAACCGATTGCTATAAAACGTGGGATATAGGTAGCCGGGAATAACACATAAGTCCTCCTCAATTTTGAGTCTTACTCTAATATCAAGCAGGACCGAGTAAGCTTTCTAGTTACGAAGCAGTATATTTCTATGGTGCTGGAGCCTATGTTCACGAGCCGTATTTTATATTTTATCGACGCGTTCCCGCCAAAAAAAAGGGTAAGGACGTTCGTACGTCAGCGTCAAAAAAATGTTTTCACAGATCTGTCAAGTCAGTCTCAGGAGTGCTGTCATCGCATGAATTGTGATTTTTTCGGTTTTTTACATTTTCATGTAATTCACTGGTATTACAAGTAATTCGTTATAAAATCAATCTAAAACTCACAAAATGGTAAGTCTTTTTTTAAATTAAACTATATTATAAATTACGCTTAGACTGTAATAAATATGTTTGGTTATGATAGCGTCTGAGGAACATTACAAGGCAATTTCGCTTTGTTTTCTCGTAATTTGCTGGCGGTTCCCCTTGGTTTAGCCGCGTAAATCTGGAAAGTAACTGTAATGAACACTGTTGCTTTAGTTTTACCCTTAACTCTTAGAAAAATCCAGAATTTTGTATTTAAAAACCAATTCATTGCAGTCTATTTTGGCGTACAATGGAGGCGCCGTAGTAGCTATGAAGGGCCAAGACTGTGTAGCTATAGCTACAGACAAGCGGTTCGGTATTCAAGCTCAGACGGTGTCCACTAACTTCCCCAAAGTGTATGAGATGGGCCCTGCTCTTTACGTTGGTCTGCCGGGTCTTGCTACCGACACGCAGACTGTGTTTCAAAGATTAAAATTCAGGTAAACACTATTTTTTGTTAGCTCGTTAATTTGTTCCATTGTAGGGCATTCCCCCTGCTACAGGGGTTAGACAGTGATGTGCCAAGAGAGCATCTGGATTGACTGGTCCCTTAGACTTCTTACTTGACCTAGCACCTGCCATTGAATATTACAACCGGCACCAACTGCTTTAATTCCCCATTAAGAAAGACTCGAGATAATATTTAAGCCACAAAATATCAGACAGCCATGCGTGGGATTGTATTTGTCACCTTTATAATTCCAGAATGAACTTGTATGAGTTAAAAGAGAATAGACCAATGAAGCCAAAGACATTCTCTGCTATGCTTTCGAACCTACTTTACGAGAGACGCTTTGGCCCTTACTTTGTAGAACCTGTGGTCGCTGGACTCGACCCGTATGATAACAAGCCCTATGTCTGCAATATGGATTTGGTAAGTTATAGAAATTGATGTTAGCTAAAAATTATTTAGATCAAAGTAACACTCATATGTATACACCAATTAAATAAAAGTAAATATTACATATTATAAAAGACAAAACCCCCTATGGTAATAAATTAAAAACTTGTATTTAAATAACTGTTACACTTGCTTGTAACAATGAAAGGGTTCAGAATATACCTAAATTTTCAAAAAAATTTTTGTTTCTCAACTTACAACAAAAAATTTGTTTGTTTTTATTTAAAGGCCCAACTTGAGCTAAATTCAAAATCCCTCAAAATTGTTAAATATTTTCTTGTGTATGGATTCTAGTTGACATTGTTTCCTAAATTTTAGTGCAGTTTCCAGCCAAATATGATGAAGAGTAAAATATTTTTTTATTTCTGAAACTAACACAAATGAGATAGGAATCTTGTATGTAGTTTTTTCCTGTTTTAGTAGCTGCACTTCTGAAGTATGTTTGCTTATTATTGTATGCTCGAAATGAGTAGACTGTGCACTAATATGATACATATTAAAGACCAATTCTTAAATATGTTCTAGTTCTAAAATAAATTTATTTTCAGATTGGATGTCCAAATGAGCCAGAAGACTTTGTAGTCTCAGGGACTTGTTCTGAACAACTGTATGGTATGTGTGAAGCATTGTGGGAGCCTAACTTGAAGCCTGATGAGTTATTTGAAACTATTTCACAGGTAACTATAACAAAAAACATAATATAAACATTAATTCTAAAAGTATAAAAATACTGTTTTTGAAAATTGCTTCTAAAAATCCGTACTCGGTTTCAAATCTGCGAATTCAGTAAATGATTAATCAATTTAACAATTTTATTATTATTAATAATTTCAGGCTCTAGTGAACGCGGTGGACCGCGACGCAATCTCTGGTTGGGGAGCAGTTGTCTATATTATTGAGAAGGACAAAGTTACAGAGAAACACGTCAAGACAAGGATGGACTAGAGTTATTTAACACATATTTTGCGGTTTATAATAAAATTATTTTATAAAGTAATTTACTTGGCTATTTATTTATTGGAGACTACTGCACGGTCAAGTCAAGCGTGGAAGTGTGTGTATTCTACAACTAAAGGATGAATTATACTAGACCGAGTTGTCTCCGTACCGTCCCTTTTCTGTATGAGGAAAGCACGGACGCGGCACTTCCGTAACGTTTTTTTTCATACAAAAAACTTCCATTACGGAGACAGCTCGGTCTAGTATAAATCGTCCAACATTGCTTTAGGATTGTAAGATTTTCTTGAATTACTAACACCTTTAAAAGCTTAAGCAAAATTTCCATGATTCTGTTATACAATACCTAGATCCTTTACTTGAAACTAACGTCCCTTTGAGCTTAATGAACTTTAGTTTTTTTCGAGTATGCCAATAGAAGAACTTAAAACCATGTATGTACCTTAGCATAGTCATCCATCTTTTTTTTTTTTCTATATCTTGTCGCACGATGAAATCTATATGAAAATCTGCTCACTTGTTCCATTTTAAAATAAGTGGAACTAATGTTGAATTTGTTATCATTTATAAAAAACCTGGAAATAATGGAGCTTAATATGATGAAAATATATTTGAATAGAGGAGACCTCAATAAACAGAAAACATTCCATCACATAATGTCCTACAGTGACTCGTTTCGAAGATATGGGCCTATGAAAAAACTTTCAAACAATTTCCTTTAATTGTTCTACGCTGCATGCACACACCCCGTTGTTTTACCCGCATAAGTCCCGATTCTGTGGAAATGTCGGGATAAAAATGCAGCCTCTGTAGTTCCACGTCTCAAGCGTCTGCGTACTATACAGTTTCATCACAGTCGGTTCAGTGGATTTTGCGTGATGGTGCAACTTACACCGTTTTAATATTAATGAATACATAGAGAAGCCTAACAAGTCCTAATTAGTCAATTATAAGTCATAAGAGAGACCTATATTTAGGCAAATACTTACCTATTTTTTGCAAGTGACTTTCAACGTTAGCGTAGGTGGGACAGATCTTTTCTTAACGAAAGTTAACTTAGGTTGACTTGGGAGCGCTTCTAAGTATGACCATAAGCAATAAAATAAAACACACATTGCAGAAACTTTATAAACCGAATTTTAAAAAATTAAGTTTTAATAATTTTTCATACACATTTTTTGTCTTTACAAGAGTAGACTAGAGAATTAACATTTCAACCGTGTTGCTTATACATAATATGAATATGGATTAAGTTTTAGCAAAGCTATCGATATAATAAATATATATGCAATATTTATCGGGGCTTTCGCTTCCGCCGTCACCTTTTTTAACAAGAATAAAAAAAACAATAGAAATTACATAATACTAAAAAATTATAATTATCAACCTAAGCAATGGCAACATTGACAATATCTTGAAATATTTTCGTTACTAGCCACACTGTTGAGGACATTTGACCAAGATCCTTATCACTTCACAATGTACGATAGCTTAGATCTTTTTGAATCAGAATAATGGTATTACAATCAGCTACCGTCCCATCCAACCGAATTTGAATCTAATATGGCAGTAAATAAGTTTAATTTTCGAAATTCAAAAAGATCCGTTGTGGTACACAAAATACTTGAATGCCCATTGACATTTTTGTCCCGAACAAATGAATAAGGCTTTACCACTTCAAAGACAGGTAAACATATGCCAGTAGCTGACACACTTGCATTACAGTTATTTGCACGTGCCAGCATAGTGTCAACATTAGTTTACTGGCATGTCTGTGTATCCACTGTTCCATTTGATATACCTACATGGCGTAACTCCGCCTAAAGATTTTTTCGTTTTCCCATCTCAGATTTGTTTAGTTATTTATTACTTTATTAATGATTTTACCAATCTTTAAACGGACTTTAAACAGATTGTATTCGGTTTTAAAAATTAGAACTGTATCTAGCGTGTCATAGCTGAAATCAGGTACTTAGTTGTATAAGGCGAAGTGTCTCGATGTAGCGTTTAACCTTTCCCAGAAATAAATATCAAGTCCACTTAGAACTAAATCAAACCCAACGGGAAAACGAAAGAAATTCAAGAACCGCCCCCTTAACGAAGATATTTCTCAGGGAATTACCATTATTTTTATAGTAAATTTAACATCTACAAGTAAATAATATCTATCACAAAACGTAACTTTGACGAAAATCGAAGCAGGCGAGGCGAAGAGAATCTAAATACTGATTTAGAGTAAACAAGAAAAAAAAATACATTTAAAAAAGGAAAAAATCAAACCGGCTAGCATTCAACAGTACAATCACAAGACTTGAAATTGTAACAATAGAAGTCTTATTCGAAATAGAATAATAAATAACAAAATCTTATGCCATAGTTATTATAAACTCTACTCTAGACAAACTAAGCGATCTAGTTTTGGGTAAATTGGCAAAACGACGAAAAGTTATTTTAGATTTTTATAAAATACTAGAAGCGTACCGCGGTTTCACCAACCACAAACACACCTATACAAACTTTCTCCTTTATAATATTAGGTTTATTTATAAGAGGGATGTCTTATCATCGCCATCGTGAATACGCCTTTATGATCAGTATCCTTACCATGAGTTGATCCGTGAAGTGTAACGTTAACAGTTTGGGTATGTCCGTAACGCAAAATCACTGCCCGCGCGGCCGATAAGCTGCAACCAGTGCGGTAGGGTCAAACTGTTAACATTGTATTTCACATATTTACGTAACTGTAACAGTTTGCTCACCCGTTTCCAGAGTCCCGGTCACAACTTGTTGGCCGCGCGAGGCATGATCAAACTGTTAAAGTTACAGTACCAACCCAATGTATAGGGTATTGAAAAAACATTGTATACAATTCCTAGCACAGCTTTAAACAACAGCAACTTCCTAACTCATCGTTTTAGAACATAGAGACGTATTTACTCTTTTATAAGTTCATACATAGTTAACACTTACATTAATTGATTTTACGTTGTTATATCGCAAACTTTTCACCCGGGTTGAATTACAATATCAACCATATAAAATATTTTTTAGGAAACCTTTTATGTCGATTCGACAAAATGTTTCTCGTGCTGTTATGCTGGCCTTGCTGGACTGATAAACGCTTTCTATTTAAAAATAAACTCAATGAAAGCCAACTCAATGTGACAATTTCTTAGTAATTTCCAAAACAACCTTTCTTGAACAATAAGGTAAGCAATGGAACTTTACTGCATCATAGGAAGTTTGATATTTATTTTAGAGTTATACTATTCTGTATTAGTATTCTGTCAAGTTGTAGAACAAAAGTTGTTCGTCTAAGGCTAGCTAGCTAGACGAATAACTTCCGGCTTCAATTACCGCTACCAAACATAGCGTCTACCCATGGAAATTAATTGTAGAAAAGTTTGCGATATAACTAACAACACCCTATCTAGCGGGATATTCACATTAACAATGTATATAAACATTACACGAAGGCAATACATAAGTAAGGCCAGTAAACGATATTAATTTGACAATCTTACAGCTGAATACAAAAACGCCACTTAAAACTTGAGGAGTACTTAGGTAATTAAGCAACTTCTATTTTAACAAATTTTATTGAAATTATTGAGTTTGAGAGCTGCTTTATTGTTTAAGTAGAACTTAAATTTTGAGTAGTGTTTCTGTATTCGGCCATTACTGAATCGAGTAGGTTTTTAATTATTCACCCCTCAATTATCAAATTCGTTAACATTATAATAAGATATTTGTTTATTGATTAAGAATAATGAGAACACTCACTAAGATATGACCTTTTTCACAACAACCTAGCAAAACGTCAAAAAACGCTTAATGTCAAATGGTTTTCAAATAGACAAAACGCGATTTTTTTATGCGCGTTGAGGTGCGGTCATCGGGATTGTTTCCCGCGACTTAATTGTGCGTTTTTGACAATTTTCTACCCAAGTGACATTTCGCGCGTTCGTCGTTTTGTTCCTAAACGCACAACATTTCCCACGAGTGAATGTTCTATTTTCTCTCATATAATTAATATTTAACTATGCGATAGCCGAATATTAAAGTTAAGATAAATCATAACTGTGCTTGACCAGTCTGAAATAGGTAAGAAAGTGTTCGATGTAGTTCAAAAGGCATTATCGAATAAGTAAACTATTGGACATTCAGCCTTATGTGGCAGTTTTAGGGTTGATTTTTTTTTGTACTCATGTAAATCCCTTAGTTTAAAATCTTACAGTTTACTTATCCGATGTGTCATCAGCAGTATCTTATTTAATAATAAGTGATTAAAGAGCGATAGATTTAAAAATCATCTGTGTCAATACGAAACCCGCTTATTTCAAAATACTGAACCCCCTGTTAGGGGTCCAACAGTAATTAGTGAGTATCTATGGACCCCCAGGGGTTTAAGATAGGGGTACAACTTCCCCAGTAAATTTTATTTAAGGCTCCTATTACAACATTTCCTAAAAACTATATTTTACTTTTAAATTAAGTAAATTACCGATTTAAATCTCCGAATTACCGGTTTTTTTTTTAATCTCTTATTGAGCTGAGTGTATTAACAAAGTGTCTGTATCTATTTAACAATAAAGTTTTACAAATAGTTCACGGACTATTTGCGAAATTGGCCGTTTTGCGTAAAGACAATGCAATTGTTTGACCTTATTTCCAGACACAGAATAATTCGTCAACAGATTTGAAAGCTATGTTGAAACGCCTAGTTCAATATTAAAAACTGCAGTTTTAATTTTAAAGAAAATTTGTAATAGGGCCTTTAATTCTTGAAATAATGTGAAGATTTCGCACGCAAAGCGATATTATTAAGAAAAAGACAAAATTTTAAACCGACCAACTTGTTTCGCCAATTATAATTCTACGCGATATTTTATACTTTACGCAATTTCTCGATTCAACGTTTGCTTAACTTCAGCAGTCAACGCGTTAGAAAATCTAATGAAGATTTCTTTGTCAGTTTCTTTTAGAGTCACGTTAGTTTTGTCCCTTATTTAAATACATGAATTTATTTGCATTTTTTTCATAGTACTTACAATACTAACCGTTTTGAAACTTGTCTTGGACAAGGATAACAACATAGAAACGCGATGCTTCTTCCAATTTGTAACAAAATAAACGCTACAAGACATCTACGACACCCTGTATTATTCCATTTTTTTTAAATAGAATAAAATAAAATACAAATAAAATAATCCTATTCGGCCAACCCTAGAAACGACAGGAGTAATTATTGTATTTATATTTGTCTATAGTCTACACTAATGTTATAAGCCGCAAATTACAAACTGCATTAAACCAAACTGTTTTGTTAGATTTTTTTGTCAGTGGTAATATGATTATTTTCAATAAAGCATCATATACGATGTTTTAACGATATTCGAATATCAAACATCACGAAAAATAAACTACGTATGCGTGAAACGCATAAGAGTTTTTTTTTTTTTTAGTAGGTACCGAGATTTTGTTGTCCGGTTTTTTTGTTGTTGCTTATAACATTTCTGTAAACTGTACTCATTAAAACACTCGTGTGATTTTCTCGCGCGTATTTTTATAATCGAATCTAATCTAGTTTTCAAAACGGATCCGTTTCGTCCGACTTACCGTCTCTGGTCAATCTGATTTGATACGCCAATATATTTGATACTTACAGTTTTACTGTCATACAATTTTATAAGAATTGAAATTTTGTACCGATTTTTTTATTAATTTGAAAAGTGTGCGTACCGTAAAGTCAAAATTGGTTATGTCTGACAGTAAAACATTTGAGACAGAAACTTCTCATTTTACAGTGAAATAGACTACGAAAACTACTCAAAAATGGCAGTGTTCATTGAAAGAAGCATCACATTCATCAACTCTCAAAGCTTAGCCGTAAACCGTTTCATTGAATTTATTATTAAAGGTAAAAAGGAACCCTAGAAGATCACTCTACCTACACTCACACATTATTGTTCGTCTGTCTGTCTGTCAACACCGATTTTTCTCGAGGATTCACCCACGTAAGTTCGCATTTTGTGGAAATTTGTTTGTAGGAATCAAAGACAAAACTTCCAAAAAAGTTAGTAACTCTATTGCCATTCCTAAGTGTCCCAATTTTTTTTTATTTTTGTGCCTAAATAATTGTGTCTTCTTTTGTGTAATATAACTATAAATTTTGGTGAAAAATGCAACCCCTTTTATTGGACAGACACTTAAAATGAATAAATAAACTTCATTGTATATTGTACTATAGCAGAATTTACAAATTGCTTGTTACTATGCATTTAGGGGCGCTTTGGAGATAAATCCTCAATCAAAGTCGTTATTTTGATGTAAATTGGCATTTAGTACGTTTTATGCTGTTAAATTTGCTTTTTACGGACATTTGTGTGCTTTTATGGGTAAAATTTCGCCTTCATGCTCATTTTACAGTGTAACAGAGTAAATGAAACGGTGTGACGGTGTTATGTTATGTTACGAGCGAGTAGGTAGTTCAGTTCCCTTCGATGGCTTTAGCGACAAACTCGATGAACCTCTTCCCGTATTGCTCGGGGTCACATGTCGAGATGCCGTCGACGTTGCTGCCGTATTTCACTGTCTTCGCTGCTTTCGCCGCCTGTAGACGAACGAATAAGTATTTAAAAAAATAATAGGCAAAAAAAATAAATGTATAAAAACACAGCTTGGGGTGGGTCTCGAACCCGCATCTCTCAGTTCTCATGTCCAAGCGACTAAGCGTTCGTCCACTTACGTCGGCAAATATGCGTAAATTTTAAAGCTTTTAAAATGTTTCTATGATAGTCAACTTAAAGCACTTTAATGTAAAACGGATATTAGGACAAAAATCGTCAAAGTGCGAGGATAAGACAAGATAAGATATTGTGTTTTATTGTGGCATTGCTTGTACTTTGACGATATTGTTCACATAAATGTTCAAAGCTTTATAGCCGTAACAGACGATCGATCCCGCACCGTACCGTCAAATTATAAACCGACTATTACGAAAACTTCATAATAGTTGTACATTATTATTACGAATGTAACTGGTACGGCAATGCGGTTCGATCGTCCGTTACGGCTATTACAAAGCCCAGACAGAATCGTATTAGCTTACTTGTTTTTTGACTCCATAATGCGTAAGCACGTCGATGAGAGCGACGAAGTATATCTCTTTCTTCGGAGCTCCCTCTTGGCTGGGGATGGCGTAGATGTCAAGTTCCGGGATGATGCCCTCGTAGCGCAGCGAGGTCTGGCGCGCGAACCCACGCGGACTGTCCGGCGGGGTGTTGAACCCCCATCTGAACACACGGAACATCACACCTGAAGTCACACATCTCTTGTTTCTTTAAATTTTAGTAGGTACCGATCACGATAATTCAAGAAAGCCGAACTCAAAACCCAAGATAATTTGACTTAGTGCAGAAAAGTAAAAAGAAGGGAAATAAGCTAATGTATATGCATTAGCTTTTCGAGCACTTGCCCAGCAAGCAAAGGGTTCAGGTTCGAATCCTGTCAAGACAAGAGGATTTTAGATAATGCATTTCTCCTTGTATAAAATATTTCTAGTCTCAAGTACAATATTTTGTATTACTTGGTCCGATTTTCAGAAATCGAGTGTTTTAAAATTGTTATAATCTGAACTGCCAGTTTCATCGAGACGATAAACTATCAAAACTCATACTAAGGGCTCTGAGCACGTATCAAATTCTACAGCTTTAGCTTTTTTACTTTTTGAAATATACATTTGTAACGGGTAAGTCCTCTTAACCCGGAAGGGGGTTGTTCTAGACGTCTAGGCAAACAACTTTTGTTCTACGACTTTTGAAAATTCAAACTTTTTTTTTGAAAATTTTGAGAAATGTTTCACTGAAAAAACAGCTGCTTTTGAAAATAAAGTTAATTGAAGTTTTGATTGAAACCATCAAACTAAATAAAAGGACAATATAAGGTCAATGACATCGAACTCTCAGAAACAGCTGATTTTCAAGTAAACTTTACACCTAAATTTTTCAAAAAGTACTTTGAATTTTTAAAAGTCGTAGAACAAAAATTGTTCACCTAGACGTCTAGAACAACCCACTTTCGGATTAAAAGGACTTACCCGTTACACCTTGTATTGGAATCTGCAATAATTGAGTACTGATTGGTTGAAAATAAAACATAAAACCGCACCCCACTCCGCACTTGAAGCATCAGTGAAGATGTCAAAATGTCCGTCTCGCCCTCCGCCTACACCTAGCTACCTGTTATCAGTGTCGCTGTCCGTGTCAGTGTCCTCAGAGTCCTGGTCCTTCTCAGCGCGCGCCGCCTCCGCCTCCGCCTCGCCGCGTCCGCACTCGTGGACACCCAGCAGGAGAGAATAGTCCATCAGGTGAAGTTTTGTTAGGAACTGCACAATTTAATAAGATACAATAAATCCTGTGACGAATACACAGCGCCATCTAGCCCCGTGGTAAGCTGCTAAGCTTGTGTTACGGTGGCTAGACCGCGGATATACTACTTATATTTATTTTTCTTTATATTAGTTTAACTCTGTAGTGCTCGGGCGAATACCCAAGCAAGCAAGCGCAGGCTTGTCGTCTAGACAACTTTTTTTTTTATTTAGTTCAAAGTACGGACTTTTTGCTTTCTCTTTCTTATTATTATAAGTATAGTTATAAGATAGATTTGAGAAGGGTCTAATAAATTTCATAGAAATATTTTTTATTTGATACCCGACTATAAAGCAGGAAGTTGCGGGTTCGATTAACACACGTAACAACGTACCTCAACATCAGCAGTGAGCGTTTCGAGGAGTTTATCTTTAGCAGCATCTCCGATATCAATCCTGACTCCTTGCTTTATGAAGTCGTTGTCTTTAAGTGTCGGCAACTCTTTCTCTAATTCCTTCTCTGAAGCCTCCCGGTCTACTGTCGAACCTTTCAGATCGAATTTCCTAGAATTAGTGGAAAAGGAAACAAGTATTAATACCACCCATTAAGTATTACTCAGAGACGCGAGTTCGAATCTCGCCGCGCGTTTTCGCAATATTAGCCCGCTGCTCGCCGTACCTAATCCTAGTTGTAACGTGAAGCGGACTCACCTCTAGGTGACAAAAAGTTCAATTTAGCTTGTAAACCTATGTCAAATAACAAGTAAAGAAATATGGCCTTGCTATATGATCCAAACAGCAGTGTCATCAACAATTCAGAACTTTATAGTTCTTGAAACTTGTATAGATGCTCGTTGTCTGAAATTGTATTCCCAGAGAAGCGTGTGTTCAATTTGGGGATATTTAAATCGCAAATGAAGATATATCTTCTATGCAAGCAGGCGTACTTCGACGAGTAACAATACTAAACTAAAAAAAAACATCTTCACTGAAAAACTGTTTTTAATTCCTTTATCTTACTAATATTATAAACACGAAAGTTTGTATGTATGTTTGTTACTCTTTCACGCAAAAACTACTGAACCGATTGCGATGAAAATTGGAACATAGGTAGCTGGAGACTGGAATAACACATAGGCTAGGCTTTTTAACCGACTTCAAAAAAAAGGAGGAGGTTATCAATTCGTCTGTATGTATAATTTTTTTTTTTTTTTGTTACCGATTACTCGAAGACGGCTAGACCGATTAAGATGATTCTTTTTTTAATGGATAGATAGGAGCTACAAGATGGTCCCATAAAAATTTAATGTGGATCTGATGAGGGTCTTCGGAGTGATGAACGGAAATGCTCCTCAAAAAGCATTAATCAATCCAATTGTTTATCGATTACTCGAAGATGGCTTGACCGATTGAGATGATTCTTTTTTTAATGGAATGGTGGCAGCTCCGAGATAGTTCCATAAAAATTTGATGATGATCTGATGAGGATCTTCGAAGTGAGGACCGGGAATGCTCCTTAAAACGCTGTATTCAATTCAATTGTTCATCGATTACACGAAGATGGCTTGACCGATTGATATAGTTATTTTTTTAATGGAAAGGTGGAAGCTCCGAGGTGGTCCCATAAAAGTTTGGTAAGGATCTGATGAGTATCTTCGAAATGATGGACAGGATAGTATCCCAGAATTCAATAAATTACTCATTTCACAACTTCTACCAAAAAGAATAGACCCCTAAAGAACTAAGTACAGATTGATTGGGCACCTGAAACCACCTTCTCATCAGCAAACTCCTCAATAATTAAAATAACGGTAATAATATTGTTGATTTTTAGGTAGGTAGGTATACTAAAAAGGGTAAAATAAAAAAACTAATTTAAAATTTAAACAACCGACTTCAAATAAGAAACAAAAAATATTTGAAAAAACAACCAAAAAAAGAATTGATAAAAAATACCAAAATAACCTCTACATAGGTACAGTGCCACCGACTAATTAATCTGTTTTATCATCTGAAGTCGGGCAGTTTTACTGGTTGGTTCCATATTGTACTTAGTTTAGCTGCCCGACTTTAGATGATAAAACAGATTAATTAGTCGGTCGCACTGTACCTATGTAGAGGTTATTTTGGTATTTTTTATCAATTCTTTTTTTGGTTGTTTTTTCAAATATTTTTTGTTTCTTTTTTGAAGTCGGTTGTTTAATTTTTTTATCCCGATATTTCCGCAGGAACGGGACTTATGCGGGGCAAAAACGTGGCGTGGCTAGTCATACATAAGTTATGTGTTCTTCACCGGACGCTCCACTATATCCTAGAAAGAAATGTGTCAGTTCTCACCTGTGTATATTGAGATGGTTCGAGAACACGTTCCTGGTCGCGACTAGATAGTGTTCTATACCATCGACCGTCAACCGATACATGCCGAGGTACTGTGGCAGTAGGGTCTTGCCGTGACGCTCTACTATGTACTAGAAATAACAACGTTTTATACATGACATAAAGAACACGACTAAATATTTTCTTCTAGAAAAGTTCTATAAACCTGAAACAGGACTTTCAATTCAACATCGCGAAAAAATTACTTCAGAATTTCAAAAATATCCAGAAGTTGTGAAACTCTCTATAACTTTAAGTTTTTCATATTTCAAACGTGTTTTGATTGACATTTGTCTTATAGAAAATAATGGGGTAAGTCTACACGAACCGTAAATTTAAAATACATAGTAAATCAGCCTTAGGCTAGCTTGCACAGCTTTACCGAAGTAACTAATTCGGATTATATAACACGGAATAACAAATGTCCATACAAAATGTCGAGACCTCGGTAAACCTTGCTAGCTAATTGCTAGCGGATTAGTTAGTTCGATATAGCTGCGCAAGCCAGCCTTGGAGTGCTAACATAGTAGTTGTAAGTTATAGCCTAGCGTAATTAATTACACCTACAACTTACTTACAACGTAGTAGTAGGTACTTACAGGGTGATAATGTTTCAGAAACGAGTGCATCCGTTCCACCTCCTCCGAAGTGAGCGTCTTCAGGATAAACAGTCTATCGTAACTCTGGTAGAATTTCGCCCCAGACTTGCCTGACGAGTCGTCGGGTATCGGTTGAGATCTGACGACAACAATCGCACAGTTGCACGGATATGGTTTAGAAATATTTTACAAGGAGAAATTAATTGCCAAATATCCTCTCGTGACAGGATACGAACTTATGCCCTTCGTTTTAGGTATGTGCGACTACATCAATAGTCCTATCTACGACCACTGGATGGCTGTTCACCGGAACAGTAACAAAAAGTGACACAAAATACTACTGTTATGTTTGATTTTTGTTGTTTAATGTAGGCAATTTTTTTTTTATATAATTCCTATTTATTTTATTTAATATTATCAATATTGTACTATAAGATTATAATCTATACTTATAATAAATCTGTAGAGAGGTCAATTCTGTACATGGAATATATTTTCAAAATAACTATCGGGGGGTGTTTAGTTATCGATACTGATGTCAAAAATGCAATCAGTAATTTTTTTTTCTGTCTGTCTGTCTGTCTGTCTGTCTGTCTGTATATTCGTTATAGAAACAAAAACTACTGAACGGATTTTAACAAAACTTGGTACAATAATACTTTATACTCCTGGGCAGGTTATAGAATACTTTTCATCATGCTACGATAGATAGGAACGGAGCAGTAAAGAGAAAAGTTTCAAAAACGGGAAAATTTACTCCATTTTTTAAGCTTCCGTCGCGCGTGTGCAGCCTGAATGGTTTAAGTTACACAGAAATCATGTATGACGGATTTGTTCCGCTAAACATGCCATAAAATAATAAATATGTAAATAAAAAAATTAAAAATTAAAAAACCGACTTCAAAAAGAAACAAAAAATAATTTAAAAACAAACAAAAAAAAAGAAGAATTGATAAAAATGACCAAAATAACCTCTACATAGGTACAGTGCCACCGACTAATTAATCTGTTTTATCATCTGAAGTCGGGCAGCCAAACTAAGTACAATATGGAACCAATCAATAAAACTGCCCGACTTCAGATGATAAAACAGATTAATTAGTCGGTGGCACTGTACCTATGTAGAGGTTATTTTGGTCATTTTTATCAATTCTTTTTTTTTTTGGTTGTTTTTAAATTATTTTTTGTTTCTTTTTGAAGTCGGTTTTTTAATTTTTAAATTATTTTTTTATTTTACCCTTTTTAGTATACCTACCTACCTAAAAATCAACAATATTGTTACCGTAATTTTAATTATTGAGGAGTTTGCTGATGAGAAGGTGGTTTCAGGTGCCCTATCAATCTGTACTTAGTTCTTTAGGGGTCAATTCTTTTTGGTAAAAGTTCAAAAATGAGTAATTTATTGAATTCTGGGATGCTATCCTGTCCAACATTCCGAAGATACTCATCAGATTCTTAACAAACTTTCATGGGACCACCTCGCAGCTTCCACCTTTCCATTAAAAAAGAATCATCTCAATCGGTCAAGCCATCTTTGAGTAATCGATAAACAACTGGATTGATTAATGCGTTTTGAGGAGCATTTCCGTTCATCACTCCGAAGACCCTCATCAGATCCACATCAAATTTTTATGGGACCATCTTGGAGCTTCCACCTATCCATTAAAAAAAGAATCATCTTAATCGGTCAAGCCGTCTTCGAGTAATCGGTGAACATACAAAAAAAAAAATTATACATACAGACGAATTGATAACCTCCTCCTTTTTTTTGAAGTCGGTTAAAAATATCCTGCGACAGCATGTCTATCTTTTATGGTTGACTCACAATCAATCAATTAATCAATCTATATCTTCTATACTTATAATAAAATCGTAACTTAGTGGTGTCTATTTTTAAAAGATATTTTGAAAAAACTATTTATAGGGGTATGTACTAACGTAACAGACCATTTCCGTGTTTAACTTTTTGTCTGTTTGTCTGTGCGTTTGTGCGCGCTAATTTCTTAAAAGACCGATTTGAATGAAATTAAGTATGCAGATAGCTTAAGATTTCGATTGACATATAGGCTACTTTTTTCCGGATATCAAGTCTGGATATCCGGATAAAAAATAGAAATTGCGTAATTTTGTTATTTTTTAACCATCGTCATCTATCGTCATTGATAATCATCCATCGTCATCGATCGTCATCCATCGTCATGAACAAATTTTGCCTTACTTCACCTACCTACCGCAATGCAAAAATCCACACTTAAACGGACGACCAGGGAAGTACTGATGATGCCAGGCGCGGTAGCGCCTGGCTCCATCAGTACTTCAATGGGCGACCGTTTAAGTGTGGATTTTTGCATTGCGATAGGTTGGTGTAAGAACAACGCGGGATCGCAACTTGCGCGGGTGAAACCGCGGGCGCAGCTAGTATGTAATATGTATATTACTATGGGTGGTTCGGCCTGCAATAAACAAATTTTATTAACACGGAAACCCACATGACACCGCGTGGATTTTGCTAAGAGCGAGTAATTTCATACATTTTTAGGTTTCGTGTCTCGTAAACAAGCTGGTCGTAGTTACTGGCGAAATATCGAGCTCCTTGTAAATAAAAATAAACATGGTAAATACCTCGTTAATTAATAATATTCATAATTTTTAGGATTATTAACTAACTCTGGTTAGCGCAAGAGAGGGGGGGGGGGGTGATTAAGTAACGCTGACAGTAAAGCCCCTTACCTAAAAATTCGTTTACAGCTTTCAAAGTCAAGATACAACAAAATATATTGGTAGGTAACCTAAATGGTCCTCTAACAAAAAATAGTTTTAAAAATCATGTCAACATAATATAAATGGTTAACTTTATAAACTCTAAATCGTTTTTCTTCTACTTTTAATTAACACAAATTCAAATTAACTTATAATGTATTGTAAATTACTGTTACGCACGAAACTAACTTACTCTAACATTTTGATTTTACCCTCGTCGGTCACGTAGATGGTATAAAATATATGCGTTTATGTATCGTATCGGTGTATTTGTCTGCCACAACTTTTCTCTTTGGAAACGGTTTCTGGCGTTTATATAAGTCTCATTCCGGAGTATGTTCTTAGCTAAGTTTTAACCACTAGCGTTTTATACAGCTAAGGAGCGCTATAGTAAACATGTTTTTACGAAACTACTAGTTTCACATCTTACTAATATTATAAATCTTCCTCTTCCTAATATTATAAATCCGAAAGTCTGTTTGTTTGTTTATTTGTTTGTTCCCTTTCACGGTCAAACGGCTCGACCGATTTGGATGAAAATTTACAGAGGGATAGTTTAAATGATGGAGAGTAACATAGGATATTTTTGATCCCGAAAATCCCGCGGGATCGGGACTTACGCGGGTGATAACTATTTATTGGATGAAAATTTGCATAGAGATACCTTAAATGATGGAGAGTAACACAAGTTACTTTTGATCCCGAAAATCCCGCAGGATACTGACATACAATCTTTACCTTACTTCACCTACCTCCTGACGGACGACCAAGGAAGTACTGATGATGCGGTAGCGCCTGGCTTCAATAGTACTTCAATGGGCGCCCGTTTAAGTGTGGATTTTTGCATTGCGGTAGGTAGGTGTTAAAACAACAACGGATCGCGACTTGCGCGGGTGAAACCGCGGGGCGCAGCTAGTTTAAAATAAAAACTGTAATAATGTTAGATTTGTCGTTTCGTCTTTAGAGCCCTCTGGGGATCACAGGTCTGATTGTTTCCTGTCCCAGCGGATCATTTAAGTTGTGATTCAAAGAGGGAACGCCCGCCCCGCCATGTGTTTGGTAGTAACTATGGAGTTTTTTTATTGTTTTTTATTTTTAAAACTATTGAGCATTACTTAGTTCACTTCGTTAAACTGTCTTTTTTTATCCTATTTTTTATTTTAAGACACCTCAAATTGATCCATGTAAATGTAGTCTTTGCTTTGTCCTGCTGACTGACTGACCCGCTGGACGATACAAGATTGACAAGCGCAAAATTAGTATGATTTAACGAAAAAAGGTAGTGATCATTACAATACAGTTATTAAATAAATGTGTACACAGGTAAAATGTGAACAAAGGCGAGAATGGCAGACAATAGAAACAAAAATTATCACTTTTAAATAACTTATTATAAGAGCATTAAACAGTTGGTTAAACATAGACTATGCCATTTAAGAGTTGAATCCAAAGTTTGACCGCGCCATAAAACATGAACCTGTATTGTATTTATTTTTATACAAGTGTGCGGGTGCAAGTGTACCTATACCTACGTAATGTATTAATTAAACCTATTCTTTATTTGCGTTGAACATTATTGCGGACTGATATGAGCAGCCAGCGGATATGTTGCGTGACTCATACAGACGTCATGCGTGTGTTGTAGTCGAAATTATTTGTTTACTTATATCTTTGAACTTTTGCTTTGTTAAGGTTAAGTCGAACCGGGTACGCGCCAAATTCGTAAATAAAGGTAAGAAAAAATATAAGAATTTGGCAGGTATAGTATCAAGATGTAACATTAGGTTGGAAGTAAAATAAAAACCAACGACTGTAGAACATTGTTTCTCAACTATTACATAAATTAAAACCTTTGAACGCTATGTAGCCTATAAACAATAATCTTATCAAATAAATAAATACGCAACGTCCTGCAATATTTATTTACACATCGCAATCTAGCCCCAAACTAAATTACTTTATGCATGGGTACTAGACGGTGGATATACTTCGTAATTATAATAGTTTTTTTGAATTTGCCAGACGACGCTCCAAAGGTCAATGATTTATTGATTGTATTGAAACTTTAAAGACTAATAGTTGAAAAAGAAAATTTTATTACAAAATAAAGTTACACTGCGATATCTATTTATAAATTTATACGGAAATATTTTTCTTACAATTTTCAGCTGGCATCCGGTATGACATCCCCTCAATTTACAAACCGTTCCCAACCTTAAGTTTGAACTTTGTACACATAAATATGATTTTTTGAATGTAAAGTTAAAGTAAAAACAAAACGAGTTAATATTCAAAACAACAATAAAACGCTGCATATATACTATTTGCATAGTGCAGTCGATATGACGTTGTTATGTTCAATCCATGAGGTGCAAACCTTCGGGCCTATGCTCACTGAAAATACCTGGGGCTTTTGAATTGCTTGTGCTACATTAGAGCGATTAATATAGCTCGCTTTCTTCTGAATAACGTTCGATGTAGAGGTATTTTTTTAATTTGAATCCGTGAAACGACCGCGACGAGAGGTCTCAACCATTCGCCGCAGGAGTCTGACATAGAACGAAAATCATCAGAAATCGAGCTAAGTATTTAAATCGTCCGAAGTGGCACAAGCGATTCGAAAATAAGGCTTATGTAGGCTTAGCAGATAAGCACGAGAAATATTATCTCAATCGACAAATGTTCCGCCCCCTTTTCCCGTAATTCGAGAAAAGGAGAACCTTTGTCGATTTTACAAAATGTTTCCCTTGCTATTTCGCTAAGACTACTGAAAAGGCGCGAAAACGCTTTGTGTGGTATTTTCTTGTAATTGTTGTTTAATTTAATGTTATTTAATTATTTTTTTTCCATTTTTGTAAATTTGTTAAATAAATAAATAGATTTCTCTGGTTTTGTGATTCCAATATTCTGTAGTACGTACGTACATTCCCACGCAGAATTGACAATAATGAGAAAGGGATTTAGCGGCGTGCCTCCTTCATGATTCTTCAGTGAGCATGGCCCCTTATGTTCTAGATTCTAGACATACTTACCCTTAGTGCACTAGTGGGAGTGCACTTAGTGTTTCACATAACGACCACTTAAGCAATGCCACTCCTTGAATTAGATAGAAAGGGAAAGTTAAAGATGTAGGCCTGATTAATAGCGTAGGGTTCCGTAATCAATAAAGAAATATGGTCATAGTAAAAAGTTATATCATGTTCCAAAATTGCGTGTCATTTGCATTTATGGGCCATAAAATTTTACTACCAACTAAATAGTTATGTTTCTTGGTAGTTAACATACATCTATACATATAAAAGTTAGTCTTGACAGTCAAACTTTCAGCCTAAGCCACTCGTCCTGAAACATGAAAATTGGAGGCCGATGAGTTCTTTGTCATGTGTACACTATCCAGATATCCACCAAGGGTCTTTCAAAATTCCGACGGGATCTAGAATTACGCGGGAGTAGCCGTGGGACGCTAATATAAAAATTTAAATAACGAACTTAATATATATACAGGGTGAACCATTTCGATGGGCTTTCAGACGGATGTCCTAAACTATAAGATTCGTATTTCGAAGTTTACCTTTTTTTTAACCGACTTCAAAAAAGGAGGAGGTTCTCAATTCGTCGCGAATATATATATATTTTTTTTTTTTTTTATGTTTGTTCACCGATTACTCGAAGGTGGCTTGACCGATTAAGATGGTTGTTTTTTTAATGGAAAGGTGGAAGCCCCGAGGTAGTCCCATAAAAATTTGGTGAGGATCTGATGAGGATCTTCGAAGTGAGGACCGGGAATGCTTCTCAAAAACCTGGATTCAATTCACTTGTTCACCGATTACTCGAAGGTGGCTTGACCGATTAAGATGGTTCTTTTTGTAATAGAAAGGTGGAAGCCCCGAAGTGGTCCCATAAAAATTTGGTGAGGATCTGATGAGGATCTTCGAAGTGAGGACCGGGAATGCTTCTTAAAAACCTGTATTCAATTCACTTGTTCACCGATTACTCGAAGGTGGCTTGACCGTTTAAGATGGTTCTTTTTGTAATAGAAAGGTGGAAGCCCCGAGGTGGTCCCATAAAAATTTGGTCAGGATCCGATGAGTATCTTCGGAATTATGGACAGGATAGCTTTCCAGAATGTAATAAATTACTCGTTTTTGGACTTCTACCAAAAAGAATAGACCCCTAAAGAACTAAGCACAAATTGATGGGCCACCTAAAACCACCTTCTCATCAGCAAACTCCTCAATAATTAAAATTACGGTAACAATAGGTATTGTTAATTTATTTGGCAGTCGAAAGTAGGTAGGTAGGTACTAAAAAGGGTGAAATAAAAAAATAATTTAAAAATTAAAAAACCGACTTAAAAAAAGAACAAAAAATAATTTAAAAATTAAAAAACCACAAAAAAAAGAATTGATAAAAAAGACCAAAATAACCTCTACATACAGCGCCACCGACTAATTAATCTGCTTTATCATCTGAAGTCGGGCAGTTTTACTGGCTGTATGGTTCCATATTGTACTTAGTTTGGCTGCCCGACGTCAGATGATAAAGCAGATTAATTAGTCGGTGGCGCTGTATGTAGAGGTTATTTTGGTCTTTTTTATCAATTCTTTTTTTTGTGGTTTTTTAATTTTTAATTTACTTAACAATTTTTAGTAGTACTTTAGACATTACTCGAACTACTCCAGCGACTGGATGAAGCTCCAATCACAAACTTCGATTATTCATTAGGGCCACATCATTAACAAGCCTGCGGCTACCGGACTTAAGGGCCTATATAACCCTAAAAGCGTAACAGGGATAAAGCTAGTCAATTTCAGATGTGTAAGTGAAGGACGTAAGATGCGACTATGCAAAATTTTATTGCGTAAAATCAAACAAGATAACTAAACGTTAATCTTGAAATTCAAAATATTCACAGCCTGTATTGAGCTAAGTTCAGTTCTTTCTTATACAAAGTTTTATTAGTTTTCGTACAATATTGACTGAGTAATATCACTTATTTGTATAATTTAGAGGGAAGTTTGGATTTTTTTTCTATCGAGAAAATTTTGAGGAATCGTGTTTTCACGACATTCACTTATTAGTAAATATCCTCGACTTTAATAAATATGGTTTCAAAAACTTTTATTTCAAATAACTTTTGTAGTAATTCACCCTAGAAACATCAGTTCTGGCCTACTACGGCCCCTTAATATATACCTATGATCCCCATACATTCGGACGACATTTTTACTGGACTACAGTAATAACAAGCAAAATTTCGTGACAACTACGGAACCCTACACTGCTCGCGGCCCGACACGCAAACCCTTTATTATAAAGCTGGTAGGAAAGGGCGTTGTTTATGTGGTAGGTAAGTACTATACTAAAATAGATATTATACATATGAACGTGGAAGCTGTGGGATTTAAGTGTCCGGAGTCAAGGAGCGGGTCACGGTCAATAAGGATCAAGGGCAAGAATCGTCAACGACTCATAATCATTCATTGCACAACAGTCCGGCGAACGCGGAACGCAAGCAGTTAGACCAGACGGGGAGACTCCGTGAATGCTGCGAGTGAAAAGGCACACTACGTTGTTAAAAAAAACGAAAAAAAATATTGTAAATCGTACAGCTGAACTCCGCTGACCTCAGGCGTTTAATCGTCAGGCCACGTTTGACGAAAGCACTTGCGTCGTGGAAAAGGCTCTCTTGCGCCTTGACGTCAGCGACGCCAGTAGGTGCGGTGTGAGATCGCCTCAGCGTGCTCGTCGCACCCTTAGCTCGAGCCCGTTGCCACAAGTAGTTATCTGGCTTTCTAAACCTAGAGACCATAGGACCGGGATATGGGAGGACGCCGTTACCGTAATGGGAATAGAAATAAACATAAATAAATATTGATTTTTATATAAATAAAAGGGGGACAGCAACCGAATAAAAGTTCACTCTAACCTGCTTGCAAATCTGATAGCATTTCACGGCTGAACTAGCCGTCATGAAACAATAAAGGCGAGCGCTTTAAGACCTTATACGGAGACACATCCAAGCTTGACATTTAGCCTACTTAACCTTAGGCTAAATGTCAAGACAAATCGGTTGATTAAGCTAGATAAATTATAATTAATGTATTAGCTTCACACGTGCCACCATTGTTCCTCTACCTACAAATTCATCAGTGAACTGTACCTTGTCAGGGATTCTTTGTAATCGATGTCGTCTATCCCAAATCTTTCTCTCAAATTCCTGAAGACTAGAGGGCAGTACTCTTTCACTTTGAAATGTGACGGCATATTTTCTCTGAAACAATCATGTAGTAAAACACACTTAGTTAGAAATATGTTGATTGATAAGGAGAATTGATAAGATTCTTGAGAAGTTGCTAACAGGTGTTTAGATAAAGTTTTATCATTGGAAACAGTGAGTGAATGCTACTTTCACATGTTATTTGCCTGAATAGGGGGTCAAGAATATTATATTAAATTACATTTACAATAAGAGTGCATTAATACATATTCAACACTAGGGTCAACTTACAACAAATTCATTTGATTTTATCCATGTATTTTATTTATTCAACCCCTCGGCTAACTTGAGACATAGCTGACTTGTTAAAAATAAGAATCACACTGATACCAATAATTTAGTAAGGCATATATGTGTTTATATGCATAAATGTTTATTGGAACAACCTCGAACTCTTTCATAGCATTATATTTACTAACCGCAACTGCACTTTAGATTGACACTATATGTTTTTTTATGCTTTGGAATATTAAAGCAAAAAAATTTGGTATGTTTATACATGCACCTGGAACTTAATAAGTTATTAGCTAAGATATTATTTTAGGTATAATTTTCTATTGTCCTTTATTTATATTGCAAATTAACATATTCATCATAGGCATGATGACTACATGGATAAACAAATAAATACTCCTAAATAAGATGTTGATGTAAATACTTACTTATTGAACAGATGGTTATCAACTTTGAGCTTGGAATAAGACTTAAAGTCGTCAGGTAGGAGCATAACTGGTATAGTAACATGGCTCAGTTCATTTATCTGAAAGTCATTTAACATATAAAGAATGATGTTGTTAATTGTAACATTCTAGATTTCAGTGTAAATATATATTAAAAAACAATATCAAAAGTCGAATTTAAAAAAATACAGAATATCAAAATAAGAGTTAGGAAGGTAGTTACCCTAAAATTTAGTCTTTTAGGAAACTATTGAAGCATTGTAATAAATTGAATGAAAAACTTCTTTATAGGGTTTTGTAACCAAAGGGTAGAAACGGAACTGTCTATCTGTCTGCCACCAGACTGTATCTCATGAACCGTGATATCTAGACAGTTGATATTTTTACAGATGATGTATTTCTGTTGGTGCTATTGCAGTTTGAGATTCAAAAGTCATAGAACAAAAGTTGTTTGTTTTGATGTAGAAAAACATCCCCTTCATGGTTTTTAATAGGAAAGAAATAACTCTGCATTAATCATTTTTCAACACCCAACACTTTGAAGTCTATAGAGATCCTCCTAAACAGATAGACTGAGATGATGTAAGTTTCAGATTGTGATGATTACCTTACTTGTCATTGGTTAAAAACGAACTTTTAAAAGATAGTGAATTGATGGTGTTGTTATTTGTTACATCTTATTGAACAGAGAGCCTAGTGTGATAACATCTTTATAATGTTGTGACTAAATTATATTTGGAAAATTGGTGAGAGACTCATCATAATGTAAAGCTTCAACATTTTATTTTACTAGTTTAGAGTTAACACAAAGGCATTATCTCACATTATGATAGATAAATAAATATCTATTACTAGAAGCGCCCATGGTTTCACTGTTCTCCATAAATAGACTATAACACAATAATTATTTTTCAATTCAGATCATTTTCCTATTCCTGAGATTAGTGCATTCAAACAAACAAACTGTTCAGATTTATAATTAGTATAGATATAGCAATAGATAAATCAGCCCTTTCTTAAGGTCCGAATTAGTTAAAGTAAGTTAAGGTGAGAATTAATTAAGTCCCTTAATTAATTCTTTTTTTTTAATTGTTTTATTTAATAAGCTGAAATACATTGGGAAATCTGTGGCAGGTTTTTATGTCACCAATAATTGATTTTTGGGAAAAATAAAGAGTGTTATTAAATTCTAAAAGGTAGGTCCTATAGTAATCTTATTGGTTTACATTCTAACTAGGTACGTGGAGGTATGTGGCGTTAATGATTCAGGAATGCATGGTCTCAATTTTAGGGGATATTGATGATTGTAACAAAATAATGTTATAATTTATCAAATATTTTTTATAATTTATTGCTATTATTTATTGTTAAATTGGTAACCTACTCAAGACAGAACAATGAGTAGGTTACAGGTAAAATAGGCGAGATCAACAGTCTTAATTAAGTTTCTCAACTATATCTTTTGGCTACGTATCTGAATCTTGTGATAAAATGGATCATTGGCTCTAGATGACAATGATCACATTTTATCTATTCAAAGAACATTAATCTATTTATATTCAATGACATGAAAATGATAAAAATTTTCGTGTCTCCTACCTACTTGACTTTGTGCCAAATCTCAACTTTACAATTTGCAATACGGAATATAGTTTGAATGTAAATAACAACAAACGAGTGACGACAACATAGGTTTAGGTAATGTAGGCTTGAGGTCTCGAGTTCACCCGCTCAATAGGATTACGCACCGCCATTACATCAAAGTAAAAAGAGACTTACCGTGTGATTCACACCCCACATAAACACAGACAGAAGCGGCTCATTTGCACGAAACAATTTCACTTTTTGATGTTTTACGCGAATGTGTTTCTTTTTCAATTTGCTCAACCCAGTCGTAGGAACGGACATTTTGATTTGTTTACAACTTTGCGCAGCCAAATTGATTTCACTTGTTACTCTAAGGATGAATTTAATTTAAACCATTTTGATTTATCTCTTTTGGAATTTCAAATTATCCAAATGATGAAAAGAAATAGATTTTCAGTGAGATACTCTAAAAAAAAGAACACCCATCAAAGAACGAAGACGGCTTTTTGACAGATGACCATTTGTCTGTGCTGCCAGGATTTATTGAAAAAAAGCACCTTTTTGGGGTAATTGATTCTAATGAAATGAAATGAACTATTATGTAAAAAGAAGAGTCAGTTAATTTCAACACGGCAAACAACAAGAAATGTTACTTTTGAATCAAACCAAATGTATGGGCAATACCTGCCACAAGTTAACCCTTCAGACAAAGCTAGGTATTATGTAAAATTAAAAAGTAATAAAAACATTGGGAAGTTCAGTTCTTTCCTGGCAACCTGTGTTAGCAGCATACCCATGGATGTGATGAATAAACTAAGTTACTATGTGGATTTTAGTCGATTAATCGATCCGCCGTATAAAAAAACGGATATTATTGTTATGTATTCGATATACGATCGATTATTATTATATCAAGAACATCCTTCTACGTCAGTCATCCATCAGTCACATCAGAGCCATCACATTTGACATTTTGTTTGATTTTTCGTGAAGCCGAGCCGACACCGACCAACACCGACACAGTCGATCCTCTCTGTCGATTTCAAGTTTTGGGAGTAAATAGTGGACCGCCGACGAAATTTAAAATTTTCATATTTTTATACCTCGATGAATTAGAAAATGGTGGTACCAAGTCCTTTCGTATATTGGGCACAAACAGAAAGCGTTGTGACACTAAAAGTTGACCTGAAAAATGTCGACAAACCTGACGTGAAAATTCTGGACAGGAATATTACATTTTCTGCTCAAGGAACTGGGGCAAGAGGAGAATGCCATTACGAATTTAGTTTGGATTTGTTTGATTGTGTTAAAAACGTAAGTGTAATTCTATGGTATATATAACGATCCTGCAATAGTTCGATACGCCTTAGTATAACTCAATTTGAAATGACATAGATTGATTACAGTCGCCGGGGTATCGTACCGGCATTTGATAAAGAAGAATAAAGTCCACTTTATTTGTAGGCAGCAGAGACGCTTTTAATAGGTAGATATTTCATACACAAGCAATACGTACGTATGCATAGTACGTTTTTTAATTTCAGACCAAAATGTAACGTGTCCGTTCCTTGTATTTGACAATAATTCGGTTTATTCTACTTTGATCACCTGTGTTATCCTTATATAAATATAATTGTCAAAAGGTTGCATTCAATTAAAAAATGAAGTATACATAAATCCATTTTTATAGATCTCCGGAGGCGACCATAACACGACAGTGCGCGTGTTTGACAATAGAGTGGACCTCACTATTCAGAAAGAGAAGGCTGTTTGGTGGCCACGACTCACGGCCCAGCCACAAAAACCAGCCTGGCTCAAGGTAACAAGGGGAACAACATCATAAATTACTTTTTACAATTGCTTTATATTTCCTGTAAGACAGTTGCAGTTCTATTGTTGGAATGTAAAGTGTCAGGGTTCTTGCTATCTTTCCTTCATAATTAATCTAAATCTCTCCTAACCAGTGAACGGATAAGCATTAAAGTATTCCTGAAGCTTAAGAATGACCCCAAGTAAAACAGACCTCTATGATTAAAATTGTACCAAGACATGAATCTGTCACTTCAGTTTTATTAGGATCGCCGCCGGGCCGTTATCGTTGTCAACACACAATTGGTGAAAATATAAACAAAGGTCCAAATGCTTAGCTAATAGTGTGGTGTGTAGTTTGTGCAGGTATGCATACTTCGTATTTGAGTAAGTTTTGGCGCTATTATTTGAGGTGAGTTAGTATGGAAAGGCTTCATCCATGCTCAACCGTTCACTGATCCGAACTAATCGAAAAAAAGTCTTTTCTCATTTGACTCCCATTCAATGTGATGGATTGTCTAGATAAACTTTGACCTCTGGAAGTCAGAAGATGCCCAGGACAGTGACGAGGACAAGCGTGATGTCATGAGGGACTACCCTGGAATGTATGACCGATTGCACAAAGAAGAATTAGGGTATAGGAAAGGTAAGTACAAAAAAAAATAGAATTATCTTGTGTTTTCACAATGTTGTATTGGAATTTAACTCATTTTACCCATTTTAATTGCAATACCCCAGTCCAACCTTGAAGATAGAAAGCAATGTGAAGAAAAAAAAACATTAAAAATTACTAAAATTAATATTAACGGGGTATTTACCATGTTTTGTTGTTGTTTAAATTCAAAATCAGTACAAATTAGTTTAAAATATGGAAAATTAGATTCAAGAAAAATTGATGGTAAAATATTCACCCCCCGATTTACAAACGATGATTTACATATTTATGACTAGGTTATGTTAACTTTAAAATTTCAAGTCAAAGACAAAGTTTATGCAGCTGTTAATCATTGTCCATAAGTAAGGAAATCAGTCTTTTAAAAAACCTTTCATCTAAGGAATTGTTTCAGAAGATTTCAAGAAAGTCTACCTCATACTGTACAACTTATTCCAATTTGTCGGCTACACATACATACTTACTGTAATGGCCATACGTTATGCAAAGTTGGAGTATGATTCTGTAGCGGATACTTACGAACATGTTGGTTCTGCTATGAAGTTCTTGCAGTTGATGCAGTACTTAGAAGTTATGCACCCTATGTTTGGGTATACTAAGGTAATGCTACCTCATATTCAATGATACTTTTGACACTTTAATTGTCAGCAAATTATTCATTTGAGTAATTTCATTTTAATGCTAGATGTAACAATTTCGGCATTGCTGCTAAGGCTTTTTATATCGTTTCGCGTAAAAGGAACATGTCCTGCAATATGTCTAAAATATTACCCCTAGTTAATTTCTTAATTTGTCAGTTTAAAACTAAATTATTTTTATAAAAAGTTTATAAAAAAATTATAATTTTTACTTTATATTTTTTCTATAATGTTTTCAATTGTTTCATCTTTAGACTACCTATAATTCACTTGATGTTCCACTTATAATACATTATTAGGACAAGACAATGGATTATAAATTAAAAACATAATAACTGTCACGAGTACATTTTCACATCACTGCTTTAGAAGGACCTATTAAAATAATGAACTCTACAACCTTAGGTACACCATACAAATTCCAATCATGTAAATTTCCATTACATGCACTTGTAATGCATTAGACAAATAAATGCTGGTATATTAGGTTATAGAGGATTGATAATACCAATGGGTGTTATTAGCGTGAAAGTTTGTGAGTATGTTGGTAACTCTTTCACACATTATCTACTGAACCGATTGCAATGGATCTTGAAACATACGATAGCTGAAGTTCTGGGATAACACATAGCCTTGTATTGATCATGATAGTATTCTCAAGAGTTGTATTTTCTTACAAACGCGCGTAAGAAAATACAACAACAATTTGTTTTAAAGGTCATATTGCGTGGAAGATTTATCACTAATATTATAAAGAGAAAAGACTTATTGTTTGTAATGAATAGGCTCCGAAACTATTGAACCGATTTCAAAAATCCTTTACCGATAGAAGCAGTTTCGTATTTAAATCCGTTATGTATTTGAAGGGTTCTGCAATAGTGCCGTTTTTACAAGTAAGCGGGCGAGCATTCGTGCTGTTTGCGATGATTGAAGCAGAACCGAGGATGCAGACGAAGCCGGTAGTCTTCTACTTGTTTATCATGTGGACCACTATTGAAGTCGTTAGGTAAGTACCTACCTACTATTGAAAAACAATAATAATGACGCAAATACCAGAGATGACGTCCCAGACTGTAGAGCTAAAGAGAAGACGCAGTTTCATCGTCTCATTTATCGTGACTAAGTAACGTTTCTACCCTTTTTGTTTTAATCTAAGATGGGTAATTCTTTAATTCCAGATACCCATTCTACATCTCTCAACTCTACAAAAAGGAAATCTACATCCTGACCTGGCTTCGCTACACCATGTGGATACCTCTTTACCCCCTAGGAATGGTCTGCGAAGCTATAGTCATTCTCCGCAATATACCCTACTTCGAAGAAACCCAAAAACTAACCATATCTTTGCCCAACGAATGGAACTTTGCCTTCCACATGCCAACTTTCCTTCGGGTCTATCTACTGATCCTAACATTCCCTGGCATGTATTTCGTCATGAAACATATGCACAAACTTAGAACTGTTAAGTTAAAACCTAAGATTGTTATTAAGAAGTCTAAATAAGTAGATAGTAGGTATGTAATTAGTTTTTAGGGTTTCGTAGTTAACTAGAAACCCCTATAGTTTCGACATGTCTCTCTGGGGCCTAGCTCAGAGACGCTTAGTAGTAAGAAGCTAGAAATTTGCAACAGTATTGATAACGCCGACAAAATAACAGAGATGGTGTACTTGGATACGCAATATTCACGATACTACTATCGTGAATACATTTACCTATATGTGCTACAACATAATTATAGGTAAGTTTAAAAAGAACTTATTACAGCCGAGCAGGCTTCACAAAAATATATGTAAGTAATTGAACAAATGCCATTGAAAATTAACTTTTAAAATTAATAGAACTAGCTAGTTAAGTTGTTAGTTGTAACGACTTTTTCCAAATTGCAACCTATTGTTTTATGAACTACGAAACCCTATGCCTAATTTTTATTATGTTGAATAAGGTTTAAACGGTTGGAAGTAGAGACTAACTAGCTAATTACTCAAGATTATGGGAGTTTAATTTCGTTGGTAAAAAATTAAAGACAGCGGTTAGCAGTCAGAGTGAAGCCCTATGAAAGCAGCTGTGGTTGGTCTGTATAAGACATGGTGCATAGAAAAAAGTGATTTGTCTGCACTGCCTTTGTAGCAAAATTACTATTTTTAACTAACTTCCAAAAAAGGAGGAGGTTATCTATTTGGATGTATTTTTATTTTTAAAGTTTAAGTGTATCTTAATCATCTTTAAAAATAATTTAACCTAAACCTTGAGTGTCAAGCAAAAGCGGGATGTATTTATAGTGAGATGTCGAAATTGTTGAATACCTAACGTATAAAAATTGTCACCGTTTTGTTCCAATAAGGCATATGATTACTACATTTTTGTTACAGAAAGTAGAAAATGACAAAAATGTCCGTTACAGCACGGAAACAATACACACACTCATGGCAATGTTACAACATTGCCTTGTATGTTTTGTTCCGATTGTGAAACCAAATTATAATTAGAAATTATATTAGTTAGACCAATGGGAATTATGAGTAAAAAGGCTATAAAATATCA
Source organism: Idaea dimidiata (assembly GCA_949358125.1). Taxonomy (NCBI): domain Eukaryota; kingdom Metazoa; phylum Arthropoda; class Insecta; order Lepidoptera; family Geometridae; genus Idaea; species Idaea dimidiata. The sequence continues at coordinate 10,307,361 of OX442331.1, forward strand.
AAATTGCTTTTACCCTTCATGAGCTATGCCACAGAAAGAGCCACTTACATCTCAAACTTATAACAACCCTCTGTTTCTGTCGCGGAGGGTTAATAACCCCCCCTCTTTTATGACAAGGGGGTTAATAACATCAATATTTTTCTGCCGGTTTAAAAGCGGCTAACCTTGTAAGACGCAACTAACGAAGCGACATAAGGCATTTCAGCATTATTGTGTTTGTCAGGGTATTAATTAAGGGGTGTGGTGTATTTACCTATTCCAATATAATTACTATATTGAATATTGATTGATAAATTGAAATAACTATTCATTTAGTATAAAATTCGAAACTACTAATAACTTACCTACCAAAGAAATTAGGGCAAAATGTTCAGATATAAAAAAACCTAGATTCATACTTCTATGACGGATATTATTGCTAGTAAAGTATGAATTTACTAAAATAAAGTATTAGGTATGGTATGGTATTTACAGAGCTTATTATGAAAAAATATGAATTGTTTCCCTTGATATTGAAACATGTTCTGTTGCATTTATTTTAGGTTGTGTGAACTTATTTGGTTCAAAATTGTTTATTTTCCACTGATTATGTATAACATTGTATTTTTTACATGGGAGATTAAATTTTGTTTATAAATAATGTGTATTATTTCAGATTTTAACATACCTAGTTAAAACGAAAATGGAGTGGTTCTGAATTTAGCCACGGGTCTGCTGTGACATCCTAAAGGTTGCATGGAAAAAATCGCTTTAAGCGACAAAGCCTCAATATAGATTTAAATTGTTTATGTTTTTCTTTTTATTGTAATTTTATTTTGGTATGTTACAAAATGGAATACAGTTGCACATGCATTGTGCCTAAATTCAGTGTCCAATAACTTAAAAGTATGTTATATTTACTTAGTACTTTTTACTGCTAGAATCAACACATTAAAGCTGTTAAAATTTAATAATAGCTACAAATAATAAAACAAATCTAATTTTAAAGTTCATTTAAATTATATTAGCGAACCATGATTAAACTAGTAAACTACAGTACCACACATCCAATTAACATTCAAAATGCTATTCATACCACCCAATACAACATTTTCTGGGTTTCAAAATAATAAAATTTGCTCTAAGCCTTTTTTTGAGTTTCTGTTTTATTGAAGTTTTATCATTTACAATAGTTTTGGTGTAAGAATCTGAAACTCATTCATTATTAAACCCATTGCAATTGTAATGAAAGAACAATGAGCCAATCTGTTTTGTATTCTGAATTTACAAAAAATTAAATTCATATTCAAATAGACAAGCATCGGTTTTAATAATTATTAATGTATAATAACTAAACTTTTACTTCTAACCATAGTTTGTCAACCCTATTTCTATCTAATGAGTTGGTAAATTACTATGCCAACTCATTAATCTTAGATTCATTACCTAATATGTGTCAAGCCAAAACCAAGATATCTTTCCCCTTAGTATGCACATAATGTCATCAATGCTTACAACAAAACTATAAACTGTTTTCAGTGGCTCATTGTTCCCACACCATATTGCTTATGAACGAAGCTTTATGTAGAGACGTTGGTACCATTCATGTGGGTCGGTATGAGCATAGAACTCGTGGAAGATTGGCTCGATGAGCTTGTCAGGGGGCACGAGTTTGTACACTTTCTGACCATAGTAGGTTCCCACCTGGAAGAAAATAATATGAAATAGGGTGACTAACAATATGTTTATTGTCTAAGTTTTTCCTACTGGACTATAGATTTTAAAGTCAATTTTCTAACTGAACAAGATTAAATTTTATTAGCTTATTGAACATCAAAAATCTCTGCTGATGTTGCTGATCAAAGGTATTATTTCACAGCACCTGAGTTCTAGACTAAACTTAACCAGCTTCAGACACAGAATATGTAATAATTACAAATATGAATTTGATTCCTTACCTCCCATCCAGGAACATCTTTCATCAGCTCCGCCTCAGCGTCTCTGTTCCTACGGAGTTGCTTCAAGAATTCCCTATCTCTCTCAGCCAGCAGCATTGGATAAATGGCCATCTTGGCCGACCGCATCTCGATCTCATCACGCATAACTTGCTTGTAATTCAGGTAGTAGAGGTATAGGGCTCCTGCTGTCATGCCAATATAGCCCGCAAACATAGCATATCCTAGAAAGAAAGTGTATTTGAATAAACAAGTACATTTCGACTTCTTCACAATAATACGGTGGTTCAGGTTTATATTAAATTTATAGGGGTATAACTGGTGCCATGTAATCAAACAGAGCTATGAAAGGAAATGTTAGTAAATATTTTTTAACCCAGACCTAACCTATAAAGGTTACATAATAAGGAACTACCATTTAGAAATTTGCTAAAGGTGTTTACTTACCGCTGAAATAAGTCTTAGCGGGGACTCTTTTGTAAGGTATTGGTTTGTAGCCCCCTGGCGGGGGCAAATCTTGTTTTCGGGCTAAATGAGCCTCGGCCATTTTCGATTTTGTTTGACCGACTGACTGACAGTATTGCCAACTGCTACCAAAGGTTTGTAGCTAGAATTTAACTAATGACTAAAACTCGCTAGATTATTTTTTCTTCTGGAAGTCACACTCCATTTGTGGCAGTCTCGTTATCTCGCTCATTTGTAGGTGTCTATTGCTATACTTACGGCATAGACTTACGGTGTTATTTGTCACGGAGTCCGTCACAAACATTTGTTTTTACTGCTGTACTTACAAGCATATCTCAAAACCAATAGTAGCTAGAAAAAGTACCTAGTTAAAAAAATTTGCCACAAGTTTTCGAAAATTGTACGTGATCGAGATCGAAAAGTAACTTAAAGTAACAAATTTAGCAATTTAGCTAAGTTGGCAACACTGCTGACAGACTCAAAGTCTTCTTCTTTAAAATGGGCTTTTCCATTCGGACATTTGCCAGTGTCCAATATTATCAATATTATGCAAGTTATTTGCATCGAAACAGTCAAGTCGTCATAGTTATATTCAAGTCTAGAGAATCATTTGTAAACACGGCGGCCATGTAAAACATTCTTCACGGAGCTTTGCAGACAACACTAAGTCAATGTTTTGCACCGATTTTCACTTTCATTCCACTTGTACACCTTCACGAAACTAAATTGATTAATATGCCCAGAGATATGTAAAAACTTGCTCATTGAATATGCCCCCGAAATTAAACAATTTGCACGCATTTGAACTAGGTTTCACAAAAATGAAAATTTAGCACCACATCTCCTGAACGAGTTCCCGCCAAAAACTCCCATCTTTCGCTTGACAACAACAATAGTAACGGAGGATTCTGCTTTCGTTTGTGATAGATTGTACATCGATTCCGCGGTAATTTTGAAAATTCAGCTTATTTTTTCGGCTTTGTTGTTGTTTTTCTCAGTTGAGGTGGCTGGGTAAGGTAGTGTTATATTTGTTAATTTATTTTATTGGTAATTTTCTTGTATTTTCAACCATTATTGTAAAAATCAGCCATTATTGTAAATCTATCTTGTATTTACAATAATGGTGGGTAACCACGTGCCAGACCCTGGGGCTGGGCCTTCGGAGGTGGCGTTGAATATTGAGGTGTCTTCTACAGATTTTCGTACCGATGAGGTACGAGAACATACTCAATCTGAGTCAACTTCACTTTGCCAAAAAAGAACCAGAGGAAATGAAGACGCTCCAATTGTTCACAAATCCAAGAAACAAATTATTAACTCCAGTCCCAATTCATCGCCCATTGACTACCCCTTTATTCATCCCCTCCTTAGTGAGGAAAATAGACTGTATCAGGATACAGATTCAGGCCCCTTTATAGTTCACATGAGCTTGGAAAGTGACCCGAACAAACCAAATCACATTCAAATCAATCCTATCAAAGTTGGTCGTATGCTTTTTAGAAATGATATTAAGGACATCACTAAAGACGGTATTAAACAAGTAGGTAGAAATCGTGTGTCCATACAATTCACCTCGGCAGTAGCAGCTAACGACTTTGTGAAAAACCCTATCCCCGACCTAATCCCTTTCAAATATGTTATCCCTACATACAATTTCTCCCGTATGGGTGTTGTTCGTGGTATTCCTACGAACATATCCATGTCGGAGTTTGCAGAGGTTTTGATAGTCCCTTCCGATTCTGGCATCCTCTTGAAATCAAGACGAATGCACAGAAAAGAGACTGAAAATGGTAACACTAAATTAATTCCAACCGGTACTGTCGTGTTAACCTTCCAAGGCCAAAATCTTCCCGAGCGTGTTTACCTCTACAACTCTTCTTTGCTAGTTGATACTTACCATCTTCCCACAATCCAATGCTTTAAATGTTGTCGTTTCGGTCATGTTCAATCTCAATGTCGGTCAAAACCAAGATGTTACAGATGTGCCCAACCTCACATTGGTGAGAGTTGCCCTCTAACTGAACCTAACGCAACGTGTTTAAACTGTACTGGCTCCCACTTTGCCATTAATAAAATATGCCCAGAACATACTCGGCAAAAAAATATTAAATCTATTATGTCCACCAACAATATCCCATACTCCGAAGCAGCTCGCCAGTGCCCCTCTTCACGTAAATCTTTTGCTGAGATTGCCCGAGACCAACCTTCTTCTTTTTTGTCTCGTCCTCCCCCTCAAATCACTTCTTCTCATCCTGCTAGACCTCCCTCTTCCCAAATTTCTTATAGAAAAACTATAACTCGTTCCCCCCGTTCTAGAACCTCTCCTGGCTCTAGTTATGACTTTTCAGCTCATCAAGACATTGTCAACAACCCCCCTTCTTCCCTCCCTAATGGAAGTGCATATCCTAATATCAGTACTTCTTCCTCGCCTCATGTTCTTCCCAACATTACTATGTTGGAAAATCTTATTAATACCCTTATTCAAGTGTTGACTTCGTCTAGTCACATTGTCTTACCTGAAAACGTCGCCCATAGGCTAATTAGAACAGTCGAGAGTAAGACTCACAATGCTCCCCTTTCGTTTGATTCAATGGAACTCACGGAGTCTTAGACCTAAACAATCTGACTTATTTACACTTATTAATGATCACAAACCGGCTGCCTGTGCCATTTCTGAAACATGGCTTGTTCCGGGTTCTCCTTTCCGAGTCCCGAATTATGCCTGTCTTAGGGATGACAGAGGTGACGGCTATGCTGGTTGCGCATTGATAATCAAACGTTCTCTCTCTTTCCATCAGATTATTCTTCCGTCCCTTCCTGATGGTATAAATGCTGTAGCAGCTGAAGTTTGTAATATAAATCTTCTGTCAATTTATATTCCCAACCCTAATACCTATCTTTTTTCTCTCTTAGTTAATATTGTTTCTACTTTGGCTCATCCTGTCATTATTATGGGTGATTTTAATTGCCATCATTCTTCCTGGGGCTCTTACAAATGTGACTCCCTTTCTTCCTTATTAATTGATATCACTGATGATCTCAATCTTTGCATTTTAAATAATGGTTCCCCCACTATGAGAGCTCGTCCTTTGGAGAATAATAAAAGTGCCGTTGACTTAACTTTTTCCTCGCCCTCTCTGGCTTCCCGTATAAATTGGACCGTCCTCTCCTCATCTCATGGCAGCGATCATTACCCTATTGTTCTTTCGGTCATTGATAAAAATATTTCATCCCATATCTTTTCCCCACTTTTGAAATATAGATTACCTAAATTAAATAACAAATCATGGTCAACATACGCTAAGGATGTAGACAAGCATTTGGAATCATTACCTGCCATCTCTGAAGAAAATGCTTTACTAGCTTATTCTCGTTTTGAATCTTCTCTTTTGTTGTCAGCGGACTCTATCTTCCCTCTAAAATCTCCTCCCTCAGGTAAAATCTCTCCCGCTTGGTGGGATAGCGAGTGTACAGAAATGATTAAAAAGAGAAAGGAATCCGAAATTTCCTACAACCATAATATGTCTTTAGAAAACTTCTTAACTTTTCAACAAATCTCTGCTTCAACAAAAAGATTTTTAAAACAAAAAAAAAGATTGGGCTGGTCTAATTTTTGTGAATCTTTGTCTCCTAGATCCCCACCATCTTTTGTTTGGAGACAGTTAAAAAGATTTAGGTGTGCAGCAAACTTTCAAAATATAACATCTAACGATCCTTCTTCATGGCTCCAAAGTTTCACTGATAAATTAGCCCCTCCCACAATTCCCTACATGGACCAATTTCCTTCTTCTTTACCTTCTTTATCCTCTTTTGATCCTTTAGACGATCCATTTTCCCTAGACGAGTTAAGTTGTGCCCTTTCAGGTCTATCTGATTCCTCTCCAGGTATGGATGGCATTCCTTATTCTTTTTTAACAAATTTAAATGATGCTGCAAAAAATAAATATTTATCCCTCATCAACACCTTTTTCTCTTTTGGCTCAATAATACCTAAATCCTGGAAATCGCAAATAGTCATCCCTATAATCAAACCTGGAAAAGATCCTTCCGATCCTTCCTCATATCGGCCTATCGCCCTATCTTCTGTTTTGGTCAAAGTCGCGGAAATATTAATTAAAAACAGATTAGAATGGTTTTTGGAAAAAAACAAAATCATAGCAAAGTCTCAATTTGGTTTTAGAAAAGGTTTTAGCACTCTGGATAGTTTGAGTATTTTAACCACTGACATCAATATTGCAATCAAACGAAGACAATACTTAGTAGGTGTTTTTCTCGATATAGCTTCAGCATACGATAACGTGAATCTTGCAGTTCTCAGGCAAAAAATGTTCCATCTGAACATTCCGACTAAGTTATCACATTTTATTTGTAATTTGATGATGGCCAGATCAATTACCGTTAGGTCTCAGGATTCTAATTTATCTCCTAGACTAATATGGAAGGGCCTCCCACAAGGCTCGGTTCTGAGCCCAATTCTTTATAACCTTTACACTCACGATCTCGAATCAGTTGTGATGAGCTTTTCTGAGATCCTGCAATACGCTGATGATCTGACATTATACGTTACATCTTCATCTATATCTGAGGCTGCATCGAGACTAAACTCTGCTATGTCATATTTGGGTGATTGGTTAGACAGGCATGACTTATCCCTATCAGTTTCCAAATGTTCAACGGTTGTGTTCACAAACAAACGGTTGATTCCTTCTTTTGAAATCAACTTCAGGGGTGAACATATTCCAATTAAAAACAGCGTAAAATTTTTAGGACTATTCTTGGACACAAAATTATCTGGTAAAACTCATTGTAATTACATACAGGACAAATGTGATCGTGGGGTCAACGTTCTACGTGCTCTGTCTGGAGTTCGCTGGGGTGCTCACCCTTACTGTCAAAAACTTCTATACAACGCGATTATTAGAAGCCTCTTTGATTACGGATCTTTTGTATTGGAACCTCTTAATAAAGCTTCTTCCGAATCCTGGGATAAAATTCAGTCAAAATGCCTCCGAATCATAATTGGAGCAATGAAATCATCACCAATAAATTGCCTCCAAATCGAATGTGCTGAAACTCCTCTACATTTAAGAAGACAATTCCTTTGTGACCGATATGTTGGGAAACTATTACAAATCTCTGACCATCCTCTTCTTCCAAAACTCACTCTTCTTCAACAACTTTCAAATAACGATCCCAAGTTTATGCTAGTAAAGTCCCTTTCCCGTTTTCTAAATTTACCCCATCCTGTTCGCAATTTTGTAAGTTATCCTCTGTTTTGCAATTCATATCAATCACTCATATATAAACCTAGAACTCATAACTTTAGCATCCCTAAAAATTCTCCAATTGCTAATGATCTCTATAACCAGATCATTTTGACGGAGTGGCAGGATTGGTTACCTATTTTCACTGATGCATCAAAATCCACTGATGAAGACGTAGGTGCCGCTGTTTGGATTCCAAAATTTAATTTGGCATTAAGTTTCAAATGCCCTCATATGTCTTCTAATTTTACTGGCGAAGCCATTGCTATATATGAGGCAATCAAATTTATAGCATCTCATAATTTAGGTAAATCTCTGATACTAACTGATTCTCTTAGCTGTATACAGGCAATCCAAAGTAACCCATTCAAGTCCAAAGAAAAGCTCCCTATTATTCTAGAGATCAGGGAAGCCCTGTTTCGCTGTCATGATCGAGGGATAGAAATTGTATTATCTTGGATTCCGGGTCACAGTGGTATTCTCGGCAATGAGTCTGCGGATTGGTGTGCCAAATCTGCCGCTCGGATTGGAATCCCTTCTCATCAACATATTTATTCCCAAGATATTATCTCCCAAGCTACAGCTCATTTATCTGTTGCATGGAACGAAAAATGGTCCATCTCTAAATTAATCAAAGGTAGGTCCTTCGCTGAAATCCAACCAGAAATCCCGATAAAACCTTGGTTTTTTAAATATCGTGATATTCCTAAAAGAGCCACTTCAATTATTTCCCGTATTCGTTTGGGTCATTGCTGTTCTCCAGTTCACTTGAGAAAAATTAGGATTCGGGACACTTCCCTGTGTGAATGTGGACTAGATGAGGGTGATTTAGACCATATTTTCTTTAATTGTCCAAATTCTCACTTTTCCCTTCACGATTTTCTTCCCCCGGATGTTCCTCGCCCTATAAACATGAAATCTTTATTAAGTGTTATGTCTTCCTCTTCCGATATTATATATGCCTTAGCGAGTTTTATTTTTATTAGCCAAATTAAAGTGTAATGTCCATATTTCTTTCGCATATCCTTTATTATAATAATATATTATTTAATATGTAATTTGTATCCTATATATCTTTATCATAAAGTTTATTATTTTTATCTAATCCTGTTTAGTCTTGTAGTTAGTTTAACAATGTGTTTGTATTTGTTTAGTATTTGTAGCTAGTTTGCGTCGTCTCAACAAGAAAAAATAAATAAAATAAAAGTATAATCGAGGAAAGATCCTATAATCTTTTGTACTTTCTTCACTACGTGTCATTGGCAGAATATGTGATCACATAAAGCCATTAAACTAAAAAAAAAAAAAAAAAAAACAATAGTAACGGAAGTAAACAATTTGATTAAATTTTGGTTGTCGTTTTCAAAGAGTATAATCATTACGTGTCGTTTTGATTGATCAATCGTTATTGTTTTTATTTGTATTCCGAATCAAAGTCATTATTTTGTTACTGCTACTTACTACTGAATTAAAAATATGGAACCAGCGACGCTCGATGAAGGTGTGCAAGCCGATATTCCGGAACCGGAATATGAAGACTCCACTCTAAAAATAAGACCAGCCGAACGTATAAAACTCTACCCGAAGGTTCCAATCGAACCATCAGCCTATGGGAAATATAAGAATTACAGCCGTCCCTGGATTCTTCAAGATGGCAGAGAGGCACCTGGAATTGGCAGCGAAATGAGGGATTCTTATAAAATGCCAAATAAGTCAAAAAACCTGGAAGGTTGGTAGGTCGGGTTGATTGGTTGGGTTGGTTGGTTGGGTGGAAGGATATTTTGGTACAATAAAGTTTTATCTAATCTAATCTAAGGTTGCTATATTTTTTCACGTTTACTCCCTCACTGCGAGCATTGACCTACTTGTAATTTATCATTTGATAATGCTCGAATCTGTAACATTATGTACACCTATAATAACATTAGACGCGAATGCTCGCGGTGAGGGCACATCTTTACGGCTGAATACTTAAACGGCGCTTTTTAAGTAGTAAGTAGGTACTTAAATAACTGAGCAGCTTCTAAATTCAAATTAGTTTAGTTGTTTATTAAAATAAAACTCATTTTTTTCGTTTCCGTTTTCGGCCGTTAATGTCGTCGTCTTAAATAAGTAGGTACACTTTTTCAAACCAATGTTATGTTAAGATTTGTAATGAATAAGATCGGTATTAGGCGATCGTTACACCTTCCGATTAGCAGGCTCCTTTGGTCCACACCTACATCAACATCACTCATCGAAAGAAATCCACATCGATATTTTCTTAAGATTTTTGCTGTACACGGGTGTACGACTATACGTGTGGATACTGAAAATCCATGTCGGTCATCCTGTGGACTCATCGAAAATTGTTGATTATTTTCTGACGCAATGGTATAAAATATTTTCCGTTGTAGCGTTGTAAATGACGTTGTTCCCTACATTTTGGTGTAGATTTTAAATGAAATGTCGAAAGGTATTGAAGCATAGCACGCTTCAATACCTTTCGACATTTTAGACATAATAAATATTTTAGACGTAAAAAAATATATTTTGTGTTTAAAAATATATTTATATATATATTGCAGTTGTATTCTTAAATCTTTTATCACTTAAAGTGTACATTAACTTGATTGAAATCGTATTTTCGTACTAAAGCATCTCGCCAAGTTGTAAATATGATATGTCCTAACCTAACGATTCGAAACAATAAGAAGTTTTTGTCTTGAATGAAACCACACCAAAATGTAGGAAACAATTTTATTACAAACGCTACAAACGAAAATATTAAAAACATTGCGTCAGAAAATAATCAACCATTTTCTATGAATCCGACAAGAATTTTTACAGGAAAATGCTTTTGAATCCTAGGGGCCTAGAGGTCTTTAAAAGCGTTTTCCTGTAAAAAGCTGGTTATTAGCGCAACTGCACTGGACACTAATAAGCTTACATGCATTGGTGCGCCCTGAACCACCAGCTGCTGGCTGACACCAGCTTTTTGAGTAAATGAATAGGCACATTATACGCGTCCAAACGCGGCATATTATAATGAATATGGCTAGGTAATGAAATCCAGAATAGATAGGCAACATTGACTATAACTCACTAAACTGCGGTATACCTACGTAACGTTTGTTTTATTTTAGGTATCCGTAAAAGAATGCTGACAGACTTTTTCTGGGAGCAAATGCTGGATGAAGTGATAGAGGAGCTGGCGACATCGAAGCCCGTATCCGAATACTGTTCCGAATATGATGCAAACTACGTGAAAGATGAATTTTCACCGCGGAATTTGGAAGTAACTCAAGATAAAAATGTAAGTGAGTTATTCTTATCTTCCATAAAATTAAAATTATATCTTCTTACTTTCAGTTTTTATTGAATGCATAAAGTCTATTGTGTTTCAACTTTCTCGTCTAAAAAGAATCAAAGTATAATATGTAATAGAATTGATATTCATTAACTTGACAATAAGATAGGTAATCATTATGTTTAAATACATTGTGTTTGGTACTTACTGAAAATTTCTTCATTAGGTATGATATTTTGACCACTATAGTAGGTATATACATCTTTGTACGACATAAATAGGTGCCTACGAATTTTATTCTAGTATGATTTCTATTTTTTTTTTCTTTTTCTTACTTCGGCGACGAAAATATGAAATTATGAGTTCCTATCGTGTTAGTTTACCCCATCTTAGTTTCCTACCAACGACAATTACCTAATTCTTAAATAAGTAAACGCTTTGTAAATATTTTTATTAATAATTTCTTAATAAATATTATGACGTACTCCGTGGCGCGGCGCGCGAATGCCCGACTGCAATGTAGAAGGTTGCGGGTTCGATTCTCGACCCGGCTGCAAATATTTATGCTTTTATAAGTAAATATTTGTATCTGGTCTAGGTGTATTTCTATATATAATATGTATGTATTTACAAAAGAAAAATAAATTTATGTAGTATATCCGTTGTCTTGTCACCGTGACACAAGCTTAGCAGCTTACCATGGGGCTAGATGGCGCTGTGTGTTGGTCACAGAATTATTTTATAAAAAAAACCATGTAATTTGGATAGTGAGCAGACATAAAAAAGCTTATAAAATAGTCTTAGTTTTAAAAGTTTATTAATTCGAGTGGCTAAACAAAAACATTACCTACCCTTCACGGTGGCTTTTGGCTTCGCCGTAGTCGGCCGTAGTCGCCGTAGTCGGTCGCCGTCTATACGGCTCGATTGAATACTGAATTTCAAGCGTTCTGAACACAGTCTTTATAATACTATTATTTCATTCACAGCTTCACCTGAAATATCCTTTATACGGAACTGGGTCTAGTGCCGTCACTTTCTACAGCGAAACTATGAAGAAAGTTGGACCGGTGAGCATTCCTTTACTGAACCTACTATGCTTGGCTGTGCTTCCACCAGAGCTAAGCTAGGAAGCGTAGGTAGCAATAGATACGTTTGTTAGAACCAACAAAATCGCTCATTTTATCTTCTCGCTTAGCGCAGTGGAGGTGTATAAACGGTTTAGTGTATCGAGATGGTCAATTAGGATACCTATTTACCTTTTACATACATTTGCTTTATTTTTACTTTTTAGGGAGAGATATTGGAGAAGTTCCGCCGGTGCCAATATTTTACAAAGCCTATGGAAGAAAGATTGGATAATGGTTGGGTTTTGTAAATTTCGAATTTTCTTAATGCTCGAGGCTCATATGCTGGAAATATTTTTCTTCGTTCTCTCTTTTGAAGATGTATTTTTCTTAAAAAATATATCTAAATTCAAGTTTGACGAAATTAAACGCTATATTTATAATTTTGAAGAAGCCTTTATTTATTCGTGAATTATACCTATTTTAATTTCTATTATGTGTATGTTAGCTGTGGATGTTCTTTATAAATAAACTTGAGTAGATTCATAGGCTGTAAGTAAACTATAAAAACCTCTCCTAATTCTATACATAGGTACCTAAATAGCTAAAACAAATATCTGAGGGTTTATAAAATAAATTGACAAGACAACTTGAAAACAACACAACAACCTAAGCCTAAACCGTTTTTTAATTTTAAGACTATAATCTGGATAATTCGATATCTGCTGATTATCGTTTGATGCCGGACTCCTGGAGCGAGTGGTTGATACCACTCGTTGTGGACGTGCGATTCACGTAGAAAAATTACAGAAATTGAACGAAAATCAGTAGAAATCGAGGTATTTAACTTTAATCCCTGAAGTTTTAGACAGATTACAAGGACACCCGACTCCAGCTAAACTGGGAAGAGGGGGTGGAGAAAAGAAGAATTAGGCGTTTTAGTTCCTTGTATTTGATTTTTATTTTCTTCAGAAAGAAGTGTAAAATCGGAGTCAAAAATTATTAACTGACCACTTGAGCGCATGCTTGTCCTCCGCGGTCGTTACACCATTAAATATGCAAGTTTCCTTTATCCACATCCAAAAATCGTGTACTTAGGTACAATTTCATACTTTGTTTCGATGTGTGTGTGTGTGTGTGGAGTGTGGACTAAGGAAGTCTACAAGTCTGAAGCCGGGTCTGGGCCGACTGCCATATTACCATTAACGAATTCTTGTAAAAACATGGTTTAAAACAGTAAATCTTCATCATCCCAATTATGCGGATAGGTGGCCGGTTTATAATCGCCTGATTCAGTCGTCGAGCTGAGTGTCGAACTGCAAGCGTACAATATGTTCGTCATGTATTCTGACTGACAAATGTGTGTTGGCACTGAATGACGACTGGATAGGTCTGAGAAAAAAAATACAAATAGTAAGAAAAAGAGTTTTGAATAGTTACTTGAATTATAAAAAAAAACTTTAAACATAAAACCGACGACAAAAACAGTGATAAATAAAAATGCTTCGAAGTCTGAAGTCGTCGTGGTTCTAAATAAGAAGATTCTGTTTGTAATAGTTACCTAATAGTTATACAACTTATTACGAATTCAACATTTTGCTAATATAACATGAGAGGAATTCAACATTTAACAAATTCAACTTAGTGGTCCTAAACTAGAGTGTAATAGCCTTTATTATGTAGTAGCCTACCTATCTTTCTCTTTGCGGGTATCCTTCAGGACTCACTACGTTGAATTTGCTAAATGTTGAATTCCTATCATATTGAATTAGCAAAACGCTGAAATTTCTAGGTATATCGTTTTCGACATTATAAGCAAAACACGGAAAACATGACCTTCCTAGGGTTCTCCTTCCAATGGCAGAAACTTTATATGTACGTGCTAATAAAGTCTCAAAACTAAAATTTCAGTAAGTATGCGCATATTTAGGTACTAATTACTAAGCTATTAAAATTAGAGCAGCCCTTTAACCGTGCGCGAAGTACTAGGTAAACTGTGATTCCTTAAACCATTTTTTGATGTAGGTATTTTACCACTATGCTCTCCAGCACCAGTAGTGCCACCAACGTTTTTCTCCAGTCGCAGCTTAGCGGCAACAGCTTGGCTTCTGGTCTTCTTTGCTTTCACCATTTTAAGACGATGAAAGTCTTCGCGTTCCTAAAGTAAACAAAATCATCAATTAAAGGAGTTGAAGGACCAATAATTCATGTTAAATTGCATTACTTACTCTTTCATCCATTTCTGTCATAATGTAACGTTCTGTGTTGCGTAATTTTGGTAAAATTACTTTTTCGATCCCGTTCACTTTCCTGCAAGTCAAATTAATAGTAAAAATTGTGATGGATAAAACTTCCAATTACACGCTACATTTTCGTGCAGATTAATCTTAAATCTCTAAACTCTATAGGGTTTATGTTTTTCCTTCTTTCTTTGGTTTTCTTTGTGTCGCTTGCTCTAAGTATCTGTAGACTTATCCCACTACTATACAGAGGGTCCACATAACTACGAATTGGATGAGTCCCTCCTCGTCTGCAACAACCCCAATTAATTATCTATTTCGATTAAGGCGTTTGTACATATCCACCTACAGCACACATCGAAGAAATTCGTGCACCAAGAAAGGTTGCAAACCCGATGGAGTAACGACCTCTTAAGAATATGTTTTTTTGTACCGTAAAGTAGATCTGACAGCTTCATCAAGCAAAATGCAAGTGTGTCTCAATGAAGCAAACTTTATTAGTATCATAACTGCATCTCTGAACGCTCGTTTCGCTTCAGAAGTACGATGACCACCAGCACCGAGACCTGTGAAATCAATTTATCTATAAAACATAATATGTAAAGAGCTTTTCACAAAAAGTTCAGCGAATCGAACAGGAACTTAAGTTCAAAAAGTTTTCTTTTTACATGACTGCCAAAGGAAGTGTTTTTTGCCACATATTTCTGTAAGAATATCGGCAGTCCCAATTTTTTTTTTAAAATATCTTACCTTAGAGCGACTAACCCTAATAATTTATCTATGGAGTGACCTATAAATAAAACGTTGAGATTTAAGGGCATTATCTGGTGCCACGTCTGTATGATCCAAGGGACTTCTTTATAAAAAGCACTCTACTTGTGTTGTAGGAAAAATGTCTTTGGAGTAATTTTCAAGAGAGGTCGCTATAGGATAGGTAGCCATACTTAGATTATCTAACAATACTTACCGGCGTAAAGTAAAGAATCGCTAGCACCCGTGTCTTCAACTGGCTTAAGCAGAACCGTGGACACTCCAGAAATGTTTTCCTGAATTCTCTCAACGCGTACTTGAGCCTGGTTTAAGAACTGTTATTATGAGTTATAATAAGTAGTTCTGTACCTGCACTCACAGGCACAGACAAAGTATAGCTATATAAACGTCTACATGAAATTTTGCTTTAGGCCTTATGTCCATAAAATACCCACCTTCGTTATTTTCATTGTAAACATTCTAAAAACCCGCTGATCTCACGCCACACACACTGACTGGGACTGTTGCCCAGTCTACCATATCCGTCTACACGTTTACACAATTCGTCTACGTATTATTAATTTTCTTATCATTCTACTTTTGAAACTTACCCCCCCTATATTCTCAAGAACCATAGCATTGGATTCCCCATTGCTAAATTTGACAGCAGCAAGCGTAATGTACGCTTCCCTTAGTGTATGACCCAGAATACCCTGAGTTGTTGTTAATTCAGTGGCTGCTTGTCTCCCTTTGATGCGTAGCGCTTCTACCTTAAATAGATAAGGACAATAAAATATACGTTCCTTACGGATATCCCGCACGGGCTCCTTTATATATATTCAACATAACTAGTGACGAGACATGTAACGAATTCAATAATTTCGAGTCCAATTACATTAGTAATTTTTGTAACGCGTCACTCGAGCGAGGCGACGCGACGACTGTACACCTAAATCAGTCGTTTTGTGTCGTGATTTTTGTAATGCGTTGCTCGAGCGAGGCGATGCGACGACTGTACACCTAAATCACTCGTTTTGAGTCGTGATTTTTGTAATGCGTTACTCGAGCGAGGCGACGCGACGACTGTACACCTAAATCACTCGTTTTGAGTCGTGATTTTTGTAATGCGTTACTCGAGCGAGGCGACGCGACGACTGTACACCTAAATCACTCGTTTTGAGTCGTGATTTTTGTAATGCGTTACTCGAGCGAGGCGACGCGACGACTGTACACCTAAATCACTCGTTTTGAGTCGTGATTTTCGTAATGCGTTACTCGAGCGAGGCGACGACGACGCGACGCGCTGACTGTACCTAAGGGACACTTACAGCTGGT
The DNA here is from genome assembly GCA_949358125.1 of Idaea dimidiata. Lineage (NCBI taxonomy): Eukaryota > Metazoa > Arthropoda > Insecta > Lepidoptera > Geometridae > Idaea > Idaea dimidiata. Next base: position 10,323,702 of record OX442331.1, read on the forward strand.
ACAAGTGCAGGGGCATAGGTATTTATAACCAAATCACTAGTTTCATTACGTGATTTTTGTAATGCGTTATTCGCAGCTAACTTTGATTAAGCGGATAGCTAGCTACAAACACTTCGACTAATTAAATTAATTTAAATTTCCTACGAAGTAACTTTGGAAGTTTGAGTTGGAGGTGTGAAACAATTACGAAAGCTGAATAAAAATAACTTGGCACAAAAATCACTAGTTTTGAAACAGGTTACGCCGACCAAGTAAATACTTTCGTTACGTTTCTTGAAAAATGACACGGAGATGGAGACACACTAACCGTCCGATTTGCGGGCTTGCTTTGTTTACACCTAAAGCACACATCCTTATCCATATCCTTTTCCTTACTAATACTTTATAATATAAATCCGAAAGTCTGTTTGTTTTTCCCTCTTCACGGTCAAACGGCTCGACCGATTTGGATGTGCATAGGGATAGTTTAAATGATGGAGAGTAACATAGGATACTTTTGATCCCGAAAATCCCGCGGGATTGGGACTTGCGCGGGTGAAAACTATTTATAAATGAAAATGGACACTAGGGTAGGGTAAGTGATGTAGAGTGTCATCATCATCATTGTCATCCATCGTCATCGTCACTTACTGATATATAAACTTTACCTTACTTTCCCCATTGAAGTACTGTTGAAGCCACTATCAGTACTTCCCTGGTCGTCCGTTTAAGTGTGAATTTTTGCACTGCAGTAGGTAGGTGTTCGAACAAACGCGGGATCGCGACTTGCGCGAGTGAAACCGCGGGGCGCAGCTAGTCGAAAATATTCAGTTTACATATTTTATATTATCGACATTTTCTTTCGACGTGTGTTGGTATGGACAAAGGAAAACTGCAAGTAGGATGTGGTGTACCGCTTGCATAAATAAAGATAGACACCAGGTAAATTATGTCAGTGCAGTCACTAGTACTAAGTACCTATCTTAACCTATATTACAGGTGCACTACCTTCCGTTTCAGAAGTTGGTAGCCTTTGAAAACATGATCTTGACGGCGTTTGATCTCTTTCAGCATGAATAGTGATGCGGGAACTTGATACCGGTTTTCATTCATTTTTAATTAATAAAATGGTAGGTACGTAATTCTACCTGCAGGTTTTATTTATATTTAAGCTGGAAACGGAACAAAAAAAATTAAACAAAACAATGCAAATATGATGCAAATACAGCACTCCGAAATAATACGTCAATGAATGACATAGGCTTACGGGCTTACGAAATGAAAATGATTGGCAATTTCTCGAAGACAGTTAAAAAAAAGAGTGCGCGCATGGGGCGTGCAAATACCTTAGGAGGGCGCTATCCTCAGAAATACTTTAGTATCTTCTTACTAGTCTGTGTAGCGGAGGCGCTATCATTACAGATTACAGACCACAATATATACAACACATCTAAATAAATTCGTGTACGGACACATCGACATTTTGGTTAGATGCTGCAGGTGCAGACTCAGTGAGCATGCGTGTGAGCAAAGAAATAATGTAACCGCTACGCGTGTTGACCGCTCTTAAGATGATACCTACGCCTCTAATAATTATTACAATGCTTGCCTGGGATGAAGAAAACACTTCATGTACCACAACACAATCTATACTAATAGTATGAGGCTGAAGAATGTGATTTTTTGATAGTTTGTTTGAACGCGCTAATCTCAGGAACTGCTGGTCCGATTTGAAAATATATTTTTGTGTTTTAGTCCATTTATCGAGGAAGGCTACTTTTGATCCCGATATTCTTACGGGGGTCGGGACTTACGAGGGTGAAAGTCGTGTGTTAGTTACATTATTTATCTCAAGAACGGCGGAACCGATAGGAATGAAATTTGGTATAGGGTCAGTATAGGGGTATATAAATAAGATATAGGGTACTTTAAATGATCGTATAGGTTAAGCAATGCTTGGCGTGGCAGATACGTGATGGGTCAAAAAAAAACGATCGCACCAATTATAGAATGAAATTTGGTACAAGGTTAGTTTTAGGGCGTAAATAAGATATAGGGTACCTACTTTAAATGATCTTACTGGTTAAGCAACGCTTGGTATGACATACTTGATGCGTCACACACATACCTACATAAATTCCTATCTCGTAGAATAGGAATTTATGCGGGTGAAACCGCGGGGCACAGCTAGGGGGCATATTAATTAATTTAGTTTCGTGACGGGGCACAAGTGTAAATGAAAGTGAAAATCGGTGCAAAACATGGACTTTAGCATTGTCGCCAACGCTCCGTGAACAAACATTGTAAAAACTGGCCCCCGTTTTACAATGATTTCCTATGACTTTAACTATGAAGACTTGTCTGTTTCGATGCAAATATTAATACTTGGCACTGGCTAATGTACAAATGGAATAAGCCATATTTAAGAAGAAGAAGAACCCTACGCCATCAACAGAATTGAGAACCTCCTTTTTTTGAATTCGGTAGAAAAATACAGGGTAGAGTAATCCGAGTGGATCCATACTCGGATTACTCTACCCTGTATTTTTCCTTTTTAGCAAGTCGTCCAAAATCGACTTAATACTAAATCTATTTAGTCGATTTTTGTCAATTGATAATACTTTAATAGATTCATTGGTTTTTGTCGATTGTTACGAATGTGTAACCACGTAACTGGAGTTTTGGTGGGAACGCTAAAGTCCATGTTTTGCACCGATTTTCACTTTCATTGCACTTGTACACCTTCACGAAAACAAATTGATTAATATGTCCCGGAAATTAAACAATGTCACGCATTTGAACTAAGTTTCACAAAAAATTTAATTTAGCAACACATCTCCTCAACGCGTTCCCGCCAAAACTCCGCGTACTTTATCTATGGTCATAGCCTTTTGACATTGACGGTAATCAAACATGTCATAGCTTAGAAAAGAAAGTGTGCATTATCCCAATAGCAGTATTGTTTGCTGAGAAGTTGTTAGGGATGCTTCCAATGAAAATAACAAAAATCAAGTGAATTTGAATTCTAAGTTAGTATCAAATATGTCTGGTAGTCTAGTAGATAAAGTGTACATCGGTTTGGATCATGCGCCGGCCGCTTTCGATATAAAAGGACGCATTCATGGCCCAGTGAGTTTCAATAATAAAAAAATCAATTCTCGTTCTCGTATCGGTTAATATAGTGGATGTGTACGTTCGTTTCAGAATGGCACCAACATAGAGTACATTCGTTCAGAGACGGGAGTCGTCGCTGTGCTGAAAGGTGATAAATTAGAGCCGCTGCACTTGGCGTTGCATCATACGCGGTCGGAAGCGTTGACAGCTGCGCGGTCTCTGGCGCAGAATTTGATCGAGACGATTCGCGCGGAGCTGGCGCAATGGAGCGCCGCCCAGGCGGGAGGTGCTCCTCCAATGAATGTGCCGCCTCCGAACCTGGCGACAACTAGCGCACCGCCGCCCGTCCCGCCGCCTGTAGTAACTGCCACTGTATCTACACCCCCTACAATCACATCTACCGCTCAACCACCCGTTATTCCTCCAGTGGTCAGTGTGGCCTCTGCAACCACACCTCTCATGACAGTTCGTCAGCCTACCGTCTTACAACTGCTCCCTCAGCAACAATATGTCCTTAACCAAGAAAATGGGCAACTAATACCAATCGTACAACAAGGAGTCCAAGTCTCTAACAATAACTTTACATCATTACCTATCGCTCAGTCTTTAGGTCTACAGCAGCATAATTTTGGTACTCAACTGGTTGATTTGTCGAGTATGCAGCCTGTTAATATTACGCAGTTGAGATTGAGTGGGGTCCCGTCTTCCATGTCTATGATATTGCCGAATGGGCTAACGTTTCCTCAGGCAAGCTTGGCATCAAGTGATACAACTACCGTTAGCTCGGCAACAGCTGCTCCTGTAGTTTGTGCTGCTCAAAGCACTAGTGCTTCACAGAAAATTCTGTACAGTACAGATAAAGGGGACAAAGATATCAGATATCACATTCAGGGCTCAGACACTGTGCAATGGGCAGTTCCAGGATCACAAACAATGCTTATTCCTTATCAGCAGTTGCAAGATTTGACTGCTAACCAGCAAGGATTAACTAATCTGCAGCCACAGCAATATGTTTCTGTAAGTTTCTTGCTTCATTATTACTATAAAACACGTCATATAAAATTCAAAGTCTCACTGACTTACTAATTAATAATCAACACAGTCTAAACCTATCAAATTTGGAGGATTTGTAAAGGTTTATTGAAAACTCCACAGTACTTGTAAAAGAAAAACCATTTTTTGATTGGTACAATTGATCAAGTTCACCCTGAACTGAGACCTCACAACCTTCTATCTCCCCAATTCCCCTACCGATCTGGCTCATCTTCGAATATATAAATTCGATTGATCTAAACTATGGGCATACCAAAATTAATTAAGATCTGAGCTACGATTCTCAAGTTACTGTCGAACAAACATACAAAGATACAACTGCCAGGCCCGTCTACAATAAAACTTATTCACTGAATTACAGATAGCCCCAGCTGGTGGACTACCACAGGCTTCGCTTCCTCTCTCGGCAAATCAATTACAGCACCTACAAGCCACCGGAACCATTATGCAACTCAACCAAAAGGTAAACTTTACCATTTAAACCTTTTTATAATCCATATTTGAGTGTTTAACCTCCATCTTACCCGATGGTGAGTGACAATGTGGTTTCCGATATACAATGCTTACCTAGGAAGACAGTTGAAACCTACTTTTAAATAAGAATTACAATGTATTCTTAACTGATGTTTTCTTAACAGCCAATATCAAGCGGTGGTTCACTGATCAATATAATATCAACAGGACAGGCGTCGTCGCCGCAAATTATATCTGTGAGCACTAGGTTTAAATCATGCACTAATTACCTAAATACATAGTAACTATTTACATTTGGTTTTGTGCAGGCTGTGGTTTTCTTTTTAGCTTTTTTACAGGTTTTGGTTTTTAATTTAGGTATCAACTTACATTTTTGATATTAGTTTTCTCTAACACTATTATTTATCTAAAGATCAAATAATTCAATTTTGTTTATGTTCCTTGTTTGGTTGGCAAAATTTTACCTTTAAAATTAGTGCACAGGCTTTTACCAGCTTTTAATGTAAGTAAGGAAACCTATTCATAATTCATCCCTTAAGTAGAAATTATCGTCACCCATCATCACTTGAAACATTCTCAATGCCATTAATTTTCTTTGTTTAATTTCACTAGCTTTTTTATCTATAACATACCTACCTCTAATACTTTGGTAGGCAAACTAACATCTGCAAATATTTATAAAAGAAGAATGAGGCTCCACGCAGCTCAATGTCTTTTTTGACAAAATACAAATATTATTAAAAATTACAGATTTTTAATTCCAATTCTGAGTGTTTCGGTATCAGTATAAATACATAAATATGTTACAGACAACTAGCTTAACTCTACTCAAACTATTTTCACAGCCTGGTTGTTTCTTGTTTAAATGTTGTTGAACAATTGTTGTTGAACAACAGAGACACAGTATTCAAAACCCAAGTAAGTAATCCTGCTTTACTTGGGTATATAAATGTGAATTATTTAAAATATTCCTTTCTGAAAAAGCATTATTCGTAAAAACTACATCACCTTACATGTCTTGTGAGAAATTAGCAGAAGAACAAACAGAAAGCGGCTTTGTTGCATACTATGTAAAGATGTAAAATAATTGTAATATCTTAATTATTTCAGAACGCCACAACTCCTTCTAAAAATATGAATCAAGAAGCTAGAGGTCAGAAACGGCTCTCAGACGGGACACCAAACCAGTTACAACTAAGGCCTATAGCACCCGCTGGGTATGTTTGAAAATAGAAAAACAATAGGTAAAAAACTATTTATTTCAGATGGAGAATGGCGACACGACTATTAAAAAATTTGAACTTGTTCAAGGATGTCGTAAGTCAATTTTAAATTTGAATGTATTTTTAGAGATATAAAAAATATAAACATTAACATTGTAATTTATGTACAATCGAAATCCCGGTCTTTATGACATAAAAACATATCTCTAAAAATGTACCATTTACTTAATTTCAAATCCAAATTCTAGCTCAAAATTCAGACAAAAATGACGGCGGCAAAGAAGAAATTATAATAACATTAAAATGAAAATCTTGTTGTCTCAGATTAAATTAATTGTAGACAATTCATATTAGAAATAAGTTCTTTCGTTTTTTTTCAAACAAAGTTTGAGATGCATAATGATGAAATTATTAAGTTGTAAGAAACTTTTTTCTTTATCTCTTAAATACTTCAAATTAACATTTGAAGAGGTAACAAGATTTTACAAATTATACTTGGTTATTGGCTCGGAAATCTTGCGATCCTGCCGACTGCGCCAAGTCAATGAAATAAGCGTGTGACATACAAAATATTTAATTGCTTTCGGGTAGTCTTTCAAAACATTAACAATTAGTTAAAATACCTAATCTGACAAATGTACATCTTTACTTTTATTTTGTATTTTTGAAGATCAGGAGCCAGTAACCCTGTAAGTTTTTACAGTAAAAGTTTTGTATTTGTGTGAAGTGAACAATATGTCGCAGGTCGAATGTTAGTCAAGACAAGTCGTCTTCGAGAGATTCCCGGTCATGGACTACGGCTGGAGCAGGTACATTCCAGAATTAAGCTGTTACACTTTGTATCAAAACTTAATTACCTATTTTCTCTTTATAGCTGAGACAAAGTAAAGTTAATGCGTATGCTTTTTGCGATGCGTTTATTATGACCTTTATAATAATTTTGTTATTTTACTCTTTCTTTTTTTAGGTTCACGAGTTAAATGACGTGTATACTGCAAAAATATAATAAAAACCAAAATCACGCTTATACTTTATTTTTTACGTTTAAAAAGAGCCTTATATTAAATTTCAACTCTGTATTCCATAACTACCTATTCGTGAAAAGAAAGATGTTTACAATTGATCTGGTTTACCTGGTCGGAGGGATAAATTATCCTGATACTTTTTATAAACATTTCATTTCATTCTCTTATTTATGGCTTTTATGTCAGCATTAAAGGATAATTTTGAATTTATAATTTTATGATAGATCTTGTATTGTTATAAAAATGTCATTATTATAAATAAACAACAATCTCAGCTATGAAGTGATGTACTAACCCATACCAAAAAGCGTCGCTTTATGTTTTAGGTTAATGCGTACGTATAATGCGTAAAGCGTAGAGCAGCGTAATTTCGCAAATAATTATATTTCTTTTTTCATATATTAATTTTGGATCTAAAAATGGCGCCCAACGTGGCATTCATCGCATTCAACATAGTATTTTCGTAGTATTTTTTTCCTAAAGCGTACGTACGGTCATTTGGCGACGGCGTACGGTCATTTATAGCAGGGCATGCTATAAATGACCCTAAAGGACCTTTATTAGACGGACCTACTTTTAAAAAATAAGGAATAATGCAGTGCGCGATTTTCTTACAGTTTGCCAGACCAACAATCATTGGGAGATCAAGATTTTTGTACCTACCTTAATTTTTTATAATTTTGAAATTACTATTAGTTGTTGAGCCTGGAGTTCTGGTGGTCAATCACCAGAATGCAGTGTCCAGAACCGTGTCTTCGGAATGCGATGAGAAGAACACGCAAGAAACTCACGGGATTTTAAAAGCTTAGATTCAGTTGCTGTGGCAGTTATCCATTTCGAGGATTCTAGCTTTTTAGTTGTGGATTGGTATATTTTAGTTTACGGTGTTCTTCGGTTCACATATCTAGTCTGTGTTGCTTTTCGGCGTAGGCTAAAGTAAAGCAAATTATTTTGGCGTAGGCGGTGGGCGAAGGTATACATTTCTTATACTTAATTGCAACGTCAACTAGATAAACTTATTTGTCGTGGCAACGATGTCAAACATATAAACTTTCGGCGATAGTTAAGATCGCTTATAAAGCACAGCAGCAGACCAGTTTGTTAAATGGGCTTTCGTTAGGTCGGGTCTTCTACATTAGCTCACCGTTGGACTTGGAGATACCCTACCTAGCCATAGCTATGCAACGACTAACCTGAGTTCGTAGGAATTGCAGCTAATTTACGCCACTACAAATGCGGCTTTCCTAAAAATAAACTATTTTGAGAATTTGCTTTTTGGAGGTCCTTGCCCTACAGTGAGACAAAATAACGGGTTAATTATTATTATTTTAATTTACATAGCGTAGGAAAAGTAGAATATAAATACGCTGGCTCTTTTGCCTAATTAATTATGCTGTGTGTTTTTTTTAATAATATACCCTTAGAGCATAAGATAGGCGCTGATAACATGCATCATTGCCTTATTTCAGATTGCAAAACAATTACTTTACAGGATCCATCAGCGGCATATCGATGACGTGCCTGATTTCTCGTATTGCATGCGGTCCATAACTTTTACTTAATTTGCATTTGGGAAATGATTTCTTTCTTGTATATTTTTGCAGACCGATGAGTACAGGGATTCCTAGAACAACCATTTTCTCTCAATTCCCATCTCTTTAAGTAGTGTTTTAAACGGTTGCATGAGCAATACTTTTGTCTGTCATTTTAGTGCGTGTTGCTGCGTAATTCAATATTCGTTTTCAGTTAACAATTACTGGACTGGAGTACTTAGTTGGTGTGGTAGAAATTATCATATTTTTTATTTAGGTTACATTGCATGACGCCTTAAAATTCTTTCAACAACTGACCGAGTCAAAAGAGGGAAGCGATCGTCAATCAAAGAGCTGCATACATTCGCATGATTCACACAATAAAATTTCCTTTTTAGTGGAATTGGCATTACGCAATAAGCAATCGACGTGGCTTAAGTTTCGACAGTTTCATCTTTTTTATAGGACCAGAAACAGAGCAATGTCATTCAATCTTAGCATAAGCTGTTGCGTTAAAATAATGGGATCTATTCGTGCATTTTGCGTCAATGTCGAGCGATTCAATTATTGCGTAGGTACCCAAAGGGGGACAGAAGTAATTTTGTGGGAAAAGAGAATAATTAATAAATTCTGCATACGTTATACTTCAATAGCTTTTTACAATCATTAAATATGTAGATTTTAAAAATACAATATGCTGTTATGCGTAAAATAGACATCTTAGTAAATCACTCATAAATATTAATGAAAAATGAAATTTCAGCTAGAGAAAACACTGTTGTCAGTATGGGAATGAAAATTAATCCGACACAGGGAACTATCATACATGTATCCTCCGGACAGCAGACTAAGTAAGTTTTTATGAGCACACCTCTATGAAAATACGCTATTTTCCCGTCGTGAAACATTATAATGACCAACTTTATTTACTTTTCAGCGTATCAGCAACAGGCATAAACCAAGACGGAATGTACATCCGTCAAATCGACCGCAACGCTATACAAATACAGAGCAAGGATCATAAGCAAGAGCTGGGTAAAGTTCAGAACGCCACGCAAAACGTACAGATGATAACCGTCCCTCAAGGGATGACTGTACTACAGAACCCTCTAAATATCGGCCAAGTTCCAGTTATAGGGCAGCCTAATAGCCAAGTTTACATGATACCTACGAATACGCCTAACCTAGGAACAATTCAAGGAACTTTACCATCTGGATTGATCGGGCAACAAGTGCTACCTGGGCAAAATGTGCAGGTTCTGCAACCGAATCAGTTGGGAGTCCCGGGTGGAGTGCAATACAATGTTCCATTAATGCCGATGAACATGCAGGCAAATTCCCAATACATGCCTGGAATAAATTTAAATACGCAGCTATCAGCGCAACAGTTGAATGCAGCTTTAGCTGGACAGTTGAATAACCCTAATTTAGCGGTGTCTGGGACGATACCAATAGTGCAAGCTCCACCCGCGTCTTCGCCCTTAACTGGAGCTCAAATCCCTGTCTCCCAACCGCCACCTGTTCACCAAATCTTGCAGCAGAACTCCTTTATTACACCGACTTCGCAGTACGCGAGCATGCCTCAATACATGATGTCGAATAGCAACGCCATAACCGTGCCAGCTAACAATCCCACCGTCCAATACAACATACCACAGAATCAGAACACCTCATCCAACAATGGCGGTGGGCAACTTACACAAGACACTGAAAACACAACAAACAGTCAAACAAATTACATTACTTCTTCATCTCAAGAAGGATACTTGCCTACAGCGACAGTCCCTAACCAGAATTACCCTACAGACGGGTCAAATACTCAATCAAACTTCACGCAGCCTCAATCAGTTACACCAAGTTACAGTGCGAATGGTAGCACACCTTCACAACCTTACGGCAGTCAAACGACGTCGCAACCGCCACCAAATTACCCAGCAAACGGGTCAAATCAAGCCGCTAACTATGGCACAACCACACCTTCGAACAGTCAGAACCAGTCGTATTCGCCTTCAACAACTCCAGCACCCAATCAAAATTACCCTGCACCTAATATGCCGAACATGCCGCCTAATCAAAATCCGTATCCAAACGCTACGGGACAGAATTTGGCAGCATACGCGAGTAATCAGTATCAGTACAACAGTAGACCATGGTTCAGACCTCGTTACGGGTCCCCACAAGGCTCGCCCTACAGCTCCGGCACGGGGCCGCCTGGCATAGGCGTCCCTCCTCCGTCTGGTTACTACAACTATTGGCAGGATAGCTGAGACTTGGAGAACATTATCGGAAATATTCTAGACCAGTGATAGACTTTGGGTTAGTGTTACGAAGACTGCTTTACGGATACCTACATGAAATGTTAAGTTATCTAGATAATATAGAATTTTATAAATATCATTATCGTTTTACTTAAATTTATACCTACTTACGACAGAGATGCTAAAATGAAACAGCGAAGTTGAGTTGCATTTATCTATAATTCTACAAAACATGATATGCTGCTTCTATCTATATGTTTGTTATACCCATACATGAAAAAATATAACATCTTTATACTAATTTATGTAGTAAATACATATCCACAAACGCTATTATAATAACAGTTTTATGTAGGTATTTGTCATGTAACATACTTTATTTTACAGATCTTTTTAAGACATAAAATTTTAATTATGCAACAATTATCACCATATTATTTATGAAACTTATTTTTTTTATAATGAGATGCATTTATGCAATTATTGATAAACTTTTAAACTTACATCTAAAATACGTAGAGATCGAGTCAAAAATGGCGGCTTTAAGTTACACACATTAAGTTTGACGCAAAATCTACGCAAGTATATAAATTACATAAGTAATGGGACTAGAAGATCAATTTAAAAAGGTTGTGTATTTATTTATTTATACAGCAAATAAGAGACGGAGCTACTCCAAGCTTGAAATATTAAGTGCTAGGTTTAAATTAGAGTTCTGAAACCTTTAAGGTATTTAAGTAGGTACACGGTTTACTACTGCTGCCTTTTTGAGGTAGTCTGATAATTTAGGAATAAAATAGTTTTTTTAACAAAACGTTCGGGACTATGTCCCTTTAAAATGGCCCGTTATGATTCTCGACACGTTTAAAGCATGTCTGGGTATCGGGAATCGTGGAGGGGCATCTTATAATAATAAAAAAATAAAGTTTAACATTATTTACACCCTGTTACGTCAAAAGGCATATTTTATCATTTTAATGACTTTTCGGAAATACAAAATTTGTAAAGTTCAAAAGCTCGATTTATATTGTCCAAAATACCGTCTCGTCGAAGCCTGGCACTGAATTTTGAACACATTTGTTTTATACCACGTAAGAAGCCACTTTTGGCACTTGTTGGAACTCTCGTACATACATACTGCCATGTATGTATGAATAGATTACCAGTTAATATGTGCCTATCACAGTTTTGACTTCAACCAAGTTCGATTTATAATAAAAAAAATCAAAGACAGAAAACACAAATATAAACTATTTAAAACCAGGATATTAACTAATCTTTTTTATTTTATAATATTAGATGTTCTGGACATGGATTCTAGAATGTCTCACCAATGCCTCAGCATCGTTAGGTACCTCAAACAGTAAAAAATAAGTACCTCTACAACCTCATTTGATTGTCTGTTTGTCATCTCACCACAGATTTTCTCAGATATATTTTTAAATATATATATTTTTTTAATTAAAATCGAACTTGGACTAAAGTGTTGTATTTACCTGCGTCCTAGACAGCACCTATCTTTACTCTCAGAAACTAAAACGTGCATAGATTTGGTGGGGATAAAAACGACTGACACTCGTAACAACTAAATAACAATAAAAAAACATAGCTTACACTCTAAAATGTTAATACTTATCGTTTTTATACTCTATACAGTTAGGAATTATGAAAACGTGTCTAAAAATACACTTTTAAAACTAACACGATTTGTACCCATATTTACATTTCTGTTTCTAGATTTTCTTTTGTTTTAGCGGTGTTAAATTGAAATGAAACTCATTCTTTCTAGTTTTATAAGCTCTATGCGTACTATAAGTATATTGCTGCTTTGAGGTAACCACTGGTGACTACCACGGTACGTCGAAACAGCAATGTAAAGCAGTTATCAATTAGATAGATAATAAAGGTCTTATTCGCGTAGATATTGTTTTTTTTTTAAATATTAACGAGACGTTTCGAAAATATTACAATAATCTCGACTAGGAAAAAAAAATGTAAATATGTGTCTAAAATAAGCTGATATATTCTACACCACAAAGTATGTCTGTAGGTCTAAAAAGGAAATTATAAGAAATTAATATCGAAAATGGCTTTTTGAATATGTTCACGATAATTACGCACTGTACCGGTCTGTTACGTAGATTCGAATACCGTCGTTGCTAGTTCAACTATGACAGGTGCACAGTTATCGTGCACAAAGCAATTCTCATTATAAATCTCTTGAAAGAACCTTTCCAAACCCCGTGTACTGACTGGAGTATTATCAAATTGAGTGTCACTGAAGGAAGCACTTTATTGTAGCCGCGCGCATCGCGAGCAGTAGCCGTCGTTGGCCGGACTGCCGTAGTACATGCAGAGGTGTGCCAGGCAAGGCTTCGGGGACGGCGGACGGTCGTCGTAGAACGTGGACTTTGACAGGTAAAGTGTCCGGTCCTGTGCCGGCTTGATTTGCCCGGGCCTTGTGGTGTGAGTGCGCGCCGTCTCGTGGCTAGTTCGGTCCGCTTCCGTGTAGAACTGGGACCGCCCGGTGCCGTAGCGGGGTTGAGACGGTGCTGAAGCTTGTTCTTTACGGATCTTTTCTGTTGTGTAACTGTAATAAATAAGATATTTTGTTAGGTAGGTATTTAACTACTATTTCAAGTCTCCTCTAAATGGTTCATTTAGAAAACTAACATTTCTAAATGAACCATTTAGAGATTTATTACAAATGTAAAAGTGTGTATAAAAGAGTTTGTTTTATACTCCTTCACGCAAAAACTACTTAACCGATTACAATGAACTTAGATAATTTGAGAAAGGCTAAATTTCAATCCTGACATTCCTACAGCATCGGGACTCACACGTGAAATAGGGGCGTAATTCATAATTGTTTTGTTCAATAAACAGAGCAGTGTCGTACTACAAGAGCTTGGATTACCTTCCCTGTTCCCTAAAGAATTCAAGAATCACAGTGAAGGTAGGAAAGACTAATGGAATGAATCCTTAGTGGCTACTTAAGGTTATTTATCGAGTTTCTAGATACCGTCATAAGCAGGTGTAGTGACTTTTAACTCTAGAGCGGTCACCTGTCCCATCAAACTAGTACTGTAAAAACCACAGAGATGATATAGAGTAGAGGTGTTGTAATTAGATTTTCCTATGGAACAACGCGTGACAATTTGCGGGCTTAAGATCCGCACACTTTTTACGCCCATTCAAAAATGAAACTCCTGGACCTAATCGGATAATGGCGTCGCGCCTCTATGTTACAAAGTGAAGCTATCTATTGTCAATCGATTGACAAAGCTGCTATGGTCACGCCCATTTGATGACGTTAAAAGGCCCAATATGAGTAGGTACTCTTAGTATATCATCATCATCATCAGCCTGTTGCAGTCCACTGCTGGACATAGGCCTCTCCAATTGTACGTCCACCTAGATCTATTTTCGGCTTCTCGCATCCAATCTGTGCCAGCCTTCTTGCGCAAATCGTCGCTCCAACATACCTGAGGACGTCCTACACTACGTTTACTTAGTATATGGTCTGTGGTACAAACAGATGCGTCCAACCTGACCCCTCAAACGAGTTTTTGGCGGGAATGCGTTCAGGAGATGTGTTGCTAAATTTTCATTTTCGTGAAACTTAGTTCAAATGCGTGTAAATTGATTCATTTCGGGGGCATTACTCAATTTAGTTTCATGAAGGTGTACAAGTGTAAATAAGAGTGAAAATCGGTGCAAAACATGGACTCCAGCTTAGTGAAGCTTAGTGTTGTCTCCAAAGCTCCGTGAACAAACATTGTAAAAATGGCCCCCTTTTAACAATGATTTCCTCGACTTGACTTTAACTATGACGACTTGACTGTTACGATGCAATGCAAATTACTTCTATAATATTTTTAATACTTGACACTGGCTAATGTCCAAATGGATTAACCACTCCTCGACCGAAGGACGGATCCGTCCAAAGGCGTTGTCGACCGAAGGACGGATCCGTCCTGTGATTTTTTGATTTTTGTTTATTTGATTTTATTTTTTATATAAGGGGTATTAGGGGTTAAAGTATGAAATTGTCGATTTGTACTGAAAATCTTAATTGTTTATTTTTTAAATTTTTAACAAATTTATTTAATCAAAATAGTTGCCATTATTATCTATACATTGCTGCCATCTAATGGGAAGGTTATTAATGCCTTTGCGATAGAACTCCGACGATCTAGACTGCACAAACTGTGTGAAAGCATTTTGTACTGCCTCCTGGGAAGAAAACTTCTTGTCACGTAAATAATTGTCCAAATCACGAAAAAAATGGTAGTCCGTTGGAGCAAGGTCTGGTGAATACGGAGGATGACGAATGGTTTCTAAGTGCAGTTCCTGAAGGGTCAAAATGGTTTCTCGTGCTGTGTGAGGTCTCGCGTTGTCGTGGAGCAATAATGGTGAAGATCGATTCACGAGTCGGGGCTGTTTTACTGCTAGTTTTGTCAACATGGTTCGGAGTTCGGCACAATAGACATCTGCCGTAATTGCTTGACCAGATCGAAGAAAACTATAGTGAATAACACCATGCTGAGACCACCAAACAGTTACCATTACATTTTTTTGATAAGTTTTGCTTTAGGACACTGTTGTGGCATTTGACCTGGGGTCAGCCATTGCATTTTTCTTTTCCGGTTATCATAAAGAATCCACTTTTCATCACATGTTACAATTCGATCTAATATTCCTTCATTTCTGTACCGGTTCAACAAGGCAACACAAGTTTCAACACGCGTTTCTTTCTGCAGTTCAGTCAAATCATGAGGCACCCATTTTTCGTATTTTTTTATTTTATTGATTTGACGCAAGTGAGTCAATAAAGTGGGTAAGGTAACGTTAAACCATGCCGCTAATTCCTGGGTAGTTTGACTAGGATCGGCTTCCACTATCTCTCTTAACTCATCGTTATTCACCTGTGTGGGCGGTCTTCCTCGTGGCTTGTTCTTTAAGTCGAAATTTCCATCACGAAAGCGTTTAAACCAAAATCGCACGGTGCGTTCATTAGTAGACCCCTCTCCAAACGCAGCATTGATATTGCGGGCTGTTTCTGCCGCGTTAGTTCCGCGTCGGAACTCGTATTCAAAAATCACTCGAATTTTCACAGTATCCATCTTTCTTGTCTAAATTGAATAACAAAAACAATTGAAAGTCGATATTCAAATGTTTCACATTTTTTAAAAAAAGAACATCACAGAAACCATTTGAAAAAAATTTCATTCGAAAACCTCAAACCATGAAGATTCTATGTCAATTCAAAGAACCTATTGCAATAAAACGGCAATTTAATACTTTAACCCCTATTATTTTGGTGTGAATATGGTTTAATTGCCGGCAGGTTGAAAAACTTTACGAAAATAAATCAACTTCCGTCAAAAAAAAGTTGTCCGTATCATCAATATTGCCTGTCAAAAATTCACGATTTGGAAAAATAATATTCCCGCCATTTGATTTTTTATTATTTTTGTTTTTGAAGTTGGATCCTATTTTGATGTAAATATGGTTATTTTTTTGTTGACAAGTACTATTTACGAAATACAAAATAACGTGCGGGTGGAGTTGTGATAAATAATGGTCGAAGGAGAAGCAACTGACCCGATCCAAGCCTCATTGAGATAGTTCTTGACCATCTCCTCCTGCACGGGCGCGCGCGCCGCCAGCACGCGGCAGCACAGCACCTCGCACGTGGCGTGCGCCCCCCCCCGCACCAGCCCCTCCTCCGGGTTGCTGTGACTGCCGCTCGCGCTGCCCTTGCTGCTGCTGCTGCTACTGCTGCCGGTCCCCCCGCCGCCGCCCGTCAGCTTCGCCATCGACCCGAAGTTCTTCTTGATCTTACTGCTCATCGAGCGACCGATGCTGCCGAATTGTTTCGCTACGGAATTCATCTGTGGATGGAATTGAAACGCTCGATGAACGCCTAGGAAAACCAAATAAATATAGGACATAAAAATAGAATTGGAATTTGTAACTCGGTAACGAAACGGAATGTTGGAAAAATGGTAAGAGATGTAACATGCTTCTTAGATGAACCTTAGTAAGTATAGTTTACTTGTCTTGTCTTTCACGCAACCCATACCTGCTTGGAGCTCTTATTGGACAGCGCATCGAGAGACCTCCGCAACTCCTCCGACGGCTGACAGCTGGACAGACACTCCACCCGCTCCAGGTCTAGATACGCGGCCAACATGGCCGCCCGCTGGTACTCGTCCGGCAGCAGCTTGTTGATGGTCTTCTGGTCAGGTTCCAAGTCCCAGCGGAAATCTTCGCCGGGGTCTACGTTGAATCTAAATAAATAAATATTGCACATTACACACAGTGCAATCTAGCCCCAAACTAAGCCCTAGGCTTGTACTATGGGTACTAGACAATGGATAATATACATATTGTACTTTTTTTTTTTTGTAAATATATACATAGAAAGACACCCAGACCAGATACAAATATTTATTTTTAAGCATAAATATTTGCATCTGACGGGAATCGAACCCGCAGCCTTCTGCTTTGCAGTCAGACGTACGCCCGACGCGCCACAGAGGCCGTCGAGTTCTTTTGTCTTTTAGATGACTAACAGAATAAACGTTATGGGATGCTAGCGTCTCTAAAGATAAAAGATAATTTATTTAGTCAAAAAATTCGTATACAAAAATTATAAACTTACAGACATTCTACCTACTGGCGTCAAAATATTTCTAGAATAGAGTAGGTAAATCTAAGCATAAACTAAGTACGAATAAAATTTATATAAAATCAACAATCTTTAACGTTTAAGTGAGTAGGATCTGTTAGTATAGGCATTTTTTATTATTATTATTTTATATGGATGGAATATGGCCAATGTAATATAGCCATGGTACTAATTCTAAGTATACACCTACATATACTATATACATACTGTATACTTAGAATTAGTACCTAACATACTTCGCTGTTTCAACCGCAATCCCGATCTCGTGGGAATACCAGCTATCTAGCTAGAGGCTCAATTGTAACAGATAGATGATTGCATAAGACGCGATAAACGGTGTCGAATTCGGTTCTCATCCTGATGTGTTTTTAGATGGATTTTTCTTATAAAATATTTCTTGAAATCTCGTCTTGATCGATGCACTTAAAATTAACTTAATTACTCTTCGCAATTACTGTTAAATTTATTCTTTTCAATGTAGTCGTGTAGCTCACCTACATTATTTAATTTCCTTTAAATAATAAGGCTAGGTATAAGGACAGGGAAGAATAAGACTCTTAGAGGCTTAAGACTTCTCATTTTAGTTTATCAATGGGCAGAAGTTGTTTAAGTATTTTCCTCTTATTGTAATTATTTAATTGTGGTGTGTTGCAATAAAGAATTAATCAATCAATCAAACTCCTATATCAATGAGTGTATGTACCGTATCGGCAGCGGATTCCCCTGGCTGTCCTCGAGTGGCACCCTCGCACCGTCAGTAGGTAGCGGCTCGCACGGTACCAACGCCGAGAAGTGGCCCGCATCGTACGCGAGCAGGATGGGTGACTTGCTGCACTGCTCCGGCGCTAACTCTAGTGGGAGGTAGATCCCGCCGAACGGGATCGGGGCTATTGGCTCGCCTTTGAAGTCCTGGAATGGTGAAAATATAGATATATTGTATGGTCAGCAAAAGCCGTCGACCTCATTCAAATTTTTAACAAACATAATTATGGGCTGTCAAAAACATTTTGAAAATAAAAGAGTAGACAAAGAGTTATGTTTTGACTTTGACAACCCACAAATTATGATGTATAATAATGATTTAAAGCAACTTCTTCTAGCCAACCATTTGCGGAGATGAGCCTGTAAACAAGGAGGTCCTCAAATTGGGTACCTTTCGTCAGTGGATCTTACACTGACAAAAGAGCTGGACTGGTCCAGTCAATCTCTTCCATAATTTTACCTTCAATTTGTGGGAAGCTGTTTACCTCACCAATAATTGCCAGTCTAATAAATAAAGTCATTTGTACAACATACCCTGAGTGCGACATCAGCAAACACCACGACCGGTCTCCGCATGACGTGCGCTAACGCCAGCACGTGTAGATGCTCTAGGGCGGCATAGTGCGGCGCGGCGGTGGGCGCGGCTCGACGGCGCGGCTCCGAGGACGCTGCGACGACGCACGCCGCCCACTCGCGGGCCCACTCCGCCTCTGATGGTGTGAGGCCGAGCGAGCGAAGTGGACCGCTTTCGCACCATCGCCAGCGGCGGTTTATTGCGTCTAAGGAACAGTACCAAAGTTTTCATAAACTAGCCTGACTGAAGAACCGTAGCCCAAGATAGATTTGTGGTGGACGCCTACAGAACCTACTAGATGGCGCATTAACGCTTTTATATTGAAAAGCGATAGTGTTCTGTGTGGATCTATGGTTTTAAGATAAAAAGATCTATATGTAAGTAGAGACAAAATTTTAGTTTAGATTTTCACATTCAAAAATAAGTTGATAAACATTTGGTTTGCGTAATATTTGCATACTATCTTAATTATTAACCACCACTTGAAAGCCTAGACCACATATACGCGGTGCTTCTGGAGCTTTGTCATACTGCATAGAAAACGAACCGATTACAAACAATACAATAAAAACTGGACTCTCCGAGACCCCATTACATGTCATCTGCATCTAAAACAGCTACAAATATAAATCAAATCAACTCACTAGTAATATCCTCTCCCATCTCTCCAGACAACAAAGCCTGCACCTTCGTCCGCAACGCCAACAGCCTGTCATGGAAGCCGTAAGCCGCGAGTGACGCCGCGTGAGGTAAGCAGTTGCCATCTCCGGAGGTGGCGAGAGGTAAGAGCCTCGGCGCGCCCGGGACACGACCGTGGCGCCACCAGTTGAGTATGTTTGCTGATTCGAGGGTGACTAGGGTTGCTGTCTCGAGTAAGTCTTTCTCAAGAAACGTTCTGAAATTATAATAACAACCGTTAAAACCTAAAAAGAGGTGGAGATTTTTTCCTAAAAGCATTACAATTTTTAAAATGCACTACGTATAAAAAAAAATATACTAAACTAGCTGCGCCCCGCGGTTTCATCTGCGTAAGTCACCTTACCTAGGGTAGGTAAGGTGACTTACGCAATAGTTATATGGTACTTGTCGCGTCGGGGAACGAGGGAACATTAAGTTACCATCAACTTCTATGACACAATATTCCTGCGTCCACCGATGCAACAACGTTAGGTACCACATACCTACTCAAAGACAAGAAATTTGCCTTCGGCTTACGTCTTACAAGTACTTGCCAAATTATTTTTACCATTTTAAAGTTTGGTTTTGTTTTAACTTGTTGTCTACATTTTTTAAGTGGGGTTTTTTCTTTAATTTTTAATTTAATTAATGCCATAAATGAGTAGAAAATATAATAATGTAATATTCGGCATTTATTTAATGCCAATGTATGGTTCCGAAGTCGGTCGAAAGTGGTTTAAATTTAAAGTCGATCAAAAATACTTGAAGCTGATTTGAACATGAGGTGTAAATCTTAGATATACATGTCTCTAATAAATGTATTATGGTTAATTCTTTAAGGTGTGCCTTCTCAGTAACTAAAAAATTCTTTTATAGTCTTACTAAGTAGAAGAATGTCCTATCTGAAACTATGAACTATGGAGATCTCACTAAATTTAAAATAGTTATTACACCCAGTTTCAATTAAAATATAGTTAGGTATTTTATTAGAAGTAAATTTATAGCAAGTTAGTGAAGCTTCACTAAGCCTTTCAATATTAAATCTATAAATAGGTATCTTTTTGTGAAATAAAAATGTATAAGGGTCAGAATCAGAGAGGCGAGCATTTTAGGTTTTCAAATATCTGCGAAAAAAAGTTTCCTTTTTAAGAAAACTAACAAGTGGAGTCTGTTGCGTCAGTTTCCACAAGCCTTTCTTGTGAAGGGGCACGCACAAAAATGAATATTTTAGAAGTTTTAGCTAGTAATAAGAATAATACCAGGGCCATAAGTCATTCCGGGAACGCTTTGATTTATTTTGTAAATAATAATATAACCAACGCATTTAAGAATTGCCTTCAATAAATTGTAATAAAACTGTTCCTAAATCGCTAAATCTCGTTATTTTCTATATTTTTATGATCAAACACTTATTATTCAAATAACTCTTAATAATTTTATAATTGGTGTAAATTCGGCTCCAAATTTTTAGCTTATTGTATACAGTGTTGCACTACGTTATTTATAAATAACATATATACAAAGGTATAAAGGTTATTTCATCATGTATATGCAGTATTTAATTATAGAATTACATATTAGTGATTTATTTGCCGTTTTTGTGATGTTCCCGAAAATGATGTGTGTTCCCAAAATGACAATGAAGTTCCCTAAATGACATTGACGTTCCCTAAATGAAACAAACGCCCGGTTTTCGGGATATTTTATGCATGAAATTAATACACATTTAGGTACATATTATATCTTTATTTGTACATAAGGGTAAGAAAACACGTGGAGGGTATTTACGTGAGGCCTGGCACTCAATATTCTTTGTAACGATGATTTTAGGTGACCCCATACAGCATGAGCCTGATGGTCCAAGTTATCACTTAAAGTGGAAAATAAAACCGTTTCAAGATACGTATCGTTTTTGGCATAAAAACCCCTGTGTGCATCGATAATTGACCTTTAGAAGCTCCGAATCTAATCGATTGAATCTCTTTCCCATATTTTGTCATGTAATTTTCAGCGAAATCAATTTGAATCATTAGCTCTGTTTCTTTTAAATTATCTTTCAGTTCTCTTTTGGCCTTCAAGTTTTCACTAATTCCATAAACATGTTTTTTCATTGAAGAAATATCCGCAGCTAAAGATATTTTCAATTCCTTGACTGTGCTTGTTACAGTAACATTTTTAGTAAGTTTGACACGGTTTTTTTCTCTCCTTTTATGATTCGGTCTTCATTTGTTACCTGCCACTGAAAATATTGGACGGTATCCTTATTACTCCCAGATTCTAATTTGATCTCCTTGCAATCAACACATAAACCAAGCATACAATCATAAGAAGTAATGTCACAGCGGTACGCTTTTATACACTGGGATGTGGAATTGTGCAGCAGCTCTCCTAGTCGGTTCAATTTGTTTAGTTTGTACTCAAAATTTTCGTGTCTTTCACAAAAACAAGTATCTCGATCCCGTTTTGTAGGTTGCACTACCCAATAAGGCTTCTCTCTCAAAAACGTCGAATAAGATACTCGAACCTTTTTTTTCTGTCTATACTTTTGAGAATTTATTCTCCACAACTTTCTCTGCTTCCTTTTCTCTTTTTCAGTCATATCACTAACAGTTTTTACTTTATTTTCAGCTTTCTTTCTTTGGTAATATTCCCTATCTTTCAGTCTCTTCAATTATTTTTGTTCAAGTGTCATTTTATCTAAAAACTTGCGCTTCCTTGCATTAGCCTTTTCACGATGCCTTTTATAGGCTATACTGTCCTGTTTCAATCTTTTTTTCGACTTCTTTTTCCCTTCATTTTTATCGTTTTCTATGTTAATCGTACTAATTGTATACCTAAAATCAACATTTGACATTATTATGTTTTTTAAAAACCTTGGGCATTAATTTATATATATTTGTCATGCCGGCGTCAAGCGTGACATGAAAATATTTATCGAATAGTCATTTCGTGAACACTCGAATCATTTTGGGAACGTCCATCATATACGAGAACGTTCCCTAAATGACCGTTACCGAAATGACTATTCGATAAATATTTTCATGTCACGCTTGACGCTGCCATGTTAGATATTGGTTTTAGAGGTTATGAACGACTGAGTTGCAATATCTATACGAATTTTGCAAAACGTAAGCAAATTTTGGAAAAACTAAGTTACAAACAGCGTTCACGTAGTGACAGGGAGTTGAAGTACGCATCACATATATCAGACTAAAAAGTCACTTACCAACAAAATCGAATTGTTTGTTTTCGTAAACACAACACACGTTATTTTCTTTGACTAGCGAACTTCACACTGCTGCTCACTAACGCCACCTAGGGTATGTTGTTTTAACTGCATTGTACATTGTCTATCGCGTTCACGGAATGATTTGATAAACGTCAGACACTATTTGAAGAGCCAAAATGTGAACATATTAAAGTGATATAAATTTAATTTATAGATATATTTGTAATTTAAGAATTTTAAAACCTAATAGTAAGATATGACATTTTTAAATCGTAATTGTATGCATCTTTGACTTGTCGGTACTATGCAACATTGTATAAGGACGCGTTCCCGGATTGACTTTTTAGACCTCTTTTTGATAAAAATCAAATAAAATATTATAATACAGAAGTAAATATGCTAATTGCCTTGTAATTATACACAAAACCTTTATTTTGGAAAAACTATTGTAGTAATATCATGTTATTTTATTTAAAAAAACCTTGTCAGACGTACAAAGCTCACCTCTCTGATTCTGACCCATAAATGTTTTTCTCAGAAAGGAAAATAATTCAAGCTTTCTGGGATTTAATCACGGTCTACTACGCTTGATAATTCAAGTACAATAAACCTACGCTTGGGCATGAACGCCTACGACTAGCAGTCGTAGGTAGTAGGTAGGTAACAATTAACAATAAATTCGAAGGTATCTTTATTTTTATATTTACATACAAACGAATTTAGCCCTCAAGGTAAAATATCAGCAGATTTTTGCAATATCTAGGATCTGCTCATTAAGATGATTTCTTTGAGTTCAAATACGATAATATGGTTTTTGTCTTGTCTAGATAATGTATTCCAGTGTTAATTAACAGGCCCAATTTTACCCATTTTTTCAATCAAGATCGTTTCATCTGTTCGGGAGCTACGATGCCACAGACAGACAGACAGACACGTCAAACTTATAACACCTCTCTTTTTCCGTTGGGGTTAAACAGAGAAAGTCGTTAAATTATATACATTTTAAGCAAATACAAAAATTGGAATACCTAACTCATAATATTCCTTTCAACGCAACTACACTTATTAGTATTATAAGTAATGTTGTTCTTGTTCCATTATATCTTAGTTACTATGGATACAACTCGAGAAAATATAAAAAAATATAGTGATTAGGCAGTGGTGTGATTTCCAATAGGTAAAAACACTACTTTTATCTATAATTGACAATCAACAAAAGTACTGATTTGAATTGCGAAATACCACAAATCTTAAAAATATGTATTTTTGCCTCTCCTGAAAAGTGTCGATTTTGAATTATGCCCTTTTTGACTAGAGGCTCACGATTGAATGTTGGCAATTTCAACTTGTATGCAAATCTAGCGCCGCCGTATCAAAAATTAATATGTATTGTCAGAGGCATCATCAGTAACATCTCTATCCTTTTTAGCCTCGAAATCTATTACTCATGTTTTTACGGCTTATTATGAACTCATTATTTCTAGTTTTACAAAGCCACCTAAGTTCGGGTGTTTTACTATAACGTTCCATCCCGGTGTTCCGTGCCAACCCAGGACCAGGACACCTTAATCGTTGTTTTATAACTAGAACTAGTGACCTCGTATAGATCGTAAAAATAATGGTTGCGCAGCACATTAATTCGCCATAAACCATTTTTACCAAAAAAAAGGTCAAAATAATAAAAAAGAAATATGTAGGAGAACGCGTCGTCAATCAAGTCAAACGAAATTAGCTCAATTCGCTACAAACATTACTGAGTAACTAATATTACATATTGAATATTTTGTCATTAATTGCAGTTGCAATTACTGGCGAAAAATAAAGTTCTGTAAAAAAAACGAATTAAAACATGGTCAATACCCTTAATTGTAGTGAAAACAATCATGTTAGTTTAAAATGGTAACTCAATTTCATTGCAAACAACTAATGAAAACATTATTTGAAAAAAAAACACAACTTATTCATATAAACCGATGCACGTGTACTGTAATTTGCGAAATTCTTCATAAGAAGTAAATAATAGCACGATTCCTTTTAAAATTAAAAAAAAACAGACCAAGTGTGAGTAAAACTCGTGTACGAAGGGTTCCATTATCACAAAACATCACGTCACAAATTTTGTTGTTTTTATTTTACTCTGTTTTATGTAGCGGCTACACAAATTCATCATCTGTGAAAATTTGAACTGTCTAGCTATCACGGTTCATGGTTCATGAGATTTAGCCTGGTAGCGGAACAGATAGACAAACGGACAGTGATGTCTAAGTAAAAGGGGACTTTTACACTTTGGAAATGGAACCCTAAAAATAAGTTCTACCATATTTGGCCGGTCGATTTAGCGCAGTTTAATGAACTTCGCTGAATGTCATTCCTCAGTAAAATATTAAAAAAAACACAAGTGTAGGTGTAAACAAAAGTCGAATGTTGCTTGCGTGTATATAAATAATAAAAGTTGGCGTATTGGCGTGTTTGGAGGTAAAGGGTTCACAATATATTTGGGATTCACTAAGAATAATTTATAGAATAGGACTGGAAGGTTCTATTTAGTAAATTTTTTAGAGAAAACAAATAAGAAAAGAGACGGTCTAGCGTTTTTTGGGTCAGACAGGGTTGTAAGTTAGAAGACAAATTGCTTAGCAATACTTTATTGACGTATATGTTTGACTCGCTTAGTCTCAAAGACAAATGTGTATATTTTAGTTTGCATACAATTTTCTTTATATGAAGTCTCATTTCACCTTGATATTTAATGAATTATAAGGCAAATACAGAACAAAAGAAAGAGAGACCTAATTATTTGTCTTGATCGTTGTGACAGATAACAATTTAGATGCAATTTTATAAGAGCGTTAGAATATCTAAATGACAATTGTAGAATGCTCAAAACGGTAATGTAAAGGGGATATAGTAAGTAGGCAATCCCCATAGCTACTTAAAATCGGTTACTAAGTCATTGAGCGATAAAATAGTGTCATAAACAACGACATAAACATGTACTGTTAGTGATAAATAAGTTGTATAGGTATGTCGTTTAAATTTATACAACTAGCCTTATAATCAGTGCAGTGGAACAAAATCCGACTCGTAATCCTTAGTGGCTGCACCGGTCTACGTATCGAAGTACAGATAAATCAGCTATATTACAACATAAAGAGGCGAAGCCACTCGTCTAATAAATTTTCTTTACAATTTTGTATTCTTAATTTATTACATGGTTTTCGCGATTTTGCATAATAAAACACTTTATTTATCGGGTTCAATCGCGTTTTATTCATGATTTTAAACGAACCGAGCTTTTGCCAACTTTACAGTTGTCTTTTTCAAGGTTAACTGGTTGGCTGGTTTTCAGTCAACCTTGAAAAAGCCAACTGTAAAGTTGGCGAAAGCCCGATTCGTTTAAAACCATGAATAAAACGCGATTAAACCCGGTAAATAAAGTGTTTTATTTTGTATTCTTACCTAAAATCAGGTGGATAGACGGATATGTCTGGAAGCAGGAGTATATGATCTGAGCTGAGGGTGTTGGGTTCAGGGTCGGTGTTGCTTCTCAGTGCCCAGACCAAACCCTCGTTGTCTGTCGCGCGGGATATGCCACGGGATAGCTTGCGACCTGGGGAAGGTAATGGTAAAGTTTAGTTAGAGAATTATGCTACGGGATAATTTGCAACCTAGGGAGATGATTTACTAAATTCTACCAATATCTGGGATCTGGTATCGGATCGGGGGAAGGTATTTGGTAGAGTTTAGGTGAACGCTATATGATCTTAAAATGTAGATCTCTAGAGCTTATGTTAGGTTCCCACGAAATCGGAACTAACGCAGGTAAGTGGGGATTTCGAAAAATACTTTCCAAATTTCTACTCTCTACTTTTAGTGGTTTTGATTGTGCATTGATCCATCAGTCAGTCAGGACAAAGCATTTATAGATAAAAAAATATTGGGTTTTATCGCGTAAGTCCCAATACCGTGGGGATATCGGGTTAAAAATTATTTTCAACTATTCGAATACCAAATTTCAAACCACTCGTTCACTCACAAACAAAATTTCGAATTTATAATAATAGTAGGCTTTATGTTAATTATTATCTAGTACCTAAAATAATACGTACTTGATTCGCATTCTGGAGCCGGTGTGAGCACCAAGTTGGAAGGCGTCGCGAAAGGCATGTTCAACTCGATACTACTGACTGAACGTTCAGGTACGATGACGTCACCTCCTGCCCTCGCCTTCAGAGATGCGCCATGCACTCTATCTGGTGACACAATCAGTTAAAATTACACTCAATACCAATCGTCACAAGAGCTATTTTTAAACGTTATGATTCGTTTATTATTTCAGTCCGTGCGTGGATATTTATTTCGGGAAAGACGCTTGGACGGCTGGATGTTTGACCCGAATGTAGTACCTACTTCGTTTGAACAAAGAACAAATGTTTCTAAAGTAAATAGGTACTGACGTCGGGTCGTTGTGTGCTGTGAAGACATTCGTTTTAAATTTTATTAGTTTGTTCTAAGTTAATAAAATAAATTGAAATTAGCTCATTAGCTTGTCACGCACAAGCCGAATAGCTTTTCTCTGACAATTATTACGTTTTAAACATCTTAGGTTATTTTTACTATATTGATACAAAAGTCGTAGAACAAAAGTTATTCGCCTAGATGTCTAGAACAACCGCCTTTCCCGTTCTTACCCGTTACACTTTGTATTATTAAACAACGGGGTATTTACTTTGCCCATGTTTAAATTTGTTTCTTTATAAGCTCGATATTCGCCAGTTATTGCAACTGGCTTGTACACGAGAAAGTCAGTTGCAATTATTGGCGAAATATCGAGAACCGTAAAAAAACTAATTTAAACACGGTGAATTAAATACCTACCTAGTTATTTAATAATATTTGTAATTAGCTTGGTGTCATACATTTACGTATGAATACCAACATAGCCTAAAATATTCTATACTTATTCTAAACATGAATAATACATACATACTTATAACAAAATATTTACATTCAACTTTACAACTGACACAAACTAGTTTCATAACAATAGATAGATCACGGAATAGCGTGAAACTGTATTAGGTACCTACTTCCTTGTTGATTGTACCGTGAGCGATGCTATAATGAACACTATGTTTACACTTGCGAAATGGTCACTCAAAACAAACGATTCTTGTGTTTTCATACGCTAAAAGTATGTGATGCTATGTAAAATGATACATGTAAGTTGTACTAGCAGCGTCCCGCGGTTTCACTCGCGTAATTCTCGATTCCGTGTTAATTTGAAGAAAAAAAAAGTAGTGGATTTCAATTTTCGTTTCTCTGGGACCAGAGGCTTGAGTTCTACATTGATATGTAGCTCAATCATTCGTTCAATTAGTTATGTCTTTGAATTTTATATGTACGGATTACAAGGTAGTTTATTAGAAGCGAACAGTAAGGGCAGGTCCTAGACCCTTTGCAGTTTTGAATACCCGTTACAAAACCACAATTTAACTTAAAATACAAGCATCTTAAATTTGTGTCTGGTCTACAACGTCCTTCACTATGCAAAACTAAGAGGATTAAATAAAACCTTATCAACTTAGTCTCGTAATATACCATGACTCAAACATAGATTTCGACTTAAGACATGATTTACATTTTGCATTAATAAAAAATTGCAGTTGCCTCCATGCATTGAGATATTATGTACTTACCGAACCTAGTACTAAGAAGTGATGTCTCTAACATTTTATTCCATGTTCCTTTTACGAGAAATATATTTATATGAAAAGCTGTGCTGACAATATTGTTACGTCTATCTTGCGTCTATCGTTATTTTGAAACGACAATCGCTGCTAGTAACGTGCTAAGATGAAGTCGATAGTACCATTGAATTTGAGGCAGCGTTATTTTAGTGCATGGTTAGGCTCAACTGTCTTCCTCCTGAAGCCATATCTACTATTAAAAAGAATTCGAGGTCAATGCTTCCATGTTACTTTATGTCGATTTCACAACGAAGGAATCTTGATTCAAGTCAAGTTCTGTACTTGAGTAACGCTACATAATATGGTCTTCTTTAAATTGTCAATGGAGTACAGGTAATTCCGGTCTGAATAACCGTAAATTAAATGATTTTATTACCTCTGAAGGACAAAGTGTCCTCTTAACAATAATTGTGTTTGCTTAATTAAATAAGTACCTACGCATTTGATCATCAATAGTCGGAATTTTAATTAGAAACATGCCTGCGTAATTGTGATTATATTCGAAATTAAAAAAACTGTGAATCATCAGCATAACTTTTTAAAAGATTGTTAATTTTTGGTTTTGGGAGAGTTTTTGGAATGCGTAGTTTTTTCGTGCGATTGAATTAATTTGAGTATTTTTTTTACTTTTTTTGATGTCTGTCGTCAGCACGGTTGTTGGTGCACACAGCGCCTAAATTAAGCAACTAGGCTTGTATAGTATGTATGTACTAGACAACGGATGATATACTGCATGTCATACTTTTTTTGTAAATACACCCAGAACCAGAAACAAACATTTGTGGTCAGCATAATACTTGTCCCTGGCTGAAATGGAACCCGTAACCTTTTACGTGATAGTGGTGGGTTCATCGGACGCGCCACAGTAGCCACCAAATTGCTAAAGTAAAGGTTAAAATTGAAGCCGGGGGCCAAGAAAGTAATAACACACAGTTTATCTAATCATCGGCGCTATAGTAAAAATAACAACAGTTCATAAGGCTATTATTTCATCACATTCTAAAGGTGTCACCGTGTCACTATCATGTATTTCCTCCCCATTGTGTTCAGATAAGCCCGATTGGGTCGGAAACACCGGGAACTTGAATGCCAGTGGTTTCCTGGGTTCAGCTTACCAGCCAGTGGGTATTGAATAGATGTCTCGCTCCATTGGAGACCTTTTTTGCAATTGTATTACTATTGTTAACCTAGTAGGTAATTGTCTGACTAATATACCTACAGTATTTATCTCAAATGGTGTTATGTCTAATAGCAGTCGTTAGGTCAAGTTAGGTCTTAGGGCGACTTGATAACTCTAACACTAGGTGAGCCATACGACACGAAAAGAAGAAGTTCCATTAAATTTAAAAGCGGTTCATACATATGTTACATTAATTTGTTAAAATTTTATCTACCTCTATAGTCAACTCTCAAATTTAGCTTTTAAGTGCAAAAACCTGGCTACATACAGAATGTCGTGCCAGTACTACCGGGCAATAATACAAGTACTTGAGAACATCACAACACTCTGAAAGGCGCGCGAAGATCCCAGAAAGATTTAGGATTATTAGACGGACTGTTTCCTGTTACTAGTGTGATTTGATCTACTCCACATGCAACCCAGCTTGCACAAAATGGACTGAGTAAACGGAGTCCACGAGCACGAAAAATACTTTTAGTAACGGACTGATCATGATAACTTTCCCTCTCGAAAACTCAGTTGACAACAACGATCCGTTGTTGTCAGCAATTTTCTATCATTTGATTTGACCTACCAATTGATTTCACGCTCTACGTTTCAAACACTTATTTCCACTCATGTCACAGTTTTATGTGTGCAATATGCAGGTAGGTACTCACGCCAGCTTGGATCTGTTTCTTGAACAAACTGCTCCGGCTGCGGAGCGACTGCCCCACAATTCATGTTTACCACTGTTTACTGATTAAACAATGTTTACTAGGTATTTATTAAGTAGGTTTAGTTTTAGATTTATGTTTAGTTTTAATACATCATGTAAGTGTTTGTAATTATATTAAATGATTAATAGTTACAAAAGAATAGCGTTTTTTCTTCTTCAAAAATAATTTCATATTTGCTCCCCACACGCAAAATACAACTGCGCGTCGACATGAGCTAAACTATCTTTTATACTTATTGCAATTTATCTGTTTACTATGAGCAAATCTCAAAAATTCGACAACGTCGATCATCGTTATCGATTTTTTCAAATACTTATCTCAATGCTTATAAATTTTCGATAAATAATAATCTGATGTTAAAGATAGATAACAAGTTCGTCATTTACCTACTTCCGATTTATTTTTTATGCGGAGAAAAATCTTTGTTTTTTTTGTTGGGAAACACCTGATACTTCCTATCAGTTTTTATCGGCCGAGTAAAATGACTAATAAGCACTTAAGTTATCGTTGTGTTTTATTATGTTTACCTTGTGTTTAACAAAACTACATATTTCATAAAAAAAACTTGTTCAATGGCCTCCAACGATTGCGGTTTGTTGTTTGTTAGTTCCTACTTTCAGTGGAGATGTTTTTGTACTAAGACATGTGCAGTTAACTCAAGGTTTCTTACAATACCACTTAAGACTTTTAAATCTGTTTTAACTGTATTGCTAATCGTTTTTAATTCATGTATTATACTGAAGGAAAATGTTACATTCTCAACTGATTTATTTCTCAATTCAACAAAGTACTAGGGGCTTTAGATTTGGCAAGTATAAGGGTAAATTTTGAAAGAGTTTTTGCTTTTTATAAGTTAGAAAATTAAATATAGCGTAACAGAAATATTTATATCATCTGTGAAACTTTCAACTGTCTAGTGATCACGGTTTCATGAGATTTGAGATACATCCTGGTGACAGACAGATGGATAGTGAAGTCTTAGCAAAAGGGTCCTGTTTTTACCTTTCGGGTACGGAACCCTTAATATTACAATAACGATACTCTTAAACATTTTTGCATCATTGCATTGGGTAACACGACCAAATGTTTCTAATAAGGGCTTTATCCGTTTTTAAGTTGGGAATCCTAAAACCAAGTAACACATTTTTGTAGATCAAACGAAAAAACGAATTGTTAATACCAAATCATTCTTAGAAACAGCTGAGTTGTTTTTATCAAAAAACATTACATTTATTTTAATGTCCATAAAGAACTTTATCTCCAATAAACCCTTTGAAATCACACGAAATAAATGTACGCAATTAAACTACAGTGTATCGTTGAGAAATGTGGGAACATCAAAGGGATTCCGACCTTCAGTTTATTATATCTGGAGATCCTCGAAGCTGGGCGTAGGTACTGGACATTAGGAGTGGATGGATCATGTAATGTCAAGGTGAGGGCGGCATTGATGCGGCTTGATGTTCAACTTATGTAGAAATCAAGTTAATGTTCCAGTATATATAGGTACTTACTAAACTAATAATAGAACACTGGGTACTTATTAACACCAAGAAGTACTGATATTAACTATCCTTACTAATTTTATAAATGCGGAAGTAACTCTGTCTGTCTGTCCGTCTGTTGCGCCATCAAGTCTAAGCCGCTGAACCGATTTTGATGAATTTTGGTAGAAAGATAGATGGGACCATATAAATCCTATCTATCGCGATACCAAAAACATATGAAAATCCGTTAAGCGGTCTAGCGAGAACAAAAATCGGCAATGCAGTATTTCTACGCAGACGAAGCCTCCGGTAACAGCTAGTGTAATATGTAGCATAAGTAGTATTGTGATGTTTTATTCGTTGTCTAGTATAACAAGTTGCTTAGTCTGAGGTTAGATTGAGCTATGTGCAATGACGTGCTGCAACATTTATTAAATTAGATTCCGAACAAATACCATAAGATCCATTTTATGACAATGCTTTGCTGATGTCGTCGACATCGACACGGTGTGCTTTGCTTATTCCTACGTCTGTGAGTGGCAACTGATTTTGGCAAACAATCTCTACCGCATGTCAAACATAATATTGAGTACGAACATGAAGTGGAGGCATTGACGAGTATGTAAATATTACATTTGTATCCAAATTCGATAAATATTACAGACGATCAAGTTCTATAATACATATTTGTAGAACTTTACCGAAATAGACTTGAAATAGGAAATGACGATAAAGTTCTATATAAACATGTATTATAGAACTTTATCGTCTATAATATTTATCGAAGTTTGATACAATGTTCCCATGACTCTTTACATCAGTAAACTGTATCAAACTTCGATAAATATATGCATAGACAGGCATCAAACAATTGAAATTCATCACAGAGTTAAAATACCTAGTAGCAAGTAAACATTAGCTATGCCACTGGGGACTTCATTTCCAAAATAGTTATTTGAAGTTGCAACCTTATTGCAGCCCTGTTTCTTGTGTCTGTGTAAGTAACGTTTGTTTGTTGTATTATTGCCACGCATTTGGATACCTAATATTTACTCTGCTACGAGGTATTCTACCTCTGTGATGAATTTTAATTATCAAATTATAATTTAATTTGCAACAATTCTTACGCAATCAACTAGCAAAACATTGTATCAATTGATAGATTCGATGACGACAAAGATCAATAAAGAATGAAGAGATCGGAAATCGATTATTGATGGAATGGAAGTACAGTAGTTTCCGTTCTCAATTGAAGTAATTTACTTCCCACACATAGAAAATCACCAATCAAACAATTACCTAATTATTACAGCAACGCAGAATCAACCCAATTAGATATGGAATGATGCCGGAAATAGAAAGCGATTCGCCAAAATGAACATTCATGATGCGCAGACGCAGACTTGTACGAAAATGGTCATCCAAGATGCCGTAGTCCAAGCAAAACAACCACACATTGTCAATCAAATAAACCGCTCTTGATCAAAGGATGCCTCTTTATATGGCAAAAGCTATTCTTTGCACCTAATAAGAAGTAAATGATTTTTAAAAACCTTCAGAAACCTACCACCAATCGTGAAGTTTCAAGAACATGCAAAGATACTCTATTAGGACAATCGATTCCGTGCTCCGGAAGGTACGTCAAGCAGTTGGTCCCTTTTGTTATAGTAGTCAATGAGTCAAGTTACAGGCCTTTTGGAGATCTGAAAACTCTAACAGTTAGTGGGCGACAACACTATACGAAAACAAGAATAAGAAGTCCTTCTTATTCTTATCGATTGTCCAATCGATACACTCACTGATAGATACGTAAACGTTTGTTTGCAACTTGGTCATCAGTTGAAATTTTACAGAACATGTAGTTCGTATTTTTAGCCTAGCGTTGTCGGGTCGAAAGATATTGTATTTGGGGCAACGACATTTAGTGGGAGGCAAAATTGAGATCGAGTAAAAACGATAGGTAATTTTTGTCCTATATTGCTAGCAGATGTTACAAAAACATGTTATATACATGCCGATTTCATGATGTAACCGATATAATAATAATATACAAGATTCGATTCAATAAAATACATCGAAGATAATGCGCTACGCAACCACGTCCTGCTACGATGTGTAGCTCACTGCCTGCATCGATATTCCCTCTTAACTACAAACTTGGTTGGAGTCTCAAGAATGAATGGGTTTCTTCTAGGCGAGCTTGGTACACCATCGACCTCATCGTCGCTACCTATCAGATTAGATGAGGCCAAATGATAGCCTATTCCATTCCATGTAAAAAAAACAAAACTATTAGACGTCTAAAGTAGAATTGAAAAGTTAATGGTTAAGACAAAGTTAGTTAAAGCCACCTGTGAGCCACCCTGAGGAACCTTTTTTGACTACGGCCGGGCGGCCATGTCACTACTTCCTGTAGCTTTAATCCCAACCATGTGAGAGTGTAAGGTTATGACATGCAGCTTAGGCTAAACCAACCCTGATTTTTCTCTTGTCGCGATGTTGGATTGAAATTAAACTAATTTTTTGGGCCTCTTAGTCAGGTCTCTTCAGGAGAAACCTGTTAAAGTCTCGAAACTTTGAGCATTGAAACAATGCTAAAAATAATAAACACCACGCGATTATAACCGAAAAATGAGTTTTTAAATCAGTCCTTCAGACTTGTTTACTGTAGAAGTAATAAACACAGATATATTCAATCACCAAGACTTTTAGTATTCCATAAAAAAGTATGTCCTATCCATTTTTTCTCCATTTTATTTTAAAGTTAATTAGAACACTAAACAATAACAGTTTAACGTTTTCTGCACAAAGATTTTCTTACAAAACAGGGCTTTGCCAAAACAAACATAGCTAAACAAGGTCGCGTTTGATTGAACAAACTCAGGTTTCAACTAAATTAGTACGATTCTAATGACTTGTTGACAAAACTTGGTGTCTATACTATAACAGCCGCAATTTGCATTTCAATCACGGAAACCTTCGGCTACAGACTACTAACTGTGGAAACACTACTTAGTAGTTAAAATCTATGTATGTATTATTTAGTATATCCGTTGTATAGTACACCTACTCTAGATTGAGCTTTGTATCCTACATTTTTTTTGTTTTTATTTATTTATATTTTATTATTTTGTTTATATTTTTTTATATTTGTTTTTAGATTGAGCTTTGTATCCTACATTTTTTTTGTTTTTATTTATTTGACGTTGTTTGTCGTTGACTACTGAAACTGAAGCTGAGTGGATAGTTTGAAAGTGGACCACTTGAAAGTGGATACTAGGATATGAAATAATAGGTATACGTAAGTACTTATTATTTAGATAATTTCATTGGATCAAAGCTTACACGAGTAAGTTCCATGTACAAAGGTTGACTTTACAAACGCATTTGAATGAAAAAGAATGCTCCCTGCACTAAAAAATAACGTTTTTCAAATTGTATCTATGAAATGAAGATTGCTTACCATCAGAACGCTTTTCAGTGATAGGATCGGCTTCCATTACCATCACGAAATGGTACCCTGTAACAATGGAGTTGAGATATTTCAGTTGAGATTTTTTGGGGATGGCAATGGGGCGGTCACAGACTTTATGAATTAAAAATGTTTTTTATTT
The DNA here is from genome assembly GCA_949358125.1 of Idaea dimidiata. Classification (NCBI taxonomy): domain Eukaryota; kingdom Metazoa; phylum Arthropoda; class Insecta; order Lepidoptera; family Geometridae; genus Idaea; species Idaea dimidiata. Next base: position 10,359,050 of record OX442331.1, read on the forward strand.
TAATGAAATTTCACTTTATACTTTTATTCATTCATTACAACTCGATTTTTTTTTTAAATTTTATGGGATGCGTGAGTTTGTATACTAAACTCAGACAAGTTTGAAAATAGTCGCAAAATACTTCAATTAAGAAGATTTATACCTTGATAACTAGCCAAATCAACTTATGTAGGTAGGAGCTCCTTGTCTAATTTCCTTGGAATTTCTGAATGTAGGTAAATATGTATACCATAATATAGGTCGCACTAGATTAGTTAGGTCATAAAATAGGCGATAATAAAATATGACAAAACTCGAAACAGTCTCGGAACATTGAGCGGGATATTGCAAGTAACGATTATGGGCACTTTGTAAATGCCAAAAATGCCAGAACGAAATGTTATTTGCTCGCCTTATGAGGCGTAGGGAGGGTAATCCTCGACCAAAGAGAATATAATCGCTACGTTTTTACTCGGCTTTTGGTATTTCCGTTGGGATTGATTTACTTATTAGTACTATAACCGGGTGAATTGAGTTTAGAAGTCTGTTTTAAACATTGGAACTGTACGAGGAGTGCCATAGTCAAGGACACGTTGCCGTTCTAGGCGAAGCATCTCGATGTATCCTTTAACCGTTCCCAAAACAATTTTGTCAACTAATAACTTAATCAATCTCAACGGAAAAACATGAAAACTCGAGGGTTATTTACTTATAAATTTTACCGGTGTTGTACCACTGCAGCGTCTAAAATGACAAATAGCATCAGAAATAAGACTAAACAAATTAAACTAAATGAGTCATTGAAACACCCACTTCAGTTTTTAAATAGAGCTTCGCTATATTTATTCAAGAATCGACGACGTAGATGCTGAAGTTCCTTTGATATTCCGTTGGGATTTCTATAATTCACATAGTACCTAGGTAGGTAGGTACTTAATACAAGAGACGCCCGCGGCCTTATTACCTATCTAGCAATAGCCAAACAATAGCAAAAATTGTGCAATAATCGCTTCAAAACCACAAATTCGTATTATGTATCAGCAAAAACCGAGCCATAACAATTTAGTGCCAGTGCTGCCTCTACCGAACAATTGAAGAGTTAAAAAATGCATTCAATCGTCTAAAATTCTATAGACTTGTCAATTTTTTCGTATTACGTATGACTTTGGCAGCAGAGCGATAGCGATCGGCTAGCAATTTGAAATGTCAAATGTGCAATAACAAAAAAGGTTATTTTTTGTCAATTGCTTTGCTATCGCTGCGTATTGTAAAGTTTTATTGTACGAAATTCGACATGGCACGTGCTGTACTGTTGTTAGAAGCATTAGATATCGAGTAAAGAAGAGCTGAAAGCACAAACACTTCAAGATTAAGGCGTAATCCCCGTGACCAAGCTAATGAATTGGAGCTCTGCGACTTTGAGTTCAGGGCCCACTATAGACTCAGCTGAAGCCCTACATAGCTCACTCAAGAAGAAGGACTAAAATCAGTGTCGAAAATAAGGTAGAAAAGTTCTTGTCTAACTACTTACGTAGTTCATCGTCATCCATCATAAGAGTTGTGACTTAACAATTCTTTGCATTATAGATTCTCACGGCACTATCTTTTTTTTGCCACGGGTTGTTATCAAAAGCCTGAGGGTATGAGTTACCTCCATGTTCTCAGCCATGCTAGCGTATCCAATCTAACAATCCTAGAGTACCTACTTGTCAAACATAATATTTGTTTTCCTCAAAAACATCACAAGAGAGAAAGTGATTGATGTGATTCAATGTTCTTAAAATAGTATAAACTGTTTGTGTCATAGTGTTGCATTATAGTAGGTGGATATGATAGTAGTAACCTAAAGTATTTCATTTTGCATAATAAATCATTAATAAAAACTAGTGCTTATACTCAATACCCCACAGGTTGTATTTTATGTCATGTGAACTCATGTGTAATCAATCACAATAATTTTGTTTTAGTTTCTTCGACAAATTTGGTTTCCTAGGAGTTTTGTCAATGCAGCCCGCATTGATGGCACTCATGTGGCTTTAATTAGGCCAACGGAGCATGATTTTTTTAACAGAATACATATTATCCATTCAAGAAATGTTCATTTGTAAGTATTTTTGTTCATTGAGTGTACTAACAATATCTTACCCCAAACTACACTTGCAAAATGGGAGCCCCAGATGAATAAATAGAATACATAATAATCAATTTACATATACTTTTGAATTTGTACATGTCGAAATTAAGACAGAGAACAAGTTGTATGTAAACCATAATTATTCATTAAGTACTTGTACTAATATTTGTTCTACAGTAGGCATCAAACCCGCTACCATCTATGTTGCAGGCGGGTTATTCTTGCCTCAGTACACAAGTTGTTCATAATAATTTTCTCTTTTCAGATTTGTGAAAGTGTTCTAAACATTATGTATGACTGTAGATGCTACATTTGGTGGAGCTATGCATAATGCTTATATTTGGAGAATGTCTGAAATACAAAGCCATGTCCAAGACTTGCATAACAGAGGATAAGTCGTCTGACTACTTGGTATAGTACTAACTACTTCAGTATTGAATAGATTAACATAAATAAATGAAAATACATTGGTTAAAATTTAAATTTACAGGTGATTCTGGGTACCCTTCAAGGCCATGGCTCTTTCTAGTTGTGAATGCTGAATCTAATAGCGCTGATAAATATTGCACCAACATCCACTGTCGAACCAGGAATACAGAAGAATGTTGCTATGGTGTTTTTAAAGTTCAGATGTGATTTATTGCAAAAATTTAATGTAGGACTCCGAGCAGAGAGTGCTACTACATCTCGTCATCTTGCTCATAAGTGCAAGATGTATATATTGATATAATAAAATGTTTTAATTTCAATCCAATATTGTAGAATAAAGTTATGTAAGTGTAGTTTTAGTAAATAATAAAACTAAATTGCTTAGAAATCTTATTTCTGAATATTATCTTCCAAGTTCCCATCTATCTCCATACCAAAATTTATCAAAATCGGTTCAGTACTTTAGTGAAAGTATAGCAAACAGACTGTAGTTATCTTTATAATACTAGTGTAGACTCTGTAGATAGTAGAGCATTTCTAAAGTCAGTACATTTGGTGTCTGTTACGTTTTAACAACTTATTTGCTGAACCGATTTTGATAAATTTTGGTATAGATAGATCCCACTGGATACTGGCTTACGTGGGTGAAACCGCAGGGCACAGCTACTAAGTAATAAATAAACGCAATTTTAGGTTAAAAATTAAAATTGGACATTGTGGTGTAATGGTATTTTTATTTATCCTTAAGCATCACCAGCAATGCCTTGATATTGTTTGACTGCTGTCGCACAATGTCCACCAGCTGGTGTGTCAGGTCAGCCTGTGCCCGTCCTGTCTCTGCTTGTGCCCGGGCTGACTGCCATTATGAGAGCAGCATTTGCCAGCTTGGTTTCAGCCTCAGCTCTGCTCTGCTCTTTTCCAGTTCCATTACCCAATGGGAGTTGGATTCTGGATGGAACTGTAATAAATAAGGGTTTATTAATTAATTTAGCTCTACAATTACTTCATACAGATTCATCGATACACAGGTAAGTTGATTGCTTTCTCACTTTTAGTGTTAGCTGTTCTAGTATGTGAGGCTTTGAGCCGACGTCGATTAGCAATCGGCTGAGTGACAGGACTCCCCATTCCTGTAAAAATAAATAGAATAAAATTGATTTTCATTAAATCATGAAAACATATTTTATTTAATGAGCCTGTTGGAATTTAATTTTTCAATATATAATTACCAGAAAATATTGTACCAGTTTGTAGTGTTGTCTCTCTCATTGTAGTATCTGTGAGGCTCTGTGCATATCGACACCAGACACTGCCTGTTCTTCAATGATTGCCTAGACTTTCTTGTCCACTTCGGGAAGATTATCTTGGCTACTTAGACTACTACCAGTACCCAAATCTTCCCGCTTCCGTTTGGACAATCTTGTTTTGCTCTTCTGCTTGAGGTCAGCCCAATACAAAACAAACAAAAGCAATATAAGAATGCAATTTTTATGCAGAAAAGCAAAGAAATGTAACAAATTAGGGAAGCTTAATTTTTTCCATCGTTCGTCAGATTTAGTTGATCCATTGCCAAAGGAGTTGGAGCTTCTTAGCAAGGTCCTTCTACTGCTTATCTACTTCTTTAGACCGCGCCCCAAGGCCTACTCCTTTGGCTATTGTTTGATTGTCGGCTAGAAAATCCAACAGCACGTCCATTTGGTCGATGGATACTTTGTTCGTCATCTGAAAGACGACACATTCAGTCAAAAGTTTTATGCACTATTTCACTACATTTTTAATTAATGTAACATATTTCCATAAACTTACATTGCAAGAGAATTTGATCACCGTAAGTTACAACTCAATTTGCTCATCACTTGAACACATAACACGAGAATGCGAAAATCACAACCTTTAAAGGGATCGAGAATATTGTAACCACATAAGTTTTTTCATTTTACTTTACACAAAAAACCAAACTATTTGGCGCAATAACATTTCAAAACTCGTCATTTTCCCATTCCAATAGTTCTTCTTATGGCTACTTGATTGTTGTGGCGCTAGTGTTGCAGCAATAACAAAGCAAAAAATGCATTAAAACCATCAACAAGCCATTGGCGCGCGATCACATACGTAATACGAATTTTTTTGACGTTCAGCAATCGATTGCGCGTCGATCGCGCGATAGCTGCGCAATTATTGCTGATTGCTGATTTTTAGGTAATAAGGCTGCCGGTTTGAATTCAAATTGATGGAATTCTAAAACGCTATTGTGTTGACAATACTGTTATTTCTGCGATAAGATTATGTACGATTACTGTTTAACATGTTTGTATGAATATTTATATATGGCTATGAGTATAAATAAGTACATTACGTTCGCGTTGGAATGTTTTTAATTTACTTAAATTATTATTTAACATTTTTGTTGGGTTATTTTTGCGCAGTAATAGAAATCTGTAGGTTTTGTAATTGTAAGTTCCCTTGTTGCAGTCTGCATCCCTGCGCTTGGGTCTAACCGACCGCTATAAAAATAACCTAGTTACAGCCAACGGTTTAATGAAGGATTCATCCGATTCATTGAGTTGGGCATAACTAGCCTAAGTTTTATTAAAATCAGTTCAGTCGTTTCAGACACTATTCATTGCAAACAAACAGTTCTTTTACCATTAAAGTATTGGTGTAAGATTATATGAACCAATGAGTCTATTAAAGTTATAGAGACGCCATTGCAGAACAAATCGTTATTGAAAGGCGGCCCAAAGTATGCTATACAACCTCATTATTTATATTCATTCACATAATTTAAAGAAGAAATAGACAAAACTATTGTTATCTCTTTCTAAAAACATAAGACTCAATGCTACTTGCATGACGTAAGAAAGAGATGTCATAATATCATTATGACATCTCATAATATTATTATGACATCTCATAGTGGTTAGAAGAGAATGATAAAACGTCAAAGTCAAAAACTTCGTTGAGTTTTTGGAAAAAAAACTTTTTGAATAAATAAACTAAAATAAATAAATACAGCTTTTCTTACGTATAAAATGACATATTTTTGCCAGTTTTTGGAGTATAATTCGTGCATCGCCTAAATACGCACGAAGGCATTGTTGTCTGTGAATAATGTTGTGAAAGTGAACTAAATGTAATGTGTGATAACAAGCGGGTAATCGTGACGTGAGCTGGGATGGAACTAAGACTTCTCTGGCTAGCTAGCTTGCATTTGTGTTGCCAAGAAATTTGCCCTATTACGTATCTAGAAGTTTTTACATATCTCTGATATGAACCCATTAATTTAATAGGTAAAACTTAAACTTCTTCATTAAAAGTATAACCCAGTATTTCGTTTAGTACTTCTGATTTGTATGAGAAAGTTCAAAACAATAACAATTCTTACAACGAAGTTAATAAGCAATAAGGTATTGCGGAAAGTATGAAGTATCAATAAAAACATATTCCTAGTCAATTAACCAGACACCTAAAGCAGGAAATCTCGTGGTTTAATAGCTATAGTGCTATTGATAGCACGCGATGCGACAACGACAAATGACTCAGTAGTCAGTGTAGGTAGGACTACTCGAAGTATTATGTTGTAGACGCGTGTTCGTCTGCTGACTATAGGTACTTACGAACTAAATAAATAGACCAATCTATTATTGTGTCTTCATCGTTTTCCTTGATTATCTAACAGCCTTAAGTACGTTATTGTTTATTTTATTTTCTTCTCGGTCTTAAGCCGATTATGGTCATTTAGAAATTATCTAGTGTCAAATATTTTATAATTATTTTATCGCAAGTTATTTGCAATTAAAAAGATGTAGCACCCTTATCTAGAAAAACCCGACTGCCGTTAAAACTGAAAAGTAAAAAACAAGAAGATACCTAAAGGTAAAGAAACCTTAAAAATCGTTCGACGCATCTAGGAGCCTTAAAAAATTGTGGATGGACTCGGGTGGGACTTCAACACAATTTGGTGTCATTATACTTTACCTTTAAAAGGAGTCCCACCCGACTGCATCCACAATTGTTTAAGGCTCCTAGATGCGTCGAACGATTTTTAAGGTTTCTTTACCTTTAGGTATCTTCTTGTTTTTTACTTTTCAGTTTTAACGGCAGTCGGGTTTTTTATTTTTTTTAATTTTTTTTTTATTTAACGCTTTTTAGTTATTAGAGATTAGATACAATTACACCAGAGAAACTCATTAACTCTGGATGTGTATACTCCAGTAGCGAGGACTCGAAATCGGTAAAGATAGGCTATCTAAAAGCCTTCAATATTATAATAGCTATTCTTTTTGAGTTTTGCTGAGATGGCTATGAAGTAGGCAGGTATTCATCTTAAAATATAATTACCAAATCCGAAAACTTCGTCGCGACTGGTGATACAAACAAAGGCTGGCGGTTTCTTGTCCTAGCGGATTAGCCTTGCTATCCATTATCCATAGCGCGACATTTCAAATTTTTAGTTAATTACTTATTGTAAACATAGTAATTGTTATTTATGTTATCTTGACAAACTGACAAATCAAACATTCAAATTCCTTCAAAAGTTGAAACTCGGCGTCAAAGTCAAATCGAAAAGTTTTTAAGTAACGTTCCGTTGTCTTTGCTCGGTTTTTATGGTCAAGACAAATCTTGCTTTATAGCGTTTTAAATCTTTATTTTTATTTATATTTTATTTTAATGTACCCTATGTCACTCTCACGGTCATGACGAATCTAACGACGTATCGTTTATCTAAATCGGCCTAGCCGTTTAGGCCCTACGACGGCACAAAAATAGGTCACATACATACATACACTCACGGCAAAAACATAACACTTCCTTTGGCAGTCGTGTAAAAAGGACGACAGCAGTGGAACAACGTATGAACCGACTTCCTTAGTGGCTGCACCAGTCGGTGAATGGTAACAACCCGGGCCATACCTCCTACCAAGGAACCTCTTTTGGTCGCGGGAATACCGTAGAAATGTTCTTTTAGACCCGGGCTACTAGGTAAACCTACCAATACCAGCCCATCACAAACTTCTCAACTCAGATTTGCGTAATTCGCTCTAATCTCTTTATTTTTATAGTCACGAATTCACGATTCACGTCACATATTATTTGCATGAAAGTCTTGCGACATAATAATTGACGTTCAAACAAATATTATGAACCATTCAGACGGTGTCAATTTCCAAATCATTTTACGAAAGCCAATTGCTCGTGTGAACAGTACCCCTAGCGCCTACTATGAGTGGATACGTTAATACGTGCACTATAACAGTTTGACGATGTGCACAGCGCAATCGTTCCGTGTCTCATCGCGACATACGAGTAGTTATATCGGCCGCGCGAGCCGATATTTTTTCTTGTAGAGATATCTAAACAACTAAGCCTAATTTATGTAACTAGTAACTACCTACTTCTAGACTACTTTTGTAAAATTGACTTTTCATAACTAGCTTACCGTAGAAAATAATGTGCGCGCAACCGTGCTAATGGACCATATTACCTATGTGAAGTATAAGTTGCAGGGTCAGACGACAGTCATAAAGTAACTGGGTAGTGGGTACCTTACCTACGTAAGAAAAGGCGAATAACAATACGTCATGTCCTCTGAGGATACTTCCACATCCACTTCCCATTTAAGGAAATAGCCTTCGTCTCAGCTCAGTTCATTTAAAACAATACATAGGTGTGCTCAGTTGTATTATATCTATCTATAAGCCTTCGATATTATAAATAAGTAGCTTATCGAGATTGAACAGTAGAAATTTAGACCTTTTATAGACTGACTGAAATAAATAGTCTGTTTACAAAATCATTAGGTTCTATCTAATGATAATAAATATAGGAAATAATAGTGATATAATTGTGTTTCACTTATTGAAGTAGGTACCTAAAACAAGCAAATTTAAACCTATCTGAAATCTGGATCTCTAGTGATCTTCATACCGAGTTTCATCTTTATACCTATTTACTTACACACAAACTTTTTTAATTTTTATAATAAGTAAGATTAAGCTATGGGTAAAAGGATATTATTATATTAATGTAAGTTCACACCGACATCAATCCGAGGTAATCAACGGAAATACGTTTTCTACTCAATAAATGATTTGAAACGCCCGCATTCTTAGCGGTTTCCTTCATTAGAGCTAGGCAGTATGTAGGCACCTATCAGTCTCATATGGAATCGAAATCGCGTAGGTAGGTTGGTAGGTAGGTCGGACCGAACCATATCTAATCTACTGTATCGAGCCTAATAAGGAGTTTGTGGGAAATATGACTAGTTACTTAGTTACTTAAATACGTATTAAGAAATTGAGTTTATAAATTGGGATTTTCTTACTCAAGGCATTCTGCAGTTTGGCTGCACTAATTTATTTAAGTGAATGTGTGGGTTTTATGCAAAAATTACAAAACCGATTTAAATCGAACTGAGACTAGGCAGGCATTAGGCTAGAGACATTCTGGAGTACCAGAGTATGAGACTATGAGATTCTACTTTTAATTTCGATATGTCCACGGGATCGGGGCGCGCGGCTGGTACTTAATATAGGTTAGATATACAATACTAGTGTACTTTATTCATCGAAGTCTCGGAACATCGAGACACGGTTAGTTTATATTGGGTTTAGGTAGATTATAATAAAATCGAGTCAGGGCAAGGAAAATACGAGGTCGAGTCGAGAGTTACCTTGTGAACCTATCTATATGATATTTTTACAATTTTTTGTGTTATTTAGATGCAGGATTTTTAATAAGTTATTGTAACTTTACAACTATAATAGTTTTACATCAAATTAAAATCTGCAATTTAGAATGTTATAGTTGTACCTATTCTACCTTTCTCTTCTCTCTCCAAATATAAAAGGGTTTGACTAAGTAGGTACCTACATTCTACTTGTGTGTTTCTAACGTTACATTAGTTATTTACACGACGACATTGCGCTTCATTCGTGTTCAGAAGACATAACTCGGTTTGCTGGCGTCGAGTCAGCATAAACAAACCTACATAAGTACCTTCGAGGTCAAAGGTTAATGAATTATTAAGTTAAGCAAAAATATGTAACCTCAATGTAAACTCGAGGACGATTAACTGTATGTAGTTAGGTAGGTAGGTACATAAAATAAATAATATTGTGAATTTGTAAGGGTTGAGTGAAATTGTAAGATAGCTCTAGCTGCATCTCTATGCTTGACTACATGATTGATTGCTATAAAACTCAGCAATTAGATACCTAGATGTAGATAAGTAGGTACTCTTTACTAATTCAGATAACTATTTCCTTACTTTTGGGATTTGCGCGTGTTATAAAACGGATACATTGTTAAAATAAATGAAATACCGAGAATTTTCAGTAAATTAAAATGTTCCCAGATTCAGATCAGTCAACTGATGTTCAGAAGACGGGACTGTAATTTAGACTATCATGTATTCTGTTGTAAAGAGTAGCCTAAGACAATCACAGGCCAATATTCCAACAGGATTTGAACTGGACTTACACGAGTGAATCCACGTGTTGTGGCTGTGGAAACCAAGTAACAATATACATATATATTTTCATTGCATGCATTCGAAACAATCGTTGCTAACATGTTCAATTACTTAACTAGGAGAAAGTGTCATGTTATTGTAGCTATTGGTCGTTGGTTTTCTTTTATTTTATCTACCGTTCAATTACTTAGTGTCTGTATTTGTTTACTTTAGTATTGTCAGTGGTAATGAGCAAGTCTAGATTCTGTGGGAATGTCAAGATAAGAACTAGGTAGCCTGAGTGCTAGTTCTAAAATATTTTAAAATATTTGGAGACTTTGGGTCCTTGGGGTCCTGTGCATCAACCTTTTTTAATGATCTCGGGGCGCGTCTGATTGAGGTTTCTGGTGACCGGAGGGCTGGCAGCTTTTTCACTCAGAGGATTAGTTTGGCAATCCAGAGGGGAAACGTTGCTAGCCTTCTGGGAACAATGCCTCGTGAGGACGCCCTCGAGGACATTTTTTATTTATAGTTCATATTTAATTTGAATTTTAGTTTTATAATTAGTTTTAATTTTAGCTATTAACTTTTTATTATTGTTTTGTTTCTTGTTTAATATAGTTTTAAAATATGAGTATACAAAATAACTATAACTAAGGTGAAGTTGGGTAAATCTGATATAGGAACTTATTCAATATGTTATTTATTAAAAACTCGTGTTTCAAATTTTTTTATATCACTCTGACTAAGATGATTCTGGATTTAGTTCATTTTGATAATAAAATTACTCAAATATATATTACCCAGTTTTATGTCAATTGGATCAGTAACTTGTGGAAGACAGATGAAACAATATTCATATCCTTATGAAAAGTTATTGATGAAATATAGTAACTAATGTTAATATAAACTTAAGCCACAGTAACATTTAACTGGATCTTAATTGGGATTATTTCTTTTTTACCCCTATGTTTTAACTATGTTTCAAGAGTCTTGGTTGAGTGGAGACTTTGACATTTACAATATCCCTTTTAATTTATTTATTGTTTATCTTTAACTAGCAAATAATAATCAGCAGTTGCAAAACTAGAGCTAAATAATTAAAGCTAAAGTTAAATACAATATAGGTATACTATCTAATCAATCAATAACACATTATGAAATGTTTGTTTGCACTTTGTAATAAAATTTTAAGGTGAGTGAGTAATTTTGTTGTGACGCACCGTATCGACGTCTGATAACAACCTGTTATCTAGAAGTAGGAAATTATAGTGTTCCAGTTTACTGATTATCAATATTTATACTAATATACATATAATAAATGCAAAAGCAAAAAAAAATCTGTATTAATAAATTTTGGTATAGAGATAGATGGATGTTGCCTATTTTTGGTACCAATTATCCCGCGGGATTAGGATTTATACAGGTAAAACTGCAGGGTGCTAGATTATTATACTTAAATAATTGTTAGTTAGGTATACACTTGACATTCTTTTGTTATACAGTAAGTCCTGGCTTAGATAGCCTTTTGTTACTGGATCATCAGAGTTTAAGAAATTCAAATTAATGACATTGCAGAGCAGCTGTTCGACTGTTAGAATATTTCTGCTATTCTGGTGTGACATATCGCTGGTACCTACTGTAGCATTAGAAACTCCTAATTGGATCTAGAAATAAATTTTGTTCTGCTATGTTACATGAATAGTCAATTTTTTGTCTGATCTTAAAGCCAAAATCACATTCTCAAGCACACTTTCCTATTCATCACTTTTACTTTTAGTATTTTGAATTTTTACTAAATTATTTTTAATGAAAAAACCAGCCACAAGTACTTACCTATATTTATATAAATATTCAGGAGGTATCAAGTAAATACTAATTGTTTAATAATATATTTAATTTTAATCCACCAAGTGAGAACTTTGAGAGAGTTTGCTACAGTAGGCAGAGATATGTAGGGAATTTCAGTAGGTAACATATCACTATGATTGTAATTCCTCTAGCTTTTCTAATACCTACTTCTGAGGAGTATTTAAACTAATGTATATTATAAATCTGATTTTATTAGCTAGAATTATAATTCTCAGTATACTAAATAATGGTTTAGTGACTGTGGCCGCATAACTACAAAACCTTTTTTGTAAAGTAACATATTCACGCAACATTTTGTGGATACCTCTGTACGTAGGCAGAGTCACAAAGAAAATCAACATCGCCATATAAAACAGCTGGGGCGTAAAGCCAAATCTGACGATGACACTCCGTTATGTTCGCTCAAGGTTACGCGGAATAACGCAGCAAGTGAAAATAACTATAGAATTACAAAATCAAATCAGATTATCGGAGCATTACAACAAAATGTTACGAAATCCTTTCTCACAACAAACACTGTAATAAAAAATTAGGACTGTACGTACCTTCCTACGTTGGCATTTACATCTGCAGGATAGATTTTTAAAACTTTATCTACGTTGTAAATAAACTCACCTTACGGGATGCAAAGAATCCCTTCCACGAGCCTCGTATCCATAAAACTTCCACAAAAACAATCGCTAGCCACTCCAAAAATTGTAAACTTAACCTGACAGGTAACTTAGCACAGTTTAGATTATTTATTTACAAATAATACGGCTTAGCTGCACGAAACACTTCAACTCAAAAAGCAATAACAATCACAAGACTGGCTGGATGGGGCGACGAAAAATGATAAGCGTGAAGTTAGCTACGAATCGATATGCCATTTTTGACATTGACGTTTTATTTAAACTAGGGCTGTGTGACAGTACTCTACGCTCATTGTTCGCTATTGAATAATGGCCACATGTCTAGTCTAGTCTTGTCTATGGATATTTTTCTGTATCTATGGAAAAAAAGTATTACCAGTTACGTCGATTTACTCAAATCTATGAAATTTTTACCCGAGTAACCGAAATAAAGCTTCGGATACACGATGACGACACCAACACAAATTGCAAAACTGTTGCGTATGGTGTGTTTAATTAAGTTTATGTTCAAGGTAGTCGCGCTACATTTTAACAACACGTGTCATCATCTAAAAAGATAGGAAATCGGCAGGACCGAAACAAACAACTGAGTCACCGTGCAAGCACTGTCTAGGTCTATCCGACAACAATACTTTAATATATAGCGATACAGCCAATCATCTACATATCATCTACACACCTCCTGCGTTGCAGTCGGGCATTTGCGCGACGTGCCACAGAGGTCGTCAAATGTTGACAGTAACTATAATATTGTATGTGTTGTTGTATTGTTGTTGCAGTATATTGTATGTGTATATTTTAATTGTAATTGTATTAACTTTTATGTTTAAATGAATAAATGAATATAGTATTATTGACAGTAACTTAATATAATACATCGAATGTTTTGTGTTAAGTTAAGACACACCGCCGTGTATCCCTAGCGAATATGAATACGTTAATGTCAAGTATTTTTATTTTAATGTAAGCAGTCAAACACACCTAAATAGCAATTATTATTAGACTGATTGATTAAAAAAAATGATGGCATTTTATCACATTTGTATGGTAACACTGTCTTCAATTTCCGGTTTCCTGTCGGGGCGGCCCATGCACACATCGAAAGCTCAACAAATCATTTTGTCTGAAAACAGCGACTGGTGTACGTCAAAACAATAACTTCGTAAAAATATCGCAATTTTCTCAATTCTTCATAGTTTCTTTTATTATTGACTGAAAATCGATGGCAGAGAGTGTTCTTATTCTAATAAAGAAGAATAGTGAGGAGTTTCTGTGAAAAAAAAATACATAGAACAATATTTATTATTTTGTGTCGGATTATTTATTTATTTTGTGAAAAATGACGGCTTCTACTATGATCGAATTGGAGTCCTGGATAATCTACCAATGTGTCCTGAACGAATGCCATGTGTCCAGCAGTTGTGAGTACCTAATCTGTTTATATTTATTTTTATAGTTCCAAACTTTATTTAAAAAAAATGTATTGAGGTAGGTACTTATAATTATAATTATTAATATACATAGCGATACAGCCAATCATCTACATATAATAATAAATAATAATAATATGATTATAATTAATTATATACTTAATTAGAAAGACAAAATGAAATGGCCTGAAATTTCAGGCCTATGAAGCCTCCATTAGGTTGAAGTTATTATTTATTAAAAAAAAATAATCACTATAGGTACCTATGGCACATTTTGTATAAAAAAATAAATACCCTGTTCAAATTCAGGTAGGTAGGTGTTGGTATTCTAGTTAATGTAAGGTAAGGAATACCTACGTTTCCGGTTGTTTCAATTTTATTCATAATATGAATCAACCCTGTTAGGTATCTAAGTAGGTAAGTGCATGTGGTATATGGTATTTAATAGGTATTTTTACTTAGAAACCGTACGAAAAGAGTTAAAAAATACCCTTTCTTATCCAGACCAATGGAACGTAAATATACACTATACAATTACGTTACCCTCACTGCAACACTTTGTATAAATTCGAAGATGACTCTGTCTACCTTCGTCATTTCTCAAACCATTAAAAATAAAGTAATTGACGATTTTAATTTTTTAATAAAATAAAAATAGAACTGGAATTTATGATATAATTATGGAAATCAAATTCTACTACTCACCTACCTATTTGGTGAATCATAAGCACTGACGAATGCATTTTAGGTTAGTACCGGCAAACGTATAGGTAAGCACTAAGCAGGTACCTACCTCACCTAATACAGTCATTCCTAGCTACTATAATTCGTAGTAACCCTACCTCATATACCTACACAGACACACACAATTATACATCACATGAAAAGGTTACCTGCTTCCCTTCATTCACGATTATGGTATACTAGTTGCCCCCTGCGGTTTCACCCGCGTAAGTCCCTTTCCCGCGGGAATATCGGGATAAAAAGTAGCCTATGTGTTAATCCAGATCCCCAGCTACCTATATTCCAAGTTTCATCGCAATCGGTTCAGTAGTTTTTGCGTGAAAAAGTAACACTCTCACATACATCGATACATGTATACATGCATACAAACTTTCGCGTTTATAATATTAGTAAGATAAGAAGTGCATATTATTTTGGCAATTAAGGGTTTTTATTTTTATCTTATAAAGTCCTCTTTCTGTGCAAACACAAACTCTCTCCTTTGTTTCCGAAACAGTTCAATCCTACGAATGTTATAAAGCTGAAAGTTTGTGAGTATGTGTGTATGTGTGTTTGTTACTCAATCACGCTAAAACTACTGAACCCATTGCGATGAAACTTGGAATATAGATAGCTGGATACCAGGAATAACACATAGGCTACTTTTTATCCCTAAAATCCCGCGGTAACGGGACTCACGCGGGTGAAACAGCTAGTAATAAAATAGATTAGAAAACGTGTTTTGATCACTATAATCTTGGATTTTTAGTTAATTGACGATGCGGTCTAAGTAATAGCACTCATGTCGCACAGCTTCAGTCACTAGAAAGATGGGTAGGTACTCTTCTCACTACGACTCTTCCAATGGTTGTTACTGAACTTTGTGGTGGACTACCTGCGCCCCGCGGTTTCACCCGCGTAGGTACCGATCCCGCGGGAATATCGGGATAAAAAGTAGCCTATGTGTTTTCCAGGTCCCCAGCTACCTATATTCCAATTTTTATCGCAATAGGTTCAGTTGTTTTTGCGTGATTGAAACACCCATCAAACTAATAGGATATGCGAACATGTTGAAGACCTTATCTACAAGAAATATCTATTACTAAATTAGTAAGTACTAGTAACACAGAAAGACGCTGGTCTCGACTGTCTAATCTGGGGTTTGTCGCTAGTGAAGAATACGATAAATTAGTACAGTTTGCTATTTAAATTTGGTAGATAACTGAAGACCTGGAATAACTCTTAGTATTAAAAGCAAGCATGCATTCTTACTTATCTACTTAACCAAAGCATAGTAACTGGTAAATACATTTAGTTTTAATAACACAGAAAGAAGCTATGCTAAGTAGAATTAAACGGGATTCAACTAGCGATAAAAGCGAAAGCTCGATTCCTCCACGAGATTGGATTCAACGCTTAAATGAAAAAGACAATTAGATTAGGTATTCCTTTGTTCAACTTGCATTAGAATAATTAAGTTTTTCTATATCAACTCAACTATATCTATATACCTATAAAGCTATAAAGTCCTGACTGACTGATTAACGCATAGCCTATCTATGCCGCTGATAGTAGTAAGCTGAAATTTGGAGAGTGTAGTACTATAGCGTAGGCACCGATAAGAAAGGTTTTTCGCAATTTCTAAGGGCTTGGGACTTACGCACTTTAAACAGCGGGACACAGCTAGTTTTGTAACTATAATTAACTCAGAAACGTTTAACTAAACCATAGTAATAAAATAATGTTTATTTTGAAAAAAATTTGCTGCCAAACAAAAAGTCAATTCTCAAAATAATATTTCAACTCGTCAAACGATATCAACGGATCCAATCGCGTTTTTGTTAAATAAATGACGTGTCTGGGACTTTCCAGATCCTAATGGCACGTGCAGCCTGAGCTGAGGTCACAATAGTGTTACAAATTATTTGAAACGTACTAAAACCACCTGTAGGTAGCTACCGTCTGATTCGCAATGTTAGTCGAAACATTCCCATTTTAAATATAGTCATTTTTGGTTTTAACCTAACTGTCTAAGTGTCTACCCGATTTCCGGTGTCTACCCGTCACTTAGGGGGCACTATAATGTCCTCGAAATATCGGGCGTTGAAATATGCTAAAAATAATGAAAGCAACGCGATCGAAACCGAAAAATGAGTTGAATTTTAAATCAGCACCGCGATAACTGAAGAAAAATATAATCTCTATGTATTCAGAAAACGCTAAAGTCATCATCATAATCCAAGCGATGTTGCCGGTTGCACCCAGGATCATCGCGAACAATTCGAAATTCAAAATATTTTTTTTGGTTTCAATCGCGTGAAACCAAGAAAGTAAGTTGAATTTCGAATTAGCTTCCGATAACCGAACGGAAATATAATCTCTCTATGTATTCAGAATTCGCGAAAGTCATCATCATCATCATCCAAGCGATGATCCCGGGTGCATCCCTCTCAGGAGCCCTGGGTCCGCATTCAGAATTCGCTTAGTGTGACACATAAACTTACCCAATATAAGTACGTATAGTAACAAAAACAATTTGATTTCTTGTATTTAAGATCTAAACCAAAATACAATCCAAACCCAAACTTAAACAAAAACTCATAATTCTTAAAACATCGTTTCTTGTTCTGTAGCTACAGCTGAGTGGCCGACAACGCCCGAACGATAGAACTAATTAACGTTAATAAGTTTAATAAGTCATACCGAACACATGCCTCGTTTGTAAGTCTTTATTGTACGACGTTTGAACACTTGAAGCCAGCTGGCTCGCCCGTGTACGATTATGAAAATTGCCTCTTAAGAAAGCTCTATCTGTAAATGTATGTAGTAGGTACTTAATAATAAGTAGTAATTATAGATTTTTCTTGGGTTGATGTTTCATGAAATTAACTTTTTTTTTCGGTTTTAATCGCGTTGTTTTTATTAGATTAAGCATTTTTAGAAACAACGCCGGACATTTCGAAGGCTATGGTATACTAAAATGCTATAATTAATGAATGTAAGTAAATCCGAATGTCAAATCACTATAACACACGCTTAAAAAGCTTACGAGGTTAGATGACGCCCGCTGTGTGAAGTTCACAAAAGTTGCATTTAATATGTTCATAAGTTTAATTTATTTAATACAATTGCTTGTCCAATTTGTTCTTTGGTATGCTCTGAGTTCGATGTAAATTAGCGGTTGACAGCCGAGTAGGTATATTGTGTCTGTTTAAAAGACCGGTTTAATCGCGACCGTAATAAATTAGTACAAGTTTACTGGTTTTTGTAAAAACAAATCGAAGTTTACACACATTGAAGTTGTGTGTGGGATATTTGAGGCCAAATAAAACGCAAATAAAAACATAATGTACCTGATAGAATAGAAGATGTTTATCACTTTGTAATAGAATGTGAACGGAGTCAGCCTTTCAGAACACAACTATATTTGATATTATGTATGGTATGGACTTAAGACAGGTGGGTCCTAGCCCATTAATGGTGTGGCTGTTTTGTTATATAATTTAGTTTATCTACTTATTATAGTATAATTAATTAGTGTGTAAGTATTACCAAGTTACCAAGTACTTTAATAATATGGTCTGTTATAATGGTACCGATATGGGCAATTATTAACAAGGTCCCTAATTTCTTAATTGATAATTTAAAACAAAAGTCATACTTCCCAATCAATCCATCTTCTCCCATTTTGATCAACTGCAGTACTGCGGGGGATTGCAGAACAGCAATTGATACTGCCAACTGAAAAATTGCTAAAAAACCCGGAGTGTTACTTCTTGTTTTGGACTTCCAACCTGGGATGTTTTTCGCCGTATTATCAGCCGCCGAAATTCAAGTGTCAGGGATTATTCTCATTATAATGGGCGGTGTGGACGGGCCGTGCTTTCTTCATACAAAAAAGCCCGTCGCCCGCCCCGACCCGTTCTAATGAGAATCATCTCTACCGCAGAAAGAATCTCAGATTCAAATTCACCAACAAAAACTGAAACACTCACCTTTCAACTCCCTAAACTTGATAAAGTGTTATCACGTTTCAGAAACCACCTACCAGGTATCAATCTGAATACCGTGTCTTCGTTACACCGTAATAAATTGAGAATGGTTTCTGCATTGTGAACTCTATTTTGTTGTGTTAAGGTTCACACGCTCGCTTTAAATTGTAAATCGATATAGAGGATAGAGTCGTCACGAGCCACGAGCTGACTACGTACAGGAGTATCCAAGGGGCCTTGAGGCTTCTACAAAACACTCTTTTTTTTTTCATTTACTTACAGTTGTAATTTCTGTTTTTATTTCTTATGTAATGTAGGAGACTGAGTTCCGAAATCACATCTTAACTAGATTTTTAATATGCAATATACAAAATCCATCCGAATGCATCAATTGAGCCAAATAATATAATTATAGTAAGTGCATGCAAACTAAAGGGATATAATTAAATCGTTGTTTACATTTCTATACTATCATTGCCTTCCCCCCTCCCTTTCTCCTTTCCCCCTCGCAACCAGGACCATTGTAACATGATTGAAACGTTGTCGAGACAGTAAATTAAAAAAGTAATAGCCGGTAAAATGTAGGTAAAATGTTAACTAATTATGTGAAATAAAACATTTTATTTATCGGGTTTAATCGCGTTGTATTCATAATTTTTAAACGAACCGAGCTTTCGCCAACTTTACAGTTGACTTTTTCAAGGTCGACTGAGATATAATATCAGTTTTACATTCTAAAAAGTTACTGTAAACTACCGGCTCATAACTATTTGTAACAAAACGTGTTTTATTATGCAAATCGCGAAAACCATAGAAGAAATTATGAATCGTGTGAATTTAAAAAGTGTAGTTTATATCCCTGAAGTTTTTATATTATACTAGCTGCGCCCCGTGGTTTCACTCGCGCAAGTCCCGATCCTGCAGGATTACCGGCATCAAAGGTTTCCTATATTACCTATTCTTCATCACTTAAATTATCCCTTTGCAAATTTTCATTCAACCCTTATCACTTAGGGGTATAAAAAATAGGAAGTAGCCTATTCTGCATATAAAATTACATAAAAATCAAGCCGTTTCAGAGGGGTATGAGGACCAACATTGTGACACGGCAGTTTTATATATAAGATTATATTATTATATCACATGCCTAGGTTGAGCTATAGATGGCCCTGAGTACAATACCCTACACCATTTATTTATTTATACAGGCCGAACTCGGCAAACTAATTTCCAATTTTCCAAGTTGTCGGCGACACAGCCGCCCCCGGAATCTCTCGGTCGGTATTTGTAGTGTTTGCGAACATCCTTTAATATCGCCCAAGGACCCTGGAGAACGCTTCTCTGTCCACATTCCGATGAAATTAATTTTTCGGTCAATTAATGGACAATCTTATTTTATACATTGACTTTATAGGTCCTTATAAACAAGTGCTTAAAATACAATGTTTCGGCCGCGGTTGTACGCTACTAATTGGCGTAAGTTGTATCACTGTTTACCAGTAGGTAGTTGTGAGCCTCTTCACTTGGTAGATGTACGAGCTTCGTCAAGCGGACTTGTCCGTGTTCCGATACGTGGGATGGTGTCACCACTAAAGTCTTCTTCTTCGAATTTTATTCGAGAACACCGAGTTATGAGTGACCAATGCTTTTCTCAGGTTCCTAAGCGTGCAGCGCATGAGATCGTATCATCACTTATTATTAAAATACGATTTACAAGTTAATAATACTCAAACGAATAAAATACGTCCTTTTTTGATAAATTCATTAGCTTATCCAGAAATCGAACCGTCTCTTTTTGCAAAAAAAAAAAAGATAATTTTGTTGGTAGAGACCAATTCCTTAAAAAACATAGTAGTCCAATCATTTTAGACCAAATTAGGTAGGTGCAAATCTCGGAACACGACATACCCAGTCTGTTACCACGTAAAAACTTGTCTTTTGGCATTCTAAAATAGTTCTCAAAATTCACATATAATTGGATGGTCGCAAGTTTTAAAGTCTGGGGTCAAAGTTCACAAATCACGATGTTCTTTAATTTTTTTGCGTTTTCTATGGGTTTTACGCTATTTGTATTTATTATCAATATTGTACTTATCTGCCCCTACAACAATTTGATGCTTTTATTGTCCCGAAGTCTCATAATACGATAGAAATTCCTTTATCATGGATGGGGATCGAAGTATTTTTATATCTTTGGTAATGGCCAACAAATAAGTTTGGTTGGTAACAACCAAGGCCGACACTTCTGTTTTAGTTTAGGAACGATTACAGTGGTCACCAAGTTATTTTCCGTTGGACTATCCTCCGTGTAATAGGCTTACAATCCCACACGTACAGAAGGTTTTGTACACGATTTGGAGATAAGAGAAGTGTCGAAGAGCTTGCTTTACGAGTTTTTCCTTGTGCGAGTAACGTGGAGTCCTTGAAATTATTCTGAGTAGTAAGGAGCTCATTGATCAAGCTGCGCCCCCCGATATTGTATAGACGTGTAGGTTAAGCAACGCATGGCGCTTTCATACTTGAATGTGTGAAAGGCCTAGTTGTCTATTCCACAACTAAACCGTGTAGGAGCCTAGTTGCCGTGTGCTTTCTACACAGTTTGTACACGGTACACGCGCGGTTTGGTTTGGATTTACGCCTTTTTGAAGTTCTAGACGCGATTGTAATGATACAGAATCACTATTTGATATAATTCTGTGAGTTATAGTCAGACTCACTAATCACAAACACTAAATATACTTATTTTTACTAAATTTATATATTATTTTATTATTTATTTTTGTTAGTTAAAAGGAAATGTACTCCTATCAATTTTAAACTAGTAATATTTTATTGTATTTATCCATTTTCTACGCATATACATTTATTTAATTCACCCTTAACGTTATTTTATTAACTTTATTTTATATAACGATCTGTATATCAAATAATGGTATTTAGTAACTAGTAGGTGAGTTTTGTGTTGTACTTAACTTAAATTCTTTCTTCAGTACATTACAATCTGCTGCGCCAATTGTGAGGGCGAGTCCTGGAGTCCTAAGATACAAGCCTTGGCTTAGTTTAGGCTCCAGTTCTCCCACAAATAAATTATTTAAGTTCAATTTACCTAACATTGTAATTAGTGTTAGATAGTGGTTTTTCTTTGTTGTATTTCTTTTTTATTTTGTTTGTGGAAGAAATAAATGAAATTTATTATTATTTATTATTGTTAATATCTTTTAACCTGGCGAGTGGGATATCCTATTGCCTTGTGAGTTTGGACTTGAATTATTATAACATGAAATTTTGAGTACTCTTTCAGGCCATTCAATAACATCAAAGTTATTAGAGAAATATTGAAAACCAAACTAAAAGAAAACACTTAGAACCGGAAACAGATCTCTACAGTTCTCTATCTCTATCTCTAAATATCTCTACAGTTTTTTTCACATCGAGAATCAAACTCGCTATCTTCTTAGTCACAAGCCCATCTTTCTAACATATTTTTGTTAAAGAAATTCCCCTAAGGTGTGTTTGTATGACTTGATATTCCGGTAGGCAGGTGGGTGAGCAGCTGTTCACGACATTTGTTAACGGTCGCCGGCCGGCTCCTTGCGCGTGCGATCTAAGCTTTTTATGTAGTACCCTTTTGGAATTGCGGGGTAATTTCAAGACGGTTTATTGCAAGACGTCTAATTTGTGTACTAAAGGTTACAGATTAATGTTGAAGGTATTATGTGGATCAGTGACGAAATGTCACTTAGTAATTAAAGGAAAAATGCATTTTTAGAGGCTCACAAGCTGAGTCCAGTCCTGTAAGGATTTCGAACGCCCCTCCTTATCGAATGCCTACATCACTTAAAGAACGCACTCTTCCAATTTCATCTCTCTACTATCAGCGATTTAGGCTGTGAGTTGATCCATCAGTCAGTCAGGACAAAACAATGTATAGATATAGATTGTCAAGAAAATATTTATATCTGAGCCAAATCTAAGCAGTAAAAACATGTCTTCTTCGTTAGAGTGACTATTTATTTTTTGTTTTGATTCATTAGTCCAGAGGGCCTACAAAAACCTAGTGGCTTTTTACAAACAAACGAACCTAAACAGCTAGTAGTCCCTAAATTATGCGGTTTGTTTCCAATCAAAGTGTTAAGCAACGATTGTTAACAAACAAATTAAAACAATAAATCCATGGAGAGGTGACGCTACCGGGCGCGTGGTTATCAATATTTATAAAATGAGCTTGTCCGTTTATATGCGGAATAATAAATTCATTGTCACGCACAGTCATGTCGGTATTTCGTAATGAATGATTAGTACGGAACTTGATATTGCACTGAGACGCTTGCTTGTTATGCTTTTATTTATCTCTTTTGGTTTATACTTCACTTGTCTTCTCTTATTATAACCATGGACATAGACTACTATGGAGCAATATTTAATATTATTATTTTTAAATTTCGGGTCTAGATCGCGTTGTAGATAATTATTGTTTTTCTTCTCACGACCACAGCCGGTGTAATCTGTTTGCCGAAACGTCGAGGTATTCCTTCCTCACCCTCTCTCATATGTCGTTTCTAGAAGGATGTAATAATAACACTCATATAAATATTCCACGAATATTGCACGACATTACACACATAGCTATCTAGCCCCAAACTAAGCACTAGGCTTGTACTATGCATACTAGACAACGGATATACTACAAGTTATTATACTTTTTTTTTGTAAATACATACATATGATACAAAGAATACACTCAGGACAAGAAATAAACATTTATGGTCAGCATAAATATTTATTTCCGCCGGGAATCGAACCCGCAACCTTCTGCTTCGCAGTCCGGGCGTCGCCCGCCGCGCCACAGAGGCCGTCAATGTTTATAAAATTATGCCATTTTAGATTTCACATCCAAATATTATTTTTATAGTGTTGTTTTAGAGATATAGTTGACCAAGTTTTATGTGTTGAGATTAGAAAGCAAGAGATTTTACACGAAAATAACTAGAACATACAATAGTAAATTTTCGGCCGAATAAAGAAACGCTACTCAAAATTGACATCTACTTAAACAATTAAGTAATTTTGCATAAATTTAGAAGTTACTCAATTATTTATTACGCAATTACTCAATTATTTATGTAAGTTCCTCTCAAATTTTAAGTGGCGTTTCTGTGTTCTGTATAATAAAATAACAACATGATGCGTTGTAGATACGCAGTTTGAACTTTACGATTGTCACTTTCATATGCTATATAGTAGATTCTGCATAAGTAAAGCCGTGTTTTCTTTACGGAACTTGTGTCGCAAAAGTTATAGTCAGCTTTGCAAAAAAGAAATGCGTAGCACCAGCGATTTTTTGATAAAACTAGTGTCGAGCAACTTTTTTGTGTAGTTGACTATAACTTTCGCGACACTACTTTCGTAGTGAAAACATGGCTTAAGGATTGAATCTAAAATAAAACTACTGTCATTCAATGCTGGCACTTGTCGAGTCCAAAATTTAAGTTCGATGTTTTACAAAATAAAATCGTATTTGCCCTTAGTTAGCTTTTAACATAATTGAGTTTAGAAACATTCTAGAATTCACTTGTGGTTAGGTAAGGATATTAAATATGTGAAATAACCATTTGTGCTATTTATTTACTGACAATGGTTATTTATTGTTACCTGCGTCAGAGGAAATATAAAATTAAACAATAATTTTATTTGTTTCCTGTTGCATACGTAGGAAAACGATATCAGTATTGTGTTATACAAATTATGGCCATTAATAAGGCTGTAATGTAAATGGGAACGGGTGTTTGGAATATTATGTTTCAAATCAAAATCAAATCAAATATTTATTTATTAACTATGACACTTAGTAGACATTTCTCAAATTACATATTCTGCACTAAGCACAAGCTTGTATCTCAGTAACCGAGGTACCGATATAATGCAATATAGATAGAAGCCTAATAAAGCCATAAAAATATATACCTTATTGACTAATGTGTTAATAGATAGCTTAGAACTATGTTAGTAGCACTTCCATTACACTACACTTTCAAATTTAGTCCTAGTTCGTACTTGGACCTTACAAAGTCTGTACCTACTTGAACGCAAATAAAAACTTCTGAGTTTACCACAGGATTAAGACTAACGTGGGTGTAACCGCAGCTAGTTTATACTAATACATAAAGTATCTCATAACATAATATATGTCCCATAGAGTTAAGTATGATATGTCCCAAAGGATATTTGACAGTATCGATGGCCTCTGTGGCGCGTCAGGCCAAAGCCCGACTGCAATGCAGAAGGTTGCAGGTTCGATTTCCGCTGTGTGCAGGCATTTATTTAAAAATAAATATTTGTTTCTGGTCTAGGTGGTTTCTACGTTTCATATACTTATGTACTTATTTAAAAAACAAAAAGTACACTATGTAGTACGAGTATATCTGTTGTCTAGTACCCTTATTAAAGCCTAGTGCTTAATTTGGGGCTAGATTGCGCTGTGTAATGTCGTGCAATATTTATTTATTATCTCATGCAAGTCGGGCGACTTGCCCATCAAAACTACTTTGACTGTTAATAAAATTATTGGTATGGTTTTTGAGCTTACAAGAAAAGTAGATAGACCTCCAACTTCTGGAAATCAATAACTGTTGTAATCTTGAAAATTCGTTACCGGCCTTTGGTATTTAAAGCCATACATTCTTAATTGGAAATCGACGGTACGTTTCCATGAATTGATGAATTAAATATCAAGAATGGTATTTTTCAGTCTTGGATTCTAGAAACTTACACAACGCAATATACTCGTATTTGAATGTATAGGTATGACTTACGTGTAACTACAAGGTGACTTGAAATTTGTTTTACGTAAGACTTAAAATTAGATCGTTTTAGTTTAGAAACTGGATAGTACTGAACCCACAATTCCCAATTCTAAGTGATGATATGAAAAGTACCTGGGCACTGAGCACTCAACTAAATTCACTAAACTGGGCATTTAATTACGCCCTAACTTCGTTAGTTTTTTTAAAACTGTTCAGTAATTTGTTGGTGTTTTGCAAGAAATCACTAAAAGCAAAACTTTGCAAAGTTTCCTTTTTCGTTTTTTTTTACAGAGCTGAGGCATAATTGAGACGTTGTAGTTATAGAATAGGTGATAGCTGGTTTCTAGCTTTTTACTTTGCAAGTTACATTGGATTCGGCTGAGATGATTGTAAAATAAGTAGGATTTATATTAGCTATGGCTAAAATCATGAATCCCTAAATCTCTTCCCTAAATTTTCTGCACAACATAATAACTTTTCAAACCCCCTTTGGGGCACTTGTGCTAACTAAATGCATTTGCCATTAGCTACGCCGATAATCGTCAGTAAAAATTTGATACGTTATAATATAGCAAGATGCTCGGTACTATATTTGTTGCCAACTTTTACAGTAATAATAACGGGTATATTTTGGTACGCGATGCGCTCTCTTTTAATTGGTTATTTCGCTTTCATGGGCACGATTGTTTGTTGAAATTAGCACCTCTCGCTTTCGGAAGAAGGTTTAAAATACTAACAATATACTGCGGTATGTCGTCATCGTAATCTACTTCATTACTAATTTAATATACTTAAACTCAATTGTTGCATTATAGCTTTTTGGCGATATTGCGTATAATGTGCCACTGGATATTCTAAAATTTAGCTGCTATCATTTTTTTCGACCTTAATTTATTTGGTTTAGCAGGATTAGGAATAAAAAAGTTTGGGAAACCTGGGATGATTATGATCTCTCTCATCCGAGCGATGTTTCCTGTTGTCTCTCTCAGGAGGCTAAAACCCCAACACATTTGGGATTGGTAACATATTTTTCAGTCGGCCGTCTGCCTGAGACCAACCCTCCTTGGGAGCAAGCAGTTTACCCACCACCGAGCGGGGAGAACTCCAGGTTCGCTAGTCTGTCTCAAATCCCTTGTTCCAGGATTAATTATAAATGATTGGAAACGAGTTCTTTATATCTTACTAATATTATAAACGCGAAAGTTTGTATGTATGTATGTGAGGTTGTTACTCTTTCACGCAAAAACTACTGAACCGATTGCGATGAAACTTGGAATATAGGTAGCTGGGGACCTGGATTAACACATAGGCTACTTTTTATCCCGATATTCCCGCAGGAACGGGACTTACGCGGGTGAAACCGCGGGGCGCAGCTAGTAGTATATAAAACAAAGTCGCTTCCCGTTGGCTGTGTATTTTATGCTTAGATCTTTAAAAGTACGCAACGGATTTTGAGGCGGTTTTTAAGTAGATTCAGTGATTCAATAGGAAGGTTTATATGTATTTATAACACACCTTGATATTCCTTCTTGATCGGGACTTGGAATCGGGACGGGTGAAACCGCGGGGCGCATTTGGTTATCAATAGAAGTTTCAATAACAGATACGTATGTTATTAAAATCAGAACGTAACATTCCCCGTCCATCGATAGGTATTCGATTGCTGTAGAATCCAATAATGTAAACGATCCATTATTCCCCTCATTACACAATGGACGTACTACTCGTACGTATGTATATATGTATACCTATAGCTGTATATCTACTGCTATAGCACGGTACCTATAGGTCACATGATATGGAGTGCTGTCACCGCAACTGCGTCCTTTGTCTTGACAGGATTACGTTACATCGTAACCCTGAGAGGTTCCGGTTAGCTTCCAGACCGTGACACTGTTATTCTTCAACAAAATTACTTGCTAAAACCTTTTTTTTTAAATAAGACTAGATATATTTACAACTGGATCTTGCCGATTCACTCTCGTGAAATCCTGTGCGGATTAAGAAAAACTTTTTCTAATCGGATGCCTACATCGCGTCATAAAGAACACATCCAAATTTCAGCACTCTACTATCAGCGTTTTAGGTTAAGTATGTGTAATTTTTTTCTTTTTTTTTACACACGATAGATGAGCGTTTGACCACTATTTCACCTGATGTTAAGTCATGATATAGTCTAAAATGTAACACGCTCATTATTCATGTAATCTATTATAAGTATTTACAAAAAAAAAGGTTAATATGTATATCTGTTTTCTAGTACCATAGTACAAGCCCAGTGCTTAGTTTGGGGGCTAGATTGCGTTGTAATTGCGTGCAAAATAGTTATAGGTATTTATTTATTATTTGATCTAATCACTCATTTAGGACAAAGCATTTTATAAATATAAATTCTTTAACTGTAGGTAATCTTACTAATATTATAAACGCGAAAGTTTGTATGTATGTATGTCTATGTATGTGACTTTGTTACTCTTTCACCTAAAAACTACAGAAACGATTGCGATAAAACTTGGAATAAAGGTAGCTGGGGACCTGGATTAACACATATGCTACTTTTATCCCGATAATCCCGCGGGAACGGGACTTACGCGGGTGAACCGCGGGGCTAAGCTAGTAATAAAAAATAAGTCTGTTCGCTCTGCAGCTAGTGTACTTTACAGTGCTTTGCATGTCAAGTGTTTCGTGCAAACAATTTACTGCATGAAAGTTCAGTTACTCTTTCATTTTAACTTGCCATAAAGTGCTATTTTGCTGTGTTGTGCTATGTTCAGCTATGGTCGGATAAGGGCCGAAAGTGCTATTATTATCATCGCTTATACGGTGAAGGAACACATTGCGAGGAAACCCGCGCATGTCAATATCCAGGGCCCTGATTCTCTAAAAACATATCATGCGACAAGCAGGCGGGATGCATGAGCATTGCAAAGTCGATTTGTTGCAGGAGTAAAAATATTAGCTATTCTATAACTTCTTTTAATACTGATTGGCCGAGGAACAAGGGGAGCTGTTTAAATAATTTAGTAGCCCTTAATTTTGAAGGCTACTTAACTTATTAAGTAGTAATTAGGTAAAATAACATTTACAGTTCTTAAAGACCATTATTCTTTTTAGGAGGGTTCCGTTTTCGAAATATTGAGCTTTAAAGTGCTAGTTTTTAGAGTTATGTGTACCCCCCCCCCCCCGGCCCTCTGACAGCCAAAGCCAAAATGCTATATTTGGATACGTCATATGTATTCACTAAAGTACTTAGTAGGTACATATGATGAAGTTTAAAGGAAAATTATATAAATTATTTGAAAATATAAAAATATGCACTTGGCACTCTATCATTTGCTGACCGTATCGTATTCCTTTTGTTGATCAATTGAAAAGGAAGAGTTAACAAAAGATAAAATATCGGATCACTCTCGACCGTTCATACAGTTCATCTACAATTTACTAATTTCGTATCAATTCTGTCGAGTATTAACACCATTGAGACTTACCAAAACTCGAAGATTGTCAATTAAACAACTTTATGAAATCGAAAATTGTGTCTTTGGGGAATTATAAAATTCAGTTCTTATTAAAATGACATTATAGTTTTATTATATGACGCAATGTTAACAATAGTTATGTGTTGTGTTACTTAGAAAAATAAATTTGTACTTGGTAGTAATTAAAAAAAGTTTTCTAGGGACATTTCATAAGTTTTATTAGGGGACTTAGCAAAAGTAGTAGAACAAAATTATATACGTAAGTATATAATTTTTCAAATTCATGTTTGTCAGTCTGTTTCTCTGTTTGTTCTTTATACAATTGTTTTCGAGGAACGTCGTGGTATACTTTACATCGAAATCCAATTAGTAGAACCCGAGTAATGAACAGTAAAGTCGGCTATGCACTATTTCTACGCAGACGAAGTCGGGGGTAACAGCTAGTACAGAATATAAACCTTGCTGTTGAATTACTGTGAACGCATCAAAATCCGTTGCGAAGTAAAGATCTAAACATACACACAGACAGCGGGAAGCGACTTTGTTTTTAACCGGCGAGAAACCGAAGGAAGGTTCTCAAGTCAACACGATTTTTTATGTATGACAATCCATGCTTTACTTTGAAGTAAAGATCTAAACATACACACAGACAGCGGGAAGCGACTTTGTTTTTAACCGGCGAGAAACCGAAGGAAGGTTCTCAAGTCAACACGATTTTTTATGTATGACAATCCATGCTTTACTTTTTACAGAGTACCTTGTTCTATTTTGATAATTCTTTTTTTAATTGGAAAGGGTATATCTCAAAATTGATCCCTTAAAAAAATTGTGAAGACTTATCTGTAATGTTATCCGAAGTCGGGCAACCAAACTACAACCTTGACCCGTCGGCTACCCAGTACAACTAACTGCCCGACTTCAAATAACTAACAGATAAGCCGGTGATACTGTCGTATGTATATAGGTGTGGTTATGTACTCTTCAAGTCGGTTTTTAATTATTTTGTTATTTATTGCTTTTCAGTTTTTTCGTCGGTATATTTTTTTTTTGATAAAAGTTTTTATGCCTTCTATGTATTTTTATACTATGTACATGTTATTAAGCCTACATTGCCTGTTGGACAAATACCTCCGTAACACCTGTCTAAGCAGTACGGTCCTCGACTAGGTTTAGCCAATTATCGAGATTCACGCCAAGCATCGTTTACGGGGTCTGCCCTGATTTCTACGTCCGTCTTCTGGCACCTAATGAGTTTAGCCCATATCCATCGTCAAAAATTCGACTCACGTTCTAAATAATCTAATTTGTCTACACTTGCCAATTTGTTTCTGTTTAGGTTACCATGAGTATGGGAAAAGTTCCTCGGAAACCGTAACATATTTTGCCAAATCCCTACGAAATTTCCATTCGTAATACTTTATTCCATTTTCAAAGTTAAAAAAAGTTGTCGTAACTTGTTATAAAGTTTTATAATAAATTCGTTTCCCATATATCAGGCTGGTATTCGTTATAACGCGTTTGTATAATTTATAGCTTTAATATTTTATAAGAAACGGATCGTTCGTGTTCTTCTGCGCTCCTTATTTTACTTTCGATATTTCCGATTGTTAGTTTTCTTTGTCTTTCCAATTATAGCGGTGTTAGATTCGAGATTATTCGCATTGTTGTTTGTGTTATTGTTGGGGTTTATTGATTTACGCTTTATCTTTAGATTCAGTGGGATTGTGGTGTTTTATCAAACGTGCTTTAATAATTAATTATTGTTATTATTGAACGATATTATTTTTGTGTTTCACCTGAACAATAGTCTATTCTATTAATTCAAAATATATTCTTAAATCATTAATAGCAGTAGGTTGCTTAGTGCGCAACAAAAGTCGTTTATTCGTCAGAATAATGTTATGTTAGTTAGTAATATGATGCTGTATTGTTTGTAACTTGATTTACTTATTATTATGTTAAGAACTCAAAATTGGTCTCAAAACAGAACTTAGACTTCATTCTTTGAAATTTCAAAGTAAGAAAAACCTTACTCTAAATGTGCTAACGATCCTACAGCCACGTGCCGCAGCAAAAAAAAAAACGGAATTTGCGATAATAAACGGTTACAAAACTAAATTCATCGCACGCAATGCTGAGTTTTTACCACGTTTTTACAATTCTTAAGTTTTTAACTGAAGTAAGTAGTAAGTGTTTTATTGTATTATATCTCCCACGATTTTACTCGAAAGTCCGGGTAAATGATTCATTTCGTTTTATGCCACCAGCTCGCGTTTCCGTCGCGGTTAATTGACTCGCGGAGATACCCAGCTCTTTTATTTTGTCTTCCATTTTATATTTTTGACGGGAAAATTAATTAAAGCGGGGCCGTTGGACTCGGCACTATGGTTCGCCCTAGTTTGTTGATTGCGGAGAGGTAAATATCTTAATTTAGGTTCGCCTTGGGAATTAACCCGCGTATAATTCTGGATTCTATGGGAATTTTGAGACTAATAAGTAGTCTAACTCTCATGTATTTATGTATGTCATATATAAGTAGTGTTATCTACCCTAGCTATCCAGCCACGTATATCATTTTGCACTGAAGTGAAGCGATTGGAAATCCAATTTTATTGCAATCGATGCAGTGTTTTAGTGTGAAAAGTATTCTTTCACATCGATGAAATGACTAGGTATGTTACAATAGTCTCTTTGCAACCAAGACTATTGTTTGTAACATTTTATTCTAATTACATTTTGCTGGGTCTTGATAAATGTAATGATGAATACATTTAAAAAAATTGTTAATAATATAACAAACAAACACAAAAACTTTTATATTTTGACCAAATTAAAATTATTTTACCCGACTACGGCAAAGGGAGGGTTTAATTATGAACGCGACATAAGTATGTTTTGTTTTGTTTTACGTATGTTTTTTGGTTTAGAAATATAAACTTTTTTGACGAATAATGCCTTCCTAGCTTTGTGAAATTTAGGTTTATTCGTTGGTCAAACGTTTGTGAAAATTTTAGCTCTTTCAAGTGACTTACAAAGTCAGCTGAAATGTGACAAAGCATCGCGTAGTAAGGTTGCAATTAGGTGTGTTCCTAAGTACGGCTGTAAGTTACCGTGCTCTACCTTACACGGAAGAGCGACGACCGCTTGACAAAGTAATTAGGTATGCAGTCAGATTAATCTACACTACATCTAGTTGTAGTTTACGGCAAGACGTAAAACATTACAGTGAATAGAGAGAACATCTTGAGTTTTTTAGACTGCAAATAAATGATTGTTGTTTAACTCAGACTCTGTCATCTGTCTTTATATCACGGACACGGATACTACAAGAAAACAGTATTTTATTTGAAATAAAATATTAGCAATGACCCGCGGTTTCACACGCGTAAGACTCGTGGGGTTACCAAAAACCCTTTCTTCGTAGATCACACATCACAAAGAACAACACACCCACCAAATGTTATGTTCTTAGCACCAGATTTAGTTAATTTTTATCCGTAGGTAAAGCAGCACTAGTCAAATATAAACTTTACCATTCTAGAAAATATTTTCTATAGACACCTATATGAGTAAGATTTTTAAGTCTAAAACCTAGATTTTTACAGTTGCGATTTAGGCTGTACGTTGATAATTGCTCGAGTCAGTCAATAAGAATTTGGAATTTTGTATCTATAGATGTTCTTATTGCATTAAAATGTTAAACATCTTTGATCGAACGCGCCGTACTAGTTTGTACGTGGACTCAGAAACCGGAACGATACGAGACGACTGCCTCTAGCTCGAATATTGAATATTCTCACGCACACATATTTATAACATAATTAAGTAGGTATTTACTGTAAATCTTTGTTGTCATCGCATCGAACCATCATCGAACAGTATGATGGTTTTTATAAAAAAAAACGCGAGTAAAACCCGGTAAATATTGTGTTTCATTATGCAAAATCGCGATAACTTAAAACAAAATATCTTTAACCGATTTACAAAACTATTTTAATTTGAATGTAACACGAAACTTTTGTAACAATATTTCAACCGAGAGTTTAGACAATTACTTTTATTTGAGACAGACTCAGACTGTTATTTGAGCCATAAACGGTGTTATCATAGAACCTGATAGTTATGCATTTTAAACTCGTCGTAAAAACTGACGGGCGAGCTTCACCAGTTCTAAAGTCAAACTGTTCAGGAAATTAACACCTTTGAAAAAGATGAATCAAAATTCGAACGTCACCAACTAGGCATCAGGGTGTTCTTTTATGCTGTTATGTTCTGCGTAATTTTTGAGTTTTTGTTTACATCACAAGATGGTATATTGTCAAGATAGTAAACATAGCGAGTGCTTAAAATACACCTCGTGAATATAATTGTTGCATTTGCTTCACGTGTAACTGTAATTTTTGAGAAAGTATAATTAAAATGAAAGCAAACCTTTCTTAAAATTACAAATTGAAGGAGACAACGGGCAAGCTTTGGCTTGCCCCTTATTAAGATGATTCGGTGTGAATGTAATCCGATCATGCTTACGATGTGTCAAAGGGAGCAATATTCTACGTGATCAAAGGAATCCCGGGACGTAGGTACCAGGTTTATGTGAGCATCGCACTCAACCGTACCTTCCAGGTTCTATCGACTCGTATACTTTGACGATTTTCTGCTTGTATGACATCTGCTGACTCAACTAAACTGGGCATTACACTTTCACCCCCTCCCCCCTTTCAACGCACTCTAGTGAGTCCATGGATATTCATGGGTTAAAAGAATAGGTATGTTTTAAACTCATAATGTGCTGTTTCACTCGCACATTTTGAGTTTAAAACTAAGCAAAAAATTGGCCTAATCGCTTAACGTTGGTAGACAATTAAATCATCGCAAAATATTTTTTTAACAGCAAGTAATTCAACAACATTGTTCCGGACCCATTGCGATTTGTTATTACCCCCGATTAAGAGACATACCCCCCAGACATGATGTGTTAAACATAAGCCAGAAAAAATATCAGTGGACCCAACCAAAAAAATAAACAAAAATCCTTTGAATAATTTCAAAGTGTTTCCTACACTTGGGTGACTGAGCGATCTACGTGCCTCAGTCACGAGGAACGATGAGATATGTGCATAATTTCATCGCGGCAGAATGGGCATCTATGGCGGAATGTCAAGGTTGCAGGTTTAAGTCCTGTCAGGTGCAAATTATTGGAAATGTTGTTTTTTATTAAAAACATCCTTCTAGGTGTTTCACATGACTTGTTAAGTAAAGGTTATGAACATCTCAAATAAACAATATAGGTAGCAGAAACTACGTTCTGTGCGAAAAATATAGAAAAACTTTCTCTACCAAAATAAAGCTAAAACTTGTTTCAACCAACTGCTTCTCAAACTTTATAGTAGCGTCGAAATAAGAAAAAGTTTTGTTATCATGTTGAGTAAACTCTAAGATTTCTTGCGGATTTCATACAATTTATGTTACCTAATCTACAAGAGCGGTGTCGGTCTAGTGGTAGATTAGATACCCCGAGTTTAATTCTCAAGAAAGTTGGTTCGAATACCTGCTAACTGAGCACTAATGTATTTTTCATCGATGTTTCTTCCGATTTCGTTAAATTGCTGACAATGTAATAATGATAATAAAGATAACGCGATTAAAACCGGAAAATGAGTTTAAATTCAATGTCTTTTTTAAGAAAACTCTATGTGTAAAGGAAAACATCGTGAGGAAGCCAACATGTCTTAGGTTTGACCACGGTCCGAAGATATAAGACATTCGGCAATCCCAAGTCCCGGGAGAGAACGGGAGCCCCATTGCATCTTCCTACCTCTAAGGGGTTGATGCCCTTGCCCTACAGTGGGACAAATTAACGTGCTAGCAAAAATATTCGACACTTATGAGGTCCCTAAATATGGCTGGGTTTTAGCCCCGCGTAAGTCCCAATACCGTCAAATATCGGCATAAAAAGTAGCTCATTTATATGTAGCAATGGTTTGCTACATTTTTTTTCGATTTTCTTACACTTCATAACCAACACAGACCTAGCCCGTTCTCCATTTATTAATACTGTACTAAAGCAGTAAAACTCGGGCAAAGTTAATTGTTTCATGTAAAGATAAAACGGATACTTTGTCTCGACTTATATTAACTTTTAAGTCTATGGTTACAAATAAAACACCTACACCTAAAACGACTTTAGTTAATTAAATATCGTGTTACTCACTTCAAGGACTGTGTTTATCTATGTAAACAATTGTTCACTCATCCTTCGTATTAGTATTGAATCATCAGATGACTGAACTGTTTATTTTTAACATTAAATACGTACCTATTATCGAAACCGCCTTTTAAAACTGATATAGGTATTTAACTTAATTATTATTATAAATCAAACCATAAATGTTGTATGTTGGTATGTACTTATTTATAACTGAAAGTGTGTTACATTTTAGACCCGTCCACCACACGCGCCCGTAAAGTTAAGAAAAGAGACAGTGTTATGTTCGCCTTCATTTACAGTATTTTAATCTTGATATTTATTTCATTATGTTCTTAGTTTTTGTTTTGATAGCGGTACATTTCCTGTGATAGTTTCAACTGTCTGGCTGTCACGGTTCATGAGATATAGTCTGGTGAGAGACAGACAGATGGATAATCCTTCGTAGAACCTTATATACCATGCTTTTGAAATAACGTCCCCGACTCCCCGCTTGCTTGACAATCTAACCGGTTGCAGTATCGTCAGGTGCTCAGCAGTGCGCTGTCTGGGACAGACAGCGACAGACGACATCATAATCTTAGTAAAAATGGCCCGTTTTTACCCTTTGAGTACGTAACCCTAAAATACTTATGTTAAAAGGTTTTTGAAACAACGTGATCCGTGACTAAACACGTGCCAACCGACTGAAAGAACTGAAACTTTTGAATAAAAACGTGATACTTACCCAACATTTTATTTATCAAACCTAGAACCCTGTCTTTAAAACAGCTTTTATTTATTAAGG
Organism: Idaea dimidiata; assembly: GCA_949358125.1. Taxonomy (NCBI): domain Eukaryota; kingdom Metazoa; phylum Arthropoda; class Insecta; order Lepidoptera; family Geometridae; genus Idaea; species Idaea dimidiata. Next base: position 10,394,968 of record OX442331.1, read on the forward strand.
TAAGGTACCCAAAGCTTATTTTAGGAACAGAAGACTTTAATTTATCTTTAGTTAAAATATAAATTTAACGATGAACTAAAGTAACGAACTGTATATCCTGTACATATACCTACTTGACATAGGTAGGTACTCTAGGTACCTACTGCGTTTTATATTTTGATATTTTATAACCGTTTCTCACGTTTTGAAACTATTTAACTTTCATTTTGCAAGCATATGTTCGCAATATGTGGCGTTTAAATATGCTTATGAATATAGAATTCTGTACAGAATAGTCATATAAATACACATAGACACCTCAAACTTAGGTATTACTCGTACTTATATTAGTACCTCTCTTTTTCTGTCAGGAGATAAAAATGATCCCAACTAGATGATGTTCGTTTACTACGTTTATATGAACTTAAAATAAAACAATTATAGCCAACTAATAGCGTCCTCATAGCCGCATTGTCAGATAACATACCAATATTACCCATACTTTAACTTCATCCTGCCAAATTTGTACAACAAGTATCCCACAACGTAGTTTTCACAGACACAGCAGTCATATAAAAATGCCATTAACCCCATCGAGTCCCATTCACGTACCTACTGCGACATGTGTCGCAAACCGCGTGAAGGCTGCGGGCTATTTCCTTTTCTTTCCTTTTCTAACCCAGTATCCGCCTGCATTCAGTCCTTGAGAGTGTGGTCGAGATAAACGAATTTATATTTTTAGATCGAGGAAAATGCATTAGGTATTGTCAATGCCTACTCCTATTATCGACACGTTTTATATAAACCTCAATCTGTTTATATTAGTGGTTTTATACTAGCTCCATCTATGGTTGCTTGTATAAATGGTGCCAAATAAAACTTTATATTTGATCGTTGTATATTGTGGCATAGATGCAAAAGTGAGCCTATGAAATTAAAAAAAGGGTCGGGCTACTTTTATATGAAAACAGCACGTAAAATGCCCGGACGGAGCACAGACAAAAACTGTCTACATACAATACGGGCCGGGGCAGGAACGGACAGTTCCCGGCCCGGTCCGTGCGTACATGACACATTCAAATGAGAATCATCCCTAAGTCCTAATGCGATGTAATGTTTACTTAATTTAAAAGTTATTTCTGTTTTTAGAAATATTTTTAGCAAGGAAATATATTTCCAAAAAATCCCCATGACAGGACATAGTTGGTAAACAATTAGCAAGGAGAGATATGGCCGAAAAATTATAACATGACATTTGATTCCTGTGTAGCTCAGTGGTTAGAGCAGTCGCCTGGTTAGCGAAAGGACGCAGTCCGAATCCTGTCATGGGGTTTTTTTTGGAAATATATTTCCTTGCTAAAAATAAGTTTTCTTTCTAAGTTTAAAATGCCTTGAGCAATAAAAAAAAAAGAAATATTGTTTCTGTATGTTTATAGTTTTGTATGTTTTTTGTTTGTTTCCTTTTTTATTTATTTTATTTTCATTTTCTTTACAGGAGCAGAGCTACTTGAAGTTTTTATTTTCGCCGCCCGTTTTTTAAGTTTATTTTCTTCATGGTATCCACATGTAAGTTTTATTTTATTTTTGTTCTTATTTAATTTTATGTTATGTTATTTATTACTTCACGAAATTACGTCGTAAATGATTTTCCCTATTTGTCGGCACGGAGAACTCCATTTGTGTTATTTCCTGTTTAGCTTGCGTCAGGATTTTCAATAATTACGTAATATAGAATATTATATGGTGTTTATTTTTGTGCAAAACGACAAGGCATCCTGGCTTGGGTAATCATTTTTAAAAAAATCTATAAATGCCATTTTAGTTTTTGTCAAAATCGGGGACGCAGCTCCTGAAAGTCCATCGAAATGGTTTACCCTGTATTTAAGATGAATTCCTATTTGCCTTGGTCACGGCATCACGCGTAAACGACTGGACCGATTTTGGGAATTCATTTTTTGTTGTGAATGTCAGGTTAAAAGGATAAAATGATAAAAAAAGCTAAATATCGTGACTAACGTGGGTGAAACCGAGAGGCGGAGCTAGTTTTAATAAAACAATTCATAAATTAAGTATCTTTAATCTACTTTGTCAGGCTAAAACGCCTATGAAAGTTTAATATACCTAAATGATAAAATACTATAGGTACACATTAACATGGACTTACATTTTAGTTTAACGATAATGATGTGATATTTGCGAGAGTTTAGTAATAATCTACGCTTATGACGATAGGTATAGATAAGAGGTAACTCGATGTGCTCATCAATCATCAGCCGTTCTTAAACTCAATTAATATGTCAATATCACAAAATATCTGCCTAATTTATTTCGAGAAGAAATATATTTTTCGTCGCTCGTTGGGCCATAGATATTTCTAAAAGCGGAAGTTTCAATGAAAAAAAAAACTACGGTAGTATAGCTATCAGAGAAGGTCGATTCATGTGTAGAAAACTATTTATTATTTCCGTCATTAGCCAGACTTGTTTTTCGATTATTTAGTTACTATACTTACCTACGTCCTGCATTTATGTTTTATATTTACGCCTGGTTAGACCGATTCCGAATGATTGCCAACATATTTTTTAAATTAAAACGCGTTAAAACTAATTTCCAACGTACTAATCATCCATAAAAAACCTTTCGTCAAGCAAATTAAGCCGGGTACTTACTAGCGAGCTGTAACCGTAAACCGTATACTGTCACAAAAACCATATAACAATCTGAATTATAGTGTGTTGTACAATGTGTACATGGTTCGCGAGTTAGCATCGAGGGGCTCATAGCGAGCTGACGATGGACGATTTTTACCGCGAATCTAAGGAGCTCCCTTAGGTTCGCTATAACAATCGACCACGACGCTGCCACGTTTGTACAGTGGAACGTTACGCAGCCCGAAGTGCTGCAGTGACGAACTTACGGGTACAGTTCGCTAGTCTGTACCTGGCTTATGGTTGATTTATTATATCAAGAGTTAATGTCACTGCCTTATATCAACTCCATTAATTTACTACACTTAACTCAACCTAGCTAGATCGGGAAGTAGACGATTACTGACATTTTCACAGCTCGTTATGGAATAGGTGTAAGTATTCAACAGGGTTATTCACAATTGCGTACTAAGGTCGTAATAAAGTTGGACTATAAAGCTGTTTACTATCTGTCTGTCTTCGATAGTTCTAGTTCTTGAAAAAAAAAATGTGATACAACTAGTACGACCTTAATACGCATTTACTTATAGCACTGTAAGGTTCTACGGAGAATGCGGTTGTCATGGTAACCTTCAGGCAACTCCTTGAGTCTTCGATAGTTCTAGTTCTTGAAAAAAAAAATGTGATACAACTAGTACGACCTTAATACGCATTTACTTATAGCACTGTAAGGTTCTACGGAGAATGCGGTTGTCATGGTAACCTTCAGGCAACTCCTTGAGAAGTATTGAGTTACTTCGATATTAATTTATTGAGAAATATTATATTCTTGATTCCGTTGTGTTGCTGTTGTGAATTATTCAAGTACCTATTTGTGAATATTTTATGTAGAGTTTTATAATACATCTCTATTGAATTTGTTTCAATTGAAGATAAGCGCAATTGCGCAAGGAACCCAAAAAAGGTTAAAAAACGGAACGAAATTAAAATTGAACAAAGTTCAAGAGACATCTTATTAGGTTAATCAAGTTGTTCAAAACCTTTGTAGAGGAACGTTCAATTTTTAATTAAATTAAATAAAGGCACCTTTCAATTTAACCCTTACGTATATACAGGAGGAGTTGTACAAATAAATTAACTTAAAATTGTTAATTTGGTAGAGATAGGGGGTAGGTAGTTAAAGTAAAGTTATTTTTTAGGCTTCTACAGCCAAAGGGTAAAAACGGAACCTAAGACTAAGACTCCACAATCCGTCTTTATGTCTGTCATCAAGTAGGTATCCATCCATGTACATATCTCATGAACCGTGCCTGATAGCAAGGCAGTCTATTTATTTATTTAATAAAAATCAGCTCTTGTTAGATAGGTAAAATTCTTTATTGTACCAAATTTATGAAATTAAACAAATATTACAAGGACAAAAACTTAAATCTAGTGGAGCACAATAGGCGCCCTTATCCCCTCAGCTCGATCTCTTTCTGGCAACCAATGAATGGACAACATATAAGGAAGGTTTTAATACTAGTTCGTACAAAAAATAAAATTGATTCCAGTTGATTTTTTTTTTCATTTCACTCTAGTAGGCTTAATAATAAACGTGGAGTGAGGTCGGAGTAATTTTACCACTTGTCTTTATGTCAACTTTGAAAGTTCTTCACGAAAGAAGATAAAGCATATTCTCACTATTCCAACCTTAGGACTAAGGTCGGAGTAGTGAAACGTGGACACGTTTATTAATAAAGCTAGTAGAATACCGACCAATACAGCGTTTGAACGTTTAACATAGTAGATAGACAAACATGTAATATTTTGACACAATTTGCTCGTTATCAAGGGAAATTCAATTTTCATCGAACATTGCGGTATCTACCCGAAGGGTGTAAATGTTCGCGGTACGCCCTCTCAAAGGTCGTCGACATCTAACGTTTGATATTGTAATGACACTCTTACTGGGATAGATTTTCCTCTTATAAAATCAATGTAAAAAGGTTGGGGGTGTGGTCGACGTGATTTGCATATCACTCGACTTTACCATGTGAACTAAACAGCTCATATCCATATTAAGTTTTGCTAAATCAATTCTCTTAAAATTTCGTAATTTGATATTTAATGCTAACTACAAATATTTTAAAGGAAAACACACTTTCAAAAATTCTCCGCACCTAAATTTTTGAAGTCAATTCTTTTAAGCCATGATTATACAAGCACGTGAGTTATCGTATGAGAGTCCTTTTTTGGTAAAATAGGCCTCTAACTTTGACTTTTAATTTTACAATGTCTGTTCCGTTTCGACACCCCCACAATTATTATGATGATTCATAATAATAATTATTATTGGCCGCTTTCATCTAAATTTAACAGAGCAATCCGTGCTTTCAGCTTTGTAAGGCGCTGTAGTGCCTGGGACATTTTTAGGTGGTGTAGGTTTGCCCATTACCTACTCGTATACCACTCAGCCTAGTCGGCCATATTATGATTATGAATTGTTTTTTTTTCTTTATTTGGTTAGAATCATCATGATCATTTTTTACTATTATAATACTGACAAAATAAACCGAAATGACTACATGTAATAAAACACAATATATACCGGGTTTTACTATATCGTCTATTTTAACATTCTAAAAATTACTTTTACTTCAACTTTTTAGAATATTATAATAGACGAATTACATCACAGTCAATCTTGAAATAGTGAACTGTAGAGTTGGCGAAAGCTCGGACGTTAACGAATAAAGAGCGAGTAAAACCTAATAACCATTGTGTTTTATTATGCATAATCGCGAAAAATCTTAAACAAAATTACTACATGTAAATTAAGCGAAAATATACTAAATATAATTTTGTAAGATCCCACAAACGTTTTTACGTTGAGCCAGAATTTATTTCGCTACGTGTATAGCATACAAAATATCCTACGTATTTAGGAAAACGGTCTCAGATGAAGAGATTAACTTGTAGTTACATTTTAGGTTTCTACTTTTAGATCTGGAGATTTCTTCCACATGTACCACATGAGGTCTTATCTTTTAGGTTAACAACAAGCTAGTGCTTAGACTGCGACTGTACAAAATTATAAATTGCAGATTAACCCAACTAAGTTTCTTGGCCTTCTGCCAGCAATGTAGGGTAATTTGGGCCAAACTCACCAATGTAAAACCTTCATAGAGAGACAGCTCTCCTATGCAATGAAAATGTGCAGAAACCTACCTGTATATAGTATTCTCCTAGATAGAATATCCAGCACTAGCACTTGAAATGACGTGTTCTTAAATAGTTTTTTTTAAACCACACCATATGACAAAATGTATGAACAGCTGTACCTCAATGATACGCAAATACGTGCACTGTATGAACTTATGGCAGGGATGGATTGGATTACTGCATTGGTTATGTTTATTTATGTGTTCTTTATGTTTTCTTACACGGAACCATCAGAATATATCGAAGTAAAGAGGCCTAGTTGCGGAAAATGAGCTCGTAAACAATTACAATTACCTGCATTAGACCTTCGCCTAATTATAAAAAAAGTACAAAAAGCTATAAAAACTGCAGTATAAGATTTTGAAACGTGTTACTTATTGACCGAAGTTCGAACGTACCACTGCCGTATCCTTGACACAAGCTGACACCAGCTATGTGCCATGATATGTGCCAAGGAAAGTTTTATTGAATCATATTATACCAAGGATGTTACATTACTATCGATCAAATTATGTCGGAAATAAACACTTTACAAGGCTTAAAATAGCATGGGGACATTATTTATTCACGGTCGTTTAATCCTACTAATATTATAAATGTTCAGTTTGCATGTGATGTAAGTAAACTATAGTATTTTTGTTATTCACGAAAAACTAAACCGAACTGAGATCTGGGTTATCAGTTATCACACAAACTACTTTTTATCCTGATATTCACGCGGGGTCGGACTTCGTGGATGAAATCGCGGGACTGTCTGAGAAATGGCTAGCTAGAGAATCGACACTCTGTAAGTAAGTGATCCAGTGTAAGTGTGATTGAAAATGGAAAACAGCTTTTCGAAGGACGATATTTAATACTTAAGTACCTAACAGCCGAACTGCCGAACACAGAAATATCCTTTTTAATTTGAGGGGCACTAAAATAATTGAGCAGCTTATAATTTAAAAAATAGTAGGAGAAGCACATTGAAAAACCTTGACCTTGAAAAAGTCGAAAGTAAAATTAGCGAAAGCTCGGTCGATAACAATAATGACGTTATTGAATAAAACGCGAGTAAAACCCGGTAAATATTGTGTTTTATTAAATAGTATAAGAATTTTTGAGTTTGAGAGTTGCTTCATTGTAGACCTCAAATTATGATTAGCGTTTCTGTATTCGGCCGTAAAACCAGTGTTTTACGGCCGAACACAGAAAGAAATAGAAAACAAACAATAATAGTTATAAGTTATAATAGTTATATACGTCGAGCTATCTGTCTGTGTCAGGTGTGGATGTGGGTATACCTGCAAGTGAAATGTCAAGTCCCTCGTTATACCGAGCTTCCCTACGATTCTACGCAGACTAATGATGACAAAACGGACAAAAGTTGATGTTTTTCTATGAAGAATATATCTTCCGAGAATATCTTGAACGATTTTTCATGATATTTTGTTTTCGATATTTTTTGTTTTATTTGAATCCGTTCGATTTGATTATACTAATTCATGTATCCAAAGGGAATAAACGGGCCCCTTTTACTGAGATTCCTACTGGCTGTCACATCTCATTAACCGTAATAGCTTCACAGTTTATTTGTATTTGTGTAATAATAACCTCTTGATTTATTTTTCTTTTCACTGATGTAGTATGGACTTGGTATAAACTATCTACCTTTCTATCAAAATTTTATGAAGAGAAAATTGATTTATTTTGGTACCTACTTACATTACATAATGTGTAGATAATAAGGAACAATGGTGTAGTGTAGCAAAAACCTGCACCTGTGTAAACATTTTACACGTAATAATATTACTAGAATTCCTATATACATCAATGGAGTGTACCATACCATCCAACAATCTAGAGCCTTATTTTTGAATCGCTCGTTGCACTTCAGGCGATTTAAATAATTCGATATCTGCTGTTTTCGTTCTATGTCGGACTCCTGCAGCGAGTGGTTGATACCACTCGTTGCAGTCGTGAGATTGACATAAAAAAATTACAGAAATCGAACGAAAATCAGTATTTAAATCGCTCGGAATGCCGCATTTTGTCTATAAATAGAGCCTTTACGCTGACGCCACGACAAAATGTAACTACATTGTAGTGGAATGTCCAAATCATATAAGTTACTTACTGGGTTTATTGTTAAAAATTCATTTTCCTATTCCAACTAAGAGTAAGGCTACTAAAGCTAGCTATTTTATTTCAGTCCAAATACGAGGTGTAAAACTGGGCTGCAAATACAAACACCTAGGTCCGTTTTAGTTTTACGGTCGCCACGCGTTTTTTATGACTAGTAGCTCTTCTGCGCTACGTGGTGGGAAAAACAATTTACTTTGTTTATTGGGCGGTTGTTCGTACTGGTAAAGGTTACCTACCACAGTTGTACTACTATTTCTTACCTAAGTAATGATTGCACGGCACGGATACGACGAGAGTTCCCGCTGACGTCAATCCTGAATAGCTTACAATCAGAACTCCCATATCGTTGTTAGATACACCCACGAAAATAATCGAATCTGGCCATTTACTAAATTATTGATACCAAAATATACGACTTTATACTCACATGCTTATATTACCTAGCGTCGCGTTATTGTTCTATTACCCACCGTCTAGGTGAATAAAAGAACAACGACGCGACACCGTTCGAATTTTGAGTGAACTTTTTTAAAGGAGTGTGAGTAAAACGTATGAAACTGGGCTGTCTGGACCAACATAATAAAGCTTCACTATCAAACGGCCTTTTTCCTTCTAGCCCTAATAGAGTCCAGTTCTATGCTCACATGGTTATTTTCACTACAAATAATAGGGGTTAAAGTATGAAATTGCCGTTTTATTGCAATAGGTTCTTTGAATTGACATAGAATCTTCATGGTTTTCGAGGTGAAACTTTTTTCAAATGGTTTCTGTGATGTTCTTTTTTTAAAAAATGTGAAACATTTGAATATCGACTTTCAATTGTTTTTGTTATTCAATTTAGACAAGAAAGATGGATACTGCGAAAATTCGAGTGATTTTTGAATACGAGTTCCGACGCGGAACTAACGCGGCAGAAACAGCCCGCAATATCAATGCTGCGTTTTGAGAGGGGTCTACTAATGAACGCACTGTGCGATTTTGGTTTAAACGCTTTCGTGATGGAAATTTCGACTTAAATAACGAGCCACGAGGAAGACCGCCCACACAGGTGAATAACGATGAATTAAGAGAGATAGTGGAAGCCGATCCTAGTCAAACTACCCAGGAATTAGCGGCATGGTTTAACGTTACCTTACCCACTTTATTGACTCACTTGCGTCAAATCAATAAAATAAAAAAATACGATAAATGGGTGCCTCATGATTTGACTGATCTGCAGAAAGAAACGCGTGTTGAAACTTGTGTTGCCTTGTTGAACCGGTACAGAAATGAAGGAATATTGGATCGAATTGTAACATGTGATGAAAAGTGGATTCTTTATGATAACCGGAAAAGAAAAATGCAATGGCTGTATATAAACCATTTTGACCCTTCAGGAACTGCACTTAGAAACCATTCGTCATCCTCCGTATTCACCAGACCTTGCTCCTACCATTTTTTTCGTGATTTGGACAATTATCTACGTGACAAGAAGTTTTCTTCCCAGGAGGCAGTACAAAATGCTTTCACACAGTATGTGCAGTCTAGATCGTCGGAGTTCTATCGCAAAGGCATTAATAACCTTCCCATTAGATGGCAGCAATGTATAGATAATAATGGCAACTATTTTGATTAAATAAATTTGTTAAAAATTTAAAAAATAAACAATTAAGATTTTCAGTACAAATCGGCAATTTCATACTTTAACCCCTAATATTATTTCAAAACCCAATCCACGAATCATGAAGGAGTTAGTTCTCCAGTCTTCAGTCTTGTGAACAAACCAGTTGCAATTACTGGTAAAATATCGAGTTTCGTAAAAAAAAAACAAATTAAAATATGGTCAATATCCCGTTTTTAAATAATATTTGTATTAGATACCATATTGTCTGTTGTAACGTTGTACATGATTGTTGTAATTAAAACTTAATAAAATAAATAAAACAACACTGTTTAGGCTTAACGAATAATAAAAATATTTAATTTAACAGTAGAAGAACAAGTAAAATAGGTAAACATATAACAACGCCCTCTAATGCAGGTTAAGCATAACCTTTTATCAATATTACACATCAGAATTCACTAGATGGAGTTACGAGTATTTCAGATCGAAATCAATGTTAGCTATTTTCGAAAATAAACACTCAGCGGTAAATTTATTTTGACTAGGAATACATATCATTGTTCACAATTATTTAAGCAATATTAAAATCAAATAAATTTAAAATAAAAGAATAAAAAATAATATTTTGCAAAATAAAAATTATAACTTGACACCGGCTACTATGTAAAGTCCAGAATTTTGACGTTACGAGAAAACGAAAAGATCTGTCATTTTTCTATTTTTCGCTGACGAAGGTGAAGGGATATTTTCAGATTAGATGAACCTAATATTATATTGATTTAATCAAAGAGAATAATCGACGGAATCTATGAAAAATAACTAATTGATAATTAATAGCCCTTCTAGGTGAGTGATCCATATTTATTTCTGTAAAATCTTAAAAGTTCGACTTTAGTTTTTCAAAGATCAAAAAAAAACGTGATGAAAAAGCTTTCTACGTTCAGCCCTCAGCATCTTGGAGCGTTTGATGTTCTTCACTGTGAATCTTGTGACCACAGAACTGATTCACTGTAAGATATCTACTGTAAAATCGAAATATTAATCCACATTGTGACATGAGGTTGTAAAATATTGTAATCTGTACCTTCCTACAATATCTTTAGTCTTTAATTCTGTTCTGGGAATCAACTATGTTAGACGAACGTAACTCAGCCAATGCACTTAGGAAATATTGTAAAACCAAGGCATTTTGATGGTAGCGTCTAACATGGGTGTTCCGAACCTTGTTCTGAAAATGTACTGTGATCCGCAGGGTTCCCTTGTCGGGTATAAAGAAGATCCTTGTCTGGGATAAAAGGACCTTGGTTGAGGACACACAAGCGTGTATTTTTTTGCTCGGCGTTTAATCGGAACAACGCCCAAAGAACTATCATGAAGACACGCAAAACCCGCAGAAAGGTGTTCAATGAGAATTTATGGAGGATGAGGCCCCGGACCGTTAGCTAACCACACCTACATTGCGTATAATGCCACTCAGCTAAGTTCACTTAACTTCCTGTATGAAATCAAACATGATTAAACTCTGCTCGGACCTAAAACACCCTTATCTCATGTTCTCTTCTGTAACTACTGAATCTATTTAGATTCCTTTTCCTATTATACCGTATTGAATCCACAATTACTACTGAATGAATTTGATTGTCTTACGGATTCTCAATAATTAACTTTCCCCTAAATCTACAATAAGTATTGTATAAAACCTATAAAACTTATCTTTACTGTTCTAGTGAACTAATATTACAGTCCTATACTTAATCTAATCTTAAACTAGGAACTTCTGTAATAAACTAGACAATATTATGTACTAGAGATATGTTTACTTATATTGTTATTAAATTTAAGTCCATACTTTGACTTTCATTTTAATTTAACATATCTCAGTAAGTACATAAAATAGCAGTTCAACTAGTGTTGCTACTCAAGTCGCGCACCTCGCGACATAAAATGGCGCCCTCTTACGTGGTGGTTAGATCCGTCCACGCCGCATAAAAGGCATTTCTTAAAGTGGAATATCTATCAGAGTTCAATCTTGTTTGTTTTTTTTAGGCTACAGTGCATTGGTGACGGTTACTTAGGTTACTATAACTAGTATATAAGAATTTACACTTATTTTGTAAACAAGGATAGGCAGGCCCTTTTGTTACAAACAATCTAGTACTCAGTGATAATATAAAGGTTCTTAAGATTATATTATTAACTAAACTCAAAAAAAAAACAACTGTGCTTCTATAAGTTGACTTCTAAAAACATTATAACTTAATAAATTGCATGCTTTACATTGTGTATTTGTATAAATACTTCAAGTGAGACTCAAACTTACCAAGATGCTGCCTGTTAAGTACTTATCCCTTCAGAAAGCTGAACTCGAATATGAGGTACGTATCCGTGGTGTTACACCAGGTTCCACAGTTGAGGAACTGCGGAAACAGATCACTCCCCTTGCTACTAAATATCCTTCAGATGAAATCTTGACAAAACTTAAATTACTGAAAAGACAAACTGTTGCGCCTTGCTTTATCTTGTATTAAGCAATACAAGGCAATACAAGCCTTTGCCTTATTTTCCTAATAAAAACTAGTTTTTTTTTACTCTTGGAATTGGAAAACTTAAACTCATATAAATAAAATATTATTGTTACCTTTATACAGGTACATTATTAACCCTAAACTTAGATAAACGAGAACTACCAGTTTCCTTGATAGGGCGGTTAGTTGTGGACCCTTAAAATAAGCCTAGATAGAACACATTACTTAATACTTAATAGGTACTTATTACACTGTGGGTCTCTCTTAGGACACAGGTAATCTTATAGGTACTTACTTGACTAATACTCTGATAGTCTCTCTTAAGACTCAGGTATTCTTGATACTCGAGGAGCCTTTCTTAGGACTCGGGTGTGCTTAATGTACATGGGACTCTCTTAAACCCCATGTACACTTAAACTAGGTACCCAACTAACAAATCAACTTCAAATGTAGCTATATAACGAGAACAGAGCAGTCGCATATCCGTGGTAGACACGTTTCTGCAATGCGAAAATGGCCCCACTTTTAGCACTTTTAAGTAATACAATGTATCTACAGTAGCTCCACTTAGGACTAATCGGATACATGTTGGTGATAGATCTGTGTTATTTTTATCTTGTTGGTGTTATATCAGTGGCCTTAAATCAGTTGTAACACAATAAAGAAGCAATAGGGTCACAGCGACACCGATGTATCAAGTAATTTGATGATATATTGGTGATTGTGATTCTATAATAACTATACATTGTCGGCTAGTATTTTGGCAGAAAAATATCAAAAATAACTTTGGTTAAGGTTTTTATATAATGTTAGAAGTTACATTTGAATGTCCATTTTGTTTTAAAATTTGTGCGTGTAATTAAAAAATCATAAATAGTGTAAAATCACATGCGCTTGAAATTCTGTTGATAAATTTATGGTACAATATTAGTGTTTTTTCAGTGGGCCTCTCTAATTTATACTTTTTAATAAAATAAAGATGATTTAAATTATGAATTGATTTTGTAAGCAGCATTATACAATTCATTAGTGTTATCATTGCTACTAAACAAACGATTTACAACATCTTGCAGCCATTACAATATTTAGGGTTATCTTAAAGCAAGAAGATAACTAAGTCCGTCCTAATAAAACTTATAAATTCCTCAGTCTTCTTAATCTGCACTCAATCAGGAAAAAATGGTACCCGAAAAAATGGAAAAAGCGATTAAAAACACAAAACTTAATATAAAGTAGTTGTCTGATTAATATTTTGTTAATTTGGCGACAAAAACTATGCAATAACGCAGAAAGGTCCAGTAAATGAATTTCTGTGAATAGATATGTGTCTATTTAGGTTTAAATTAGAAATAAAAACGTTTTTATGTCAATAAAGATATATGAGCGCACACAGATCTTCTTTGTAACTTATTAACGTTATTAAAGATCCCTTATCAAATATTTAGCACTAGTGTTAATAGATGCTTATATAAATCATATCTGAGATATAAGAGCTACAATGACATCCATTATATCACGTGTTAGCTACAGTGGTGATCAATATATAATTAGCTCGATTTTAGTGATCTTAAAGCCATATTAGTTTACTATTCCGTTTTAATGGCATCATAGAACCCATTGTGCAACATAATTGTTCTTTATTCAAGTTAAAAGTTTCAATTTACTGCTGTGTTATATAAGTTGTATAAAGTAGCTGACAAAACGTTTATGTCTTTAAGTATAAAGGCAATTGAGCTGTTTAACCTTATACAGCTTTTAAGCGTTTTATAAAACAGATATACAAAAAGCAGTTATAGAGTTACGTATATACAAGTTAAATATCATTACTTAGCAATAAAAAATTGCCTGTTAACTCAATTTTGTTAGTTGGGTAGTTTCTCAATTATCATATCAACTATTATCACTAATCACATATTCTAAATTTAATGAAAATCTTAAAAAATTACCTCATATAGGTAAACTTAAACCTATAGGTAGTGTAGACATGCTTGCGTTGCCCAACAACTAAACAAAGTGAAACTTCATTGTCACGAATTCAAAACATGCTTAACCATCTTCATAACCGCATAATACGCATTGAAAAGGATGAACATACTCGTAGCTCAATCAAAACATAAAAAAAAACTTAACCCTAAACTAGAAACTATAAACAAAAACTTAGCTACCCCTTGAATTTTTTTTACTCCCCCGGACAAACTATTCTACTCCCCCGGACAAACTACAATATCTTTAGTCTTTAATTCTGTTCTGGGAATCAACTATGTTAGACGAACGTAACTCAGCCAATGCACTTAGGAAATATTGTAAAACCAAGGCATTTTGATGGTAGCGTCTAACATGGGTGTTCCGACCCTTGTTCTGAAAATGTACTGTGATCCGCAGGGTTCCCTTGTCGGGTATAAAGAAGATCCTTGTCTGGGATAAAAGGACCTTGGTTGAGGACACACAAGCGTGTATTTTTTTGCTCGGCGTTTAATCGGAACAACGCCCAAAGAACTATCATGAAGACACGCAAAACCCGCAGAAAGGTGTTCAATGAGAATTTATGGAGGATGAGGCCCCGGACCGTTAGCTAACCACACCTACATTGCGTATAATGCCACTCAGCTAAGTTCACTTAACTTCCTGTATGAAATCAAACATGATTAAACTCTGCTCGGACCTAAAACACCCTTATCTCATGTTCTCTTCTGTAACTACTGAATCTATTTAGATTCCTTTTCCTATTATACCGTATTGAATCCACAATTACTACTGAATGAATTTGATTGTCTTACGGATTCTCAATAATTAACTTTCCCCTAAATCTACAATAAGTATTGTATAAAACCTATAAAACTTATCTTTACTGTTCTAGTGAACTAATATTACAGTCCTATACTTAATCTAATCTTAAACTAGGAACTTCTGTAATAAACTAGACAATATTATGTACTAGAGATATGTTTACTTATATTGTTATTAAATTTAAGTCCATACTTTGACTTTCATTTTAATTTAACATATCTCAGTAAGTACATAAAATAGCAGTTCAACTAGTGTTGCTACTCAAGTCGCGCACCTCGCGACACTGTGGTTTTTAAAGTGATATAAAATACTATAATGTATGGCAGAGTGTAAACACCTTCGTCTCTATATGCAATTAATTATGTGCTCAGTGGTCGCTTTCATTATAGTACAACTCGAGACGTTATTTGTAATGTAGATAAAAAGAATTTATTCAATGTATGTTATCTGATTCATTAAAAAGAGAGAATGTGATCAACGGCGATACCTATTCCATTTGTTATCAAAACTTTGTCTGATAATTACATTTTTTCGAATCTTATTCACGTATTGTAATTTTTAAATTATCTTACCTAGACGTTTTGACTATTTGAAATATAATCGGAATGATTCGGGAGTCGCGTAATACACTATATTACGCGACTCTCGCGACCGAGACTTTAAATTTTACGCACGCAACAATTTATATTACGCGACCAGACCAGGAAAAAATGTAAATATAAGTCCAAATCGTGTTAGTTTAAAAAGGTTTAAAAGTTTGTCGGGTCCATATTACGGACCTAGGTTATTACGAAAAAAAATCGTTTGTAACGTTTTGTGAAATTAAGTTTAAAATGAAATATCTAGTACAGAAACACGCACTACATAGGAACCCCGGTCGATAGTGTCGCGTGTCTCACGCAACATCACCGCTCTCTGTGACACACTAGGCACCTAGAGATCTATTCGGTGTGTTCCGATTTGTATAACAGTATACAGTCTTAATTTCACTATGGTAGTTTTTTATTACTTTGTTTATTCCACTTTCTAGGCTCGGTTATGCGTGAGCAGAACACTAAAATTGAGGGCTGTTTTAATACGTACTTAAAAATTTAAATAGCTTTGTTTTTGTGTCTAAAAATAAAGTGTTGTAAAATTGGACGAGGGATATGTTAATTTGGCTACTGAAGTGCTACAAAGGAAACACATATAACCCTCCTTCATCATCATGTACATCGCATAGTCGGGTAAAATTGCGGTAGGCTCTTGTACTATTTAATAAAGTATATTTTACAAGAAGAAATAACATTATTATAAATTTGACGGTCTAATCTAAACAAATCATGGAGAAAGCACAACCGTTAATTCACCGTTTGGTTAGTGCACTTGCCCAGCAAGCGAGGGGCAAAGGTATCTTGTCACGGGAGAATTTTTGATAATGCATTTTTTCTCATAAAGTATTTCTAGTAAAGCCTTGAGCACTAAACATATTATAAGAAATTTCTGACTTTATTACAATGATTTGTGAGTTAAAATAGGACTTAATAGCAATATCTCATGATGAATCCTTCTACAGTATTGACTCGAACACGCCTAAAACTTTTTCGCATTTTCTCTCCTTTCAATTTATTTTACGAGAATATAAATTCTACGGAGCGACGATGATAGGTAGGTACCTACTTCACGGGTAAGTATTTTTATGAATTGTAAAAGTTTTAAAGCGAATGGTTCCCTTACATATTCTTTTAGCTAAAGGCTGCTGGCAAAATATTAGAACACACTGGGTTTTGTGGGGCATGTTATATAAATAACATTATTTATTATTTTATCATTGAGGGTTAATGTATAATTGGAATACATCTCTAGGTCAATTTTTATTTCAAGTTCTTAAGCCTGCACTGGACGTCCATAATAATATTTATTTTAAACGAAATTACACGCTATCGGGATGCCGTATATATGCTTACTTAAGGTGAAATGTGAAAAGATTAAATAACCAAACAACAGCGTTATTTTAACCTTTTTTTCCAGCACAAATTCTTTCCGTAAGATTCGTATTCAATATTGTGTCCTTTAACCACTTCGATAATTAAAACCTTCTATAAACCTGCTCAGCTTAGTCTTAGTCAAAGTTTATATTATTAACTTTGAACAACATAACTATCCTACAATTTATATGCGTTTTTTTTAGATTTTTCTCACAGTTTTAGTTAACAGATAATTGGTTGTAAATTATTGAAGGCGATAGGTATTTATTATTCATAACGAGTCTCCCAAAGTCGATATTGATAACACAGAATATAGAACAGTGACTGTTATTTAGGCCCACCCCTATAAATACTGAATTTGATGACACTCGAGTTTAGTAAAGGCTTCCTTCGGATTCGACTCACGAATCGAATTTCCCTGTAGATATAGATTTAGATAATAATGGAAAATTCTTATCTTCATTGTGTATTGGTGATTAAGGAATCGAACCCAAATATTTAAAAAAAATATGTTTACATACTAGAAATATTTTTAAAGGAAAAATTCATCTTCAAAAATTCACTTGCGGCGAGATTTGAACTCGCGTCCCTGGATCAATATTCCAGTGCCTATACCGCTCGGCCACGCAAGTTCCCATCTCGAGCAGCGAATTTATGAATATGAATGTTTCTCTGTCTACTATTTTTCGACTACGGCTCGATTGAGACGCCATCTACAGGATCACTTTCCAGTGATTTACCTGCGCCAATGATTAACTTTACAGTTAACGCTTTGGCCAAGAGATGTCACTCTTTTTCCTAATTAATATTTCGTAAAAAATTTTTATTGCTCAAGGCATATTTACTAGAAATATTTTTAAAGGAAAAATTCATCTTCAAAAATTCACTTGCGGCGAGATTTGAACTCGCGTCCCTGGATCAATATTCCAGTGCCTATACCGCTCGGCCACGCAAGTTCCCATCTCGAGCAGCGAATTATTTATATTTCTAGTAAATATGCCTTGGGCAATAAAAACAAATTTACGAAATATTATGTTTACATAGTTACATTTTACTCTTAATCGCGTATTATTATATATTATATTTTAAAAATACCATACTCGTATAATATTAGTACATTGACCTTATTTGAGGCATAGTTCTGATTCATTAACGATTTAAAGATTCTAACGTCGCATTTTTATTTTCAGATCACTAGACAAAAAAAAAACAAATTTTGTAGTACATATATTTCTTTGCGAATCGCATACCGGTTTATTTTTGATCCCGGTATACCCATACAAGCGGTAGAACAAAAAGTGCAGCTAGTTAATCATAATAATATTATTGTCATCAATCACACTTACTCAAGCTTCATGAGCGCACCAATTATATCCATCCTCCTTAATTGTCGAGTGTCCGTCCAGTCGTTCCTGGGACGTCGCGTCGGTCGTAGACACCTAACTTCCTATAGGCTTATACTATAAGTTATGTTCCCAGATTTATGTCGGCGAGAAGAATATTGCGTGAATGTTTTATGAGAGCAGTGATAAACGGCTGTTTCATTTCCTCTTCTAAGCCTGTTCACTCATTTTGATAAAGTAGCCTTGGGACTTGATAAACTTGATTTACTTGTGCAAGATATTTAGTAGTAGCTAACATAGTGATTATATTCCCTTTGATAGCTAAGCTTAAAGTTGGTGACATATAGTTTAAAACGTAGTCTTTTTTATCTGGTAGAGGTACTAAATGTTTGCAAGCATCCCGTGAAAGATATTAAAATTTAAAGGGGGTCTCTAATAAATAACATTTTATATGATTACTTAGGGTACTTTTAAAATTGGTCACTCTATAAGAAACAACGACGGTCGCCAGTCTACGGTCATTACCTATATCTAAAATGTGATCAAAATTACTAAAATTAATCAAGTTTAAAACGGGTTATGGGATAATCTTATACAAAGGTTAGTACTTACTTTCCAAATTTATATCTTCATTGACATATACAAGAAAGGGTTTTCATTTTAAGATAATGTATTAAGGTAGTAAAACCCTAATAATTTTGTTATAAATTTTATGTTGATTGCTAAAAAGTCATAAACCCTAATTTCAGCAATCAAGCCTAAAGTATGTAACAAAATGTCATGTTTCATTTTAGGATGAGGAAATTAATTTGACAATTATGTTGATTTTAATAATAATGGCGGCACGGGCGTCCAACCGTCGGACCTGTTGGACCCTTGTCACTGGGCCAAGTAACCCTCTGCTTTCAACCCTTATTATGTAGTTTGTCAAAAGTCGATCCTTCTTATACGTAGGCACCTTCCTTTTTCCGTATAAGCCGGACATTGACTCAAAATAGGAGTACAATAACTACCTCAAAACTGAAATTTTGTTTAATTTACAGAATGGCATTATTAGGGATGATTTATACTAGACAGTCACTCTAGACACTACTAGACAGCCAGGTCCGAGCTTCGTTGTCTGTTGATCGGCCGCCACTCGGTTGCAGCAACAGACCGATAGACTGCTCGTCGAGCAATGGCCAACGGAGCTCGGACCCGGCACGTCCGGGTGACGGTCTAGTATGAACCATCCTTTACACTTTACTTTAGTCTTATGGCTAATCAAGTCTGGAATTAAATTGAAGGAACTAAAAGAGTTATTAGTACAAAAATAAATATAAACTATAGCATAAACATTTAAAATAAAGGTTATTGGCAATAATACTTAGTCGATTTTATTTGACACCCTAACATAGTAGATCTAGAATCCCTATATACTAAATACAGTCAGGAGACTGTTGTCAACATCTTCATTGTCACATATTATATACACCTTTATATACCTACTATCTAGTAAGATGTACAGATCAACCGCATCTATAACGCATAATAGACCAAAATATATCTGCCAGTCATTCCACTCATTCTATACAGCTATTAAGAGTTAATCCATCGTGAAAGAAAAGAAGCCATTTCCTACCAACCTGTTAAGGTCAAACCCTAATGGATGGGTAGTAATGGGTACGTTAACTGCCTTCAGCTTTGACAGGGGAATAAAAATGGTTTAGTGTTACATAACAAACAAAATTACTAGTTTGGGATTTGAATTTGCTGTTTTTGGTGCGGTTCAAAGGCCGCACGCAAACTAAAGGTGAGAATGCTACTAATATTAAATCGTTTTGACCTGTTTGTTTGTTACTTTCTTATGCAAAAATTTTAACAGGGCTACGAAATATATATAATACAGTAAAACTTGATCACATGTGTGGAAAGAAGAACAACCTACCTTTCATTGTTCAAATCTAAAATGTAACACTCTTCGTAGGGTGTTTGATACATTTTCATTAATTCATTTAATTTTAAACGGCCGAGTACTAAAACTTCATAAAATTTGGGTCTTACTCAAAAAAATAAACAGCTCTTAAACTTGAAATTATATAAGTAGCCCTCAAATTTCGAGTGTTATTTCTGACTTCGACTATAAGGCACGTTTTTCGCTGGTGTTACTGTTCCTACTAAATTGCTCGGGTAAAACACGTAAGCTATGGGTCACCCACGGTAAAAGTTTCGAGTAAAACCATAGGTAACAAGAAGTAATGAATAAAATTATATGTTATTACGGTAACATTCAATGTCTGCGTGCGGTCGACGAGTGGTCTTGAACTTGAAAGTGAATGAAAAGCTCCAATTCCTGTTATTGGAAGGGTTATTTCAAGACTTTTATCATCATCATCATTACCAGCCTGTTGCAGTCCACTGCTGGACATAGGCCTCTCCAATTGCACGCCACTTTAGACGAATAATTTCAATCAATCTAATATTTCGTTTTGTTATTTCGAGCGTTTTTCAGAGCGTCAGATTGATGGTCTCTTTTTTTGTTTCCGATATTCCAATTGGGACATTTCATCATTCATATCAATGACTATAAAATTGCTCTTAACTTCCTCCTGGCAATGTCATTTATTTATGTTTATCCTGTGGTTTTACCTATCTATTCTTTATTCATTTATTTTTAGTCTGTACTGTCCACTGCAGGGCAAAAGCCTCCATTCTGGATATTTTTAATTGGGAGGAAAATAATTCGGTTTACTTAGGACACTTGATTTTCTACCAAATACGGGATAATTTAATACAGTATTAGATATAGGTACATCGATATAATCATCCATTCTGAGAAAAAGGGCCTTGATTGACGTACAAACGGACGCTCGATAACCTAGTTATCCTACAAGGGTCCGGAGTCCCGTTTACTCATCTTGAAATACTTAAAACTGGACTAAAATATTGAATAAAGCTCCCTTTAGTTTAACGAGGGTTAATCACGAACTAGTGTGTACTTATCTACTAAACCAACAGCAAGTATATAAGCCCTGGGGTTTTGGTTTGGTACTTCGCCGCAGCCTTTATATATAATATGTTTGTTTGCTCATGCCTTTAAATATTTTCATTTTTCGCGTTTGACCTCAATAACGAAATTCTACGAAAATATGTATGATTTTTGTAATTGGAAAATTTATAAAGATCGTTTAGTATAAAATGGGGAAAAGCTTAAAAATATAGCATAGGTATGTGGTGTATATTTAATTTCGAAAATTATAAATTAGCGGATATCTGCATTAAAACATAGGCTACCTTTTATTAAGATATTCCCGCGAGATTTGATGAAACCGTAAAGTGATACTAGTATACTGTAAGTAAATACACAGCATTGACATTGCGTATAAAACTTGACTTTGAGCCCTGGGGTGATTTGGTCTTACCAAGGCTGAACTAGCACGCGATATTGTAATATTCAGCTATCTTGTTCCGCAGGACGTTCGTTGGACGAAACGAACACTTTACATACATATAATAATATTACCTACACGTGGACTGCGCTATAGTTGCGACATATGCGCCATGTGTGACTCACATTCATACTTAGATACTGAACTTAGACTGTAGACGAAGGTAATGTACTGCAGTTGAGAAAAGAGGATTTCCACAGTAGAGGTCAAAATCTATAAATCGGATAATAAGTAGTTTTGTGTTAATGAAAGGATTTCTATTAAACGTAAATTGAAGGTCAACAAAGGGATGGCTGCTTGGCCAATATGTTTTGGGCATTGCCATCTATAAAGGCAATTTAGCAAGTCTTTTGGGCCAAAGTTAGTACTCTATTCTTTAGTTTAAATAATTAAAATAAAATGCAGTTTTAATAAATATTATAAAAATAAAATTAACTTTTATACAATCTAAATTTAAATCTTAACTAAATCTAAAGAAAAACTATTAAACAAAAGACAATTTAGTAACTTAACAATTTTATGACTCTACCGGTGGTTTTCCACTATTGTGTCTGACTGTACAATGTACCTATATACCTATTGGAGTAACTACCATTAATCATACTGTTGCCGTAGTTGCCTTGTCCCTTTCTACCCCTTAATCCATAAAGGTAGAAATAGTATTAATCAAGTTGAAAGGTTTATTTAATTTTCATTGCGTTTTAGTGACTTCCCCTGTAGGTTCCTTTTACGTACCTATATCTTTTGATAGGTAGGCATTTCTAAATCTTAGGTTTGCCGCGCCACTTTGTAACTTATCTGAACGTAGTTAGGATATATACACACACGCACATACAATTAAGTTTTCGTCAAGTCAATAAGGATGCCTATTTCGTTGCCGCGCTCGCCGATGTTGTTTTGTCGTGCGAATTAAGCAACGGCTGGCACGGTCATTACTTCGATGGGTAACCGATCAATACCCGTAGCAAAAACATTTTGCCTTGCTTCGGAATATAAGTTGAACAGTTGGTCCTGATTGTCATTTCAGATAGCAGTAGTTGGGTCAAGTTAGAGGGCTTAGGGCGACCTGAAAATTCTTATCCTAGAATCAGAATCCTAGAATCCTAAAGCTACACCACTATACGGAAATAAGAAGAATTAGGATAATAACTCATCTGCCCTTATGTGTATGTCTATACATATAAAATTCAAAGGCCTGTTAATTGACTGACTGAAAGCAGAGCCCGAACCACTGGTCCTCGACATGAATGATGACATTAAAATTGGGAGAGTGTGTTAATAGGACGGACATAATGTAACTTACGCGGGTGAAAACGTGGAACGCTGCTAGTTATGTGTAAATTTGTTGAAAGTAAATGACAAGGTCACTACTTCGCTCATTGACATTGAGCGGCTTTTAGCGATAAAAAGAAGAGTACAAATATATCGAGGCAATCTGTTTATTACCAAATGGAACGATGACTCGTATTTCAATGAAATTGTGCATTTCACGGTGCCTGAAGTTCACTAATGGGTTTAGAACTTTGCCTTAACCTTTAGGTCTACAACCTGGTGGTTTAATGAAGCTAAATCGGAAAGTTTATTGTACTTTCACGTTTTAATGCGATATATTGAATTTGATTCCCTCATCTCACTTGATGTACACTTCAATTCAATTATTTAATTACATAGGTACTCATACTAAGAGCAAATATAGTGTCATACAAATGCATGGTAGGTAGGTACAATAAAAATGTCCTTTGTAATATGTCAGTAAATGTGTCCTGTGTTTTTTGCCTTTGATTTGGGTGCGATAATGATCCTGCGACAACGCACCAAACTGTGTGATTTGAAAATTCCAAAGATAGTGCAAGTCGCACACTGTGCAGATCTTGTAAACAAAAGACGATCAGGACGGAAACAAAAGACGATCGGCCGTAAACAAAAGACGATCGGGACGTAAACAAAAGACGATAGGTAATTATATTTCTCAAATGCCTATGTCACACTCGAGTCATTTTACATAAACAGCCTCTAATAAAGGTACGAATATATTGGACTATGTCGACTGATGTCGACCAATCTTCCGGAAATCCGGATTGTCCCGCTAAAATCTGATTGCAAAGGACAGTAAACAACTGAACTAAAACAAGGAGATTTAAACTTGAACACAGGCGGTTATCAAGTTTCAATAAAAGGTTTATTATACCTTTTCCTGGTCAATTTTTGAATTGGAACTTTAAATTTAAATTACATTCTATTCAGCAATTTTCAGCATACAAATTTAACCTTAAAAGACAGTCAGCTAACTAAATCTACGTCTTAACTCTTGGACGAACAAAGTTTAAGACAAATAAATATTAAATTATTGTAAGCTTATATTTATTTGTCTTTAATCAATACCTACATTGAGTATACACTATACAATATACATATAATGAACAAGGTCCTAAATAAAAAAATAACACGACAAAAAATACATTAAATATTATACTAATAAATATAAACAATGATGCGTCAGCGTGGTTAATTAAGCCTGTCCAGCGTTCACCATGCTTTCTGTTTTTGCAGATGTATTTATTTATTCAAATGTTTATTAGCATTTATAAATTTATTTATTCACAGAATCAACAACAAAGTACTTATAGACAAGATTTAATAAAAACAAACTCACATTCCGAATAATCCTTATATACTTATATTATAAATGCGAAAGGAACTCTGTGTCTACGGTTTCACGTCTAAACCGCTGAACCGATTTTAATGAATTTTGGTATAGAGATAGATGGGATAGATGGACGGTGGGTCCTGTCCCCGCGGGACCCACTGCGGGGCAGCTAGTAAAACATAAATTATATCAATGCCAGAAATATTCAATTGTTAAATAGCACAATTAAGTAGGTAAGTAGCTACATACTTAACAACCGTTTTAATGCGATTAAGAATCTATTTAAACGGTAGAAATACTTAGGTACTTGAGAGGCTGACTAAGCCATCGCGGTATTTGAATCATTTTAATTAGAATGAGAATATTCTATACCAGTTCGCTATCTAACGGTAAGCAATCAAGGTAAGGTAGAGTCAATCCACTTTAATTTATTAAGTGGAAAGGATATAAACGTTACAAACGTAGTCGACTATTTCCTCCCTCAATAATGACATTAGAGAAAATTATGTTTATGCTATAAAACCTATATTATATCAGCCATGAACAAACCTCTACATTTTGATTTTTTTTCGTATATATTTTTTAAATTTGATGTCAATTCTAAATAGAAAATGTTAGTAAGTGGAAAAAAAAGAATACGTATGGGCAAGGTCAAGCCAGATATACAGGGTGAAATCGTGAAGAAGATCGGTTGTTGGGTATCTACGCATAGTACAAAAAAATTAAGACCCGGTGTTAGACGTAGGATTTTTTTTATGTCAGAAAAAAATATTATTATTACTAAAAGTACTAAAGTGGTTCTATGGCTTAAACATATTTTTTGCTTCAATGTCTTTATCCAGGGCGGAAACAGTCAACTACATTTGCATAGGGAGAAAATAGATATCTTTTACTCTTAAATCAATTTCGAAATCTTCGAGTGGAATTGATAACTTTAGATGAACTTGACTAACTTGACTAAAAATACGTTAATTAACAGATAAGTACATAGAAATTCGTGACAATTATTTAGCAATTACTTTGTTACAAAGTTTTAGTGTTATCAATTTGTTGACATTTTGTTACAAAACTAAATTTAGATTTGGATACACGTAGAAATTTAGTTGACTTTTACTGCTCACTTGATGGTTATTTTTTAAATTTAATAGTTCGTAGAAAACAGTTTGGTATGATTTAATAATCTCTTAAAAATACTTTCATTAAAACATTATTTTTAAAAATAAAAACTTTTAGAAATAATGTTCTCCTAAGTGTGAGTTTTTACCAATTTGCCTTTTTACCCAACTGCGCGACGCAAAGGAGGGTATTGTGTTTATCGGTGTATGTATGTATGTATGTATGGATGTTTCTATGTGGCGTTCCAGAGGCCAAACGCGTGGACCGATTTTGATGTTACGTCAATCGATTCGTTTGAATCTGACGAGTGTGACTAAAGACATGACAGTAGTCCAAATTAAATTTTGTCACAACCAGACGCCATATTCTCAAAATTAAAAAATCCAAAATCGTCAAAGTATGTCAAGATGGGTATCGTTGAATAGGTATCGATCCTAATCGATACACACAGAACACATAATAAATGAGTAAAAAATACTCACAGTCGGGACCCATTGGAAAAATTAGATCGGTAAAATGAATGGGTCCCGACTATGAGCAATTTTTTACTCATTTATTATGTGTTCTGTATGTATCGATTACAAAATAATTTGAATGATTATTCAGTATTACTTAGCATAATTTCAAATGACTGGGCTTGTTTTTTTCTTTTTAGTTTTTTTTTTGTTGTTTCTTTAAGTATTTGTAAATAGAGCTTTTTACGCAGTCGGGTTTTTTGTTGGTTTTTTTTTAATTATTTTTTTTTAGCACTAAATTACCATAAAAACTCATTGACTTACCACTTTATCGACAGCAGACTATTAAATAGACACACGAGAAAAAAAAATACATTTAAAACATCTACAAACCCACATTTTTACATTTCCTAAAACGAGTAAAATAACCCTGCGGGGCAAACGAGGAGCCACTTGAAACGTGGAGGTGCATCTTGACGATTTACACTCAAAATCCTATGTATGCACGCATCACCTAAGTAAGCTGCGCCCCAACTTTTGAGTGGCCCCTTGTTTGGCCCAGCAGGGTTATTTCACTCTTTTTAGGACATTCAAATCCAAAAACGATGTTTCCTAAGCGTTGCTATACTACCTTTTTGGTTTGTAAAAGTTTTAATCCATTCTTCAAATATAATACGACCTCCCTACATCCTCACGGTATTATTAGGAGTTAGAATTAAGTGCGTGTGGGCCTATTGTAAGTACATGTACGACTTACGTCTATAGTGGCCTAGTTTACAGAGATTCAATTGAATATGCAATTGTTCTGTTGTTCTAAGTAAGCGAAATTGAAACAAATAACCACTTGAAATAATAAACATTGCAATCATTTCTTCTTACATTCATTTAATGGATATGACCATGCCGACAATTATTGTAAAATTGTGTACCTACTCGTGTTACAATCTTTCACGTTTACAATATTACTAGCAGCGCCCGGCGGTTTCACTCGCCTAGGTCCCGATCTCGTAAGAACTTTGGGACAAAAGTAAAACTTGTGTGTTATTCTATGCCTATGTTTAGTCATAGTCGGGTTATGTAGTTTTTGTGTGAAAGAGTAACAGCAAACCAAATCCATTTGCAGTAGGTATGGTCAATGACATGACTTACTTACTGTACCAACCCCAAATTATTTGGGGTTGCAAGTGTGATGCAACCGAGAACATCGTTCAAATAAGAAGAAGTAGAAATTAGTGGGATTTGTAGAATTTTAGGACCCACTTTTATCGGTATTATAAAGTTCTTCGTTATGTTGTTGCAGCAATGGAGGGTGGCACGTGGTGCGCCCGCGACATCTCGCTGCGCGCGCAGAAGAAGTTCCTCTCGCGGGTGGGAGGCGCGGCGAGTGCGCGCGCGCTTGTTTTGGACGAACACGCTGCCAAGCTGTTCGATCAGGTAAATAAATAAATAAACAATAAAAATATGCCTAGTTTTAGAAGAAAACTTGCACCCTGCAAACAATAGTAATGCGTATACCGACTTTCGCCACATGTTCGCAACAAACGTCCATCACATAGGAATGAAATAAGAATGCATCTTTTCGTATTTTCGACTGGGATTACCTATCGATGTTATTATGTGCCAGTGTGTAGTAGGTTTACTGGTAAAATTCACTTTGATGCCTTTGTGATATTTAATGACTAAATACACCCATACTATGCAATGTTTCATACACCCAACTTGAGTTTATTTATCATATAACTGACTACTGATTGGATATTAATTCCTAAATAATTATAAATAACAAGTCCGATAATGGAACGCCGCTCCAGACTCCGGATCCCCTTCATGTTTAACGACTTCCGACGCTTAACGGTATTATTTAATTTTATCCTACCCCTGATACTTTGTTTACAAGTTGTTAACGAGCCGATACTTATAGAGATAAAAATGATTTACCTAACTTTGCCTTTTTAAAAGACTTAGTAAGGAACAATAAAAGGTAGATCTTGAAGTTTTAACGTAAAAAATATCTCATTTACTAGAATGTATGTGTGATGAACTACAGGGTGCAACTAAAAGTAAGACGTGCCAGATAGGTCTGCGTGTAGGCAAAATCGGAACTAACCGCTGTCCGCTAACAAGGGGCACCAACTATTAAATAATCTGTGCCGGATTTTAAATAAGTAAATAAATAAAAATAAGTTAATTTCAGACAAAGTCCATTTATGTTAGTAATTTATATACTAATAATAGGGTTAGTTAGTAGTTACAAATAATGATGTATGGCATCTTGTTTAGAGCTCCCACTTGTGTTTTTAAAGACTGTTGAAAAACAAATATACACAAATTCGTAGATTACAGTGTTTTATATATGTACTTATACTAGTAACTATTCCTTCGCCTTCCGAATAGGTTTGGCGTGAAGCTGCATCCATTGCCCCAGTATTGTGGAATCCCACCTGTCTCTCAATATCTTTGCTCAAAGTCGTGTCACACTTTTCTAGCATGCAATTTAGTAGGCTATTTATACAAAAGTTCGATCGAAAGATTATTTTGTTACCTTTTTCGATACGGAACCCTAAAAACGAAGGGCGACGTTATGAAACGACTCGTAATTAAGACTAATTTTTCGGATTTCGTTTAAAATCTTCATTCCACTTTTAGAGATTAGATCGTTCTCTCTTTTAAGTTCCCTCGAGTGGCACAATATAAATTAATTGGTATTCCTTGGATTATTTTTTGGTGTAATTGTTTTGACTATTCTCTTTCAGACTAATTGCAAAATCTATTAGGGGTACATATGACATTTTGTGCCAGAAGTCTATATTCGACGAAAACTCTCATGTCACACGATTTAACAGTATCCCATTGTTCAGCGATGAATATAACGACCAGTCTGGCCCAAAAAGGGAAACACCCAAGTAATGATACACGAGTGTTGGTTGGAGAAAAACATTCCGCGTTAGACCGAGTACCTAATTCTTTGACAGCTTATGTGACAGCCATCATTATCTCTGGCCTTATCCGTCCACTACTGAAAATAGGCCTCCCCATACGATGCCACAAAAAGCAATCCCGAGACGCTTCCATCCAACGACTTCCCGCGACGACTACAATGTCGTCGGTCCATCGAGTATGTGGTCTCTCCGATTCTTATTGCATCGTGGTGTCCACTTATGGACTTCTACTCCCCTTTAAATGTAATATATTCTTATATAAAAAATTTTCGTGTCACAGTGTTAGTTCTTATACTTCTCCGAAACAGCTTGACCGATTTTCAGTAGGTCTGAGAATATGCTACTATCTATTTTTCATACCCTTAAGTGTAGAGAGTTGTCCACCTCTGACATTTATTTTTTATTTATTGGATCGATTTGGATTAAAATTTGCAAAGGAATAGTGTAAATGATGGAGAGTAACATAGGATACTTTTGATGCCAATAATCCTGAGGGATCGGGTGAAACCGCGGGGCGCAGCTAGTTATTCAATAAAATACAGTTAAAAATAAGGTAGTTTTGTATTGCGTTCCAGTTCCTGACAGTACTTCGCGAGCGCGTCGAGAAACGAGAGGCTGAGAAGTTGGTGAAGCATGTGATTAAGTCGGCGGTGAAGCTCGGAGTGTTACGTCGTCACGGGCAGCTGTCTGCCGCGGACGAACGCGCGCTCGCTGCCTTTCGGGCCAAGTTCCATGTAAGTTTACATTACTAGGCCGTCATCATCATGATGTTAGCCTATAGACGTCCTCCGCTGGACAATAGCCTAACAATTTTCACAACACCACTGTCTGTCTTGGTCTGTCGCGTGGTCAAATCTATTGATCGCCCTTTGACTAAAAAAACACCTTTGGAAGTACGAGATAGTGGGAAGATCTTCCACCAAACAGCTGATTTTGCCCGGCAGGCAACGGCCCAACGATGTCATCTCGAGAGTTGTGGAACTTATCATAGAAAGATAGTTGATAGTACGATTTAGGACTACATACTAGTAAAGCCATCTAGTAGGTTCCGTGGACGTCACCCATCGTTCATTTGACTCACGGCATCCACCATCAAATCGTCCTTTAGTGAATTCTTCGTCGTATTACAGACTGTGCTCATGGCGGTAGTATCGTTCTGCGAGGTGGAGTTCTCCTACGATCGTGACTTCCTTCAGGACGCCTTGCGGGACTCGCACCAATCACTCAAGTGAGTTCTTATTTAAGCAAAAGTAGGTTGGCAGCAAGGGAGCTACCAATAAGTTAGCGTCTAGCTCTCATAAAGCAAGGGTATTTTTAGGGAGGGAGAGAACTATGGGAGGAAAGGAATTTGGAGTCTTATGCAATTTATGTATTGTTTTGAAGTAAACAGGAATGAACTAAACGAAGACTTGTACATTGTATTATAAATGTGTGATATAATTCCCACAATAGATATGGAAAGGTAGGGTAATGATGAGCAAAAAAAAATCGCCCAAGTAAAAGCGTTTTCTTTTTTTCTAGGGCGGTAGTCGAACGCCACCTGTCAGACAAATCCGTGTCTCGTCTCGCCGGGGTCTTCGCTCTAGCATCTCGAGGTGAACTCCTCGATGCTCTATTCGCAGGTAGAATCGACGAAGATGTGCTCAAACTATCCAGAATGCTGCGTAAGGAACTCGATAGGGGTCTCCTATAATCTAACAAATTTTGACATACTGGTTCAATATCTTGCGACCTTATTGGTCAACTTTTACAGACATGGTCGAGTTCTTGTGACCATGTTTTGTAGTGGTCCTTAGAAAAAGTCCTTATGAATCTCTGGTTCAACTTTTATTGGTCAATAATTACATGACCTTTATGGTTCTTAGACAAAGAAGACCTCCTGAATCTCTGGTTCTGCAACCAGAGACCATAAATACATGGTAGAGTTCGACCAACATTTACAGACTTGGTCGACATTTTCAGCCTTATTTGTCCACTTTCATAGACATGGTTTAAAATTTACTGATCGTACCTTGTCTTATAACGGACGCCTATTGTATTCTCGCAAAGTAATTTTAATCTCTGATTACAAATATCCCCTTTCTCGGTCAACTTTCAGAGATTTGGTCGAAATTCTTCGACTTTACTTGTCCTTAGAGACCTCTAGTAATCTCGAAAGATAATCGTAAACTCTGGTTTTAAACCAAGCGCATATTTCAACTACCTATAGATGTCTAGACAGAGGCCTATAATTGCATCAAAGGGTGCTCTGAAATGCTGTTAATTTAGATAGCACTTGACATGACAGACTGTCCAAGACAAAATAGTTACCTATCCAAAATTTGGTAGACAAAACTTTTAACTTTTTAACTGCTGACGTTCAAATCGCAAATCGCAATTACACACGTGTGTGTTTTAAGCAGTCAAGGGTAAAAAAAATTCTTTTAAAGAAATAAATAGAATATTTGTCGTCCGTGGGATCACTATTAATATCTTTATCTTCATAAATGAAGATTACTTCTTTACCTTAAGTAATCAAAGATAATTAATTAAGTTGTAAATACAAAATACATTTACCACTAAATTACTGTAGCAAACTTGCTTTAAACAATTTATTTTTATGCTGTTATTCGTCGGATTTCCGCTAAAACTATGATTAACCATTTTACTGCTTCGGATTTCAAGACAACGCACAGCCTAGAACTTTGGGTCTAATATTATGATATTTCTAATTTAGTGCTGCCATTTCGCCCCAATTTTATAATGTTTAATTTAAGTTGAAATGATTTAAAAGCTTTGCTCTGGTTATTGTTATTTCTTTTGGATTAGAATATATATTTAAAAAATAACCTGTAGGATTAAAAAATATTTTAATTAAGGATAGTTTCAAAGTCTAGTTATGGTTTACATGGAACAATATCCTGTTCTGTATCAAGTTTTGGTCGAATACTGAAATGTCAGTTGAAATTTTAAAATACGCCACACGCCAATAAAACACTAAAAAAACTAAAAGAAAAATGTAACGATTTTTTCGAGTTTTTAACAAAACCAAGCTCAATTGTCTAAGTAGCACTCAAATTTCGAGTAGCGTTTCGGTATTCGACCGGTTTACCCCTTAACTTAACTGGAAAGCTTTGCGTAATTTAAGACTTACTAAGTCAAAAGGCTAAAAACTTAGAATACTCGTTTATTTTTAATACTTTGTCTATGTCCTTGCCATATTCAAATAAGTTAATTAATCTATGTTGGCAATAATTTTAAGTGTAGTATAACGATCTTGCCGCTTGATAAAAATCTCTTACGGATTGTGTCGCTTTATCACCTTGCCTGATAGAAAAAGCATTTAGTAGATATAGGTAAATCCTTGAATATTTGATTTATAATTTTGATTTTTATTTGAAATTACCTAAGTTAATTTCGTACCGAATAGTTCGTTTTACTAAATTTTTATCTTTTATATGTTACATTCTTAAGTTATTTTGTAATCTATAACAATTATTTTTTTCTTAAGACATATATTACATTTACAAGTTTTGTACTCGTATTTAGATTTTTTTTCCGGGTCGCATATTGTAACGCGTAACAGCTTTGACTGCTAAAGTTAAAATCACAAATCATCGCAATCACATAATCGCAAATCACTGGATCAAAATCGCAAACACACACGTGTATGTTTTATAGGTTAACTAAAACTTTAATAAGACTTTGCAAATATTTATTTATGTTAGACTTATTTATTAAATAACCGTCAATTATTTTAAACCGTCTGCGATCTTCGAATTACGAATTTGTATATAATTTATAATCATTTCCGACCATAGACAAGGTTTTGAAAATAATAGGGCCTAATAAAGTTGTAATGTGTTGGAAATGGGTTACAAAATTTGCAGATTACAAAATTACTTTATATTTTGATTTCTAAACTAGGGTAAAAAATTCCATTTCCATCCTACAGCCCCCTTAATTTTTTAATTAAGCTGAATATCGGTACGAAATGTACTTAAGTTCTTAAATTTAGAAAACAAAAAAAAATCACATTTGGAGGGTAACTCGATTGTAGAATATAGTTTAAAATATAATTTTGTCTTTTAGTTTTTTTTTCAAATGAAATGCCACCCAACTTTATGTTAATAACTGTTACATGACATAAGAATCTCATACTAATTAGGTAGTGTTACGTTTATAGCTGCATACATTGCATAGGCTATTACTATCAAGTTAATGTACCTATATTTTTCTAGAAATCAATGCCATGGTGAAGAGGAAAAGGTGAACATCCTTGACCTTGACCTTGATAAGCATTTATTGAGTTTGAAATTTGTATCCGTGACTAACATGGCGCGACACGTTTTTGACCCGCTCTGAACCCGTAGTGTGAATTTTTTCGTAAAAAGAACGCGAACGTGATGGTTAAGTTAAAGTTAAAGTTAATGGAAACTCAAAAAGCGCCCCTAGCGGACGATATTGAAGTTACCAGTTTTCATACAAAATACGCATTACTTAACCATCACGTTCGCGTTTTTTACGAAAAAACTCGCACTAAGGGTACTGTATCCATATATATAAACGTACCAATACGCGACTTCAGTTACCGATAAGTACCAATACTTGTATTAATTATAATATCAACTAATTATAGGACTAAACGACAATCGTGTGTAAAGTTTTATATTCTAATCTGTAATCAACTTCCGGTATTCAAATATTTACCTCAAATTAAAAAAAAGACATTTCATATATATTTTTCCTGAGAAAAAGAGATGATTTTTACTTATTTAGTTTCTACTTTTGTACATCGCAACCGCATCTCTTCGGACCAATATCGTTTTAAACATATCTTTAATATTTCATATCTTATTTGGTTAGCAATAAAAGTAATAGTCATAGTAATAAAAAAAGTAACTTTTTTAAATATTTTAATGTAGGAGACACTATCTTGCGCACATATTTTTGATCTTGCCTAAATTTGTAAATTTTATTTTATGTTGTTTGTATTTGTTGTCCATAGAACGTTCAAAAACTAACAAGAAAATAATTTAAAGCATTCCGTAGACCACGAACTAGTCCGCGAAAACGTGAGTCATATCTCAAGCTTTTTTAAAGCAAAATGCCACTCACCAAAATACCCCTGAAAGAGACATCCGATAAAATGTTTAGTATAATAAAAGTAAAGCGATTAAAATCGGGAATACGATTTTAATTTCAAAACATTTCTTTCGTAAATTCTATGGGCAATAAATACATGATAGCTAGATGAAATCAAAGAAGACGTCCAAGTAGGGATTGTATTAAAAGACAATATGAATGTGGATCTACTAATAAAAACAATGTAAATGTTTGCAAATCATAATGAATTTGATGTTCTATGTATCGATGTGATTTTTCATGTGTAGCTTGCCGTTTGTAAACGATGTTTTTATGAAAGAATTGGTATATTGTCAAAGATATTTGTGAGGATATTTAAAAAATCAATTGCAAATTTTCACTATGTGTTGGGCTTCGAGCAAACGACAGACTTTTTACGCCAAAACTCTGAAGTTAGTTGTATTTTATTGATATCTGCATATCGTATTAAAAATCTTGTGTTCTATGAATTTTATAGTCCAACATTCGTATTGTAAGTTTTCTAAATTCTGCACCTGACAGGATCATAGAAAGGGTCTATTCAAAAAAGTAACACTTTTAAATATTATAATCCAAATAATTGTACTGCTTTTGTAAAGTAATAACCAATAACAGCATAGAATTTGAAGTACTGTAGCATACGTAATGTTTTGGCAAATGAATGAGGACAAAAAGTCTGTCGTCTGCACGGGGCCTTATGGAAAATAATTTTCGTCTTTTTATTAACATTTATGGATCAAAAACACCGAGTTATGAAAGTACTGAGCACTGCAAGGCACATGACAAGCGTAGTTTTGACTATTTAAAAAAACGTGTCAAAAAACTGTACACTTCGCTCAGGCGAATAATGGATCGTTCTCAGTAGATCCATTGCCGAGATCCATTATGGATCTAGCTATAGAGATCCATGTTTTTCCCCAGATAGAACCAATGTTCGACATTGTGGATCTACTGAGAAGGCTTTTTCTCGCTGAATCCGTCAACTCTTTTTATATTTTGATTTTTTATATGTTTTGCTTAGTTGGGAACTAGACGGAATTGTGTGATATACAAAGGTTTATTACTATAAAATACATCATGAATATTCCATTTTTTCCCTTGAGCGAAGTGTGCTGTTAGTTTTGATTCGTTTTAAATACCGTTGTTTGAAATGACAATGGTTTATATATTTTATATGTTTTGTTAAGCTGTGTTATCGTAAGTATGTAATAAGATTTGATATCAAAATATACAATTTAATTATAATTATTTAGTTTTATTGATTCCTTTTGGAGTAGGAAAATATACTTAGAATATGAAATATTTTTATGGAAAAATGCAATATTAAATATCAAGCCATCAATCCAAATCAAATGTGCCTAGTCGAAAAGCAAACAGGTTAAATGCATTTTGATAAATTCACCGGTGGCTTAGTGGTAGTGGCACGGCTGGGACTCCGTCACGGGGGATATTTTGATGACGCATTTTCCTAGAAAATATATTCTTTTTCTATAAATTATAAACGCAGATGTACTACTGTACCTATTAATATTATAAACGTATGAATGAATGTATGACTTTGTTACTCTTTCACGGAAAAACTACTGAAACGATTGCGATGAAACTTAAAATAAAGAACTAAAATTCCGAATTATTACACATATACTTTTGTATCCCGATATTCTCGCTGGCCCGAGACTTATCCGGGCTAAACTGCCGGGCAGTGCTAGTCTAGTACAAAGCCGTGAGCGATAAAGATATTTAGAAAATCAATTTCAATTGAATCTATTCTAAAAATTTGAAAAATCTATTCAGTACCCTACACTTTTTTATAGAAATTCATATCGTAGCCTTTATCTTACTTACGAACACGGAACACTATTACTTCTAGCTTACGAATGCTACGGAGCTACGACTACATGCAATCAGTTGGAACTGACGACCTTTATAGCATGGTAGCCGTACCCTGGAATCCTTGGAAGCAGGTTGTGGGTTTGAAATGGTATTTTTAAATTTCTTCTTACCTCGACGTTTCGACTGTGTTACATATAGACTTGGTCTCGTGTGTGAGCGAACGTATCTGTCATAGTTTGTAGTGGATGAATATGTTTGAAAATCTGACTCGACTATGCAGAGCTAAGCTAAAATTCTTACTTTCGTCTGTTTCTTCGGTTACTTCTTGGCAATGCAAAGTATTTCAAATACCATTTGCAAAATTTCTTTCGTACACTCTGTCGATTCTGTAGAGAATCTCACATCCATCTCACGGTAGATTCCGTGTTAACTCCTGATAGTGAACTCCTGTTTTTCAATAGATCGAGCGAGACACGTGCATTAAACCGCAGAGCGCAGCTATTATTTAAATAATACGAACAATCATTGTGAAAGCACCAGTCCATGTTTATTCACTAATATTCCGTTTATTATAAATGTCTGTCTGTGTAGAGGATGACAATGTGCAGTTCTTTTGGTTAAATGTAGGTACATCAAGAAGGTATACTACGACCACGTCAATTCGGTCTAGCGAAAAGTAAGCAAAGCTCTTACTCCCCTTATTACTCTAATGCTTACGTAGGTAAACACTAGTATATGCATTGGTTGGCGTCACTGGTTCAGCATCTGGATTCCGCGGTAACTCCTGAGTTTTCCAATAGATCGAGACTTACGTGAATAAAACCGCAGAGTGCAGCTAGTATATATTTAAAATAAAACGAACAATCATTGTGAAAGCACCAGTCCATATTTATTCACTAATATTCCGTTTATTACAAATGTCTGTCTGTGTAGAGGATGACAATGTGCAGTTCTTTTGGTTAAATGTAGGTACATCAAGAAGGTATACTACGACCACGTCAGTTCGGTCTAGCGAAAAGTAAGCAAAGCTCTTACTCCCCTTATTACTCTTATGCTTACGTAAACACTAGTATATGCATTGGTTTGCAACACCGGTTCAGCATCTGTATTATCTATCTAGTTGATTAGGTACCTACTTTCAGTTTTGGTGATGATGTGTGATTTCATTACAGTGATTACAACAAAGCAGCAATGGAGGCTGAGTTATCCACTAGATAGGTAGTTGGTTTCTTTGTTGATTCTAAGTGTTATTTGGTTTGAAAATATATTTTTTTGACATTAAATCGACTTTACTTCGTAGAAAACCCGAAAAACAACATGAACAATTTCCGTTCTAAAACATATTGAACACAAAGCAACAAATATAAAATACACTAGAACTAACAAAATATCAAACAGCTTGCCGAGTTAACGTGGTCATCCTACACTTGTATCAACGTATGTGCTGGCAACTACAACATCCATGGAAATACTGTTTAATTAAAAACACAGTTATTGAATGAGTTACATTCAGTGATATTATTACTAAGGAATTGGTATCGATTCTAATTTGTAATAAAATTTAGCTTAAACCGTCTTTTGCACGTGAAAAAACTATGGTAACTATGCTTAGGTATGTAGGTAGGTACTTTAAGTTTCCTTTTTTGGATTCCATACTCTTTACTAAAACTGACTAATTGCCAGACTGTTCGTCTGACTGATATTAAAATAAGTATTGTTTTTAATGCCCAAGGCATTCTACTTTGGTTAAATTTTTCACTCCCTGTTATACTGGGTAGTAAAACTCAAATAGTAGCTTTCGCTTTATAATCCCACTCATGGGTGTTATGGGCAGGTGCTGCGCATTATTGCTATCAAGGAGACTAGACAATTTAGTTCTATATACAATTAGAATCGACACCAAATAGGTACTTAAATTTAAATATAATATTTTCTTATAAACATTTAGTATGGAGAGCATTTAAAATTAACAAAGCGATGCATTTATTTACATATATCGGAAGCATGGAATGTTCGTTAAGAGATCTTTAACTGCTAGAGGACCGATTCTGATAGAATTTTCCTACCATTTAGAACTCGTAAAATATTTTTTTCATTACTTTTGTAGGTTAAGAGTCTTTAAAATATCGTCAGAATCGGCTCTCTTGTATTTAAAACAGAAGAAGTTATTAACCTACTCCTTTTTGGAAGTCGCCTAAATGCACTATTCTCATAAAATTATAATAATGTGTTATGTATAAGACTTAGCCGGAATTACATTAGCCTGATATGTCGTGTCGTGCCATATTGTACAAACAGACACGTTAGATATAATTATATTAGATATTTAATGATCATTCTGAGTGTGGGAGTGGGATGGGTTGAATGGCAAATGATTTAAGAGGGAGCAAGACGCAGTATAATTCTTCTCTCTATTCGAGTATCGCTACCTATACTTTGTCTGACCCCTGGTCTAATTAATGTAAAATTGCATTTCTGTCGCATCACCACACGACTCATCAGACTAGTGTAATTTCAGCTTTGGTTTAAATTGTCATTCACATGAGTCTAAACTGTACATAATATACGAGTACGTGATGATGAAGCCTCGTTAAGTAGGTAGATATACGCATTCTATTAGTACATTGCCTATTGCAACTACTTAAGTACTACCTACTTACAAAATAGTAAATGATTAATATTAGAGATCGTTGACTATGAGCAAAAGAATCTGCTTTAGTTATTAAAACTGTTATCTAACGGCCGTGCTCAGAGACGTTTTAATGGGGACTTTGGTAAGATTTTTTTTCTCTCACGCTTGTGTCAGCGAAAGTATTAGAAAAATCCCAAAAAACCCTTAGTTTTGAATAAAAACAGACCTCTTACAGAGTCTAAAAGGATAATGATCCTTACTCGTCTCTGATTGACGAGCTTCACCAGTTCCAAAGTCAAACTGTTTGGGAAATTATGCACCTTTCAAAAAGTGGGAATAAAATTTGAACTTCGTTGTTTGAAAACAATAATTATCTAGATTCTAGTTACATAATTAAGCTCTTAGGGCTCTTGATCGTATAGCTAAGCCCTCCCTTAGACACATCTGTAAGCACGACTGTAAGAGTTTTTAAAGCGCCATCTATGAAGACACGTGACACTAAGGGGCAAAGCTCAGCTTTGTGAGCACTAAGGGGTAACTAAAGGTAGCTATTTAGTATAAAATAGATCAATTTCGGTCCTTACTTACCTAACTTACAACATTAACTATGCAATACGAGTATTTAAATTAGGTAGGTAGGTGTATCCCTTATATTAGAAATTTTTCAATGTTTTGTTGCGATGTCTTTTTTTTTTCAAAAATTAAGCATTAACGATAGGAACGGTTAGATCACAATGATCTTTTGATTTCAGAAGAAGATACTTTACAATACAATTAATGCTCTATTTTTTTTTTACCTAACACGATTTGTATTAAGGGGTATATACGAGCTTAACTGAAAATCGCTGTCGGATTCATCGAAAATGGTTGATTATTTTCTGATGCAATGTTTTAGAATATTTTTGTTTACAACCTTAGTAAATGACATCGTTTCCGACATTTTTATGTAGATTTAAAATAAAAATGTCGAAAGGAGTTAAAAGCCTTAGCACAATTCAGAAAAAATAGTCATTTTTTGATTTAAATGTGTTAAGGCTTCGAAACAAATGTCTTTTCCCAACGCTTTTATATATATATATATATATATATTTAGAATATCTTTATTCTAAATCTTTGCGTCGGTAAATAATCAACAATTCTTGATGAATCTGACAGGGTTTTTTAGTTTACCTCGTATATACCCCTTAAGTAGTATTTATTTTACGGGTTTAACGCGTATTTGTATTTTCCAGGCTCCTCATAACCATTTATAACGTACCTAATCGAAATGAGGAGGTAAGAGAATTTCAATACAAAATACACGATCAAACCCCAAAAAATGATACTACAATTTTTGTATTTTATGAAATTAAACTCATTTTTTCGGTTTAAATCGAGTTGCCTTTTTTTAACGTTTGAAATATTGAGGTTCTTACAGACCTGTTGCTCACGGGATGATAATCGCGTTGCTTGACATATTCCGCAATTCGGTGAAAACAGAAAAAATGAGTTTAATTTAATTTCATTCATATTAAAAACTGAAGAAAAATCTATATGAAATGCTTTGTCAAATTACAATGTTAAAATGCTAAAATAATAATATTCGGTTCAGATTTAAGTCTCAGATGCGGTTTTTAAAAATCTACTT
The DNA here is from genome assembly GCA_949358125.1 of Idaea dimidiata. Lineage (NCBI taxonomy): Eukaryota > Metazoa > Arthropoda > Insecta > Lepidoptera > Geometridae > Idaea > Idaea dimidiata. Next base: position 10,434,928 of record OX442331.1, read on the forward strand.
ACAGTTTTTCATGATATTTAATGTTTTTACATTTTTTACAACAAAATTTCGACGATTATTAACAATTTTTTTATAATTTTATTATTTCACTTTACACGTTCATATTATGCGTCCCATCTACCTCTTTAAATTTATTATTGAATACAACATCAATACCTTAAATTTAGATATGTTGAGAAATAGATCGAAGCGAGAGTGTACATACGTAGGTACAGACAAGACGAGACAATCTTACTAAACCCCGTGTCGTAATCAGGGGACGTAATTCCTACCTTCAATACATTTAATAATATAACTTTACCTTATAAGTAGTAGGTACTTATTTTATAAGGTTTGGTCTCGGTGGCGGTTCTACATATATATAGGTATACTCATTTCGGTTGTTTTTATCTTGCCCAAAAATATAGAGCTTTGTGAATCTGCTGGTAAATTACACCACTATTGGTTTAAAACGGTTCGGTTATGGTTGTTTCTTATGATTGTGATTCAAAGCTATAACTTTTCTCAAAGAGTTACTTATGGTCACTGTAGGTTAAATAGAGGTCTATTAACAACTGACGACCATTAGGTACCTAAACAGTTTATTAATAAGTATTTTCTTGTCTTAAAATAATTAGGAATAATATTGTAGGTACTTACAGTTGAAAGTAAAAGCCGAAACAGACGATCAAACCAGCATCGCACCGTAGTACATAATAGTCGGTGCTACGCCACAGAATCCATCTTATTAGTTGCACTTTATGAGGTATTTGTTGCTAATGTCACTGGTGCGGGCGGCGGTGCAGTTCGATCGTCTGTTACGGCTATTAGGTAAGTAACTCTCACTTCAAAATAATTACTAAGTTTGCGTACATTAAGAATGATACTGCGAGTCCATTTATTAGAAAAACTTGGTGACATTTTTGGGAAAATGGAATGAGCCTGTGCGTATAATATTAAGTATTTTTTTATGAATGGGGTGACCACGATGGGACATAATTTTATCTATCTAACATATTATTATTATCTAACAATAAATATCGTCATACAAATAAGAATCTCCGCCCATCAGACCGTGGGGCCTATTTTTGAATCGCTTTTGACTTTTCAAGAGATTTAAACAGCTCGATTTCTATAGATTTTCGTTCGATGTCGGTATTTTTTCTAGGCAGAAGTCCTACATCGAACGAAAATCAGCAGAAATTAATCTATTTCTTTCTTGAGAAGTGGCACGAGTGATTCAAAAATAAGGCTCCGTGTTTATTACGCCCCGATTCAATGAGCGATGACCTTTAACGCTAAGTTTTTATTATGCCATTCCTACTTGGCTTAGCCACATTAAAGTGCGAAATTAAAAAGTGAAAATGTTTTTTCTGATAAATAACCTTATCAAATTCGGGTTAGGTATATTCAAACACAAGGTAAATCAAATATAAAAAAAAATTGTTTAACTTAAAATTCCTAAATCAAAGAAAGATCTACTAAGATTTTTTTACATACTTGAGGACGTCTGAAACACCTAATTATTACCAAAGCAAAATGTATATATAATATATTTACTTTATCCTTACTATATACTTATAATATATATTAATATATAATAATTAATCTGAAAGTTCGTATGTTTGTCCTCTCTTCACGGTCAAACGGTTCGACCGATCTGGATGAAAATTTGCATAGGAATATTTTAAGTGATGGTTAACATAGCATACTATTAATGGCGATAATCCTGCGGGATCGGGACTTACACGGGTGAAATCGCGGGGCGCTGCTAATATTTTATAATAAAGGGAAGTTATCAAAACGCTGATGTTCAAATGGAAAACTTAAATGAATTATTAATGAATATACTTAAATATCTATTTATATACTTATATATCACCTGAATTTAGTTATATTATTAAAACAAGAACCTTAGAGGTACCTCGCAGTACAAAGCAACTGATAAAGTTTCATCACCTATCTGCAATACTTAATTCCCATACATAATATAAACATAAAACTTTATAAATTGCTTTGACCGCTAAAATATCTCTACGTGCACCTGTTTTTACATACATATATATATATACTTAAAACAGAACTAACAATCAGAGGGCCTACTGGTTTATTAGGAACTACCGATCAATCGATAATTTTTCATACAAGTTTTAAGATTTGTTTGAAGTCGCACTTACTTTTATCCTTACCTTATGAATCGTTCATCGTATAAATTGTTCCTACTTACGTTATAAAAGTAGTAAATATAAATAATAAATCAATATTGCACGACATTACAGACTGCGCAATCTAGCCCCAAACTAAGCTCTAGACTTGTACTATGAGTACTAGACAGCGGATATACTGCTGCATATTATACTTTTTTGTGTAAATACATACTTAAGATACATAGAAAGACATCCAGACCCAGACCAGTAGGTCCCCTGAAAGGGATGAATTATATTAGACCGTCAACGAATTATATTATGTCCGAGCTTCATTGTCCATTGCTCGGCGAGCAGTCGATCGGTCTGCTCTGTTGTCTCTGTCTGTTGCAACCGAGTGGCGGCCGAGCAATGTACAACGAAGCTCGGACCTAGCACTGCCGGGTGACGGTCTAATATAATTCATCCTAAAATCATAAGCCCACGGGTGACACCGCAAGGCTCTGATTGTTTATATAATAGCCAATATTTATATGAAATATATAAAATCCGAACATTATTTGGAACCCGGCTAATAGAAAAAATTGATTCACAGATCTTGCGCAAACATTTGCTGAGTGACTTGTGTACCGCTCCCTACCATCATCACTAATTTCACTTCTATCTCGATTTGTACCTACTCGAACTTGCTTCACAATTAAATAATCTTGGCAGTTTATCCATTATGCCTGTAGGTACTTCTTTAGCATAGATATACGCTCAAACAAGGTGAACTCGAAGAAAACTAAATGGAAATTAAACTTATTTTTCCACTTTTAACAGTGTTGCTTCAAAATAATTATCATTTTATTAACACCCTACGTTTTGAATTCTTTTCAGATCTCCACATGTGAGAAAAGGTTTTAGAAACACGAAAAGTTAATAGCCTTTGACATTGCGATAGTGAATGGAAAAATGAGTTTAACCTCAATCCAACATCGCGAAAACGGTAGAAAAATCTAAACTAAAGATTAAAAGTGCCAACAAATTATAAAACGATTGCATAACCCCTAATAGGTAATCCAGACGTCCTCACTCCGCTACCTCAGACCGGCCGCCGTGGCAGTGCAGCGGTGTCTACTCCTTCAGCTTGTGCCAGTCGGCGATCTGCCGACGCGGCGCGGCCTGCACCTCGCGCCAGTGGTGCCGCGCGCTGCCCGACCCGCTCGCGCCTAGCTCCAGCCGACCGATCACCTGGGGACGTGTCACGTAAGAGGTTAAACTGGGCCCTGTCCGGGTCTAAATTAATTTAGCTACGGTCTCTCTGTCGTAAAAGGCAACCAAAACGGGGTTTTTTGGCTTATTCGTAGCTCGTAGACCAGTGCAGCTACCAAGGAAAAGGGTCGGATCTGGCTCTACTACTGTTTTCCATCTTCTACTAGTAGATGAGCTTGTCTCATATCAGACAATATTATCAGCATAACCACAATCTCACCTGTTGGTAAGTGACCATTAGGTGAAATTGTGGTTAAACGCCCACTTTTCTTGTTTAAGGATTGTAGTTAGCTATGAAGGGCACTAATTGATTAAGGGCCAATTGTGCCCTCATACCTACACACTGGAAGACCAAATGGAAACCAATTCTAAAACGTTCCATTTACTTAGTTAGCTCTAATATACCTCGTTCTTAGTGAGCCGGTCCCAGTCCAGCACTAGCAACTCTAACGCGACGTGGTCGAGCGCGGCTCCAGGTGCAGCCGGCACTTCGAACACGAACGACTCGTTGAACACGGGGTTCAGAGTGCGCTTCTTCACGTGTGTCTTCTTCTTCGCTATGCGTTGACCGTTGTATAGCAGGTACATCTTTACGTATCTGGAATTAGCAGAATTATGTAAGGGTTGATTAAAACCTAATTCATTGGAAATATTTTTAAAGGAAAAATTCATCTTCGAAAATTCACTTGTAAAACCTAATTCTACCAAAAAAGCCTTACAAAATTGGATTTCTTTTTAAAATTAGCTACAGATTTCAAAAATTGATCCTAAATGCTAGGAAGTTTGTGAAGTAGTACGATAATTATAATTTCAAAAGACTTTCTAGTAAGTATATTTACTTTATAGTATGTTGGTTGAAATTGGTAACGTTTCAATTGGTTTGGGAGGCCTTAGTTTGTCTCTTCTGGCATGTCGATACTGTCAAAATTATAATTATAATGCTAAAAGTAAAATATTTTCTATATATTTAGTATTCGATCAGGTATGGAACCGTGACAGTAAATGATCGTAGCGATGGCATTGTCAGTTGCTTCATAGAGGTCCTGGTAGCAGGGCTAAAGGGGCACACACACAGGTAGGACATTATATGCTCTGTTTGGCTGTGGTCACACACAATGGCAGCAAACATCTGTTGCATCGGTATAACTCCATCGGCTCAGATTGATCTGACAGCGACCAACTTAAGTTCAGGATACTTATTGTGGGAAATCCGGTATTAAGGGTTTTCCGGATAACCCTCGATATGTACCCTGATACCAGCATCAGTAACATTTCAACCACTAATATGTGTGTAGCTTACGGATCAGCAAGTCCAGTGACGTCCATCTTGGGCAGGTTCCGCGCCTTGAGCAGCACGACTGTGAGGCGCGCGGCCGCCGGCTGCCAGCACAGCGACACCAGCACCTCGCCGCGACCCACGCTGCGCATCTGAACGAACGATATTTATTATTATTGATTTTGTTTACTGAATAACATAATAAACATAAATACAAACGAAACGATATATTATTAACTAGCTGCCCCCCGCGGTTTCACTCGCGTAAGTCCTGATCCCGCGGGTTTATCGGAATAAAAATTGTATTATTCCAGGTCTCCAGCTACCTATATTCTAAGTTTCATCGCAATCGGTTCAGCGGTTTTTACGTGATTGAGTAACAAACACATACACAAATACTCACAAACTTTCAGCTTTATAATATTAGTAGGAAGGATAGGATAGGATAGGATCTATATAATCTATAAGTTTCTCTATAGAGCTCATCTTTCAACTTCCAGCTCTTTCTATTTCTAGCAATATTTTGATGTTCGGGACCATAATTGACCCGCCGTTTACTAAATGTCATCAATCTACCTTCTGCTTGGTCGACATCTTTTTCGTAATATAAGGTACTGGAGAAACCTGACGTGATACAAAAGGCAGCCCCGATAAAACCAGACGCAGGTCCTTAAGTTAATTCCAAGTCCTATATGTATAATTTGCATCGCCATGTTATCTTTTTGGTCACTTACGTATGCGAGTGTAAACTATGAGTGTAAAATTATATGCGGAGGTCAGCAATCGGTACAGTTTTTGTTCTGTTTTTCAATAATACATAATTTTAGTACTTATTAAGTTAATTGACTGCATAGTTTCATCAAATGCTTACCTTGAGACTACGCGGTTGCACCTCTCGGCAAAGCGCCATGGCCTCGCCGCTCTGCAGCTGCAGGCTCGATAACGGTGCCACTACTTCGCCAATTATTTCGTCACGGGAGTATCTGTGAAGTTATTGGTAGGTGTGGTTAAAGAAAAGTCACGATAATGTACTTCTGAACCGCGCCGAAATTCTAGGGAAACAGCGTTTGGAGTACAGTTTCTATATTCAGTCGTAAACTATAATTAATGAAAAAAAAAACGATATTCACCTGTCAAAACTGAGAACAACGAAGTGTAGAGTGATGGCAGTTAGTTGATGTGGCGCGATGCCGTAGAATGTGAAGTCTTCATCGTACACTGGGCACCGAGTTTTGCGAACCACTCTGCAACAATATAAAAAAATAACTAAATTGATCTCAACCATAAACGTCATTCATCAAATGCATCTTAGCAGCCATCTTACTGATCTTGGTCATTTCATTTTTAAGATAGACGTAGCAATATTGTGAGCGCTGCAGCGCCTTTTAATACTTATTTCGCATAAAATGAACATATGTTTGAGTAGTTATATGTACTAGTACTTAAAATCTCAATGATTGTCTAGCTATAAGACACGGCTCATAAGATACAGCCTGGTGACTAACAGACAAACAAACGTACAGTCACGGCTTAGTAAAAGGATCTCTTTTCTACCTTTTAGGTATGGACTTCTAAAAAGTCTCTTAAAATAAAGCATTTGACATACCAGCCTGAAACTAACATAAAGTAGTCAATTTCTTAAATAATCGAACTGCGAAAATTGGTGATTTATTTTTAATTGTAATATCGTTTCGCCACAATAAACTTTTAATTGTTTCATAATGTTAAACTTTTAATTGTTTCATAACGCAAAAACAAAGGCAGATTCCCTTTAGAACGCCCACACGCTAAGCGAAAGTATCATAACACGCGCAATCGAGTGGGCCTGGAAATGTGCCGTGAGTGGGCGTGTACAAGACACGTGATTTAACAACGTGAAGAGCCCCCGGGACTCGGTCGTCAACTTGTTAAAAGATTGTTGTTTCCATTTCTTAGGTACCTACTAGAAGATATTGAACGCCCCTTGGTTTTATCCGCACAATTATAATCTCTAGACAATAGTTTGTCTAGTTTTTTTTAGATAGACAAGACACAGATATCAAAAAGTGAATAAACAAACTTTTTATATTTATGATAGTAACATCTGACGGTGAAAATTTCAACTGTGGAGCTATCACAGGTCATAAGATACAGACTGGTTAAAGCAGACAGTTTTTACTTTTGGGTACAGAATCCTAAAAATGTATAAACTTATTACTTCTTATAGGTATCTAATTTTCCTTGGAGTCTCAACTCTAACGTCACACAGTCAAGGGTCCTTGTACTCGTATTAGCTCACAAGTAATACAAACTTCTAGGAAAACCAGATTGATTTTTGTTATCCCATCTCTAGAGTAAGAGGGCTTATATCCAGTATATTTTTTTAAATATGATTGAGATATAACCCTTAGGGTTTCATCTACCTAAAGCTTCGAAGCTGTTTAAGTTTGCGGTTTGAGGCAAGGTTCATGCAACCTTGCCTCTCAAGTGTTGGCTATCGGGACACCACAGCTCAATTAAACTTAGATAAATATTGATAAACGATAACAATAATTAACAAACATAACATACTTACTTATACACAAAATTGCAAACTTAAACAGCTTCGAAGCTTTAGGTAGATGAAACCCTAAGGCTTATATCTCAATCATATTTAAAAAAAATATACTGGATATAAGCCCTCTTACTCTAGAGATGGGAGACCACTGTATTATTCAGAACCTAATTTTGACTGTAACCATATACGTAAACTTATGTATAAAATAATGGATATGGAAGAGCGAAACCTTCTGATACAAGTATATTATAGTTAAAAGAAGATACCCACAACAGCATTGTAAAATAGTATGTGGTTATTGAATGAGCATTTATTTAATAATTATTTATAATTCTTCATGTAAAAACTTCAGAATTGATTACAGTGAAATTGGGTATGCAGATATCCGAAGATCTGGATTAACACTCATAGTAGGTACTTTCTATTCGGATATTTCCAGGCAGTCGGATTTACGCTGGTGCTTACGCAGCTAATAAAAATGAAATTAGCGTAAAATTGTGTCATAAAAGTATTTACCTGGTCTTAACTTTGTGCTGTTTATCTGGCAGTAGCTGAAGTTTGACGTAAGGATCGGGACCGGCAGGTTCACGACCCGGCAGACCCTGGCAAGATACCACAGACACCACCAGGGCATTCTTCTCGTTTTCATAGCTGAAATAGACCAAGAGTTAGTTTCAAATTGTGCAATAGTACTTAGTAACTTATTGATAATACTATGTTTCAGAGCTTGCGGTTGGGATCGAAGCCATGACTTCCGGATCATCAGATCGATTCGCTTCCAATTATAGTACTTGAGATTCAACACATCGTTGGGTTTAAATTGAGCAAAGCTTGGTTTTTATTTCTGAGAAAAGCTCGCAATATACGCAGTTAAAGCTAACTATTTAATAAATTTATTGAGATGTCTTATAAAATGGTAATTTGGCCCACTTCGCTTTCAATGGTAGGTGAAAACGAATTGGAATCGTTTATTTGTATTAAATATGGTACATACAGTAGTGTTACGAAATAGTATACAGAATCATTATATTTAGATGTATTTAGCAATAAAATTACTTATAAAAGTGCGTTCTAAAATATTGATAGAGCCATGGACAAACACTATCTAAACCCGATGTTAATAGTATTATGATCATATTACGATGGAAAAGTTTCATATTTCCGGCTGCTTCTTAAATCTATATTTATTTAGGACCTTTGATCCTAATAACTAAACTTTCGTATCTATAAATAACTTATCTTTTCGCGTTAACCATAAAGTTTCGCGAAAACTTTATGGTTTTCGCGATTTTGCATAATAAAACACTTTATTTATCCGGGTTAATCGCGTTTTTATTCATTGTTCCATGAATAAAAACGCGTTATTATCTTTACTAGTATTCTATATCACTCTGTAAATCTATGTCACGTCTAAGCCGATTTTGTTGAGTTTTGGTATAGAGATTTATGGAACCTTGGAGATGGACATAGGCTACTTCTGATCTCGATATTTTTGCGAGAACAGGACTGATGCGGGTTGACTGCGTGGCGCAGCTGGTGAATAATATATAATTATAATTTTAATCAAAGCCTTAACAGGTAGAACCTCCGCCGATCCATTTTATCTACCTTGATTACTTTCAGAACATAAACTTTGCCTAGGTGTTCCACCTAGTAAGTTTTGCTACCCTTCTGACTCATGTAACAAATATTCTAAATTTCGTAAAAAAAAAACTAATACCTATCTTACTAATATTACAAACGTGACAGGCTTGTATGTTTGTGACTTTGTTACTCAACCACGCAAAAACTACTAAACCGATTGCGATGAGGACCTGGAATAACACATACTTTTTATCCCGATATTCGTGCGGGCTCGGAAACGGCGCGGGTAAAACCGCGGGACGCAGCTAGTCTAATAAAATTGTGAATACCAAAGTACGGATAATGCGTGAGTGTAATAACAAAAAGATATAATAACATACTTTCCCGATAATGTCGGGAAAAATCCAAACAAGTTCCATTTGTATACTCTAACTGCGTTTGTTTGTAATTGGGTTAATGTGTTTCGTCCGAGCCCTTTTCTATGACACAAAATATCCTTAAACACAATTATTGGTAAATACTCGTAAATAAATCATGTGCACATCACACAACGCTATGTTGTGCTACTCAGTTTGTGGTATGGTGACTAGACGACAAATATAATACTTATTTATTTATTTTTCTCTTGTAGAAATCTTTATTCTTAAGTATAAATACTTGTTCACGATGAAAATCGAATCCGCAACCTTCTGCATTACTGTGAACTGTGAAAGTAGTAAACCATATTGTCAATTCTAACATGTGATGGTCTAAATTGAAAGGATTGGTGGCATTTGAAGAAACATATTTCTAATTTTAATTAACCCAAGTGCTTTAAAACACAATCTTGGAAACTCCGTCGGCTTATTAAACCTTGATGTGTTACTCGTAGGTACTGTTTTAACATCGAGCTTTCCGAAATAAAATAAATGTCAAACAACTAAGATAAACAGGCCAAGTTTCAGCTCAGACAACACAAAAAGCTGAATTTGTTTAGGCAGATATATTTTAGCTACAAAATTCTACCGACAATAAGTACAAGTACAAAAGTACAAGTACAAGGGACATTAGATATCTCTTAAATACGAGACTCAAGCGGCCAGAGAGCTACAAATAAAATAGAGAACAGCCGAGGACGCGACATACCTACCTACCTACATACCTCCAGAATGCTAGAGAAACCTCCGGATGAAGGTCGACCGAATTTATATTTAGGCTCATGAATTTCTACATAGAGTCCATTTTAGAAAAGAAGCCTCGCAGATAGCTAGCACATTTCAAAGCGGACGCCCGCCTGAGGGTATGGTATTAAAAACCCAGCGATTCAGAAGCATCCAATGGTATTATTACATATAATTACGAAAAAACATATACGTTTTTAAACCATATGTGTGTTCTCACCACAAAGAACATGGTAAATTGATAAAAAACGCGTTCTTAAATAATGTTTGCATAGAAAATTATGTTTACATACCTATACCTATTTACTGGGAATAAAAACCCATTAAAAACGCATGAATTTACGTAGCCAAATTTAAAATCGCGTGGGAAGGTGTACCGTCGATCGACGTGCGTTAGCTTGTCGCAATTATGAAGACTTTGTTGATTCTTTTTTTATTGCTCAAGGCATTTCTAATAGGGAGCTCCCGTAGAATCATTGGAAGGGCGCCGGATTACTGTTCCGGAGGAGCGAGTTCAAACCTCGCTCGCCGTGAGTGAATTTTGGAAGATCTATTTTTCCTTTTAAATATTTCTAGTATATGTGAACACTTTTACAAGTAACTTTTAAAGTCATGAATTTAAAAGTAATCCTGGAAGGCAATGCAACCAACCATTTGAGTATCTCCCAATCCTAGCGTTCATTTTTGGATTTTTTTATTTTAATTATTTTTTTGAAATATTCGCCATATTAGAGAAATATAATTTATATCGCCACTTTTAAAGAACTCACATTACATAAGGATAGCTTTAGGTGACTTTAAATAGCATGTCTAACAAATTCTTCCAAAAACAACCGCGAGCGTTCTTAAGCGGAATATACTGTGTACAGAAATTGTGCAAAATTTATGATATTAAGCTCGGCAGCCGTAGCCGAGGCAGTTGCGTCAAATATGCAAAATTGTGGGCATAAATCCACCTCATTTGTACCTTTGGGACTTTTTTACGCAAAGTACTCTAGAGGAATTTATTTCGGAGACCTGAAAGGGTTTGTAATGCAGCGTCGTCGTTAAACTGTGTTGCTTCTTTATAAAGATATATTTAGATTAGAAAATGTTTCTTAGAAGGAGAACTTAAGAAATTAGAACGGGAGCCCAAGCGGCAGATTATTAAAGAAATTCGAGTGCGTTAGATTAAGGTGTAGTAAGTACATATTACGTTTTAATAATAAGTGTAGTAAGTAATTACAAATTAAGTAAATTTCGTGACAAGAGAGTTATGAATATTTGATTCCTTGCTTGTCCTACATATGTTCATAAGGCTATACGAGCACTGATAGGTCGCGGCGGAGGCGCGTAACGTATTAGTGCGGAACTTTGTAGCCATAAGGATGATAATTAGGTATACTTACTTAGAATATTTTACTGTCTACGTTAAGTAGAATTATGAATAGATGGAAATAATTAGGTTACCATGTCAAGCAATTGGGAGCGTACTAGTTCTAGTTAGGGTTATTATAGGTTTGAATACGCAGTAATGGTGATCAATGCGACTTTGTGTTAGGCTATGCGCACTGATGTTGCGGCGAAAGCAAAACGCCACCGTAGCGTCACGAATTATTTTGACATAAACAAACACAGAATATGCATAGGAACACGTGAATAATGTAGTTCGAAAAGTATTCCAGCCAAAACATACTTTATAATTGATGGGGTACCTATTTTATGTACCTACGACTTGATCATGACTACACGATAATAAAACAAATCGTCGTAAAAAAGTTCACATACTAGTTTGTAAACACAGATACCTGACCAATATCAGTTACTACTATAATAGGAAACCATTTAAAACTCAATTGTATTTGAAACATCATACCCTCTATAATTTTCTGTACACGACTTTTGCGTGACGTGACAGAATCACATGTTATGGCGGGAATACCCATGCCTATAGGTAGCACAGTAGCGTAAGGCTAATTTACATTGAACCAGTGCCTGGATCCAGTGACGAGGCAATCCAGCGCTGTAATGAAAAATTCGTTCGGGAATATTTAATCCAGCGCTGGCGCGACAGCGTTGGAATGGCTTCAGATCAATTTATACTATGCCAGTATCATTCCATCATTTCATTTAATTAATTCTACACCTGGATTGCCTAGATTCTTAGATCGTCACTGGAACCAGTGACTGTATCAATGTAAATCTGATATAACAGCTGCTTTTGCGTGACAGCGTGACAGCGCATAGTTTTGTGCATTACGCCATAATATGCTGACATGCCTGTATACAGTTATGTCAAAATGCAACAGTTTTATATGTACGACACACATTTGGTATGCAGCCTGTAACTAGCATATTATACTAAGGTACCTTACGGTCAAATACTGAACGTTTCTTAAAATTTGGGGGCTATTTAAAAAAAAAGTAAATAAGCTCAAAAATTGCCAGACTAATTTTGAAATTAGAACCTGCCATTTCTGTATTTGGGTGTTAGATACTGGAATTTGTCTAACAGGACTAGAAATAAGTTAAACTTTGCTAATCAAAAATGCATCCTAAACGGTTTAAATAACGTATAATTACATGACTATTGGTCGTATACAAATGGGGCAAAGGATAATATGCGAAAACACCTCCTCTGACAAGACAAAATGAGGCTCATAATAATAACTCTGAGGTAAGTACTTAAGGGCCTGTGGCAGTACCGAGAAAAATTTCTTTGTCTTGAACGACACTAGACAGCAGAATCCGAATTGTATTTCTTAAATATTTTATCAAACCGTTATATATTTTATATAAGCATTTTTAAAGGAAAAAGTTATCTTCAAAAATTCATATTTTCATGTTTTATTTTTTAGAATTGTTAACCAAACACATCCTTTATAAATGTTAATACCTACGGTTTTTTTATAAATTTTATTTATTAAAAAACCATAGTACCCATAACCCTACAAAAATTGTAAATTTCTGAAATTATTTTATCTAGCGAAGTTGCTTAAATTTTTAACCAAATGTTTTCTCATTAGGTTTTAAGACAACGACATATATTTTTATCCGACCAAAAAAATGAGCTAATGATTTGCCATTGAAACCAACCAAAGGTCGATTTTGAAAATTCCAACACCAACCTCGCCTTAATTAAGTGAGTAAAGTATAAAGTGGTTCTTCATCGTAAAGTTCTGAGTTTTAGCTAATAAACGAAAGCTATCTTTGGAAGAATCGACGTCGATCCAGTATGAGCTATAGGAATATGAACTGCAACTGCAACTAATTAAACTTTAAAGTTTTGTTTTTGTTTAATATAGAGATAAAAGTTGTCAAAAAACTCCACGGGGAGAACCATTTTTGAACCTGGACTACCAACTACGCTACGTTTTACTTTCGTTTTACTCTACGGTAAATGTATCCTCCGCCTTAATATCTCGCGTGATACCGACTTGGATTTACTCGTACTTAACATAACTTAACAAGAAATAAACTAAAAAAAGAGTTTGGAGCACCAGCAAGTCATAAGTCATTTTATGACAGTTAGTTTACTTTGAGTTGTAAAAAGATAGAATGAACGTTGAGATGTAGTCGTGTCTACGGACTCAGAAAACAACATTATCTGTGTTACGGTGAACAACGTGCCTGCAATGCAGAAGGTCGTGGTTTCGATTCCTAATTGACTTCTATATGAATCGCACGTAAACAATGTCTTAACCACTCAACGCGGAAGTCTGATCCTGAACAAAAATCTGTACAAATCGAGCTGTTTTGTACAATCGATCGATGTGGCATGGTAATTCAAAGTAAGCGCGATTACAATGCTACGACGCAGATCGTTGCAAGTTCGATTCTTGTCTTTTCCTCCTATTTACTTCATCTATCTCATTAACAAAAAGTTCTATGAAAGCAGTTTTCTAAACATTCACGAAGGGAATACATTTTTTATTGTTTTCATTGAGGCAGATATTATCCAAATTGAATCTCTATCTCACAAACATATTTGTTGGTCGAAAAGCAAGAAGAAAAAGTTTGAAGCCGCACTGTCGACCTTATAACATTAGCTTTGATCTCAATTCTGATGAATTCGCTACGAATTTTTCTTCTAACACTTAATATTATTTGGTATTGTGTTCTTTTTTTATATAAATAATTATACGCTTTATATAATTTAAAGCTTTATATAATGAATTATACGCTCAAGTTTTCCATTACAATTAATGCTAGGAACGTTTTGCAGAACAATGGCCAAGTTCGCTATAGCTAACGTGATTGTTATTAGGTATTGATTTGTTAGGGTTTCTACACTGGCGTCTGTTTCTAAAGCTACAAATACACGACGACACCGCCACTGACACTTAGACCACACATGTGTACACGGATTTCTTAGTATGTGTGCTGCAGGACACATACTAAGGAATCCGTGTACACATCGCCATTTTGTTTCGATGTGTGCTGTAGGTGTAGTCAAGTGTCGGATTGTCGTGTATTGGGAGCTTTAAGGTGACGTGTGGCTAATATCTGTGTTGAAATAGTCTATTTGGTGAGGATCCCGAGGGAAATTGGCAATAGAGCCCGAGCTAAACGACGAATTGGTTCCTTAATGGATTGCTGAAAACGGGTCTCACTAATGATGTTAAAACACGCGTTTGGGATATTATTCTGGCAATATCACACAATAGGTAAGTACCTCTGCTGTCGTTACTTCGAGTAATTTAGATTGAAAATAAGTGAGTACCTACGAGATTTTATGAGTTTTCTAAAATAGACTTTTTATGAGACGAACAATTAATGTTTAAGTCAAACTTCTTTATTATTTTTTATATTCGTACTTAGTCTGAATTGCTATAATATTCTGTCAGGTCTTCTTTTTATGAGTATTACAGTCAACTCGCATCAGTTACTGAAAACAACTTTTTTATATAGGTAGATAATCACCGTGTCCACGCTACTTTTGCTGTGAAAATAACTCTAAAAAGCTTACCATTAGTTTCCCCGCTTTAACCTAAAGGTTCAGGTTACGTTAAAATTATTAATTTAACCTCCGCTTCTGTACACTTCTTGTTTCTAGTTTGAGTAACCTTAGCCCTGTAGTGTAGCACCATATCGTACCTATTTCATGATCTACCAACATCACAAATTCGATAACATACTAGACCTATTTGAAATGTAAACAGACATCCCCGCTTGCCTATTGATCCTGTAGTTTACTTAGTTTCAATAGATGACGTGACGCTTTTCTATTGACCAACTAAATTAAGCTTTTGCTCCCCTAGTGCGAGTTGTACGTAAGCAAAAAAATAGTCGCACGTAGTATACTGAACTATTTACATTTGGTTTTGACTAAGTTGTACGAAACAAGTTGCTTACTTAAGAGCCTTTTGCGTAGTTAAAATAAAGAGCACCGGATTTTTAGCTACTAATTATAAATGATAAAAATCAGTATTTACTTCCAGCTTTTCTCCTAACAAGCTTGACTGTTAGAATTGTTGTTAATTATTTAACAGCGGAATATGAAATTATTAGGCAGGCTTAAAAGACTCACGGCTGACCGAGTTTTTAAAGCATAAGTTTCTGTTGTCTATATAGTACCCCTAGTACAAGCCTAGTGCTTAGTTTGGGGCTAGATTGTACCGTGTGTATTATCGTGCAGTATTTATTTATTTTATTAATTACTTTTGGTCTAATTCATCACCAAAGTAGGTAGTCTCTTCCTTGTAGCAAGCCCCCTTGAATGTGATCCCAAAAACGGGTTGACTGAAGACGGGCCAATAAGATACCTATGATTTACCGACTATCGGATCCTAGTCTAAGAATTTTAAATATTACCATACTTAAATAAAAATAATGTAGTATACTTGTCATAGTAACTCACCGTAGTTTAAAATGCAAGTCTCCCAAGGTTCCGTCATTGGTCTCCGGTTCCATAGGCTTCGTCTTCTCCGTGGCGTTGGCATCAGCGAGCTCCTTGCTCAGCGGTGGAGGAGGA
This sequence comes from Idaea dimidiata, assembly GCA_949358125.1. Classification (NCBI taxonomy): domain Eukaryota; kingdom Metazoa; phylum Arthropoda; class Insecta; order Lepidoptera; family Geometridae; genus Idaea; species Idaea dimidiata. The sequence goes on from OX442331.1 coordinate 10,450,814, forward strand.
GGATCCGTAGGGGTGGTCGCCGCTGTCGGGACTGATGGCTGCAGAAAACGACAGTTGTTGTATGTTACAAGAGATTAAGATGGATGACCAATAATGTCTGTGACAAGAAATCATCTTCTCGAGCTCCTATCTGATCGGAAGATTCTTTAATAAGTTGGTGCTTATTGTAATCTCCGTAAGCAGTCGTTAGATCAAGTACCTTTATCTAGTAGTTGGCGCTTCGAGGCGGTCTTACAGTTGCCCATATTTCATACAAATGATAGGATCGGGATCCTTGATCGTTGATCGGGATCGATCACATAAGTTGTAGAAAATTTGACACTTGACTTGTGAAGCTGGTTTTCAGAAAACAGGAAAAGTTTGCACACTATTATTTCATTCTTCTATGGCTCTACTTACCGGGTTCTGCGGCAACGGCGGCTGTGGCTGCGGCGGAGTGGTCGGATGCGGCGGTGCGGGCGCAGTCGGTGACGGCGATTTTCGCAGGTAGTGTGTGGCCGAGCCCGGGGACCGCACAGCGGTGGCGCGTCGCGGTGGTTGGAACACCAGCGCCTTGTCCGGCCCGCGCTTACCTCCTGGTATTAAGGAATTATAGTTAAATATTTAAAAAACGCCAAGTGGGAGTCGCACTCGTGCACGATAGGTTCCGCGTCATTATCATAAAACTATCATGTTTGCTGTTATATAACGGGAACATATATACATAATTTCGGAATATTTTAACTTTCTGACTGGACAAAGACAGTGGGGTCTTAGCGGTGTCTGGCACCACAGGTGGCGGTCACAACCTACGGCCGAAGCCAAGAAACCTCTTTTGATCGTCTTTTACGATACTGTAACCATATTCTTTTAGACAAATATTCCTATCAAACTTCTATAAATGGGAAAGGAACTCTGTCTGCTTGTCTGTCAATCTATTAAATCGCTGAACCGATTTAAATGAACTATTGTACCTAATGATATAAATAGAACTTTGGAGAAGGACATGTTCTACTTTTGATCCCGATGTTCCCACAGGATCAAGACTACGTGAAAATAAACGTACCAAGTTTGTGTGCGAGATTGTTCCTCCGCCTCGCTATCCAGCAGGCCAGCGCAGCCAGCACCGACAACACGAGCACCACGGCGCCGCACACGAACACCCACACCCATTCGCCAGCTGCAACAAGTCGGTAGATGTAGCTAAACAGTTTTATAATGCGACCTACTGCTTTTAATATGAGTTTTAAAGCCATAATTAAGTTTTCTGACTAGTTTCTGACAAATAAACTTTAATTATTACTACTATAAATAGCTCATCTTTTTATAAAAATAATGACAGATTAAAAATAAAAATTATTTGATCATTTTTTAATAAAACCTACTCCTTTTTTGAGCCCATGTCAGGTTACTATTATACTAATATTATACTACTCTTTGACCCATGTGAGGCTATAAATTATTGTCTTTGTATGAACTCTCTTTAAATACTTTAAAAAAAAACACCACCTTTCACAAGGCATGCCAAAAAGTAGTATCCCTGTAGTATAATGGCAGGCTCAATCCCGAGAGTTAAATTGGAAGAATATTAAATATTTTTTATCTATTACGCAAACTGTGCATTTGCAATATAGTTCAGTTTTCACACATCGGGTTGTAAAACGTGAGAACTACAGAAAGTATTTCGCTCTCTCTTACTAATGATTCTTATGAACAGGTGGAGAGCAGAGCAATATTTGCTATTGATAAACAATTGATATTTATAAACTGCTTTCCGGTCTAACCTTACTATGAAAGATGACCGGTAGGCAGGAGTATAAGCTTGTATTTTAGCGTATTTCAGTAGTTTATTTGGTTCAATATAAAGAAATACGGGATAAAAAGTAGCCCCTGTAATTATCCAGATCTGAAGCTGCATAACGGTTTCATCACAATCGCTTTCTCCTATTTTTTCGTGATTGAAACACAATTAAACATACAAACACAAAGAGACATCTAAACTAAACTTTTATCAATTATAATATTAGCAAGATAGTGGAATAATGTTAGACGCAGTACAGTACTTTTTCTACATCTTATCGTGTCGATATCTAAATGAAATACCCATTGCCATCCTATAACGGCCGTTGTCAACACGGATTCCCAATTTAGCAAATGGGTGCCATGTCAGTGCCACACACCGCACCTATGTAGGAACAAGGTTGCTACAGCTCAGTGCTACCTACCATCATTAGGAACGATAAGAGATTCAGTTAGTGTTCGACAAGTTGTTAGAATGTGTAGAATGCGTGATTCGAATTCTATAATACTGTCAGCCATTGTACAGTCTGCAAACAAATAGGTACAGATCCAAAGTAAAGTGCAGCACTTTTAAATCTTTTATCACCCGATTTCTGTTAAATGACTGAATGACTTAGGGATAAACTATACACAGCCTAAACTGCCGATAGTAGAGAGCTGAAATTTCAAGAGTTTCTAAATGATGTAGGCTTCCAATACGAAACGGTTTTTCAAAATTCTTACAGGATCGGAAATTACCCGGGTGAAACTGCGAGAAGTAACTAATTAACAATAATATAAATTCTAACAAATTAATTAACGCGAGTAAACCCGGTAAATATTGTGTTTTGTTAAATTAATTAATTTAATTTCTTATAAAATTCTTATAATTATAACTTTTTATGATATTTCCTGGCCTAATTGTGATGATAAATTTCGCTCTGATTCCCACGTATGAACTGATGCTTCAAAAGTAGATCACGAGACATGAAAGTTTATATGTGTTTACATAACCCCGATTCTTTTGGGATCAGTAAAATTAAATAAAAAAATATGTTTAAAAAACTAACTGTGTGCCGCGGTTTCACCCGCGTTAGTACGGGTCTCGAAAATCCCTTTCTATTCGGATGTGATGTAACATAAAGAATATACTTTCAAATTTCAGCTCTCTACTTTCAGCGGTTTATTTAGGCTTTGTATTAATATTCATCAATCAGTCAGAAAAAAAAACCTGTTACAGTTAGTTTCGGTAGATAGTTGAGTTTAGTTTATTTATTTCCCTTGAAACATGCATAAGTTTGTCTTAAAACTAATTTAACTATATATTATATGTATCTAATAATTACAGCATAGGAAGATGCTTTAATATAAGTAGAAGTCCTTTAAGTACTTATCAAGTTTGAGAGGCAATCAAAGTTATAAATTGTGTAGACTGTACTAGGTGAACCTGTGCTACAGATATACTGAAAGTACAAAAATTTAAATTCGGAAATGCCTGATATCCCATACGAAATTGCAGATCAAACGCTAACAATACTACATTCAGAGAAAAACTCACAAAATCTCAAACAGGGATGAAGCTTTGCCCTTCACCTTGCGGGCTTTGATTAACGACACTATCGACTTATTTCCGACATACCGAACCAGTTTCTATATAACTACGTATAGATATTCACTTCATAACATGAGACCGAGGTAATTCTCATATCACTTTGACATTCTGTACCGGATTTATAAACCTTTGATCGCATATTTCATTAGATTTTATGAAGTTGGGTTAGGCAGAAGGATCTTTGACCTTTTACGGATTTCTATACCAGGAAGGTAATTTGATATTTTTATATCTTTGAGTAAAATTAGCTATGGTGAATTACAAACAAGCCATAGATAATTAATTTTATTCACAAAATCTATTTAGAACTCAGTGTAGATTAAAAAAACCGTCCAAGTCCGAAACGGATTCGCGCACGAAGGGTTTCGTACAAACAAAACATGCACCTTTGATGAATGTAGTAATTAGTATTTGTTGTTATAACGGCAATAGACATTAGACATCAATCTATACACTATTATTATATTATTTATAATAAAGGAAGAGAGGACAAAAAGTCTGTACTTGGAAGTAAATTTAATAAAAAGTTGTCTAGGGGACTTAGGGAAAGTAGTTGAACAATATTATATATTTTTTAAAATTCATGACTGTCTAGTTATCTGTTCGTCCCTAGTAATCTGATTTATATCTAATTTTCAATATTGGATAGTTCTATTTTTGAGCAACCTCGTGGTATACTTTACATCGAAATCCAATTAGTAGAACCCGAGTAATCGACGAAAAAGTCGGCTATGCATTATTTCTACGCAGACAGAGTTGCGGGTAACAGCTAGTTAAGTACATCACATGTGAAAATTTCAACTACCTTGAACAGCGGAGTCTTATACTAGGGTCCCGTGCCCTTTGGGTATGGGATCTCAAAAGCAGTTATCACAAGGTCAAGTGCAAGCAGAACATACGAAATTAATAATTGTATTTTTTTTACTTGGTGTTCCAAAGTTACAACTACGTCACACCTCTTCTACATGTTTTTAAAAGGCATATTGCGAAAACACGGCGTTATAAGCAGGGGTTCAATAAATATAAAGAGGTGACCTTCAAGATATGTGGAAAAGAAACCACTTACAAATGTCGTCAGTGTTCTAGAAAACAGTGGATGTTTTTAACTTTATGGGGGCATAAAATCAGAGAAAGGTACCGTCTGGATTCATTATTTCGTAATGTGGTTTACTTTTAGCTGTTATGAAGTCATTTATTTTAACTACAAATAGTACTCATCTAAGGCTTAGATTATCTTTATTATAAAGTAAGGAAGAGATAAACGATTTTAAACTTCCATAGTTGTTTTCACTGCGATCATTATCTTATAATCTTATATATAAAAATGAATCTTTTATATAAAAATGAATGCCTATTTTGCGTTGTCACGGCATCACGCCTGAACGGCTGGACCGATTTCGATATTCCTTTTTGTGTTGTGTTTGTTATGATCAGGAGAAGGATCTTATGCCAGAATTTTTTGAATTTTGGATAAAGACTTACGCGGGTGAAACCGCGGGGCGCAGCTAGTTATAAATCTCGTCTCTCTCTCTCTCTCTCTCGTCGGAGTTTCGTGAACAAACCCAGTTCAAATTACAGGCAAAATATCGAGCTCCGTGTAAATACAAAATTAAACGTGGTAAATAAATACCCCTTTAATAATAATCGTAATAAAAATATTAATAAATTAAATAAAAAAAATACGAACAGCGTCCCGTGATTACGCCCACATAAGTCCTGATCCCGTGAGAATTTCGGGATCAAAGGGAGCCTATGTTACTCCTCAATAGTATCTCCTTATTGGTAAAATAATTTTTGAAATGAGGCTAGGAGTTTCAGAGCGACATTCAGTTGCATTCCGACCAAACAAACAAATTTTTACTCTTTATCATATTGGTACCTACCTCAGAGTACCTACCTATAGAATTCAGATTATAATGTTGAGATCAATTATATTAAGAAATGTGTTTCATAGTCTATGTAATCGTAGAATTTATCCTCACCGAATTCTTTAAAGATACCTTTTCGCTCACAAGTTTAGATCCCCAAAACGACATTATTACGTGAATTTACTGCTTCCTGTCGCCTCTGTCGAACAAGATATCTACCCAGTAGGTACCTAAAATATCTACAGTATGATAACACGGTTCCATTTTCAAAGAAAACACAGATTTTCTTTCTTAATACGTAAGTAAAAAGCTAAAAACATAAAAGTTGTAATCTTGGGGATCATTTCTCAATCCAGTATCGTGTTTAGCCTTCGAACTTTTTGATTAGCTGATAAATCAAAAATTTAGAGAGCAAAAAGATCAATATTGTATAACTTACTAGTAAGTAGTAATATATTATATATTTTATACTACTATAATACTTAAAAAGTTTATTGCACTCACGTCGAGGCTGGAACTCGCGTCTCTGGGTATATATTAGCTGCCTAAACGTTACAAATGCACCTCTTGTGTTGTACCTAAGTGCTTGAGTTAAAATCTTTTGCCCAGCATACACACAGTTATCTATTTGATCTGACGGATACCGATGCGTGTATGTGTGGAAATCAAGTAAGCGTGTGGGTTGAATCCGAGTCTGTGTCTGTCTGATCGACTCGGTGCGTGTATGCTCAGCAAAATAGAAATGTAGTCAAGCACTGTATGTAATGTAGGAAGATATTTTGATAAGTTTTTACTTGATTTGTTTGTTTTAGTGCTATACCCTCAAAGACGATGAAATAAAACTCAGGAAAAACTCTCTGGGCAACTGACTCCATAGCCGCGCGATGAAGATGGAACGTCAAAGCGAATGATAAATGCAGGTATTTACTGATTTTCACGAAAAACGAGTATCATACATCAATTATTTTATCCAAATAAAAGCTTTTTTGATTGATTGATTGATATACAACAATACACAAATAAAAAATATATAAGTACAGAGAATATCTTAACATAAAGTGGCACGATGGGCGGCCTTATTGCTTAAAGGTGATCCCTTACAGGCAAAATAAATGGAAAAGACTTCAAGAAAAGAATAGGTTCTTCTTATTAAATTCGACGTTTGATAGTTTATTCGCTTGTTAAATCATTTTGTGTTTAGTGTAACACAATCCGACTGACGAGTTATCTATTTAAAGATGTGACGTCGCACGCTTCCACCTAACTTTATAAGAATATTACGAATTGATCCTATTACACGGTTTCTTCTTTGTTTTTTAAGGTTTTGTTATTTTTATTTACCTAAAAAAAATAAATAAGGACAACTTCCTATAGGCCCATTTTGATGTTTAGTGAGATTATGATTGTTAAAAAAAACTTTTTACTTTGATGCCTTTCGGGCAGATGTGCAAGAAGTCATGGAAGAACAAGTTCTTAAAAAAATATTATTAAAATAGAATAAAAAAATAATAATTAGGTATTCCTTAAATTAAATATTATGCAGCTTGTAAAAAAAAACAAAAGAAAGCAGTTCCTTCAGTATAATGAAGACACAAGTTGCGTGGGACAGTTGAGATTGGCTACTTCAAGTAAATGTTGAGACGAGGCTGTCGTGAAGTGAAGTGAGAGGCCTTCATCTTCGAGCTTCGACGTCTAGACCCTTCAATGCCATGCGAATTATACGGCATTCAATATTACTTCATTTTCTTTTTATTTATTGAACATTCTTTTGCGTTTAGAGTAAAGAGAGGATTCAGTTAAAGTCTTAATAAGGTTATCGAATTTCCCTAGAGCAACTTCGTGATAGTTTTGCCCTAAATAAGTAAACTACAGAATACATAACAGTAGGTACAAGGTAAAACTTTTAAGCTGAAACCAATACCAAAGAGATTAAAAACCACAATGAAGTGGGGGGTTTTGTTAGGAACTTAATATTGGTTTAAATATCAGTTATCACCTTAATCGACATGGTAAAGAACTTACAATCAATACAATTTGTTTGTATTGATTGTAGGTATCATTCTTCGATATTTACGAAATTAATTCTAGCCCTGTTGCTCATCAATCTTAAGCAATCATTACTATCGATTATGTGTAGGCACTTTGTTACGGGCTTAATAAATTACCTACCCGTGTAATGCCCGTGTAAGGGTCTTATTAGAATGAACTAATCATTTTCACTATCGCCCTCTTTCTCACTCTCGTTTCTATGGATGGATGAGGTAGATGTCTTTGATTTCTATTCAAGTCTACAGCAGGATAGGATCTTGTAATTCGTACGTAAAGCCTTGTTTTGTGTTTGTTGATTCAGCTATACATAAACGGCTTTAGCAAGAATGGAATCGCTACGAGTAATATTACCTAAGAGATTAACGAATTAATAAACACGATTGACGTGAGAAGGTATTATAAAACGGATTTATTATTTAGTGGAATAATTCATTCGTTCTAACTCCTCTTTTTTTACTTAGAAATATTTTTCGCAAGGATATATATTTTCAAACAATCCCCATGACAGTAGTATTCCTCTTTTTTTTCTTCTTATTTGGCTCCGGATTCTCGAGATGCCATTTGTCCAGTTTCTATCCTCTTCTTTTATTATTACCTGCTAGATGACCCGGCTCTACTTTGTATCTCCAAAAAAATAAAACAACTTGACACTGGCACAATGCTCACGTTAATTATACGTAACCCACGTTACGTATACTGAATTAAAAAAAAAATGGTACCTGGTTATCTTAAAACATCTTTGAAAATGGAAGCAAATTATCGTCACATTTAACCACGCAAATTCTTTTTGTTTCTCTATTTTATGTAGTTGAGGAATAGAAGCTTTGACATTTTATATATCTATAAAAAAAACGTAACTTCTCAGTCACGTAAAGTAAGGATATTTCTTTTAGGACAAGGGCTCTCGAATACCTTCACTTTATAGGAAGGTGTTTTAAGGAAATAACATTAAGTGTTCTCAAAAACTTCTGTCTCTTCTTTCTTCTCAAATGTTAGGTACCTACTTATAATAAGATGAGGATTTGTATATAACAATTTGGCTTTCGTATACGAATTAGTATTAGAACAAATTATGAATAAGGCTTTTGTCGATTGATCCGATACATAATAATTAATAACATACAACTTTTCTAATGTATATAACACCATAACAAGCTATGTCCCGTGGTTTCACCCGCGTAAGTTCCGATCCAGTGGATATTTTGAAAACTAAAAGCATTCTATCAAACGCCTGTATTATATAAAGAACACTGTCCAAACTGCAGTTTCCTACTATCAGCGATTTAGGCTTGGTTTTAATACAGACAGTACACAACCATTTATAGATATAGATTAATGAAATTGTCTAAGAGCTCTGTAGACAAGCCAAACGCGAAAGAACCGAAATCAATTACAAAGTATCGTGTCGGCTCTCTAGAGTCCAGAGTCTTGAGTCTTGAGAATAAACTTCGACAAATTCAATTAATAAAAGGCAATGTTGACGATGAAATTTAGAAATACTGTGTTCATCTCTAAATGGAAGGCGCTCCATCAAATTGATGAATAATTTCAACGCAACATGACGGATTACAGAAAGGAAAACTTTTAACTTTAGAAAGGATAATTTCTAATATGGTTTTCGCGATTTTGCACAATTAAACATGTTAAAAATAGACGTATTACATCTCAGTCAACCTTGAAAAAGCCAAGTTGGCGAAAGCTCAGTCGTTTAAAAATCACAAATAAAACGCGATAAATAAAGTGTTTTATTCAGAAAGGATATTGAGTTATTTTAAACAAGATTGTCAAAAAGTTGGCATGTGAGTTTTGACCACGGACATAGTAGAAAAAAGTACCTAATAGTATACAAATTTTCCTGTTTTCTGACAGCGGGCTTTGACAAGTTATGTACCATATTTTCTAGAAACCTAACCCTAACCTAACCTATAGAATGTACCTTCTGATAAAATGGCGTGTAAAATTTTCTTTTACAAATAAATCAGTATTTCAGTATTTCCTATATTTCATATAAATTATGTGACCAGATACTGTATGTGTATGTATGTTATACAATTGGGTATATAAAAAGAAGCACCCAGGCGACAACTGCTAGGTAATCTGTGCCACGAAGAAGTTCTCAAAAAATCGTTTTAATAAAAATATTGGAACCGTGATTGGAACTTCATTCCGCCTGCACCGCTAGATTTGTTCGAAGGATGTCTTAAATAACTGTTACTAAAAGTTGCAAAGTTTAAAAAAAATTATAAACTTTGAAAGAACTATTAAAAACTATTAAGTATATTAAAAACTATTAAGTCTACAGAGACAATTTAGTATCATATTATAGCAAATTTAGCCTATTTTATAAACGTCCTGAGAAGGTACTATCAGAAACTAGTCCTTTAGGTTATAATAGCCAAAATTTGAGTTTTTTCTAGTTTTCTCGAGGTCACCAACTAGAATTATTTATTAGTCCAACATCACAAACAAGTCTGCAAAATCAAATCTACCAGATTTAACGCAAACGTTGATGTATGAAGTTATTGGACTAATACTACATATACTCTTAATTGTGGGATGTCAAAAGACATGTCACATCGTCGTCCTCGCTCCTCCTTTAAGTTACGCTTGTGATGTATAGCGATCGAAATATTTTATAGTAAAAAACTTTAGTTTCATAAAAATTCTTTACAAAAATAAATTGGTTCTTAAATTGTAGTAGCATCACGTTCGCAGTAAGTACGCTCGGGTGACCAACTACAAAAATATATAGTTATATTCTGAACTCGTAAACAACGAGATTACGAGCCGTAAGCGAGATTTATTTAATTGTATCTAATCTTGCTCCGAGTAAGGGCAAAAGGTGAGCGGAGACTAAGTACAGACAGACAAACAAAGTTACTCTGATGGTGAACATCCATTGGACCAGTGGAAATTCAACTTTCTTAATTTAGCTAACTCGAGACAATTACAATGATATTTTTTTTTGTTTTCGCAATTTTGATAATAAGTTCTTTTTAAATTCAAGATACAAACAACACTCATATAATAAGTTATAAACAAATAGAAACAACAGAATAAGAAATTAAGCTCAATTTAAGCGGTGGGTGGAAACAAACCGCGGCAAAAGCCTCCGAGAAGCCCCTTTTGGTTACCTTTCACAATACCGTATTCATATTCTTTCCAGACCCGGGCTACAGGACCCAAAAGGTATGTTGTAGACTCAGGGGTTCCCAAGCTTATTCAAGACACGCCCCCTTTCGACCATAACAAAAAATCCGCGCCCCCCATTCTCCAGTCTATATTTTCTAATACTAATAAAATGTCTTAAAATAAGTTTTATTAAAAAAAATGTCATTAAAAAGATATTTGGTAAGTGGTAGGTACTTATCAAATATCTTTTATGTAGATTGACAAGGATTGCAAGTCCCGGCTAATCCATGGAAAAACTGGGTTGGCTGGAATTACATCACAGCCAACACTCACGTACAATGGGTCCACACTGAAGGACCTAAGTCAGGATATGGTGACTGCCCCAAGATGAGTGAAGACTGAAGCATAGAAATCGCATTAAGTAGCTCGATTCTCGTAATGCTGTTAAGAAAAGAATGACACATATTTATTTGACACATTTCTTATTGAAAATGTGTCAAAAATGTGTCATTCTTGCAACTGAAATGATGCTGAAATGAAACTTTTCTTACTGCATTACGGGAATCGAGCCACAGGTTTTATACTCAACTCAATAACATAGGTGCCCGCGCCCCCCTGTAAAGGTCTCTGCGCCCCCTCCCCCCCCTGGGAGGCGAGCCCCCCACTTTCGGAAACGCTATATGTAGGTAATCATTCATCCACACATTTCAATTAAGTAAGTAGGTATTCTAAATAAATAAAAAGTCTCGATGCAAAGTTAATATCGTCCATGAGTCGTGAGAGGTAAAAACTCCAAGCCGAGCCCGAACAGTAATTTCATTTAGGTTTTCATGTCATCCACTAATTGAATTTTGTTGTGTTGAAATACTTTATTTAATGTTCTAATTCCATTACCTTTTTTTTCCTAAACTAGTCTTTACTTAATCACATGTGATTTACGGTACAGTAAGTATATGTATTTTTTAGGGTTGTCTAAACCCTTATAGTTTCGTCATGTCCGTTTGTCTGTTTAACCGTTTTGTAGTAGCCTATAGCCCGAGTTTAAAAAACATGGCTACGGTGGCCTCGTCCTGTTTTCACCCACTACCTTAAGTCGTTGTGCAAAACAGATTATTCCATGTCCCGATACGTATATCGGTGCAGAAACTAAGGAAGTCGGATCAGATGTTGTTTCACTGCCGTCTTCATTCTTCTAGATGAGCTTGCTACACCTTAGACCACATCACTTCAGATGAGATAATAGTCAAACGCTCATCTATCGTATAAAAAAGTAACACTTTAGTCCTTGTATAACAATAAGAGAGTTAGACTTTGTGGTAAGGTCTCAGAAAGATTGAACATGCTCCATTGCCTACATTTCGTAGCATACCCGTAGCAGTACTACGACGTAGCAGAGTCTGGCCTAGAACGCTACACAGCACCAGTTATTTTATCCCATAGAATCTTACCTACTTATTTCCATTTTCTATTTCTAACTAGCTAACCGGCGTACTTCGTATCACCTTCGGCAATACATACATTTAGGATTTTGCTCTATTCGAGATCTTACATGGTGTAATCCTCGGAAGTTCTTATTTTTATGAACATCCGTGAAGAAGTACAAACTCAAAAACGTCAAATTATAATATTACCAACCGAAACAAAAGGCATGATGTATACAATATCAAACTCTCCACAAGCCGCGTTACGGAACTTGTTCATGAAAACCGACAGACGTATTTAATATTCCGTTGAAGTATTTCTCTTTTCTCTAAATAAGACAAACTCACTTCGTCACATCTTTGCGAGGAATTATTAAAACGTAGCTATTGTGAACTGTCACGGACTTTTGACATGTTTCATTCCGCAACTCATTAAATATACCGACTTCAAAGTAGGGAGGTTTCAATTCGGCTGTATTTTTTTGTTTTATATTCTTTAAACATTGACATTTATTGTTATATTTTTATTTTAAGTGCTTAGCCGGCACCGGGCGTTTATGGATATATTTTAAAGAAACAATACATCTTCGAAAATACAAGGTATGGTTGACATAGATCTGCTCTTTGGCTCAATATAAGCGGATATCGAACCACGCATTTTTTGTCAGTCCGGGATTGGTGACTCACCAGCTGTGGTATCATCTAATTAGCATCCACCGCTAGTAGTTGCTAAGTTGCAGTACATTGCTGCTTTGACGTAACGTGGTTGTTACCGGTGATTAATTCAAAGCAGCAATGTGAATACGAAATATGTTTTTGGCAGTAAATAGCAACTAGTAGCGGTGGATGCTAATTAGATGGTACCACAGCAGGCATGTTATCGGCCATGCGTTATGTGTTTTTGCAGATGTATTTTTCCTTTAAAAGATTTTAGGTTTCGTTTGTTGTTTGGATGAATTCTTTTAAATTAAGCCATGTTCACTGAACATAGAAACAAAATAAGTAGTTTTTACCCATATTTACTCCATTTAGTCTATCTTTACTATTGCACCGGCCTACGTATCGTAACGTTGACGATACCTCTTATTCGTCAGAAATAAAGAAACAAGGATTTACATTATTTGATTTCCTATAAAAGATTTTTTATTAATTATTTAGGTATCTTTTAACAAGCAATGTTTTACTTTTATCTCGAGTACTTTTGGTTCAATTTTACTGATAAACTTAGTTCGAGTGTAATTCGATTGTAATTTATTGTTGAAAAGTTTTCCAATCGTACCTATTCAATAGCTGTTCACTTAATGATTTTTAATATTAATAAAACTTGAAATTCATACAATTTATTAACGTAGTCATTTTTATCGGGTCTCATTATTGATTTTTCTCTTACCTCGACAGTTCAACCATGTAACAAATAAAAGTTCCCTTAACAATATCCTAGGTACAAACAGCGCCATAAACAGCATGGATAAAAGTCACTTGAGCTGTATAAATTAAATCAAAGTAAAAGTAAAAAAGGACAATAATAATGATGAGAAAAGTTTAAGATTATTGACACATAGTCAAATCGGCGTGGTAAGAAAATTTTAAATAATGAATGATGTACGAATAAATCTGGAAAAAGTGTTCCTCAAATAATTCAGTGGGGAACTACATAGGTCCAATGAAAGGGATAGGTGGGTTGGGTTAATAAATCTTTGTTTGTACCCACATAATTTAAAGAGTAGATATAGTTATATATCTAAATACTAGTAGGGATTGGATTCGGTCATTCTATAGTCGCCTACTCAGGTTACAATTTAGCAAACCGCCTACAGCTTAACATGACTTTGATTTTATTATACCTTTTCGTCGTAAGCTTGATTGATACTTCACCTACGCACTAACTATTATTATTACGACCTTTTCGAGCTGTTTATTTACTGATATTTATTAACTTGAGTATTTTCTATTTTATTTTAATACGTACTTACCAAAAACACATAAGCTGGGTTATGTGTATGTATAGCACAGTAAATAAAGGAAGAGAGGACAAAATGTCTGTGCTTAGAAGTAAATTTTAAAAAAAGTTGTCTACTTCAGAAACGTCGGAACGGCATTAAATTTACACCGTAAAATGAGATTAATTTAAGAAATATTATTTTTTTCAATAGTATCCTATCCCCATTGCGATGTCAGAACTGACATTTCCTATATAAATACACCCGTGGGCATCTTGATTTAGAGGTTGAGATGTCCGACCTTTCATACAAACCGTAGGTAATATTTTACCAGATTAAATGCGAAAATGTTATCTTCAAATTATACTCATTCAGCTTTAATCGCGTTTGTCGGGTTGAAATGTAATCTAATTTTGATTTTAGTTATAGTTTCTAGTTATCTTATTCCAAAATTGTTATAACGAGAATGAAATTGTAACTGTATGTAACTGTGAATATAAAAAAGTAAATGTTAATGTATGCCTAATAAACACTATCTAAATCTAAATCACATTTTGTAAATTTACTTATTTACGTATATATATATATATGGAAAAGTAAAACTCTAGTCATATCTTCTGCAATTTCTTCTTCAGCTATTGCTGAAAGTATAATGTACTTAGACACACACATACATTAAACATGCATAGATATGCAAGTACATGTATTTCATCATATTAAGACTTAAATATTCCTCTGTATTTTTTTATAGTTAAAACAGATAACTTTTGAAATATAACTGAGCTCTTTACATTAACTTAATGTGATTCAAAACAAAATTACAATCGAAAGAATAAAATAAAATTGTGCGTAATTGATCTGTACTTGGAGACAGCTAATATGTATGTTGTGATACTTACACGCGTCGACTGGCGAAGGCGATATATCGGGCCCATCCTTTGGGGTCAACATCTTCTTCGCGATCGCACCGGGCAGTACGCTGCTTGACACCGACACTGTGGCGATTTACTTCACTTTTTCACGCGAAAACACCTTTTAATTTAAAAGAAATGAAGAGAAAAATCGCGAGCCCAACAGGCTGTTTCTACATTGCATTATCGATTGAAACTCAGGGGTAGCCGCGCACGCGTGAAACTTGGTATTCCACGCACGCGCGTTACTTAAAATGCGGCCATTTTTTCCCCGGAAGATCGTCATTTGACAAGCTTTTGGCGTCGCACTTCCGGAAGCAGGACAATAACGTAGCCTATTGCACCGCCCCTTATTTCCCCGTGACTAATTTGATGTCAAATCGTATTAACAGTTACGGGGAAAATATCAATTTTACTAATGGTTTATGAATTGTGCGTCATTTCTTAGTTTGTTTGTATACCTACCTGCTAACCCCTTATATATTTAGTAATTGTTATACATGGCGATAAAAATAGTGCAACGAATATTTTGTATGTAACGTTGGTTTTATTTATTATTTAGGATTTTAATTTATTTATTGCAACATGTTTTAAATTTAGAATAAGATAAGTTTTCGTCTTATTCCAAATTTGAAAATGTTGGTAGGTATATATGGGTAGGTGTATGGGGTTAAATATACGGTTTTATGAATTCTATGCTTCATGTGGGATGCAATTTTATAGAAAATTAATTTTAGAAATATAAAATTATATGTACCTAAACCACATTTTTTTTAAATTACTGCATTCGATAAAAATATTTCTACTTAATTCTATGAAAAATTAAAATCTAATATCGTTATAAATTAATTTTTATTGAAAATCGTAAATAAATTTACATAAAATATTAATAAATATTACATCACGTGTACAGTTGTATTGTGTAGTGTCGATGTGTCGGTGGCGTCTGCGCTGGCGCAGCAGCGTGTGTGTACAATGTTGTGCAGTGTGTGTGAATGTAGGAGTGCGGGTTTAGTAGCCGGCCAGCTCGGCGAAGGCGGAGTCCATCTCGTCCGCCAAGTTCTTGTACCTGTCCTTGTTGATGCCGAGCTCGTCTGTACGAACACAATACAC
Source organism: Idaea dimidiata (assembly GCA_949358125.1). Lineage (NCBI taxonomy): Eukaryota > Metazoa > Arthropoda > Insecta > Lepidoptera > Geometridae > Idaea > Idaea dimidiata. The sequence goes on from OX442331.1 coordinate 10,466,618, forward strand.
TTGTTACTCAACATATTTTTAATTACGATTTATTTAGTTCAGATGTGACTGTCATGTCATCTGAAGGTTTAGGTTAGAGCACCTAGAATACCTAGAACATACCTATTTATTTATTACTCGACTTTTAATTGTCTATATTTATTGAGTCAGGCATTGTTTTTTTTTGCAATGAGAATTATTAAGAAATGATAAGAATTTTGGGTCTCAGAACCTACCTTCAACCATATTCCTTAAGAGCTCTTTTTCGCTAATATTGTGTTGCCAATGAAAATGATATTTCACCATTACTTATAATTACGTAACACTTAGATAAGATTTATAGTTAATGGAAAAGTTTTCAGAAAATCTTTCAGTTCACAGCACAAGCAAGTAGATTTGCAATTAATATATTGAGTAGAAAACTTATAAGTATGTAAAAGAAAAGAATAAAGAATACCTTGTAAGCATTGATCCGCGACGATAGCAGCAAAGCATAAGACATGTTAAATACGACAAAGAAAGCAGGACTTAAAACTACAGTATCAAATTGAGGTAGACATTGTCCTGATTTTTTAACAAAAGTAAACCATGACCTTACTCTGTATCCGTGGCAGATAGACACATTTTGAATACGTATTATACAGCATGATTGTAAAAATAGAATATAAAATCACAGTTTTTCAGGACAATGTACACCGATATGGATTAAAGAATTTCAGCATTGGTTAGTCACCTACTAAGTTTTAATATAAAGTTTTCTGAATAAGATAACTCAGATTGCGGTAAGTTAGCCAAAAGGGATCGTGACTGCTGGACTTAAAGGAGAACTTATAATATATCGTAATTGAAGTATAAAAAATAAGGGAAATGAGAAAGGGTTGTATTGACTCTATACTACACAGTGGTCAAGACACAAGAAGAATAAAAAACAAGGAAATTGGCAATGGAGAGGTCATGTCTTAATACTGGATAATGGTATGTCGTCCAAGTAACTGAAGTATAAAAAATAGATGGTTTCGAAGAATCTGCTGTCGAAGATTTATGTATAGCGGGGTATCTGGTAATCCGAAATGAGCTCTAAGGGGTAAGTGACACGGACGGTATTGTCTTAAACTAAGCACTGTAAGGGTTGGTTAGTATCCTGTGAGTTCAGCGAATGTGCCGTCCAAGTCATCGCATATCGCCTTGTATTTCTCCTTCTCGTTGAATAACGAGTCTGTAAAATTTAGTAATTAGATAGTAAACTTCGAAGCAATTCCTATTCCCAACTCCTGGCTCTTGAGAAAAGAAAGTTGTTTTTAAGTAATATTAAAGAAGCTTTGAGAGAAGTCATAAGATTCTCTGTGAGTTAGGTTCGTCTTATATATTACTTGGATGAATATGATTTATTGTTGATAAAAGAAAACAATTATTTTTTCATATGTTTTAGATAGATTTAGTTTTAGAAAATAGTTTATTGTTATTTTGATAAATGAATCGCTGACGAATACTTTACCTTCGAGCCTGTCGACCTCCTTCTGTAGTTTCTTGACAGTCTTCTCAGCGTATTCAGCGCGGGCCTCGGCTTCCTTCAATTTGGTGGTGAGGGTCTTCAACTGCTTTTTGAATTCTTCGACGCGCTGGTTGGCTTTCTCTTCTGATACTTCGAGAGATTTCAGTGAGTTACCTACGACCTGGAATAAATTAGATGTAAATGGTTGCATTATGACGATTTTAATTTTTGCATCAGTTATTTTTCAAACGAATGAAGAACTTTTAGCATTCATCTTTCAAATAACAAAGAGTTTACTTTGGTTATTTGTTTAATTGTGATAATACTTGTACAAACATCCAAAGGAATCTAAATTATTTCATCGATCTTTGTATGTTGCTAAAATCTGTATTAGGCCATGAATTGACTTCCATATGTGTGAATGTATCTTTACCTTAAGTTCCTCTTCAAGTTCTGAGATCTTGGCATCACCAGACTTGACACGGTCCTCAGCGACTTCGAGCTCGTCTTCAACAAACGCCAGCTTACGGGATACCTGAGATATTTTTACGTTGTTAAACATTGTTTCAAGTTAAACATGTAGGTATATTACCTACATCACGTTCATTTTAACATTCGTTATACTGTTAGTGTTGCCAACCTCATCAGATTTGCCATCGGCGTCTTCAGCGAGGAGACGGGCTTCCTTTAGCTGGTTGGTGAGCTGGTCCATACGTTCCTCATCCTGCTGTGCCCTGTTCTCTAATACTTTGCACATACTGAAAATAAAGAAGAATATTAATAAAAAATTAAATAAAACGACCATCGAAACGAAACACTAGGTTTGTCGATTGAAGCTTGTTGTAAGCTTGTTATAAATTTTTAAAAAGAAAAAAATAAATTCATTAAAATTATGTCTGAAATCGAATGTTTGCAATTTAGATGCTGAGCTCGTATTGTGCCAAAAACACAACTTTTACGGTCTTGAAAATGTAATGTTTAAATTATGCTATGTATTTTCTCCGTGGTATTACCGTAACCAAAAAGTGGTTTATACTAACCGGTTGTTCTCGTCGGCAGACTGTTGAGCCTCGAGCAACTTCTGTTGGGCGGTACCGGACCTTTCCTCGGACTTTTCGAGGTCCTCCTCGATCTGTTGGACCTTCCTGTTGAGGGCGGCTACCTCAGCCTCGGTGGCTGTCAGCTGCTTTTCCCTCTCTTCCAGGTCTTTGTTGGCCTGCTCCAGCTTGTTCTTGTTCGTTGATAGATCCTCTTCAACCTGTGTGAGCTTCTTACCGAGTTCACGGACTTCCTCGTTGACCTGAAATAGTTAGGTAGTTCAGTGTCTTTAGTGATTTATTTGGATGAAAATGTGGCTAGTGATTTTTTGATGGGAACAAAGGTAGGTACTTCAAACTTCATATAACAGAATTTGGATCACCACCTCATCCATTCTACTGACTTAGCGACTCAGAATGTATCTTGGCCTGCGCGAAGTTCATTCAGGAAAACATATTTCAAAGCAGTAAATATTTGAATCTACTATTAAAAAGGCATAATGGCTATCGAGTTCTTATAAGATGGCGCATGTCAGGGGTGTCAGAGATAAGAATTAAGAGAAACATTCTTATTTTGGACTTATTCTTGAACCGATTCGATATAGTGTGTAGGTACCTTCTCGGCGCGGAGGTTGGCATCTCTCGCCTGCTGTTCGCAGGTATCGGCCTTGTCCATGGCATTGTCCTTCTCCAGCTTCATCGCCTGCATCTTCTTCTTAATCGCGTCCATGGTGCTGGATTGTTTTGTCTTACGGTCCGGTCAAAAATACGCCAGTTACTGGCCTGAAAAATATACATCAGGTACTTTATTATGAAAGTTTATTTTAGTAATTTAGTCTTATTAAAATAATTGACTTTAAATACAGAGCTAATAATAAACATGTCTAGGAACTTGAATAGAAATAAAACATTGTTTCAACTAGTACGACCTTAGTATATTATTATGTTTATCATAACTTTGCCTTGTGAAAGATCAATTTATAAAAGTCAGCATTATTTAGTTAACCGCTTAATTGGGCTTAAAACGAAATAGGTGTGACAGAAATTCTATCCGACGTAACGTTCAAGCACTAAAGATATTCTTAAACAGAAAGACGTCAATGGCCCACACAAATAACCTTCAATATTCAATATATTTATGAGGGTAAATAAACTGAATAAAATTAAATTGAAAATAGATTGTTTTAGATGGATGGGACCGTATTCCAGTTTAATTCTGTATTTTAGTTATATTTGAGCGTGGTTCACATGGCAAGCTGCCAGCGCCCAGACGGATTTGCATAATCAAATTTGTGAGTTAGATATGTGTTTAATGACTCACGAATAAATCAGTTATTAGGGTCATAAGTACAAAGAAGATAATTTTACAAGTTTCTGCTGACGGTCGGGAAGTTTAGAGTTTCATAATAAACAAAAAAAATATTGTTTGTTTAGTTTGAATTTCTTGCAGCTGATACCAAATGTTCATATCTATCCATATAAATTTTTCAATCTGAATCGTAAAGTCCTGCTTTAGCTGTAAACCTTTATTAATGTTAATCTAGGCCTGGCCGAAAGACCATGGAGCGCTGTGGCTGAGCATGTTTGCTGGCTACAACTTCTTGCTGAGGTGAGTCCAATTTAGGATTCGCACACGGAGTCCACTTAGGGTTCGCATACGGTCTGTAATGGACTTGTAAAATAATTCTTATTTCAGTTCTAGTATATAAGTACTTTATTGTCGTGTGCTTGTATGTTGTCTAAACATATGTTCTTTCTATCTTTAATAGCGATTGTGGAACCGTGAGGTTGATATGAGATTATGCCAGACTTGCGACTGTATTGTACTAGATTATTTTATACTACAATAAAAAGAGTAGGTAGGTAATCAAAACCTACATCATGTTAAGCTTATAAAAGACCGTGAAAAAAACTTCAAATTTAAATGATTCTTATCTGAATCATTGAGTGTCCATTCCAGAAGTAAAAGTCAGATAATTAAGTAAATAGTTTCAAAGTAAAGCCATTTTCTGAGAGCAGTTCTATTAATCTATATGAATAAAAATGTTCAGTGAAATTACTAAGATAATGTAATTTAATGGCAGCACTTTGGAATGAGACCACCAGACCCTAACTTTTTGTTCGTCTAATCGCTAATGAAATTTCACGAGTTTTTGCCCTCGATGAAACCGCGCTTATCTATCCACTGTACTTGCTATATGATACACTAGCTGCGCCCCGCGGTTTCACCCGCAGAAGTGAAAACGCGTTATCACGGGCGCGGGTGGTTGGGATTCTCGAGCGGTTGCACTTTTTCGTTCATTACTCTGGTTCTACTAATTGGATTTCGATGCAAAGTATACCACGACCTTTCTCGAAAATAGAACTATCCAATATTGAAAGCCAGATTTTAATCGGATAAGTAGTTTTGTATAAGGAACCGACAGATAAACAGAGAAACAGACAGACAGACATGAATTTTAAAAATTATTTAAATTTTTTCTACTACTTTTTCTAAGGTCTTTAGACAACTTTTTTTTTAATTTACTTCCAAGTACAGACTTTTTGTCCTCTCTTCCTTTATTATAAGTATAGAGTATAGAAGAAGACATAGATACATGAGATCTTTTTTGTAACAAATTGATAACCTCGTCCTGTTTTGAAAGTAGCTTATTTTTTTTTAAATTGCTGTTTTAATGTGATTCTTAGAAAAAACTTTACTAAAAATGTGACACATCTTTTCTAAGACTTTCTGGGTACATATAAAAATAAAATCGTTTGTAGTGTGCAGCGGATTTTAGACCCAACGAGCTTCTAAGCTAGCTTTATGTGCCCCGCGGTTTCACTCGAGTAAGTTCTATTCCCGCAGGAATATCGGGATAAAAAGTAGCTTTTGTGTTATGCCAGGTCTCCAGCATCTATATTCCAAGTTTCATCCCAATCGGTTCCGTAGTTTTTGTGTGACAAAGTCACATACATATATACAAACTTTCAGGTTTATAATATTAGTAGGCAAACTTTGCATTTTAGCGAGCATTTTACATTTGTGCATTTGAGAGAGTAAACCACGCTTTTGACCGTGGTTACCTACTTACAATATTACCAAAGGTTATTGTTCCTTTTTAGAAAAAAAACTTATTTTGTAATTGATATTTAGTACGATTCATAGTAATCGCTTTTCAGTAGTTTTTGTTTACAGTTAAACAAATTTATTAATTTACTATTTTTTTCATATTATCTTAGTGTACCTTAAACCTAAACCCTACTTTGTGACGTACGTAATCAGTTAATAGCCAATTTTAAAATAGTGTATCGATTAATTATCTGGCAAACAACATCGACAATTGTTTACAATAACTGTAGTAGGTGGCTAGGCGGCTATAGGTGCATGATCTCTGACGTAAATGCCGAAATAGCACCGGAAATCTATCATTTAAATGGTTTTAACATATATTTTTTACAACTATCTCAAAGTTAAAAGGTTATTTGCAATTTTAGAGTGAAGAAGATCAACTTAGGTACTAGCTATGTTCCACGTTTTCACCTGCAGGGAATTTTCCAAAATCCTTTCTCGTCGATTGGCTCCAAAACGTAAAGAACACACTCTCCCAGTTACTATCAACGGTTGAGGCTGTGCGTTGATCCATCAGTCAAACAGCCCCCAGATCATCTATCTAGTGGATGTCTGATAACAGTGGAAATAATAGGCACTATGCAGTACATTGCTGCTTTGACGTAGCGTGGTTTTTACCGGTAATTACCTCAAAGCAGCAATGTTCTGCATAGTGCCGTCATTTTCCACGGTTGTCAGACGTCCACTAGATAGATGGATAACCAGGACAAAGCGTTTTTCATGTTAACTGGCTGGGTCGCGCGTTTTCACCAGCATGAGTTCAGATCGAGATAAGTAGGTAATTTATAACTTCATTATACTTATCTTGATAATATTTCAGACTATAACATGCTTTTAATGATGTAATGTTTATGTTTAAGTGTATAAATAGTTTTAATTGACGTTTTTAACCCATTTAATCTAAAATATGAAACTATAGGCACACTCCGCCAATAAAAAAGCTACATTTCACTAGAATATCCAGTAATAAAAGTGCAGTAAAATGTGTTAGACCGTGTTTGTTTTTGGGAACTAGCTCTGAAATATCGGTGATGGTATGACGCGGTATTTCTGGCCGGCTGACAACACCCGATACATTGTTCTAAAATAACCTGTTTTCATAAAATTTCCTAACAGCTGTTACGTATTTTAGCAACTCAAACTCTCACCAAACTTTTAGATTAATCCAACTTTTTTAAATGCTTGTGTGTAAATTAAACAAGGTAATTAATGTAACCCTATCGTGTTTGTTTGTGAGCATGAAAAACCTCGATAGATTTCCTGCGGTTACCCTCACTTAGAATGATAATTTATTAGGTTAGATTTGAAAAATACTTTTAATTTAAAAAATAAATAGGTACTTTTCAAATTAAAGATATATAAATTTGAATGAATAAATCTATTCGATTGGTATAGTTGGAAAGATATAGTAGGACCCGACCTACGTAATTTACTTTTTAAATATCTATCGCAAGAAATGCATGGACAGGGGGCGTTGAAAGGCTCGCAAACCAAGTTCCACTTCGGATTGCAGTAGAAGTTGAATTAAATTAAATTCAAATATCCAGTATGCTAATAATCGTTAGATTATTCCGTACGGGTACCTATAAACTCATTGCCTGGGCTTGCCGGCTTACCAACTTTTTCTTTTCAAAAATTAATTCATATTACTTATAATCTTTGGTTTTGAATTCCAGTGTCAGGCTAAAAAATTGAACATCGTTGTAATCTCTTATTGTTATTGCTTGCAAATTTATCTTCTTACATATTTACAATCCCATCTAATTTTATCAATGTCACTTCATAGTATAGGAGTAGCACGAGATTGAGAAGCAATGCATGGCCTTGACCCAAACTCTGTCGTTTCAAATTCAATGTCACATCAGCAAAGTAGAAAATAACTAAGTTAATCATGGACGTAGAAGAATTTTCTCTGTCATCCTTCTAAGAAAATTATAATAGATATAAGTAGGTCTAGTAAGGCAACTGCATATTCATCGCATTCACATTATTTAAAGGTTTCAATTTAACCAAGTAGCTACTTTGAAGTCCAGCAACTAAAGCCGAACTTAACTCAAACCGCATTTTTATTACAAATCAATAATGGGTAATGTATTTTAAATTTATCTTATTTACTTATTTATTTATTTTTCGAGACACAAACAGCTTACTTATAAAAGAATAGAGACCCGTGATAGAGGCAAAAGGCCACACACATCCATGTTTATCATGACTGTGTGTCACGTCTATCTATTAAACACATTTTATCTATCTATTTCATATTTATGTGCTTATTCCAATACATTAGTTCCTATTCTTTTACAATATTTCAAACTTTTCAAAATTAGCGTTCGTTGAATTCTTTTATGAGAAAAAAAAACATGATCATTTTTTATCGTTTCATTGATAAATGACAATAAAAATTCTAAATATATTTAGGTGGATAAAACTTTTAGTATCATCCCACGTACGAGGCTGTCAGATGTAACCAATGTGCTTCGAAAATTATAGGTCTACAGTCTATATTTCGAAAGTCAGTAGGTGTTACGGATATTACTGTTACCAGCTGTTAAAAACTTTTGATTACGTGCCAATACCTACACTATTGTTCTAACTTTACAGACCTAACTAATTTCCCGAGCTTCAGTATAGTATTTCGAAGTTACTCGTACGGTGTAGTACTGAATTAGGTTTCGAGAGCGAATCCTTTAAGCTCTTGTATTGAATTTCAGTAGTTAGTAGGTTAGGTATAGGTACCTGTTAAACTAAGTTAAACCACGAAGTAAGAATATTTAACATGGATTTTTTTTCAATATAACGTTTAAATGTAGAATGAGTAGGTAGATGGATGTGTAGATGAGTATAAACCACTGACGTCTGTGGCCATTCACATTGTAACAAGAAACCAGTGCGAGGAAGCAATCGTCTCTCGAAACAACGTCCTAATTACACGATATGTGGGCCACGTTTCATTCTAAATAAGAAATGAGACGAGTTTCCTCATCTCGCTAAATAAATACTGATGTTCGGGCATGCCGCAAATAGGTTAGGAGCCACAGAGACGCGGGCGCAGAGCGGGCGCGCGGAGAGGCGTGGGCGGCGCAACCGACCACTATTTTCAGCGAGGACGCAACATTACTGAAACCCGAGTCATATCCATGCTAACAAGCCAACCGAGCGGTGCACTTTTATACAAGAAACCAACGAGTCTTTAACTAAACGCACTTTCGATCACCGTTCACAACGCAACGTTCCGAATACGATCCCGTAATCACTCCATCTCGTCCATCAGTTAACCAAATAAGTGCATCACAAAACGTAGACAATCCCGATAGTAAGCAGGCGGTCACAGGTCCCAGGAGCTTGGATAGTCCACCAGCTACACCCAGCTGGTGAGGTCGGGGTCATCGTCACGTCTTGGAGTCCAGGGGGTGGAGTATCCAAGCTGGTGGGGTGGCCCGCTTCACTCACCTCACGGGCGGGCTGTTCACACGGCGGAGCGACACGCACTGCGCAGCGCCCGCCCTCGACACCTATCCGCGCGCCCGCCCGACTATTTTCGGTGCCAAAAATCCTGGATTCCAATCGGGCTCGCGGTCGTATAGCCAGCCGTCACACTCGCACACGCGGATCGGCGCGGGCGCCGCCTCGTTCGCAAAAATCAGCCGGCGATCCGCGTCACGATCTATTGCAGGTCGATGCTATCAAAACATTGCATTCAATGCCGGTCGATGCAGGTGCTTGTGGAATTTTGCACCTGCTCTTTAGATAGCGTGATAAAAGAAAGTTATGAATAGATGCAGAAAAGATCAGAGGTTACGAAAATTATTCCGGCGATGTGACGGTTACAAAATTCCAAGCCATTTTCTGTAGCAGTTTTGTTTTTATATCAAAAATTAAACATTTTTGCATACTTTAATTAAAAGAGTTAGAAGACATTTTTGCTATGAGTACAAGTCGCGTGAGTTTTAAAAAGTTTGTTAGATGAAAGAGTCTAGCACCGTCATTATTAATGCTCTAATAATATATGAACTGTTAAAGTGTAGTCTGTTTAAGTAAAGCACAAATCTAAAAAAATACATCAAGGACGGTTTGCATGGACCATTTTTTCTAGTTTTTCACAAAAATGACCTTGGTAAATATATATATATATGTATAATATATATATTAATAATAATATAATATATATATTTATATTAGTGTATGTAGTGTTAAAATAATTATGTTACGTTATACTCTGCTGTAGATATTTATTAATTAATCGTTGTTGCACTCCACTTTTGTCATTTTTACACGACTGCCAAAGGAAGTGTTATGTTTTTGCCGTGAGTGTATGTATGTATGTATGTATGTTTGTGACCTATTTTTGTGCCGTCGTAGGTCCTAAACGGCTGGGCCGATTTAGATAAACGATACGTCGTTAGATTCGTCATGACCGTGAAAGTGACATAGGGTACATTAAAATAATAAATAAATAAAAAAAATCATGTAAAACGCTATTAACCAAGATTTGTAAAGACCATAAAAAATAGAGAAAACGCGTAACATTGTTCACTCAAACGATATGTTTTATTCTTTCGTAAATTTACATTTGAAAAGTATTGCTTGTAAAGTTTTACAATTAAGTTTAAAAATAATTAATTATAAAATTATCGGAAGTCGTTTAAGTAGGTTGTCTTCATTAATATGTCACTTGCCTTCGGCTCGGTTGTCTTGTCTTTAATGACGTTTATATATTCTTTTTACTTACTTCAATTTATGGCTTGGCACTACCTCTAGATAGGGATTTTTGAATTCTCGCAAAGAAATTCAATACTCGCATGCGAAAACAATCCGCGTGTAAATAATGTATTCTAATAGTAATTCTAATGGTTAACTTCGAAAGTTATGTTGCTACTACATGACATTATGATTACGCAGGTAATTTTCGCAAGAACAACGTAACGTTAATTAAAAACTTTTCGATTTGACTCGTATAAATATCTCATCTATGGATTTGACTTTGACGCCGAGTTTGAAGGAATTGGCAGAGATGACATGACATAAAATACTTAAGTATCTTCTTACTAGTCTGTGGACTTAAATAACCACTTTGTTTTTTCAAAGAAAACAATACCTAAGTAATAATCTAAAATTAGAAAGCTAAAATAAGTTGTCAGCAACAACAACCCGAGGCATTGCGCCCAAGATGCTGGCGGCGTTCCCGCGCTGGATAGGAAACCGCCAGCTCTTGTACTTATCACCCTGAGTAAGCAAAAACAAGCAATGCACGTCCTCGCTACTGGAGTATATACATCTAGAATTAATAAATTTCTTCTGGTGTAATTAAATCTGATCTCTAAAAACTAAAAAGCGATAAATAAAAAAATATTTAAAAAAATAAAAAACCCGACTGCTGTTTTAACAGAAAAGTGAAAACCAAGATGCTTCTAGTAGCTTTAGGAATGGTGGATGCAGTCGGGTGGGACTCCAAATAAAAGGTGAATAAGTTTAATAACACCAAATACTCAGTGTTATATAATTAGGTATACTTATCTTTATGTTATTTGCGGTCCCGCCCGACTGCATCCACCATTCCTAAAGCTACTAGAAGCATCTTGTTTTTCACTTTTCTGTTAAAACAGCAGTCGGGTTTTTATTTTTTTAAATATTTTTTTATTGTGACAAATACCTATATAACAAAAAAAAACTGAAAGTGATTACCCTCTGTTGGGAATTATTGGTCTTAAAAAAATGCAACCATAAATTCGTACTAATCGGGATTCGAACCCGCGACTACTAGTAATCCAATTCAATGCGTTAGACCGACGCACCGAAGGAAAGCATTTCCTCGTGTTTTGCGGGTCGGGCATCGTAGCAACAAGTAAACTTTCATTTAACTCGGCTTGTAATTTTCTATTTAAGGCGGCGATAGATGATAAGCAACGGTCCTTGTCCTATTGCATATAAATGAGCGAGATGGAATTGCGTGAAAAATCTACAATTTCTCGTAAAATCAATAATTAACGAAGATTAAAATAATATTTTGAAAAAATGCGATGAAGGGGTTCTAGGTATTGTATTTTCTAATATTATGATGCCTATAAGAAAATATAGCGGTTAAGGATTTAGAAGAAAAATTGATTTATTTTGTAAAACAGGGGTAACTTTGCCTGTATAATAGTGGTATTTAAAGTTATTTTTTATTGTTTTTGAAATGAAGGGGACACTTCTTGTATCATGTACAATAACATAATACATTGTTTAAAGATCTATTTGATACCGGTTATGAATAAAACCATTCCATCGGAAGGGATTTCACATGAGTCGCGTCCTTAAGTAGAATGTACATAGAAATTTTAAAGCAATCTAAACTTATCATAAAATCATAACCTAACGGTGTCTGTTTTTGAAAGATATTTTGAAAAAAAAACTATTTTTAGGGGTATGTACTTACGTAACAGAACCCATTTCCGTGTTTAACTTTTTGTCTGTTTGTCTGTGCGTTTGTGCGCACTATTCTCGGAAATGGCTAGCCCGATTTCAATGAAATTTGGTATGCAGGTAGCTTAAGACTCCGATTAACATATAGGCTACTTTTATCCAGATATCAAGTCCGGATATCCGGATAAAATTTAAAAATTTCGTAAATTCGTTGTTTTTTAATCATCATCATTGATCGTCATCCATCGTCATCGATCGTCATCCACAAATTTTGCCTTACTTCACCGTAAGCGACCGTTTAAGTGTGGATTTTTGCATTGCGGTAGGTAGGTGTGAGAACAACGCGGGATCGCGACTTGCGCGGGTGAAACCGCGGGGCGCAGCTAGTACCTAATATAATTGAAACTTCGCTTAACATTTAAAAGGTAGCTCAAACGTTATGCCAGCCACCCATAAACTAGAAACAAGGTTTAAAAATAAAACAAAATTAAAATAGATTCATATCAGTACAAATTTATTTCTCAAGATTCATTCAACATTCACATAAAGCGTTGTTTCATATTTACCAAGTCTCGGTAAGCTAAAAGATTAAGCTATGGAATAGGGTAATTTTCTGGAAAAACTTAAGAATTTAAAGGTTGTTGAATAATATAAATTATATATTAGAGGTAAAAATACAAAGCCCGACGCGGGCGACGGACCAATTAGTGCCCTTACCATGTGTTAATAACTACAAACTGTTAACGTTCTAGGGTACGTATTACGTATCAACTCATGATAGGGGGAGGAGGGGTAGGAGGGGTGCGGAATAAGTGGGCCAATAGCAAGTTCGCTAGCAGTTTCTTTATTTTTATTAAAATCTAACATTTTGCGAACTAACTTTAATAGTGTGTATAATTTCTATTCTCCAATACAATTTACGTCCGTCGTCTACATCGGGCCTGATTTTAATAATTTTTAGTTTTTTACTGATAAAAATTTAAATGTCATATCAAATTTATTGCTAACTTACACAGACGTACAAAAATCTACTTTTCAATAAAAAAAACGTATTAAAATTGAACTAAAAAAGTCGATACATTTCATAAGATTTTTGTTCTGTTATATTTAAAATAGAATTGAACTTAATCTGGCAGTGTTCGTATGCAAATAATTTAGGCTTTTCCTGAGGTAAAATATAGGCTTAATATTATTAGGATTGGAATTACACTACAACATTACATTACAATTATTCAGTAGGTGCATAGTCCTTTGATTTGGAATATGAACGGAAATAGATAATGCATTATGACGTATTCACGTAGATAGCGTGCTGAATGCTGGCGACAGGCTTGTGGGCGCACTATGCACAATGTTAAACTGTTAACGTTACATACCGTGCAAGTATTGACATATTGACCCATGATAGGGGTACAACAAGCATCCACGACGGAACTGTCCGTCCACTTTCAGCTTACAAGTGTTGGTGCGCAGTGCCGCCGCTCAAGTGCACTGGTACACCAGCTTTCGAAACCAACTAGAAACATGAATATGCCCTAAATACCTTTTTATAAACGCGGAATGTCTGGTAGGATTAGTGCAACTTTTGTTTTTTTTAAACAAACGAAAATTATTAATTAGGTAAGTACGTTTGCGTAAAGGCGAATTGTATGGAAAGTTGGAAATTGCCAACCGGTATAAAAATGACTTTACTTCCATACAAAAAAAACTAGCACAACAGGAATCCAAATATATAATATTTTACAAAAAATACTTCCTGACAATTTACTAACAATGGACAAAAGTTAGAATTTCACAATGTTTTAATATACCTTTAGTAAGGCGTAGAATATTTTGAACTCTTTTAGCATTACCTTTTATTGAAAATTTTATAATTTACCAAAAGAAATATACAATTTTTGAATATCTCGATGTATTTAATTCCAGATATTGGACTTTTCCTTATTTTCGTGTGACTCACCTAGAGCAAGTTTTGTCGTCCTAAGAACTCCAAGCGAAAATCCAAGTATTTAGGTACTGAACTGAATTAGATACACTGAGTTTTTTCAGCAGATACACTCAGCTAAGTACCTATATCTGCCTAGGTAGGTATATCTGCTCGAACATCTCAAAAAGTCATTTTTTGTTTCACGACGATTCTGATGAGAATTTTGTGAACAGACTCAATTTAATATTTTTCAAGCAGTGTCAATAGAAACAATTAGGTATGTTTTGGTTACTTATGTACCTTTAAACCCAACCCCTTTTTAATAACAAGCTTGCGTAGCTACCTACAGGTTTATCCAAAAGTTTCACTATTACATTTTTATTTTAATATAGTAACAACCTAAATATCAGTCCATACTTACGATTGACATTCAAACCTTTTAAAGTTCTATAGAAAACAGATATTTATATATTCAGCATTCCCTTATCCTTTTAGGAAAATAGTTCGGGACTCTAACCCTGCCCATACTGCAGCAAACTATCGGCAACATAAGTAGGTACACGTATGGCATATTAGTAATACCTAATATTTTAGTTTTCTTCTAAGTGTCAGTTTATTTAAAAACAAATATTTAACTTTTTGAACTAACTCGATTGGAACTCATATTTACACATTTTGCCGGGTCTTAATCGCGTGATTTTAACTTTTTAATTTTCCTTACTTTGACGTTTCGATCATGTTACAAAAACACTCGAGACAAAGATCATTGTAACATGTAATCCGGGAAAATGTGTAAATATAAATATAACTTTAAAAGATTTCATTAATATTAATGTTACTCGTGATGACTCAACATATCTAAGTTTTATCAAAATCGGTCTAGCAGTTTCTTTGGATTTTTATCTATTATCTCTTGGTGTACCAACCCCGATAGGTTGCCGTAGGAGGGCTTTAGCATTTTTACAGTAGACGCTCAAAATCAGCATTATCACATCGCATTCTATTTCAATTTTCAGCTTATATAAATTAAATCAAAGCTATTTCCGGCGTGCAAAGTAAGTCAAAGCAGCGAAAGTCTATTGACCATTTCCGCTTATACTTTCCCGCTAGTTTTTACAAAATGGCTGCGGGCTAGTAGCCTGAAAGATCTGCAAATGTCTGGTCCACTTCTTCTGCGATCGCCTTGTATTTACTGCGTTCTTCGACTACCTCATCTGTTAGAAATGTTAGTTGGTTAGTAACAGTTTTATGCTAAAGGCGTATTCGATAAATTAGTTGGTTATGTTTCAGTTGTTACATTTTCCTTCATGTCCCTTTCGGGAGTTGGAGTAGCGATTCTTGTAGGTTCATCATATATTCCCAATATTTGAATTTGGATTTATTTTTGTACAGATTGCAATAAAATTAACACTCTGCTCAGCTTTCTGTTCATAATATCGCTGTAAATTTCTGGACTTTTTATAATTATAGTTATTTCAGTTCCATCAATTTTTAGGGTTGCGCCGGTCACAATATCCCCACATGTCTACATGTCAAAGCGAGCAATATTTGTTTCAGGGAAAGTAAGGAGTATGGCAAACATTTATTGAAAATGATGAGCTTAACGTTGTACCTACTCAAAGTTAACAAAAAAAATTGTAGGGTTTAGAAATGGAGTCAAACTTTTAACTTTTTATAGTTGGATTGCAATTCTAAACATTAATAGTCGTCACTTTCTTAATACAACCCATCTTTATTCCCCTACAAAAAAGTGCAGAGCAAAATAAAGATAATGTAAAACATGCATAGTACTTACTATACCAAGAAAAAGCTTAGCTTCCAATTTTTCTACATAAAGCACCAGCGGGTAGGAGACTTATTTGTCTAGAAAGCTCTAAGTTGAAAAGTATGCGGCGCTCTGGGACAAGGATTTTAATGAATGTGTGTTAGGCCAAAACAGTTCTCAATAATTCAGCAATAGCAAAACAACTGTTAACGTTATAGCACTTGACCAAGCACTTTCATCAAGATCATTGTCGCGGTAGTAGATGTCTAATTGCAGTAACTTTTTCTTTAAATACTTACTAGCTCAGTAATTATACATTTTTCCATTGATGGCACATGGCTGTAATGTAAGCAGTTTTTAAGCCCATCTTTCAATGTCATAGTACTTGTGTATTTATTACCAATATTTTGGTATTATTTATTAAACACATACCCACATTATATGTACAACCACGTGCCAAACATAGATTATTCCACTTTAAATCCTCATCAATAGGAAAGGAGTTGAGTCAACAAGCTGAGGATTGTAGGCTTGAGTAAAAGAAACCAATACATAAATAATAAATTAATTTATTATATTACTCGAAAATAAATACCGCCATAAAGCTATGGTTTGTAATACTTTAACCGTGAGTATAAAATTGTAATTGGTAAAAATTATGTCTATGATGTTTGAATCGCGCAGCGGACGGCGCCAGATGGAATGGAGGTCCCAACACTGGGGCTTATTCCTTGAGGATGAGCTCGACGAAGGCGGTGTCGAGGTCGTCTCCGATATCCTTGTACTTCTCCTTCTCGGCGACCAGCTCGTCTGCACATTGGGATATTATTGTCTCAAGTGTGATAGCTTCATCGTCTCAAAAAAACCGATTAAATTTTGCTGTCTCTACAGGTATGTTTAACACTCTCAGGGATGAAGATTGTTGGTGTTAAATCTTCATTTTTTCGAGTTCTACATCTCTTCCAAGCCAAGTGTTGCATTAAATTAGTTGTAGCATTTTCTGATAGGCGGTTTCATACGGTAAATATCTAATAAGGTTCATCATTATATTGATTTCGTTATTACAATATGCAACCGCTTTAAAAATATGAATTAGAATAAAATTATTTTATGCTTACATGTTTCGATCCTTGTTATGTTGATTGAAGCCATGCTTCGCCTCAAAAGTGACGGGTTACCTTTTAGTTTCGTTGTTTTATATCAAAAAAATTCGTGATCGCTTTATTTAACGTTTAATTTAGTATAGCATCATGCAGTTTCTGTTAGAAAGCATTCGTCGTGAAGTTGTGACCTATGTTTTTGTTTTTATATCTATCTTCAAGTTAAATGCATATGAGAAGCGGGGTGTTTGACGTTTGAGGTTCAGTGGCAGCAAGTGCATCGATCGCAGATACGCGAGAGCGGGGTGGATGGTGGCTGTTGGAGCCCGAGGTCCTTGAACGCGGAGTCCAGCTCGCCCCCGATCTCGTGGAACACCTCCTTGCTGGCGATCAGGTCGTCTGGGAACATCCCCGCGGCCGTCAGTGTCAACTCACGCCATATGGTACGAGCATGCATCGCACTCCAATAGGTACACCATTCCATCAGCTATGTTTCACATCATTTATTTATAAATTAAAAAATATAACATTGAATTTAATCATCTATCTGTCAGTCAGGTTTCGAAGGTCACAGGTCAAATAGGAACACGTGTATTTACGAGGCTGGGGCTTCGGCGGGAGCGGCTTCAGGAGCCGGAGTGGCTTCGGTAGCCGGGGCTTCGGGGGCTGGGGCAGATTCTGCTGGGACAGCCTCTGGGGCGGGGGCAGTTTCTGGAGCCGGGGCTGCCTCGGCTGGAGCTCCTTCAGGAGCCGGAGCCGGAGCGGATTCAGGAGCAGGAGCGGCTGCGGGAGCCGGAGCGGGTTCGGGAGCCGGAGCAGCTGGAGCAGCCAGAGGAGATGGAGGTATGGTGGGAGCACCTTCTGCCGGTGGGCAAGGACCCAACTCGCGGTCAGGGGTCTGTGTAGCGACGTCTAACACCGGGGTCTCAGCGCGAGCGGGCATTATGTACTCCGACACGGGCACCTCCGACGGCGGAGGAGTCGGCTCCTTGGGCGGAGGAGTGGGTTCCTTCGGTGGAGGGGTAGGCTCCTTCGGTGGTGGAGTCGGTTCCTTCGGCGGGGGCGTGGGCTCCTTCGGTGGAGGAGTCGGTTCCTTGGGGGGCGGTGTCGGCAGCTTGGGGTGAAGACGTTCCCATTCCTTACGCGCTGCCTCGATCTGCCGGATGTTGGGGTCGACGCCCGGGATCAGTTCGACGAAGGAGTCGTCGATGTCGTAGCCGATGTCGTTGAACTTCTCCGTCTCGAAGATCAGGTCATCTGAATCAGGCGGCGGCGGTGAGCGCGGGTACGTGACGACGTAGGGCCGGTGGTGGTGGGCTCATGCCGCATGCGTTAGCACTCGGGCGAGGTGGTTGGTTGGGTCTCCCATGCCCCGTGACGTGCTTCCGGGATCATACAATGTACAGGATGCGCCGCAATATAATGTACCCTATTCGGTACTACTCGATAACTATATGAATCTATTGAATAATTTCGACTTCCTCTTCGATTCGATGGTACAATGATTGTGATTTATTTATATCGATGATTATTACGTGATAGCTGATAGAATCGATCGGTTGTTTGTTAGAGAACGATGGATCGAGCGTTAGTCGGGTAAATGAACAACACCGGGTTAAAAATAATAATATTATATTTTATAAACACTTGTTAGAATAATCTTAAAATCATTAATTTATTCTTCACGAACATACTTATCTACCGTTTATTAATCGACAATACAAAACGACGGATTTGCTATCGAAATTGTAATTTTGTAGAGTTAGTTTGTTGTTTGCCTGCAAGCACACTACATTCGTCACACGCATGAAGCATGCTCGGTGCGTGATGCGGCCCGCACGCGATCCATGCGGGCCACACCACGTAACGACAATAATTGCCAGCAATAATAACACCTATTATCATTGAATTATTTAAAGATGTGACATGAAAAACGTTGCAGCAAAACAAAGGATCGTCAATACTCAATTAAATTAAATAAATAACAACAAACTCAAATTATGACACGAGATAGATAGGTTCTCGAAACATAAACATTATAGAAAATGGAATACTTCTTTTATTTTAATAGTAAGTTTATTCTTATAATAAATATCATTTATTTGTTGCCATCACTCATTAAATAAAAAATATCTAATCTCTTTTATAATTAAGTAAAAAAAAGAGTTCATTATTGCAAATGCCTTGTTTGGCTCGAATACGCCAGTGACACAAAAAAATAGGGAAATCGAGTGATTGATAAATCAAAAAATTATACAAAAATACTTCATACGTTTGTAAATAAACGATAAATTAAATGGAAAATAATGTGCAATTGTTTAAATTTTAGTGCTAAATGTCTTTTAACATTAGAGTGGAATGCTTGTAAGCATAATATTTGTTCCCAAATTGGAATGTCGACATTTTGTTGTCCTTAACTAAAAGTGCTACAAAAGCTGCATTCATCAATCTATCAAAACGATAATTATAAACAGACACCCTTGTTATATAAATGACTAAAAATGAGGACAATACATTTCTCAACAAGTATATGAATAAAATCAGTAATTTGTGTGCCGTAATAAAAAAACTTTGCAATTACAAATTGCACATGGCAGTGTTGTCATAGCGAACACTTGATTTTGAAGTTACATTATAAAAGCGGCTGGCAATTACTCTAAAAACTAATTACATTTAATCACCCGCTCTTTCACTTTTCGACTATTATTTAGCATGAAATTAAATAAATTTGAATATTAAGAAAAAACTTTCAACTATAATAGAAAGACTTTTGAGAATTTGAATCTTTTCCATCAAGTCGATCTTGAGACAAACGCAAATTCACAAAAATCGTCCGCAAAATAAGAAAAAAGCAACTACGGTAAGCTAATCAATCGATTTAAGGCAATCTATTTGCTAACAGGACTTAAAGTGTACGAATCTGCCATAAAATCTAACTTCATCGTCACATAATGGCGTTAAAACTCAGTCCTGTTACAGCCAATCCATTTCACGATAAACGTTTAACTTTGAATGCAGTAGCAGTAAAGAGCACAGACACACTCGTTTGCACGTGTGCTAGCGATATCCAATAAACGGATCGGATCACTCTCGCTGCTACGCACATTAACACAATGTATCAGAAGACGCACGGATTGCACACATACATAGTTGCACGGTCGTGATGTGATAGAAAGAGCCTTAAAACGGACGTATGGTGTAAAGAGCGGGTTATATCGTGGGGTAGTGGGGCGGGGGGTGTTCACATGTTCTGGATGTCGTGCAGGGTTGCCTCCATTTCCTCTTGAAGGAGTTTGCTCTTTTCGCGCTCCGATACCAGATCGTCTGTAAGGACGCCCCCCGGTCAATTCACACACATCGATATTTAGCGATTCAAATAGATACCGTGATAGTGATTGAAATCATTTTTTATACCAAAGCGCAAACAGCTAAAATTGGTAAAAAAAATTAAACTTCTGCAGGTACTTATATTCAATTCGGTGTGTCCAATTTTTTGAAGTAAGATCATTTGTCCTTTTTAAAGTTTTATCTAATTTTCAGTAAAAGAAATAATTTTATTTATTTAATTCATATGAGCAGAAAGTGGTCTATGAACCAAAATTGTAATAAAAGTAACAGTAATTTATAACAAATTTCAATTTCAGCAATTTGCACTCTATGTAAACTTGTTGGGTGGAAACACGGATAGTATTTGAATCGCTAAGTATAGGAAAAATCAAAATTAATACAAAAAACATGCCAAAGAAAAAAACATTGAAAAACCACATTTATGGATCGAGCATCTAGTTTGACACGACATTTATAAAAATACATGCCAACAACATTATAACTCGGTTCATAGAATTCTTTAAAAAAGTAAACTTATAAGCTTATTTGTACTAAATTGACTAAAAACAATTTCAAAAATGAAATTACACAAAATTAAATACAAACAACAAATGTGCACTTTATAAAATTCTGTGAACCGTCTACTTTTAAAAGAAAAAAATATCGAATATAAAAAAATCTAGAAAACTGTTACTATGAAAATTAAGAAAATTAAGCTTTGAATTATAGCAAATAAAAAACGAGAAAAGCTTCGAAATCTAATGTACAGCACTCAAAGCCAGTTCTAATGACGGCTTCATGATAGTTCATGAAATTAATGAAAGTGCGTTATGTTTGCTTTAAGCTTTGGTTATTGTTCAAACTGTTATTTTTATACTTGACTTCAGAGATTTGATAAAACCAGACTGAAAGCTTGCTGTACGACGAACTAAGTACAGGACCTTGAAATCTATCATAATAAATCACATTATAACATCACTATAATTAATTGAATCGTTAAGGCCCTATCTTTATTAATTGTATTTTGATATATCTTAAGATTTTCAAATAAAAATAAATTGAAATATTACCTTCAAGCCTGTCGACCTCTTTCTGGAGTTTCTGCACAGAGCGCTCGGCAAATTCGGCGCGGGCTTCAGCCTGTAAATTTGCGAAAACACTTTATAATTTCTGTTTTTTTAGAAACAGGCTATTTTCTGCATACAACTGTTAAATTAAGTTTTTTTTAATTAGTTCGATATAATCTTTAACTTTGCGGTTGCATTCGATATAATCTTAACATTGCAGTTACATTTAGAAAATGAATTACATATGAACATCAGAAAATAGACTGTTTCATTGTAATATAAATCCATGCAATTTGACTCTATGTAGGTAAGTTTATTTATCATTAAAAAAACAGTTATTAAAAAAAATAGGTAAAACCAAATTGGACGTTAATAATAAATTAAAAATCCAAACTATTAGATTTAAAAAAAAAACATTAAGGCGCTGTATTAACTAAGTGTTCCGAGACGCCGCAAAGACGAAGATATCGCAAGAGCAGTTTTATCACAAAATTGATAATAATCTAAAAGTTTTTTGAAAAATTGCAATAACTGACATAAAACTAGATAAATAATATAGCACAAGATTGTTTTGTGACGGTAATAATAGTCGTTACGATATTGGATTAAAAAAAACGAATATTTTCAACAAAAAAAACATTAGAAAAGAATGTGCTATAATATCAGTAGGTAATAAAATTAATATGCTATCATATTATTAATAGAATTAATATGCTATCATCATAGGGCCCTGTTCATAACTTGAAGATAATTTTACAAACAATCTAACGTTGCATCTTTGGCAGGATTTAACTTAACTTTAACTCCGCGCAACAGATCTCATTTCTTAAAACAGCGCCTTAACAAAATCATTAAAGAAAACATTTACCGAAAGATATTAAAACAATTTACTTTAAAGTAACACATAAAGCGTCACAATTCATGCATTTTACCTTCACCAAAGCCGCAGTGCTGTGTGTAGACACTACAACTCTAATTAACTAATACCGTTACCCGAATCACTGAACTAATTATGATATAATAAATATAATGATTATGAAATTGCTCGGACGTTTTGGTCGTTAAAAATATTAACTATGAAATAATATTAGGTACTTATAGAGTTGAGTTTGGGGTTTCAGAAAAAAATCTTTTGTTTTGCGAAATTGTTCTTATATATTCGCAATGTTGCAAAAAAGTAGGAGTTTTTTTATGACATTTGCCCCCTTAATTAGTTTTAGTGGGGCAGATTAACTAGCCTATATATTTGGTGGATCCTCTCCAAAAATTTAGGTGAGGTTGTTCATTTCATGTTTTTAATGATAATGATTTTAATGAACAACCTCAACAAAAAAAATTGTTTTGAAATGCTATGGCTAACTTTTTTAGTTTAGCGGTATATTTGACTTTAGGTCTGTATGTCGATATTTAGATAAAGATTCCTTAAAAAATAAAGATTCTTAAAATTTAAGTTTATTCATAAATAAGTAGAGTGAGCTAACGTTTTTAAATCAGACCAAAACGCCCTAGTAAAGGACAATGGACAACTTACCTGCGTCAATTTCTGCGATAGAGAGTGGATCTTATCCTCGACGTGCTCACGGGTCGCCATCGCCTAGTATAGCCACACATGACCGATTACACACGGCAAGCGTACATGCCGCATGCGCTACCGTTGTGATTGTATGCCTTAATCTACGCAGGGGTACGACCGAGATATTCTGAGTGTACGATTGGGGGCTCTAGAAGTACGCTAAGGTATGCTAGAGGTACTATTGTACGTAATAAGTACGTATAGTTGCGTAGAAGTTTGTTATGTTTCGCCGTTAATACGTTAAGAGACAACTGAAGTTATCTGATGATCATATAAAAAGTACGCAAGTTTTAATTTGGTTCAGTTTTAAACAATCGAAATTGTATTATACTTTGGTATACGCTGAGGTTCGATACAAGCTTACTAGTATTATTCTAAAACAAGAACAGATATACGCTACAAGCGTAGAAAATAAGACATAAACTAATCGCAAGAAAATTATACTGTCTACTCATTTACATGAAGTTTCTATTGCCTTTAAAACAGTGAATAATTAATATTGTAATTTATGGCAGGACTGATGAAAGGAGAGTTGATTGCTTTTAAAGGAACGACAGTAAATAGGAGAAAAGGTCTTTTTATCGTTTATTTACATTTAAAGATACTTGTTTCTTGACTGTTGAATATGTATTAATGAAACGATGGAGTTGTAGGGTAAATTAAACCTAGACTAGAAGAACCAATGATGGGGTAGGTAACAAAAACTACATCAACAAAAATAATAACGTAAATTTTAAAACATACAGTCACAACACTAGCGCTAATATACATAAAGGAAACAATTAAAACACAGTAGAAAGAACAGACAATAAATACATAGATGAAGCACCAACCGCCTCCAGCCGGACGCTAAAGGAACCTACACCAACGGATACTGCACCCGAATCGATCCAATAATCGTAAACGAATATTTACAAACGATATGGAATCGATATGAATGGTACAACACATGTAATGGCGATGACATGAAACTACACCGTAACCAAATGTCTATCTACTTCTGTACTTCTGGATCAGCTGGATCTTACTCGTACCTCTTTGAGTTGAGCGTCCAGCAGTTTAACTCGGGTCTCAATCGTCTCTTCTCTTTGTGTCGCCTGTGATTATTTTGTTAACGTAATAAGAAACACAACAGCGAAAACTTAAAATCATGCAGGCTGAGTAGTCTATACATGTTACAGAACTAGAACTAAACATACACAACAGCCAAAATAAAAACAACGAAATGAAGAGAAAACGTTGCGAGTTATAATAATACCATGTAACTGAAAATGCTCCCATGGGGCTTACCCCTTGAATAGTTTTCCAAGGGAAGATGGTCGGACTCGTAGATTAAAAAATATTAGGTTATTGTGATACGGCTCATAATATCTAAGTTATGGATTTATGGTTTTGGAACGCGCTCTCTGATGAAAATGTCTTCTAGGTTGACAGTTTTCTCGCGACTGTAGTCATTAGCAGTTTCAGGATTCTTAATACAGAATCATCATGAGATAAACGTACTGTAGATAAATGTCACGGAAAATAGTCTTTGAAATTTTGACAAAAAAGAATATTATTTAGGACGTAAATGTAATTAATCGAAGTAAGAATTATAGTAATATTTGAAATTGCAATAGAGGAATTTATTGTTTCGTTAGATAAAAGATGGGATTCGGGGACTTATATGCATCAATTTCTTATCTCCGGTATCTCCCTGAGCGATGGAACATTTTCAACTATATGGGTCGTTCAAGAACGCACTACCCCCGGCCGTTTTTACCGTAGTAAATCGGGCAAAGAAGTTTACAAGTGTGCAGAATGCAGTTAGGCAAGCGAACTCGCTAGTCATTCTCGACAATTCACACCTCCTTTAGGCGAGTCGTGAGGGTTTTGATTTGGTTTTTGTACTCCTCTTCACGTTGGTTGGCCTGTGTACATCAGATATTATTATACTCTAAGATTCTTTACACCTAGCTTATAAATTAGGATATCTATCACAAAATCTAAGACGTCTAAAACTCTCCATTGATTCGATCTATGGTTGGTGCATCATTCTTCAAAATATCACTAAAGTTATCATTATATTCAACTTTAACTTCTTCTTAATAATCATCACCATTGATATCTCACATCAACACTGTCTTGGGAATTTTCATCTTTTTTTAATGACCCTTGACATTACTGATGTGTATATTTATAAATTTAGGTAAATATAGTAAAGTTTTTTCCATACCTTCTCCTCAGAGACTTCGAGGGACTTCAGGTTGTTACCGACAACGCGGAGTTCCTCCTCAAGCTCAACAATTTTGCTGAAAAATTGGGAGAAAAGACACAATCAATTTCTACTGTACTACATTTTCATATATGAGTGTGTATTTTAAATCATTTCTAATTTAATTAATAACCAATATTTTAAATATAGATTAGAATTTGGTAGACTATAACTGTGGAATCTTCAGGACAAGAATGAAGGGGTGTTTTTTATGAAAACATGCTATATCGTAGACCTCGTCGTTGCTTCTCATCAGGTAAAAAGAGCAACTACAAGCATACTTCACATAGAAGATAATAATTTATAAAGGTAAGCGTTTGACAATGTACTGGCCTAGAAATTACATATCTTCAAAAACTACTAGATTTGTTCTACTCATATTTAATCAGATGAGTTACTTTCAAAATAATACAACTGAAAAAACACCTCTTCGATATATCTTATTGATATGTCAAATAATTTTAATCAATATCAATTATATTCAATAGGGAATTGTAATAACCAATTCCTGACTGATTAAGCTATTTAGGACAGACGAATGGTTTGGTAACCTTATGTAATAATAATAAGAAATAACAGTGCAGAGTGCTTGATTACGTAAAATAGTTAAAAAATTAGCTCAATAAATTCCAATGATAAAATATTAATAATGGCATGCACTGTACGACAAGATTTAAAAAGTTACGTAACAAAAAATGACCGTCGAAAGGTTTAAGACCTGTCTTTTGGGTCCAAGGAAAAACCAATATACTCGTAAGTGTTATATATAATAAATCTTGACGCACCAATTAATTCTTAATAATAAACATCGACATATACCAGTGAGCAAGGTAAAAACGTTAAAAACTTTCTCGTTTTCACTAGTACATGAATACTGGTAGCACGATGTTATGCTTTGATGAATTTACCAATCATATTGATATAAACACCATTGACGACAGTACACAGAGCTAGCTTATTATGAAAATAAATAGCTCTAAGTAGATCTTGTTACAAGGGACTCACAACATTACTAAATATTTTAAAAATTGAGATTCGTTTATGTAGAACTATTTAAGTAAACAATTAATAAGCAATAACTTGAGGGCTGAATAATTTCTTAAAACAATTAATTATCTAAAGATTTTGACTCTTGATAAATGTCCCAAAATGTGACATTTTAGGAAGCTAAAAAAATAAATGGAAAGTTAATTACATTACATTACAGTGGATAAAACTGTCTGTTCTAGAGTCAAGAGTCAATAGTCTTATTCAACAGAATCTATATTCAAGCTAGAGTCCAAACTCATATTTCAGAAAGGCAATAAGATAATACATTTGTACAGAAACAGCTGATAGCATCCGCCCTAAAGTGACTGCTCACAACAGTAACATCGTCAGTACCTCGTGTGTGTTAGTGCAACTCACCAGTCACTCTGCTCGGCGCGTTCCTCGGCCCGCTCGAGGTCCTGCTCCATGAGCACCAGCTTCCGCGCCACCTACCGCCGGGTTACCGCCGAGCGTTAGTACACGCCCACACACACAACACACACTCACACACAACATTATAAAACTACGGTTATAGAGACTCTCACGACGCTCTCGACTGAACGATGTTTCCACTGCGGTGCTCTACTCGTAATATAATACATGATAAACAGATTGATGGTTGGATAATGGTCAGTAGTGACGTTAATGATGGAAGAATAGGTAGTGATTAATCTGATGATATAAATGTTTTGTCAAATCGTGAATGGAATACAGGAAGAGGTTCAAAATTAATGAGAAAAGAAGACAGAATAATCAAAATGTGATTGTGCATTTACGATATAAAGGTGCACAGTTTTGTATCTGTACTGATGTGTATAATAAGCAAAGCTGAGCGGTATCATACCTCGTCAGGAACACAAGCGGGCAGTCGAGAGCGGTGTCAGAACTCACGTCAGCTAAATTTAAACGAGGGTTGTCCCAAAACATTTTAGTTTCATTAAACTACTTTTCAATAAAAATTATTATCTAAGTGCTATCTAGTGGTTTATCGCGGTCGTTATGTGATGTGTGCATATGTGTGGCACGCATACGGCCAGTAATTCTGGTGTAATGCGGCGCATATCTGAAAACGAAAATTGCCCTATACCACACATATTTCCTGAGAGCCTAGCCTAGCCACAGGTACGTCACACACTCGAGACACAAGTTTAGTCGACACGTGGACATGATACGTTAACATTTGCTTAAGAAAATATCCATGAGATGGGGCAACCCTTGTTTTAGTCTGACCAGGACACCGGCACTTACTTGGAACGTAAGTGACGCCGCCCTAAAAAAACTTAAAAAATAAAAATGTTTTGCCGATTCAAAAAACGAGTTGAACTGGCAAAGGATAGTATATACTACTGCAAATGAAATATAAATGTCCTGATGTTCCATGTCACGTTCACGACCTAAAAACGATCATGCAAAAAAAACGGCTTAAAATGTTAGGAATTCCTACGGAGGTAAATCGGGTTACTGTGCAGCAATATTAAAAATGCAAATGAAAAACCATGCAGAACGGTAGCAGAAACTTGTAAAATGACGCCTCGAAACCGCCACTCTAAAGGTCGTTATCGTCCACCGGCCACCTCGCTTTCACAAGCCCAAGTTAATGTGATTTGGTAGACCAGGGATGATGACGATGGTTATAGAGCGTCGATTCCTCGGCAGACGGCTTTGGAACCTACGATTCACCGGACTCGGCGCGCTCCTCCGCACGCTCCAAGTCAGCTTCGACCATGGCGAGCTTACGAGCGACCTGGACACATTAACACTGCATTACTCGACGGAACCCAACCGGCCGACGACACCGCGCATATGGCGCTGCACTTATGTAACGACATATGCGAAGGAGACCGGCTCTACCGTATAAGGGATGGCCTGAGATCCGACAAGATACGGCTCCTTCTACGGACGAGAGCTTTTATGATTGCCTTCACCGCACGGTCATATGTCAGGGGAATTGGGACAATATTGTCGACTTGACCATATGGCGAGCCAGCTTGATATATTTGTTAAAATAACGACTATCGATGACGACTAGTCCCCTGTAATAAATCGGTATCTTATCTAGAGATAACACTAGAGTATTCGAAAATCAGGAAAGATTAAAGATAGTACAATTTTCGTACCACAGCAACATCAAAGTAATCAATTGGTTGTGAAGCTCACACGGTTATATCGGGAGCAGTTAGGGGTTAGTCGGAATGTTGTTTTTTTTTGGTTAGAACAAAAACCTTTGGCGAATTATTGTAGGGTACATGTTAAGGGGCATTCCGGGGAAGTTTAAATGTCAACAGGGAAACAGAAAATACAACTATCTCCAGTAGTCAACAACTGAATCAGAACACAAGAAGATACTGTACAACACACGTCGGTCACTAAATAAATGTGATATGAATCATATACTCATATATATTTAACAATATCTCCTTTTAAAAAAGAACCGTGATAAGAAGTAACGATGGATATATCACGGGCAATCGAGATATGGACGGTTTTGCGTAACTCAACGTGACTTTAATGAAAATACGAGGTGTGTTGTACTGTTGAAGCGTTGTAATCGCAAACCAAACGACATGAACACGCCGTATTGTTATAAAGACCTCATCGTATTTCTTGTCTGCTTCCTCAGCGAGGAATCTGGCTTCCTTGAGCTGGTTCTCGAGGGCGTCCATGCGCTCCTCATCGGCCAGCGACCTGTTCTCCAACACCTTGCGGGCACTACGTCAACATAATCACCAGATTAAAACTGGAACTACATTAAACCACCGTACGGCAAAAACGCCTGATCTGGGTACAAGTCCAGGCATTTGAGAACCGTGAATAGATCAAATGTAGTTCCTGTTCAACTCTGTAAAATAATCCTAGATCGTCAAAGACCTATCCTCCTAGTCTAATCAAGGGTAGCCCAAAAACGACATGCAAAAAACAACAACGGAAGGAACACACAAAGCGACATCGACGATCTCTGAAAATAACCGTGATCGACAATTCTAAGTTTAAATTTAGAATTACCGGCTTCGGACACAAATGGAACAAAAGTCGAACTAAGCGGTTTCCGCCTTTTAATTCGCTTTTGCATAGTGTGCCAATTTGTATGCGTTAACGAACGTTGCACAAGCGGAATATGTTGCATCGTCTTTGTGAATCAAGAGTAGGAAACGTATTTAAGGTGATCACTAGAATCGAAACTAGTAAACATCCATTGGACTTTTTCTCAAAATTAAAAAGGTAATAATTAACCGCATTGTGCAACTTTGGCAACACGATAAATAATCCAGACATTTATCACATTCTAAAGTTCAAAAACCGCGCAAATAAAATGTAACTGGATTATCTAGTTTTTTTAGTCTTAAAACTAAATGCATCCGCGTTACTACGTGGACTCGTCTCGTGAATTTTATATTTTTATTTCATTCTAATGAGCAACCATCTGAATACAATACAGAAGAGTTGGCTTGCTAACAGTACGAAACAATCGAGGCTTCTTGCGTCTACGGATATCTATTGATATAATATGATAGTGTTCGTACGCATTGTCGAATCCACATAATAGCAAGTTATTAATAGAATGTTTTCTACAAAGATATTTTTGTTAGGTAGAAAAGAGAGAATATATGAACCAATATTCTCGGATCCTATGCACCGGAAACGATGAGGGGCAGTTCGATTGACTTTTATATTATGATTTACATTTAGTGTTGAGTAAATATGATCGACACCACTCAGCTAGATCGAGCAGCGATGGTATAAAAAAATCAATCTCTAGGGACAAAGTCAACGTTATTAGGTACGAGACCTTATTAGCTGTACCTAAACTGCTCTGCTTAAAACGCTCTGTTTATAATTCGTATCATGAACAACATTTGACAAGGTAAAGGTAGGACTGCTTATAACTGGGCAAAATTTGGATAGGTTTCTAAACGTTGATTGGTACGTCTTCATATATTCTCTCTTTGGCCTTGTTTGATGTCTTTATGTATTGTGTCGTGTGTATGATCACCTCCTCGTATTTCTTGTCCGACTCCTCGGCGATGAGTTTGGCCTGCGACAGCTGTGCCTCCAAGATGGCGACGCGATCGTCCTCCATGTTGGTTCGGTTCTCCAACGCCTTGCGTATTCTGGTTAGTGCGGGGTCAAACACATGCGTGTTATAACATTGAACAACACTAGACTATCGATAACTGAATCATAATTGAAACGTTGCTTGGTTACGTCTATTTTTCGTCTATTATTACGCCTCTTTATATTCATCATGCCTTGATATATGACAAGTACGATCTAGAAATACTGAATTATATGTACATACTCGTATATGGCCAGTAGTAAACATTGTTTGAACTTTTGACATCAACTATATTTTAATTTGATTTTGACTATATATCAATTTGGAAATCTCTTGATCAGAGATAACCTGATATTTAAATCTCACACCCGTCTATCTAGCAATTTTGAACTAAGACCCTACTAAAAAAAGGTATTAAATTAACAATTTCGTTTCAAATATTTTCAGTTACAAAACATGACCGTGTCAGTTTAAATATCTATCGATATTGCAATGTCATGTCATCTCATCGAATACTTAGAAATCAAAACAAGAAGCTTTCAATTAGTTTCTAATGAACGTAAAAGTCGCAATGGTAGTGAAGCCACGTGAATAAAAGAAAGAAGTCATGACTGGCAATATCGCTTGATAAATTAATAATATGACTGTATTCAAATGAAAACTATGGACCTTATAAAATAATCTTTCACTTGTCAAAATAATAAATTAGAACTCCGTTATGCTCGTTGATATTTCTAAATATTATTTTGTGTAAAAGATGAATAGTTAATATGGAATCGGTTTCGTATCGTAGTCGACTAAAGAATGGTTACTCCAAATAAGAAGAATTTAGAAAATTTAAAGTTGTAGGGCTTCGAAATATGGTGGTTAGGGCATAATAAAGACAACACACATGCATAATCTATACTAATATTATCTTATATATAAAATTGAAATAACTCTCTTAGTATAAGAAAACTAATAAAATATATGTACAGTATTTAATTTAACCATGGAATTTGTAAAAGGCCGTTGGACATCGTATAATGATCAAATAATATAATAATTCATAATAATGATGACACCTTATATTCGAATGAACCTTTTCAAATTCCATAATTTATGACTTACAAATTCGAAATAAAAATGAGAAATTCGGATCCAGTAGTTTTAAAAAAAAGTTCAACTATTAATTTTATTTATTACCAAAACTACAAAATTTTAAAGGAAGTAGACAATCGTTTTCAGTGATTTCAATTTGAAAGATTGTGTTTACCAATATATTATTATGGCACAAACTACAACATTGTCGAAGTCTCTAAATTGGCAAGGACTCACCGTTCGGACTCATCGGCAGCCTGGCTAGCCTCTGACAACTTAGCTGTGGCCGTGGCGAGACGTTCTTCGGACCTTTCGAGGTCTTCCTCCAACAGTTGGATACGACGGTTGAGTGCAGCCACTTCGGACTCGGCCTGCAATACCATCCAATTTTGATAAACGAACGACACATAAAACCAGAACGTGGATATATGTAATAAATTGCAGTAAATTGAGGAATAATTTAAATAACTTATTCAACAACACAAGGAAAAAGTCAGAACTCAGATATCAGATTTTTCAGGAATACCGTGATCAAAAGTAGTATATATGTAATAATTTAGGTCTCCTAAATGAAATTTGGTATGTAGTAGCACTACTACTACATACCAAATTTCATTGCAAACGTTTTAGTAGTAAGAAAAATGCATTTTCTAATTTATCAGTATTTGAATTTATCGAACTTCTTTTTATTTGTATTTTATGGCCAGACGTTTCGGAAACTTCAGACAGAACAATACATCCAATAAGTTTACTTTAAGGCCAGAGTTCAATAGACACTTCATTCAATTTAGTTTTACTAGCTCGATTTATCTAAGTCGATTTTTGACGAATTCGCTGATTCATCAACATTCCTAACAATAATTCTATTAATATAAATAATATCTACATAGGGAAAGAACGATGCTGATTTACGCACCTTTAAAACATAATTTTTAATAAATTGATCAAAGAAATATTTGACGTGCAAGAAACTTAGCTTAATTAAGCTTAGTTAGAAGTGCCACTGAGCGTGAACATAAAAGTCTATCCTAAATCCACTTATATGGAAACAAATCCCATGTAGTTACGTGAACTAGGAAGAAACCTATGAGATATATGAAACACTTGAATGTTAATATAAACAGTAATGTTTAATTCCGTAGACCAATAGACTAGAACGAAATACGGAGATCACTGAACGTTAAAAAATATATGAAACAAGCTCCGCCCCGCTGTTTCACCCGCATAACATAAGTCCCAATCCCGCAAGTATATCGGGATAAATGTATGTAAGTAGTGAGTGTTTTAATTCAGATCGCCAACTATCTGCATACCAAATTTCAACCCTATCGGTTCAATAGTTTTTGCGTGATTGAAACACAAACATCTAAACTTTCGCATTTATAATAATACTAGCTGCACCCGCGGTTTCACTTTCGTTCGTCCCGTTCCCGCAGGAATATCGGGATACAAAGAATGTGTTATTGCAGTTCTCCAGCTACCTTTATTCCAAGTTTCATCGCAATCAGTTCAGCGGTTTTTACATGATTGACCAACAAACATACATACTTACAAACTTTTATTTCAGTTTTATAATATTAGTAGTAGTGGGATACGTAAAGTATACAGTTGGAAGTCAATAGAACAGGTGGGTGATTTAATGGCTTAGCACTTCGAAAAATTAGTGATGTGACCAATGCTTTCTCGTACCGTTATTTATATCGATATAATTATTTGCTTTACGCGGTTAAACGTTAGTCAAAGATCGTTATTTCTTATGTGAATTCCATATAAATACGTGTGATAGATTAACAGAGTTGTTAGGAACATTTTGCATTGGTCTATTTATATTCAACGTGTTATGTTATGACATCACGCGTCCTTGCCGCGGGTAGCAGGCGCGAGTCCCAGTTTCTTTCCTTTAAATCTCGTGTAGTAGTCACCTGTGAGGATGCTAATAATAAACGTGTTCGGACTAGCGATTCTAGACTACATTACATCAAATAAAGATGCATTTTCGACTAATGAAAATCGCATTGTAAAATAAAGAGCGTCATTGCTGAATACTTGTTAAATACTAACTTTTTGTAGTCCGAACTTGTTCTACATATCGATTAGAGTGTCCGTATCACCTTGAACTATGTGGATACGTAATTTAAACGGTCTTAGCTATTCTATGAGTTAAGCCTCTTTGGTCGGGTCAAAGACCTCGAGGACATCAATGTTCTAACTAACGAGAGTAGAAAAACTCATTTCTCAGTTGGATTCCCCATTCGATTTAATTGTTACCTTTACCTGTGCCTTCGCCGATGGCGGAATTTGAGCTCATTGTTTAATTTTTGTGGGATCGGCTAGGGCACGAGCATTGTGTTCGAGTGAATGGGCGAATACAAAAGCAGACCCTAGTGGTATCCAATAAACTGTAGTCGGTACATAATCAGACTAATGCAGAATCAGTTGTAATATAATCGAATTTGAAAAACATTTGTTGAAACAACAGTTTTTATTTAGAAAAAAAATGTAGGTACTCAATAATTCTTGCAATTCATTTTATAAACATTCTTTAAAATTAGCATTTCTTTGTATAAATGTTTCAAAGAATATGGTGAAAAAACTTTTACCATAAATTCAACTCAGTTCCGTATAAAAATGCAATAAGTTTCATTATTACAATAAATTTCATATTACTTAATAATGGGTACATCATGTTTGTATACTTTTAATATTGAACCCAATTTCCATTATATGTTAACAAAATTGTATTCAGATGCTTATAAGTGTATAACTGTTTTCTTTAACAATAAACGACCCGTTTAAAGTTGACCTCAACAATCACTGTTCAAATACATTTAGTTAGCGTCCAAAGCTGACACAAACGCCTACTATCCGACCAAAATAATGTCAACATTACATTCGGTACATAGCCAGCCAGTGATCGCATCTTCAATAGCTTTAATGCATACTATATTAGATACCACGGTCAATACGAAGGGGAACAAATAATTACGAATCCACTACAGCATTATCATCACTCTACCTTCAACATACTAAAATGGAAGTTGTTATCATTAACGTGATTAAGGTGGGAAGATAAGGTATACTGTTCTTGATATCGCAAACATAGATCGTTCTTATTCTACTCATTAGCAAGAAAATGAATCAACCTTTTTTATAGAGGTGATGTTACTAATACTCGTAAGTATTGTCAAAAATCGTAGTGTAAAGTTAGTGTTTATGGAGTGTACGACCATGGTGTGCATGTCAGAGTCAGAGTAGTGGAGTTACGTCATATGACGATAACGGATAAGTAGATGTGCGGACACGCCTTGCGGCGCGCCGGTGTCCTTCTAGGACGTCTCCACAACAGGAATGCACTGAAAGGGTGCTGGCTGAGTACCACTATCCCGCCGGCTCATTCTACATGTGCCACAAAAGACCGGTATACGACCTCCAACGCAACAAAACCTGTTACGTGTAACTCAAAACGGGCATGAACTTAAGACATGTCTATTATTATTCTCTTTATTAAACTCTTCATAAATTTCCCGACCCGTTCATTAATTCAATGATTTTAATTATAACACTTTTTTGTAAAATTACCAAATTCACCTAAAATCATTTACACGATGAAAAGAATTATTGTTTGCTATCTCTTTCTTTGAGATTGGGTCGAGATGAATCCGAAAGAGAGGTAAATATGCGTACGTTGCTTGCACACCTAAGTATAGCCGGACATTACTCACTATAGGTAGATAGGTACGAGACTGATAACTCCCTAATTTTGTACTTGAAATATCTAAGACACGTTCACATCATGCATGACTTAGGGTTAACGGTACACACAACACTAAACCATAACACGTTTTCTTACTTCTTCTCTCCGCATTATTTCGACTTGTAATCGTTTGTGATACTCCTCACATTCGTCCTTATATTTCTCCATCTCCTCTTTAGTCTGTCGCATTTTCTTCTTTAGAACGTCGAGGATCGTTCCTTGCTGCATGTTTGTCGTCATTTTGATGCACTTTTGTGTTTAAATAGACTTCCTAAACTTTATAAACTAGAGACACCTTCACTGTACTCGCGAAAATGCCAACTGAGTGCCCCGCTCGCGCTCGTTACTGTACTGCTCCGTATAGGCGAGATGGGCTCGGCACGAATGAACACAGCCGGTGAATAAAATGGCCGCCGTACAAACTTAACGTTAACACGATGCTATTACAACACTAATTGATATCGATTGTTTTATTCAACGAATCACTAGCGAATAGCTTATAATATCGATAATGAATTATTATAATTCTAGTGAGCTGCAGTAGCGCACGTTCTCGTAGTGACTTTGACAGCGGGACACAGTATAAACGTCACACGTCGTTTGCGATAAGCGCCCTCGCGTACAATACAGCAGAGCCGGTGCCGCCACCTGCTGGCATTCGACGTAAACTACATCCTGTACGTGTAGGGTCCACTGATATCACACCGAGGAAAGAAGCCCAAAAAATGGGTTGGGCGAAACGGTAGAATGACGTTATACAATGGAAAACTGCGGAAATAGAGTTCGAATTTAGTGAAGGGCCATTGATATGCTTTGTAAACAACGTGCATGGGAATTTATTCGAAAATCTCATTGAAGTTATATGTGACATCAATGAACAGAGGAGTCATAAAATTCATACAATAGCTCTTTATTCAATAAATTTTTCATCTCAATTTTTAAAGCGATAAAAACTAATAACCAATTTAATAAAGAGGTAAATATAAAATTACTTTATGAATGAAGTTGCCACTTAGTTGCATATAACGACATCTAGTGTATATCGAGTGCAACTGAATTCAAGTCGGTAATGACAAGTAACCGAGGCGACGAGCACAAATAACAAGAAGACCCGAATTCATTATGACGTCATTTGGAAAGTATGCGGCGTATACCTGTTTAAAATTCCGCTAAACATACAGCAAGAACAAAAAATCCATGTCATGTCGACAGACTTCTCGAATTATGTTTAAAATTAAGCAATATTCAATTTTTGCAACTTATCAACAATATTACTTAGTAAAGTTAAGTAGGTATACTTAGTATTAATAACCTAATAATCAAATTACTGAAATACCTAATATATAATATGTTTATTGTTGACGTGGTATACGTAACACTTAAATAGATAGCTTTAAATTTAACATTTTACTTATATATTAAATCTTTAATAATAAATCGACCTTCTTTTTAGAACAAACAACAAATCAGACAGCTTATATCAATACGTGTAGGTATGCCAAATACTACGTAGAAAATAAGAATTTAACAACCTTAGATTAATAAATGAAATAAGCCTAATTGGAATTTTTCGTGTTATTGCGTGAGTCTAATCTGTAGCATCGCAATTAGTTAAAAGTCGAACGGGCTAATTGCAAAATCGGAACCTATTTATTGTAACAAGTAAAATTGATTAAAACATAGTTTGTAGTCCTTATAATATTATTATTCCTGGTTTCAAATTCACGAAACTGTGAAGATAATAGATATAATATAAAATAAATATAAATAGTATTAAAGTTATCGGTCATTAATAGAACAGAGACGCAGTATATTAAAATACCTAAGAAATAAAATATACAATTATTTAGAATATACATTAAAATACCCAATCCTTATTTTAGTGGACAGTAAAAAATAAGAATAAATAAAAATGAGTCATTAAATAACGTCGTCGACTGAACTCACTTAGCTATAGTTAGCTAAAGAGTTGTAGATGTTTCCACAAAAACATACCCAATCACCTTGCTACTGTTGAGTCATTCATTTCACATCCGAACAAAATGGACAAATTTTAACGACCTTGGCGCGTCTGTATTATGTTCAGGACATTGACAAAAAGATGCAATTGTGAGATCATGAATGATTACAAACAACATTGACAGAGGAATAACAATATACCTATCGTTCACACAAATATTGTGAATACAATTTAAATATGCCGATAAAATCAAAATGATTCACTTGAAACGTCAAAGTTCAAAACATCTGTTTGTAATTTAATAAGTTGTTAATATGCTAGAACCACCATGTGGTCGTGTGCAAAGTCTAGATACAAAAATGGTAACGTCTTGAATTTCGCACGGTGATATTGTTACAAATCAATACCATAGAGAACCTTTAAATACCAATTATCACAATCTTCTACATAAAGAAGTCATATTTGGTCACCTAACTATTCTTCATCTCTGATTGTGGCTAAGTCATATTTTGAACTCAATACTAATTTAGAGATAACTTGTAAAACAGTAAATCCATTTATATTCATGATATCGAAGGTAAACTAAGTACAACTATGTCTAGTGTAAGTATAACTAAGTACAACTATGAAATATATAATTTCATAACTTAAACGTAATGATAATGTGTGTAATGCATTTGTAATATAAATAAAAATACACGATCCGGAAGAAATTCTTTAAAATTATTGATATTAAAAAGCGTATCAATATCCGATGCGTGGGTTTGATTTTAGCGAAGTAGGTACAAACTTAAAAGCGACTTTGCTCCAACACAATTTAAAGATGAAAATCCTATACATATTATACGAGTATATGATACAATTTAGTATTTGTATTATGGAATCTACCGTTTCGCAGCTAATTTATATTTTTATTTGACTGCATTTTATTTACAACCGAAAGAACCAATATCGAGTTTGCATTTAGAACGGCAATTTAAAATACAGCATTGTTCGATAAATGTTTACATGTAATTGTTTGCATTTGTATTATACACAAGGCCTTGCACTCCTCGGAATTAGGCTCCTAGTTCATTTCTCTGGTTCAAAGTAATACATTTTGTCATTTTACTAGGGTTTCTTTGATTAGTTTTGTATACACAAAGTGTATATTTTATACCATAGGTAGTACATACATATATACACTAAAAAATATTATTAAATATTTACTACCTACATAAAACAACAAACATGTTTGTTAATTATGTTACGAAAAAGATACAACTAACTAAACAATGATCTTCCATTAAGAAATTAAAAACGTCCCAAACACAAACGAGACATCCTCATCAACTTAATTTTAGAGTGAAAGTGCCTAATTGTTATAATTGTTATGAGTTTTAATTAGAATTAATTAGCAGTAAAAGTAATAAAGGTAAACTATAATAGTTAAAACGTAAATTTTAGAAAGCTATGCGACCCAAGAGGAAATAGATAAATTATGGAATCTGCCACTGTTGCAATGTTTTGTAACTACGAGGTCATTCATTCATTATACGCCTATACAATTTATTGTGTAGCCGAGACGTGCGTGACACTTGTATATCTCGTCTGTCCTTATCAATAGGTACGTGTACTTGTGCATATTGGTATCGCCTGTAAGTACGCTCTGTACGACTACAAAAATACATTCCTGAGATAACTCTTAGAACGTTGCGAGATAAACGTAGGCAGATACTAGATACCTATCTATCTCTCTCTGTATTAGTTACTTGTGCAATAAACACGAATATGAAAAGGAATGCACGTTATGTATTGCGTGCAGCATAATGTTGTTTATTGGCTAGGTTTTTAGTTTATTTGTTTCCCTCCGCAATGTTCAATTTAATTAACACGATAGAAATCTAATAGTTGTATAGTGGTTGTATAGAGTAAAGTAAGGGCAAAGGGCCACGTGCACACATAGGGCGGTAGCGACATCTATCGAAACGGATGGTAGTCATACGAGTAAACATGTCAAAGTATGCGTAGTAGCTCAGCTGATCGGAACGCGCGGGACTCGACCACCACCGAGAAACATTCCCGACGAATGTGATTAAAAATAGTTTCTGTGCGCATTTGGCCCATCACGCCAGGCACCTTCACACACACACACTATTGAATAACAGAGGACATTACCCTTCTTAACGCCGTGTTCTTGATATTCTGCAGCTCGTTCTTTATTAAAGCGAACTTCATCATCGTATCCGAAGAAAATATGGAACTGCCGAAAGCTAGACCAGGATAGTCGGCACATCTCCGCCTTCTCCTGCTTTCCTTTTCGGCTAGAACTTCTGTACATACGCTCGTACACCTGAGTTTAGCTAACTCCGCGGTTTCCGGATCATAATCATCTGGTAACGTTTCAGAAGGAAGGATCGTGAATTCGGCACCATCGCCGGCCGATCTCTCCTCTCTAAACGAGAAATCATCATCGGAATCTATCGAGTCCTCGTCTTTAAAACTATTATTTTGTTCGATTTCATTAGAGTCTTCAGCGTTTCGTTTCGAAAGTGCATCGTCACTATTCGTCCTTGTCACTTCTTGAGATTCACTAACACTATTGACACAAGGCACAACATCGTTTGTTTGAGTTTGTAAGGTCACTTGTTTGGCGGGGTCTGTGTGAGCGGGGGGTGGGTGGCGGTCGCCCCGGAGCCGCGGGTGGTGTTGGTGCCCCCTGCGCCGCACGGGGTGGCGCCCGTGGGCGTGGGGCGCGGGCGCGGACATCACTACACTCCGCGAGAACCGTCCGGCTGCAAGCCGCCGGCGGCCATATTGCTTAGCTGTCACTGCAACTCGGCGCAGGTGGCGCTCGAGTCGCCACTCACGCCGACATCTTTGTTGTCGTTGACTGTTTTACCGACACGGCCCGCGCTGTCATTGTTTACGTTACCAGCGGTAGATTTAAACGTAGAATTTTACGGAACGGAAACATTTCGAATTCATTTGTTTTGATTATTATTTAAAGTACTACAGTAATTAATTTGTTTTCACTCGAACACAAACTTAAACCACTATTTTAACAATTGTTTAACACTATTGAAATTGAAAATTAATTGTTAATATTAATTATTAAATCGTGATATGCCGGATACCGGTGCGGTGGTACGGACAGGCGCGGGGCGATGACGCTCGACTCCCGTTGGATCTATTTCAGTCGAGCACCGGGCAGAGGCGCCCATATTAGGTCTCGAGGTACGGAAATAGACGACTGAACAACGACGCCCCCCGCAGCGGAAACTACCACTATAACGTCACACGTAAACAATCGACATACGTTGATTGAATCATCGAGATTTAAAAACGTCAAATTGTTATGCGTTAAAAATTGTCTGTTGTACCGACAGTATTCTTTTTCAGCGCAAAAGTTATTTTGCCAGATTTGAGTTATGGATTATTGCTAGAAAAAAAATATGTTTTACATTTTTTCTTAAAGTCACTAAAACAACTTGAAAACAACCCCTAAAAACTGTATATTTTTGGCTTAGACCTTAAGAAAAAGATAATGGTCGACGATTCATCATAAAAATAGTCAGTTGCAGATTTAGATGACACAACAGTAAAAGATCTGCCAGTTGTCAATAGGTCAAGGTTTCTTATTCAACAGAAGAATTCCTTCAATGTTGGCACAAACACCTTACTAAAGTTATAACAATAACCAGTCATCAAATTAGAAATTGCACTTGCACTCCAAATAAAACAAAATCGTTGTATAATAAGCACAAACAAAATCATAGTTTTCGTCTTGTTATATCACATAACTTCGTCCAAATCACCCAACGTGTATAATGGTGATGCTGCTTTTAAAATGTTAAACTCACTAAATTTCTTCTATCCTGGTATTCCCATTGAAACTTACATTGATGAGACTGCTAAAAATACTGCTGTCAAACTGCTAATTGGAAATAAATTCCGCAAAAGAATTAAATCAGCTGCTGAGTCCTGACCTACACAATTTATAGTGTTTTCAACACTCGGGAAAGTACTACAAGCCTTATTTATTTTTTAAAGTGGTTCATAAACTTGGAAGACTGATTTTTAAAGAAATTCATTCCAAACTCCCTTTCCCTCCAAGCCTTGCCCTGATCCCTTTTCCTTTGCCACGGAAAGTTAAGGGTGCAGATTCAAGTCTTGTCGGTTACAAACTATTGAAATGCATTTCTTTAAGTCCTACAAGCGTTAGGTTTTAGATGCATCAGGTATACTCACGTTCTGTAGAGCCTTCTCCTTTTCCTCAAGCTTGGCGTTGACCTGCATGAGAGCCTCCTGGGTCTGGTCGAGGTCGTTCTCGATGGTCTGGATCTTCTTCTGCAGCTGGCGAGCCTCCTCTTCCGCCTGTCAAATCAACATGACATACATAGTCAGAACTGTACTGTTATGGAAAGAATGTATTGTATAACCCAACTAAGTGGGCTACGCTTAAGACGCGATTCCGTGAGGATTCCGAAAAACTTTTCTTATTTGATATTGATGATACATTACCTATATTAGTAACACACTCTCCAAATTAAAGATTCTACCGTCAGCGGTTTAGGTTGTGTGTTATTTTATAGATATGGCTACTCTTAGATATAAATTATTAGGAAAATAAGGGTTTTCAAATAAGAACTCTATTGCTTGCCTGCCAGTTATGCCATTTTAGGACGTAATAATATTTTTTGAGAGGTTATCTGGAAGGAAGGCCGCCTATTTCTAAAAGATTTCAGTCAATAACCTTTAAATAATGTTTCTGGTGTAGGTTACGTTATGATTTCTGATGAATTATGCAAATAAAGTGATAGATTTAGATTTAGTCAGAATTACCTAGGTATAAAATCTAACACACAAGTATATACCTAGGTTAGATATTATAATTACGCACTTAAAATTAACCTATGTAAATGTATTATAATAAATAACACATAGAGTTTAGAACATCTAATGAAATTACTACTTCGAGTACCTCCCTATATTACAAACTGTTAGGATAAACCGAAATAATACGTGATCTTTCAATTTAAATGTTAATTTGTTAAAAAATTACTCTTAAACTCAGTTTTTACTTTTCTACACTGCCTCATAAATGTAACTGCCTTTTGAAGGGTTATTTTCATTTCAATTAATAGATAAGTTTACATACATTAAAGCTTTTAATAACTTAATTATACAAGGTAAGATAACTTTTCTATGATAATGCAGTTGCAGTATTATCTTACGTTCGTGCTCTGATTATAAGAGAAGTCATTATTTTTCTAATCTACATTTATAATATTAATAATAAGTGCGCAAAGGGATAAAAATCTTTAAGTTGTGAATACTTTCTCTTTTAAAAGAATAATTAAATTAAAAATGAGAAGTTTAAGCATATGATGAATCAGTTTTTATATAACTACGATTGGTATAATATATAAGTATAGCACACCTGCATATGTAAAGAATACTTATATATTTTTATTTAAGAAACTTTTAAAACATTTCTCAAATTACAAGGTTCTACTGTTTGTACCGAAGTAACCAGGAATAGGTACCTAAAGAACTACTACAATAAAATAGCACTTTCACTTTTAAAATTAATATTTTAAAAAATTACAGATTTTAAAAAAGTATAGTTTATTTTCCTGTTTTTTTTTCTGTGCAATCCTAAACAATGTCTGGCTGGAAAAAAACGATAACTAAACTATTTCCGGTTCGAATAAAAAAGCATATCCGTCTTAAATTTTCACGGAAATTGATCCCATTGTACATGAATAAAGTCTCGAGCGCCGGGAAAAGCCTTGACATGGCTTCGAGGTCAACGCTGAACCTCTAGAGCGAAACGAAACTATGTGTTTGGAAAGAAATATATATAGAAGTAGAAACCTGTATAATGCTGCACAATTGCAGTCCATAGCACAAAGAATGTAAAACATTAAGCGCGAATAGACCCGTAGACCTAAAAATGTTCCATAAAACAGTTCTACCTGCAATATTGCATTTTGACACTTTCACGATAAATGTGCACCTGGTTCTCACGGCTTTGTTCTACGACAGGTGCACGGTTATTGTGAAAGTGTCAAAATGCAATATTGCGGGCAGATTTGCTATAAGAAACCTTTTTAGGTCTACAGGTTGCCATACCTAGATTAAATCTACTTATCACTAGAAATTCTTTG
Source organism: Idaea dimidiata (assembly GCA_949358125.1). Taxonomy (NCBI): domain Eukaryota; kingdom Metazoa; phylum Arthropoda; class Insecta; order Lepidoptera; family Geometridae; genus Idaea; species Idaea dimidiata. The sequence continues at coordinate 10,509,682 of OX442331.1, forward strand.
TAGACAAAGAATTACATCCGATAAGAAAGGATGTAATTCCTTACCAAATTTCATCGCAATCGGTTCAGTAGTTTTTGCTTGAGAACGTAACGAAATCAGATACCTACATACTTTAAAGTTTATTAAGATTTACTTTAATTTCTTCTATGATTTTCGCGATTTTGCATAATAAAACACTTTATTTATCCAGTTGAATCGCGTTTTTATTCATGGTTTTAAAACGAACCGAGTTTTCGCCAACTTTACAGTTGGCTTTTTCAAGGTTGACTGAATAAAAACGCGATTCAACCGGATAAATAAAGTGTTTTAAGATTTACTTTATTTTTTTCCTTTTTGTAATGTAGTTCTTTGTTTTGTATGGTAGTTTGTGAATGAATAGTTTATATTTATATATTTTTTTGGATTACCTTCTCAGCGCGAAGGTTGGCATCCTTGGCCTCCTGCTCGCACATGGCGGCGCGGTCCAACGCGTTGTCCTTCTCCAGCTTCATCGCCTGCATCTTCTTCTTGATCGCGTCCATTTTGGTTGGGTTTGTTTTCTACGTGCCTAGGTGAAAACTGAAAGAACATATTCGACGTATAAGTAATGTATCTAAATGAATCAAAGATATTCTGAATTATATCTTTGACATTTACGTTTTATAATATAAAGTGTTTGATAACGTTATATAACTTAAGCGTGGATGCATCAAAGGAGGTCTAAAAATATAATCATTTCGAAAAAGGAACGATTACAAATCTTGTTTTCTTTTTCTTTATTAATTTTTAATTACCAAGTAATTACAGATATAATGAATTCAAATTAGTTCAACTTATATCCAGTGTCAAGTAGTAAAGTTTGTAAGTAGTAAAGTAGTAAAGCATGTGATATTTGCATCAGACAAGTTTTTTGTATTACGTAGTTGAATGAAAGTACAAAATCTAAGCTAAGTAAAGAGTGCACGCGTTGATGTCTTTTACGTGAAAATTGTAGCAACAAAAAGGAAGGAAAAAATGTTACTTATCCTACTTATGGCTGATTCTTCAAATCAAAGAAAGAGATATCTGACAAATAAAATGTAACACCACCGAATAAAAAACGTCACTATGATATATAAAAAGAAAATAAATCTAAATATGAAAGATTAAAATTTTAGGACCTTTAAATTTGGTTGTGTTTGAACTTTTTCGATAGACATCTCATATCTGTAGAATGAAAAATCAGGCCTTAATATTATAAATGCGCAAGTTTAGATGTTTGTTTGTGTATAAATCACGCTTAAACTACTGAACCGATTGCGATGAAACTTGGTATAGCTGAAGATCTGGATTTAAACATAGGCCATACTTGTTATTATTTTATTAATTATTATTCCCGCGGGACGCAGCTGGTTAATTCATAAAACTTTTTTTAATGAAATAATTATTTCAAGAATAATTTGTACCTATAATTAAAAATATGTGAGTAGGACTCACATATTTTTAACCGACTTCAAAAAAGGAGGAGGTTCTCAATTCGTCGCGTATATTTTTTTTTTTTTTTTTTTATGTTTGTTCACCGATTATTCGAAGGTGGCTTGACCGATTAAGATGGTTCTTTTTTTAATGGAAAGGTGGAAGCCCCGAGGTGGTCCCATAAAAATTTGGTGAGGATCTGATGAGGATCTTCGAAGTGAGGACCGGGAATGCTCCTCAAAAACCTGTATTCAATTCACTTGTTCACCGATTACTCGAAGGTGGCTTGACCGATTAAGATGGTTCTTTTTTTAATGGAAAGGTGGAAGCCCCGAGGTGGTCCCATAAAAATTTGGTGAGGATCTGATGAAGATCTTCGAAGTAAGGGCCGGGAATGCTCCTCAAAAACCTGTATTCAATTCACTTGTTCACCGATTACTCGAAGGTGGCTTGACCGATTGAGATAGTTCTTTTTTTAATGGAAAGGTGGAAGCCCCGTGGTGGTCCCATACAAATTTGGTCAGAATCTGATGAGTATCTTCGGAATGATGGACAGGATAGCTTCCTAGAATGTAATAAATTACTCGTTTTTGGACTTCTACCAAAAAGAATAGACCCCTAAAGAACTAAGTACAGATTGATGGGCCACCTAAAACCACCTTCTCATCAGCAAACTCCTTAATAATTAAAATTACGGTAACAATAGGTATTGTTAATTTATTTGGCAGTCGAAAGTAGGTAGGTAGGTACTAAAAAGGGTGAAATAAAAAAATAATTTAAAAATTAAAAAACCGACTTAAAAAAAGAACAAAAAATATTTTAAACATTTAAAAACCACCAAAAAAAAAGAATTGATAAAAAAGACCAAAATAACCTCTACATACAGCGCCACCGACTAATTAATCTGTTTTATCATCTGAAGTCGGGCAGTTTTACTGGCTGTATGGTTCCATATTGTATGGCTGCCCGACGTCAGATGATAAAACAGATTAATTAGTCGGTGGCGCTGTATGTAGAGGTTATTTTGGTCTTTTTTATCAATTCTTTTTTTTTGGTGGTTTTTAAATGTTTAAAATATTTTTTGTTCTTTTTTTTTAATGTGCGAGTTGATCTGTGAGTAACTTCAACTGTCTTAAATGGATTTAAAATATATGTAAATATTTTTGTTGTTTTAACCATTTTAAGTGATTTATACGGTTAAAAGAACGAAAATATTTAATTGTAATAAATGTCTAATATCATTTGAAGAAAACGGACAGTCTTATTGTACGTAACTATTTTTATTTCTAGACATTGACACCTAAGTGCCTATATACCTACCCATGTTATAGAACTAGCGAAGGTGCATTGATCTCGAAAACGTCGTAAAGAACCACTAAATTACCAAATTTTTGGTTGATAGCGTTAAAGGATGCCAGCGAAATGTACCATTTTATTTAAGCATTTTATAAAAAGAATTTATTTGTTATTATTTATTAACTACATTGAGTTTTTGTAGGTATTTATTTCATTAATGTTTTTGTAACATATCTTACTAAAATTATAAGAGCGAAAGTTTGTATGTATGTAATGTGTTTTTGTAACTCTAAAACTACTGAACCGAATGCGATGAAACTTGAAATATAGGTAGCTGGATACCGAGAATAACACATAGGCTACTATTTATCCCGATATATCCGCAGGAACGCTCAGAAATAGTCCTATTAGACAATAAACAGAAGCCTTATTAAGTTAATAGCTGCGCCCCGCGGTTTCACCCGCGTAAGTCCCGTTCCCGCGGGATTATCGGGATAAAAAGTCTATGTGTTATTGAATGAATGAATAAATGAATAAATTCTTTATTGTACACACAATATAAATTACAAGATAAATAGATAGAAACAAATACAGCTTAAATTTAGGAAGCACAATGGGCGGCCTTAGTTATTCTAGGTTTTCATCTACCAATATTCCAAGTTTCATCGCAATCCGTTCAGTTTTTTTTGCGTGATTGAGTAACAAAGTCACAGACATACCTACATACAAACTTTGGCGTTTATAGTATTAGTAGGTAAGATTCTCAGTAGGGAGAAGTAATTTTCCTAAGATACCTTTATAAAATAAATTGATTAACTGTAATTCGGTTAACTATAATTACAAGGCAGGTTTTATCCGATCGAATCAAACCGATTACCTTTTTCCACATGACCGAGATCAGGGTAAGAAGTTGATATTTAAACTAGAACTATGAAACCGTTGGATTTTGCCATTTCGTTTCTATTCTATCGATTTAGAAGTTTTTATGGCATGTCATATTTTATTTTTCCAAATGAATTCTCCATAAAAATAAAAGTAAAATGTCTAATAAATGATGTCAATATCGTGAAATACTAGAGCGTCTCGTCTAAAGAAGTTCATCTACCTAAAGCCGTGTTTTCATTTCGGAAATAGTGGAACGAAAGTTATAGTCATCTTTGCAAAAAAATGCGTAGCACCAGCGATTTTTTTATACAAAACTAGTTCCAGTAAACTGCTGCGCGACTTTTTTTGTGAAGTTGACTATAACTTTCACGACACTACTTTCGTAGTGAAAACACAGCTTTATTATAACAATATCACCACCGAGGCAGAAGGTTGCGGGTTCTATTCTCGCTAGGTACAGGTAACTAATAAACGCTATACTATAAACGTCTATACCAGCAGTGTGGAAGTACGCCAGTAACTATAGCGTTTTCAGTCCCAATAATATGTACTGATATTATACGTCCTCTGTAGCGCATTGGGCAAAGGCCCGACTGCAATAGGATACGGGTTCGATTCCCGTCGGGCCCAAATATTTATGCTTAAAAATATATATTTGTATCTGGTCTGGGTGTCTTCTATGTATAAAATGTATATATTTACGAGGTATTTACAAAATAAAACAAATATAAGTATTATATCCGTTGTCTAGTCACCGTAACACAAGCTATTAGTAGCTTACCATGAGACTAGATGGCGCTGTGTGTTGATAACATAATTTATTTATTTATAATACAGAATACCTAACTTCTTCTGCTTGATACGGGTTCCCACTATTAACAATATGGAATACGAAATCCGATGTCATTGTTAGTTTGAAAAGAAAAATCTTCATAACAATTAATGTTTGTCTATTCTATAGTGACCCGCTAGGTCATTGGACTTTTAACATCAAAAACCACTTGAAAAGGATTTACTTAGAATCAGTTCCTGTCGCGGGCTAGCTATATAGTAGCTAGAGTAATAGCAGAGTTTAATTGCGCTTATTTTATTAAACTAAGCACTTTATTAAAGTTTACGTCTACGAAATCTTTAGGTACAGATCACTTCCTCAGGGTAGACTTTGATAATAAGCCTATGAGTGCCTATGAGAAAAATGAGTTAAATTTCTGTTCAAAATCGCGAAACAAGAAGAAATTGTGAAAGATAAATAATAAAGATAATTGTGTTTTTTTTTTTCATTAAACTGATGTCATTTTGTTTGACAACTTCTGTGGCGCGTTGGATCAAAACCCGACTGCAATGCAGAAGGTTCCCATCGGGGAAAAGTATTTATGCTTAAATATAAATATTTGTTTCTGGGCTGGATACCTTTATGGCTTATACATGTAGGTACGTATTAATAATAATAACAAAAGAAAAATAAATGTAGAGATAGGTATTTCCGCTTTATAGTCACCAAAACACTAACTTAGTAGCTTGCCAAGGGACTAGCTCGCCTTGGTGACGAACTCAAAGCAAAATTACCTTACAAGGAAGAAAATAAAGACGTATAAATATGCAAATAAAAGAGGTAAACCTGTACTACGGGTTATAGTTTGTAGAGTGAATCAAAAGAAAAGCACGTATTGTAGCCTTCGTGACTCATGATAAGGCGCACCGTGGAATGGAAACTTTCCGTTGGCCGATAGATTCTTTGTCACAACGGGGATCGATATTGCACATTGAAATGAATTTAATTGTCTTTTACTATTACCAGCATTGTTGCAATGCCGTTCCTACGGAGCATAAAACTTGCCCCTGGCGGGAACCATTCTATTATTATTATACTACTATACCTACTACTATACTATTCCGTACTATTATTTATTCTTTAATGTACACACCAGGGAAGGTTGAGGGTAAAAAGCCACGTGGACGGAGTCCCAAGCGTTGGACCGACCAAATATCTGAACATCTGGATGTACCACTAAGCACTGCGCTACATCAAGCCAACGATAGAGGGCAGTGGAAAAGGGTGGGCAATCGACTGCACCAGAGGAGTCACGATCCTCATCATTGAGGGAACGACTGAGGAGGGAGGTACACACCAGAAATACATATAGAGATACATTATAGATAAAACCTATACATAGGCGAGCTTAACCCCAAAAAGAGTTATCTTCCAGTAAACCTTTAGGCACAGGAAAGGTAATATATGTGCAGGTAATTGGTGTGTAAGTAAATAAAAATGAATATAGGAAAAGTGTCAAAACGTGCTACATAGGTACTATTAGTATGAGATTAATTACTTGGCCAGGTATATGTTGAAAGATATTCCATCCTAGCAGTACCTCCCTACATTTACTATTGTTTATTTTTAAATTATATATTGCACATCTAAAGATTTCCGAATAACGATATAATCATAAAATTTCTACTTGAAACTTTTATGTTCTCAAAATTCAAAAACAACGTTTGTATATTATAAATCGACCAGATTTGTCAAAAAGCCAGACACCATTATTGCATTATTTATCTAAATGTACACCATCAATAACTGTTTATTAATCTTAAAATAGTATCTACCTATAGCACAAAGCGGTGAGTACGTCTGTCAGTTCCGCTAACTGCTTATATACAACGCAACCGATTTTGAGGCGGTTTTCACAATCAGTCCAACACCAGATAATTTATCTCTTTTTTTTATAATAATAATAGCGGTTTCGCCCGCGTAAGTCTTGATCCCAATTGAATATCGGAATAAAAAGTGTGTCAATACAATACGCTGTTCCTCAGTTATTTGCATACCTACCAAGTTTCATCGCAATCGATTCAGTAATTTTTGAGGGAAGTAGTAACGAAGAAACTTGGAAAACGCAACTTTTTTGATTTATATTATTAGTAGGATTTGGTACATGTAGGAACGTACGAAGCCGGGGCGGGTTGCTAGTTTATTTTATAATCTCTGAGCTTGTGTAATGCCTCGAGTTGGCACGTTGACCCTAGCAATGCTGAGGTCCTGTATGTCACCTACAGACAGATGTAAAATTTTGAATCGACTGATCATTTATTATTGCTTGCAGACTATAAGAAGCTCTTTTAGTCTCTTTTGAAAATATCATCCTACTAATAATTAAAAAGTGAAAATTTGTGTGTAACTATAGTTTGAGTAAGGCAGTAAACTAATATATTAGTTACTCCGTCAATCAAAAACTACTCGACCGATTATGATAAAAATGAGTAAGTACACAGATACTTTTAATCCCTATATTCCCACGGGATTGGAATTGACGTAGGTGAAATCGCGGGGCGCAGCTAGTTTATTCTCAGTGGAAGGCACGCGTGGTCCTAAACTTACTGTGATTGATATAAGTAAGTGGTAACTTAATAGTTCTCTATGCGAAACTACTTAATCCAAAGCATAAACTTAAGTTAAGAAAAGTTTTGTGTTTCTCTTATGATGGATGACATTAAAGCCAGCGAAAGCTACAAAGCATTGCTTAGCTAAGTTGTTAAATAGGTAAAATTTGAGTCCTTGCGGCCATAGCAGATATTTACAGAAATTTCTAAGATTAATTTCATGTCTTTAAGACAAAGTGCTCTATCAACAAGTGAATCGTTAAATCTGTCTGTTCGTTCGGCAATCGGCTTGGCAGAAAATATCGTTAACTTTGCCAATAACAATGAAATCAGAGTGCCATCAATAGTATTTTAGTCTAAAATTAAGTAAAAAGACATATGAGTTTCAAAACAGGTATTTTGTTAAATTCGTTTTGTTTCAGCCTTGGCTTTCTTTACAATCAGGCGGTTTCAAGGTGGACATCACTTTCCTGGTTATCTTGCTGGTGTCATTTAAAATAAATTTACTTTATATTAATTAATATACTACATAATAGCATTGTAGATTATTATATCTAAATGAAATAGGTATCATAAAACAAAATTAAGTCATAAAAAGTCCGGTGTCAAAGTTAACTAGAGCACCAGTTGGCTGAAAATTATATCTCGTCTAAATATAACGTTGCCTGCTGAAAAAACAAAAAGTTATGCCGCGCGTGCGCGTTAGCCGCCCCCACATCCCGCACTTACGTCCTATTGGTCAAATGCTGGCAACCTGCCAAAAACGCGGCAAAACTTTGGAATAGAGCTGTCCTATTGGACGAACAAATTGTAACCGAGCACCGCGATATTCAAAAATAGAAACGAGACTTGATTCAAGATTTTTAACAACATTCTTGTACGATAACATAATTAAATTCTCAATTCAATTTTTTATTATTAAAATATCAATTCCAACATTCAAATTGTACTTTAATTGCTAACTACATATGAAACATATATTAAATTTAAATACGATTTTATTAAGACAATTGGAATCCAAATTCAAATATCATTTAAAAAAAGATATCGATAAAATAAAAAAGTCCCAATAATCGCATACCGCTGCTGCACTATCACTGCACCCACTTACCGAGATCAATGCACCTTTTTAAAAAAATAACACTATTTTTCTTTTTAATTTTTCACTGGTTTTAAGACACGGCACAGGGTTACTTACATGTCGAGTCGACGCGTGCTGTGGTGCGACTGAGGAGAGTCGCGGGAGTTCTCTCGGTGTCGCCTTACCGCCGCGAAAGGAGATGGCTGTCTGCCGGCTTACCGCTTTACAAAGCTATGGGGAAAATCCTTCAGTAACACATAGGACCTTTAAAAAATATCTAGGTTACTTAGGTAGTTCAATTAATTGAGAAATTCAAGAGTTATATTGTAGATACGATATGTGACAACTTTGTGACGGTCTTAGCACTTACCAATACGATTTCGCGGTCTTGAAAATGTATTTATTTACACAGTTGAAAAACTTGACGAAGTATTTCTCTTGACTCAATGGAGACTAGTCACTTCGAATTTTTATTTAAAATTTTGAAAAAATAAATAATGGGAATGGCACAAGAACACAGAGAATATGTAAAGCCCTATAGTTTATAAGTATAAACACAAAAAAACAAAACCCCGCATATATTCTTATAAATAATTTTTAACATTTAATTATTTTTGTTGTTCAGTCATTGATTTTTTCAACATTAGATAACATTATTTCCAATAGGATACATTTGGCTTACTTATAATTTGACTCAAGCGTGCGTAAATTAAGCGTGAAAAACCGCAGATCTCGAAATTTGTCACGCTTAAAACTCTTTGCAGAAACATGTCCAGCTGTATTTTAAAAGAAAGATTACTAAGTTTTCAATTGACGTCCTTACCTAATAAGTATATAATAACAGTGTTAGAAAGAACGTAGGTATATGATAGAAGTTGTTAGGTTGAGATAGAAGATGTTGGAGTTACCTATTAGATGCTTTTCTATGAAAAGCAGAATTCAGAAGAGATAAATGTTAGTAAAGATCGATTTCATACTTTTTTTTAAATTTTACCTTAATAAAACACTTTGTTTATCCGGTTGAATCGCGTCTTTATTCATTGTTTTAACGAACCGAGCTTTCGCCAACTTTACAGTTGGCTTTTTCAAGGTTGACAGCGGTTAGTTGACGCGATTAAACCGAATAAATAAAGTGTTTTATTATGCAAAATCGCGAAAACCATAGAAGAAATTAATATCAAATTTAGACAAAATCGAGCTTTTTGCCAATTATTGAAGAAAAAAAAACGGAACATACGACAAAGTTCAAATACGCATGATAAGATTAGAATGTCAAATCAAAAGGATTCCTTATAGTCGTCCTTGTGTAAAGATTGATCTTTAAATTCATCTTCTTTTAATATAGTATAGGTACTGTAACTCTGCGAATGCTAAAGCAATGTTAAGATACCTATTTTAGTTAAGTATAGAATAGGTATGTGTTCATACACATACCTATATACTTAAACTCATGTTTAACTTGCCTGTTTGTGCCACAGAAGTTCCCAAACGGATAATTTCTACAATTTACTCCCCAATTTATTGACGTAGACGCATAATTTCGAAATATTTCACTCTACAGTTGAGATGATTCAACAGTGCGTGTCACTTAAGTAAACACATGACCCAGATGGATCTGTTAAGGTGTTGTTCTTTTAATAAAAGAGAATTATCCATACATTATAGCTTCTTTTAGTCTCTTAGTTTGACAATACCTACCTACCTACACTACCTAGCCTATTGTAACTACTGCTACAATTGTTAAAATAACGGGCTTGACCATGCATTTACATTTCGGTCTCCCTAGTCACGTCTCAGGTTGTCCTTATGTTATCTACGAAGAACAATTGACTACTAACTCCTATAATACAAGCTCTGCTTAGTTTAGGAGTAGTAAGATCATTACTAATTAAGCAAATGTACCTTTCAATATTGCTAAGTGTATCTTAAGTACCTACCTCAATTTTATGTAACTGTACTGAATTGTACAAACTTTTTTGAATAAACATTATTATTATTATATTATATTATGCAAGGAATGCGTTAAGTTACCAAACTTGTGAGGCTGAATAAATACGTAGTAAAATTTGTGGTCTCAGGCAAGTGGTCGGTCGTAAAAATATTGCTGAACCTATTTGGAGTATAATAAGGTTAAAAGACGTAGCATCTGTTAAGTAGGGAATATATATATTTTGCAATGGCGCGCCCGCCCGGCCGCGGCAGATTGGGAAACCCCAAGAAAGGCTGACTTGACGTCTAAGGGGCTGATATGCGTTCGAATGGCCTCACGGGGCGGAGTTAAAGTCAAAGTCAAAATAGTTTATTTCTTTTAGATTCTTGTACAACATTAAATGCACATGATCATTTGGCTACGTCTTTGGTGTATTGATTTTAGTGTGGACCTACACGTGATGCTGAAGATCGCGCGAAGTGGAGACGCAAAAGTAGGAAAGCGGACCCTGGTCTCCTAAGGGTTGTAACCGGAAACATTGTTAGCATCATGATAAGATGATAACGTAGTAATTGTCAGGAACCCAAGTAATTTGGTATAAGGCCTGCTCTTATACCAATTATCCAAAGATAAAATATGTGGTTCCTATGCATCTAACAATAAATAACATTTTGTTTCTTTTTCCTTATGCCAGAAAACAATTAATTAAATTAATAGTAGGTAACTGTATGTTGTTATCATACTTTAAAATAAAATTAAACTTAATTTAAAAGTGAAATAGGTCATGGTTTGTTTGTCACATCGGCAAGTGATTTATGATGAAGTTTTATGACGGTTTAGTTCTCAGAAAAAAAGATGCCTTTAGTACACCTACATTTTGAGACATCGTCGTTTTCACTACCTAAATTACCTATTAGTCCGAATTCTATTAATTTCAGTTTTGGTTCCATAAATTAGATTTTTTTTTCATCAGAAAGATAGTGTCACATCGCCGTCTACAATTAAAAATCGTAGTACTTATATACTTTCTTAGTAGGTATACCAACATCGTCCCTATACCCTAACATTATACGGTATATTCTTGTTAACCCAGCGGGGTCGAAGTTGGCACCGGTTGAATAATACTGGACCAGGCCAAGGTACCCCGCGGTGGCTATAGCGCTTAGATGATGGTGATGAAGGCCTCTCCTACGCGTAATAAAAGGCTATAAGGGGTTTCTTGGTAGAGGGATTCCGTCGCGGTTTGTTTTCATTACCTATATACCCCCCGCACCTAAGTCGTAACGTCAAGCAGACTTTTCCGTGTTACGATACTTAAGCCAATTCAACCACTAAGGAAGACGAGTGGGAACTAAATCCTCTGCCGGTTTCCTATATTCTAATTGAGCATTGTCATTGTTTAGCTATATCAGAACCACATAAAAGGTTCAAGAAAGACATCTAAAAATATCATCCAAGTATGACGCATCATGCATACCGGAGATCGAATTTGCTAATTTTTCTCATTCGAAAGCGTATTGAAATGTTATTCACCGCTTATACAAAGAAACATGACTGTAATACAGGGAAATAAGTCTCCCAGACAGGTCACGTATGTTTTACTTCATATCTCAGGTGCTATGTCTATAGACAATAATAAATATTATAAAGAAGAAAGATTTGTTTGTTTCTAACGAATAGACTCTGAAACGAGGCCGATTTCAAAAATCCTTTCACCAATAAAAGCTACATTATCGAGGAGTAACATAAGCTACTTTGATCCCGATATACCCACGGGGTCGGGACTTACGCGGGTGAAACCGCGGGACGCAGGTAGTTTTGTATAAATAACTTATCAAACACATATATATATACCTAGGTAGTTTCTCAAATAATCACGTACGAATGTGATAAGCTTAATATTCTAATTGTAAAGTTATTTTGTTGAACTATTGATAAATTAGTAGATAGATTTAATTTAAAATAAATCGTCTATAGCTCAGTGGACTAACACTTGCCAATCACGCTGAAGGTTACGGGTTCGGATGCCGCCGTTAAACAGTTTTTAGTTAATTTGTCCTACTGTAAGTTGCAGGTCTCCTCTAAGTGGGGTTAAAAACAGCTAATCAACTACGGGAGCCTACTCAGGATAGGCGAATATCCTATGTCTTGTATTATCTTAAATCTCAGTTATTTAAAATATGAATTGATTGTTCCCTATTAATAGGAGCAATTTAAACTCATTACAAGAAATTCTTGCTGTTTTTACTCGTTCACTTTTCAAGACCACGTTTTTAAGATAGGTGTATTAATAAAATGGTGTTATCGTAACAATTTAATGCGAGTCCTTTCTTTCAAGGCTGGTAACCGGTTCCTTGCGACCTCTACGGGTAAATAACGAAATAAAAACATCCTCCATATACCTATACTTTTCGGTAAGTACACTCCCATGAACCCGTGAACTATATAGATAAAAATAATATATAAAATTCAATTCAATTCATTTATTCATAACTGCTTACACTAGGTAAAATTACAGTAGGTGTTATAAAAATAAATATGATGTCCTCTTAGGCCCATCATAATAGGTAATACTATACAGTCAACTTATAAGGTAAAAATATAAATCAGGAGAATTATTAATAATAGTCAATATTAGTTTGGTATGTATTTGTAATGCCATTCATTTACTACATAATATGTCAAAAAGTATCCCCAAATTATATGTTATTTATAACAGGAGACTTAGCTACCATGTGTTACAAACAAATTAAACCATGATAAAAAGACTGTTAACATAGTTACATTTTACCGGGTCTTAATCGCGTTTTTTTTTTCTTACCTCGACATTTCGATCATGTTACAATGATCTTGGTCATGAGTCCCCTCGCTATACCGAACTATGTTAACAAATCGATTGAATATAAAAAGTTTATAAAAAGACTGTAGACTGTTGTTAAATAATATTTGTAGTGGAAACAAACATGTGAGATTAAAATCTTACTAATCTTACTAATATTATAAACGCGAAAGTTTGTATGTAAGTATGTATGTATGTATATGAGGTTGTTACTCCTTCACACAAAAACTACTGAACCGATTGCGATGAAACTTGGAATATAGGTAGCTGGGGACCTGGATTAACACATAGGCTACTTTTTATCCGGATATTCCCGCGGGAACGGAACTCACGGAGGTGAAACCGCGGGGCGCAGCTAGTCGTATATAAAAGATAAAAGTAATCATAAGACTACAATGCGACCCCGAGACCCACTAAAGGAATACTATTCCGTATTTTCTCTTCTGAAGCCCTTGTTAGGTATGGTAGGTTTCCTCGACTATGCGTTTAACATCGAAACTGATTTTAATGACTACTTTCAATATACTAAAATTATCTGGTATTTCTTAATATAATGTACCTATCCACATTGAATACACTAAATGTGGGTCACTGATACCTTACCATAAATGAATCACGACAATATTCAATAGTATAGTAGCCTAAATAAACTAGTTCATCTAACATAATTCAACTACAATCGCCCTGAAAGAGTTACTGCATGACGAAAGCAAGTTATTTCAGACGCGCGAGCGCAGACTGTGGCCAGAAATAGCACACGATGCAATAACTATCGGGCATCATACCGCCCAACGTTTCAATGGAGATTCTATAGTCTTTTTCATTTTTTGTGGCGACCTTTTATGCTTTTTACATTCTTAGGATACGATGCGTGTTTGGTGAGATATTATCTTTGCGTAGCTAATTTCTCTCAGGTATAAAATGAGCATACTACCTCTTTAATATGAGTAGGTACGCTTCTCTATTCTGTGATGTTGTCCCGATTCCAAATAAAACAATATCGGGTTAGATAGTTATTTAAGTACCTCTTTACCTAAGTATACCTATAACTTTTATGGTGATAATATTTGCGCTGTAGGCTGTAGGTAACTAGACATACAGAGGACTAACAGTAGCCTAGCTATGTTTTAGCCTCGATTTAATAAAGTAACCTTATTAATAATAATTCTATGTACTTTAACTTAGATACTCCCATTCAAAACTGCTGACTTCCAGCGCAGGTGGTTAGCGCCCCAGCTAGAGAAGGAAAAGTCGTGGATCAAGTCCCGCAGGGAGCATTACATTTTGGAACATAAAGCATTTTTCTAAAGTAAAATAACCCTTGTGAATTAAATTTACAACCAAGCATGCCTTAGAGAAGTAGAAACTAGAAACCATATCTAAGAGTACTTATATAAGCCATTCAACAATCCTAACTGTTAACTTAAATCTTAACCTTAGTCCTCTTACTCGTAACACCATAAGCTAACTATAAGTTATTATAATAAACCATTCTTATCGCAGTCCACAACTGAATGTTGTAATCGCGTCGTGGCGTCGCCGCTGCCAACCTCACTACCACCAAATAAGGAATAACCAACCAGCCCTGATTCTTAACTCTTGACCAATGCCAACAGACAATTAAACAATAAGTATAGGTACTTACAAAGTAAGCCAGCACCTATAATAATATCTAATAAAGTTCTCATTTTATAAATTAATTTATAAATTGACCATATTGAACCATTATTGATGTATATATATATTTCGTAATTTGTTTTTATTGCTCAAGGCATATTTTGCTACAAATGTTTTAAAAAAAAACCATCTTCAAAAATTCACTTGCGGCGAGATTTGAACTCGCGTCCCTAGATCAGTACCCCAGTGCCTCAACCCGCGCGGCCACGCAAGTTCCCCGGGAACTTGCGAGTTCAAATCTCGCCGCAAGTGAATTTTTGAAGATGATTTTTTCCTATAAAATATTTCTAGTAGGTACATAATATTTGTTATTTTTATTGCTCAAGGCATTCTACTAGAAATATTTTGTATAAGGAGAAATGGATCATCAAAAATCCTTCCGTGATTGGATTCGAACCAATGCCACTCGCTTACCGGGCTAGTGCGCTATCCATTATGTGAGTTACTTTCGCATTTATAATATTACTAGCTGCGCCCCGCGGTTTTACCCGCGTAAGTCCGGTTCCCGCGGGAATATCGGGATAAAATGGTGTTATTCCCGGTACCTAACTACTTATATTCCAAGTTTCTTCGCAATCGTTCAGTAGTTTTTGCGTGATTGAGTAACAAAAATCCAAACATCCAAACACACACACTTTCACATTTATAATATTAGTGGGGTAGTTTACTAGCTGCGAAAGTGCCGTTCCCGCGAGATTATCCGGATAAAAGTAGCCTATGTGTTATTCCAGGTCTGCAGCTACCTATATTCCAAGTTTCATCGCAATCAGTTTAGTAGTTTTTGCGTGATTGAAACACAAACATCCAAACATCTAAACTTTCGCATTGATAATATTAGTAGGAAAAGTAGGATATTTCGCGTAAAATGAACATGGAATATGTTTGAAACAAATTCACCTCTAGAACATGCAAGTAAGTAAATTTCCCCCTACCATGCTCGCTTTGTTGTCCTTTTGACGCTTAAAAAAATAATTCCGACTACTTTTAAAAACCACAGATAATAAAAAAGAACTTCTTTTTTTTTAATTATTTTATGTTTATTTTTTTAGCTGAACGAACATAGCGGTGACTTGAAAGGGATCATGGTAAGGCGGATTCTCTCAATCCAACTAATATTACAAATAAATGATAGTTTGTGTACAAGTAAGAGATTATATAATTGTGACTCTTTCACGGAAAAACTACTGACCTACTTACTATGAAATAAAAATAAAATCTAGTGGAGTGGCGCCTTTAGAGGTGACCATGTGGTACAGAACCTTGTTCGGCCATATCATAACTCAATTTGGTATTACACGATTCACAATTGTATCTGGATATGAAGACCTGTCAACTCAACTCAACTCGAATCATTGATTTCATTTATCACCGCGTGCAACACGTTTGCAATTTCGGTGCTATATCTATCATACATACCTACAACCCCATTTGACTTACCTACCTACCTATAGTATCAGTTGAAATAGTAGTTAAACGCTTGCCTTTCCAATCTCATATATTGAGCTACAACAGCATCAAAAGTCCAAGGCCACATACAGAAATTTTAAACCGTTATAATTGCCTGAAAGAAATCGCTTTAAACGATAGGCCGCCTATTTGTACAATATTTGTTTTTTTTTTGTTTTTGAACGATTTATTGTGTTGTGCAATTAAAGAATTAATCTATCTTTGTCTTTAATTGTTTTGTTTAGAAAACCCGCGTACCTACGTAAACAAATCGTGTGAATTTTACAATAGCCTAGGTATCATCAACTATACCTCTATACAAAAATACTTAGGTACTTGTTCAGTTTAGGCGTTAAAACGTAACAGATAAACAAAACTTTTGCTTTACTGTGCATTATATTATCTATAGATAGGTAAGCTACATGTAAAAAGCCCCGCCTGATTAATTGACTGACTGAACGACTGCACTATATTTATGAATTCTTCTAAACGCAGAGCCCTAACTTAGTCCTAGAGACAATATAAAATGTGGAGAATGAGTTATTGTGATGTGTAGGTAGAGGTAGGTATCCACTCAGAAAGTTTTCGGAAAAAAAACCCGGAATCGGGAGTTCGAACGGGTGAAACCGCGGGACACTGCTACTTATTTCAAATAATCGAGGACCTTAGTAGGACCTAAGTAACATCCACGGTCAACCACTCTATGGGGCAGTCAAGTTTTTCTCATCGATGCGTACGCGCATGACTCATTGCAATAACTGTGTCAGGATGTCAGCCACATTACTTGCTTCTCTGACATTTGTAATTAAAAACTGGGCAAGTGCGAAATGGATAAACGAACCGAGAGTGCAGTACCTACTGGAGAAATTGAAGGTATTTTTGAAGTTGCTGAAGAACCACGGTGGTTGCAACTGATGGGTGAACAATAATGTGGGTAGCGAAAATTCATTTTCAGCAGAGTTCATTTAAGCAGTTGGTCTCGGTTGTTATCTTTGACTAGCAGCGCCCGCGGTTTCACTCGCGCAAGTCCCGTTCCCGTCGCCGCGCACGCGTAGTACAAAGAATTTATATTCTAATATAATCACTACGTTTGCGTCGTCTACGCTACAGAAACTCTGTAAAGGGGCATTTTTTTCGCGTTTTTGCAACATTTTCCATGGATGCTCCGCTCTTATTGGTCCTAGTGTGATGTTAGCCTATAACCTTCTTTGCTTAATGGACTATAAAACAGAATTATTTCGATCTATTACGATTAATTATGGACTAGTAAAGAATTTTTCAATTCAACTCTTTAATCAAATTCTTCAGATTTATAATATTAGTATAATAATGGGTGTACGAGATACCATTATATTCGGCGCGGGCGGCGGTTTCAATATCCCCGATGGGATTTGTAAAAAGTTCATTGTTACCGCACTTACAATAATAATTAACTTTAACACGAATAAAGGCAGTGGTGCTATCATCCACAGATTATTACCTTAAGGAACCCAAAAAACGACCATTTGAAGGGTCAACCAAGGTGTAACTAACCTCGAGGTGGCTATTGATTTGTGTAAAAATATGGCGCATAAAGTTGTTAATAAGATTTAACTATCAACTCTAGATGAGGCAATAAGACGTTTTTTTTTTCTATTTCTACTTCTGTGATCTACGGCAAACAATTTAAAATTTATTAGGTACAGTTCGGTCTATTTTCTGGCCATATTTTTAAGTCTTTAGAACCAGCTGACGTATCATTTAATTTCTTTGGTTGTTGTTGCCTGCTTGATCCGCCTTGATTTACTAAAAATATCTCCGCACGGTACGAAACAGACTGGTATGAGTCATATTCGTGAATTTTATCGCAGGTCCTACTAACAATATAAATGTGAAAGTTTGTGTGTAAGTAAACGAATATGTTGTTACTACTTCACGCAAAAACTAGGTACTGAACCGATTGCGATGAAACTCGGTCTGTAGATAAATAAATACCAATGAGCTTCTCATTATAAAGGTGAAAGTTGGGAAGTTTGTTTGTTGCTTCTTTGCGCAAAAACCGCTAAACCGATTGCGATTATCTCAGTTAATAGGTAATAGGAAGACTTAGAAAAACACATATGCATCATTTGATCTACACATTCTCACGGACTCGGTTCAAAATAAAATCAAGTTTAAAATGCAGTAACTCAAGAAATTTATTTAGGTAGGTACTATAAAACAGTATAACTTAAAATTAAAGGCGACATAATTCGCGCTACCATGAGCGTTTGTCGTTGCTTTGTCGTCCTTTTGTCGCTATAAAAAAAAAAAAAGTAAATTTCAAATAATTAAAAAATACCCAGACTACTTTCAAAAACCACAGATAATTATTTTCAGATTTAATTGTTTGTTTTTATTGTTTCTAATTTTTTTTTTAAGTTGAAGGACAACGCGGCGACTTCGCGACGACTTATAAGACATCATGATAGGGCGGTATAAGGTGAACATTTCTAACCTATCTAATAATGAAAAAATTCGTCTACTAGTAAACATAACATGCCTAATTGTATTTAGAAAAAAAAAACATGAAGTGAAGTGTGTCTTAATAATAAAATATTCGAATGTAATGTAATGTCGTTTGATGTAAAGGGAATATTTAAGTACCAATGTAAACATAGAACTGTCAATTATCAGAGAAAAAGGAAACAAAGAGCTGTCACTTTCAAATAATGATATGATTTCTTTGTTTACATCTTTGATCTATGTTTCTGAAAAGGGGTATTAGTTCAATTCCATTACAAGAAACCATGATCGTATTTAAAAAATAAAGTACATAATATGTCAACGGTTGAACCGAGGCGCATCAGTCGTGGTCATACATAGAATATTGTAGTTGAACATTATAGTATATGTATGTCCTACGAATAATATTATGAAGGTGAAATTGTTTGTGTGTGTACCTTAAAAACTATATTTTAAATTTAAATTAAACTAGCAGCATAGCAAAAAGTAGGAATAATACATAATTCCAGATCTCCAGCTATCTACATACCGAGTTTCATCGCAATCGCTTAAGCGGTTGTAGCCTGAGGGAGCAACAACCACACTCACAAACTTCCACCTTTATAATATTAGCAGGATGAGTCTTGAACGGCGAAAATCTTAAAAAATTTAAACAACAATTTCAAAAATATAACTACTTAACTTATAAATCACTGTAAAATGGTTTCTGTCAATGCCTAAGTCGAAAATAGTAGCTGGGAAACAAACATGAACACAATGAATTTAAGGATAAAATTCATTTCTCGGGATGGGAACTCGTGTGGTGTGGTGGTTAGCAGCACGCTCTTGAAGTTGTATTTTTCTAATCATTCTTTTCAAAAAGGGCTCTACCACACTTAGGAAATATTGTTTTTGAAAAAGTGCTTCCAAAAAATTTCGTACCCGGCGGGTTTCGAACCCAAAACTACTAGCAATTCGGACCACGTCGAAATTAAGCCGCAGGTTACGACTTTTTTAGAAGTATTTCGAAAACAGATATATTTTACCTGGAAATATAACTAGTAATAACTACTGCACTTTCCTATGATATTCCGGCGTAGCATTCCCATAATCCTGCAAATTGAAAAGCGTCGATCTGTTCGTGACCATATACTTCAAGAAGTCTTGTATATGCGTGAGAACATGCTGTAACGACTTCTCATCAAGCGCCGTATACGCCAACATTGGGCCCATTTTGGCAAACAATCTCAGTAGATGGATAGACCCGTATATTTGTGACATCGGTGTGTCCGGATATTCTTGTAGTATCTCGCTGTATTGAGGCCGCTCGAATTTGTATAGAAGCTGGGATCCTAGTGTCGCGTTGAAATATTCTTTTATACCTGGAAAAATAATAATTTAGGGTTATCTTTTGGGTTTATACATCCTAAGGTAAAAAAGGAACCCTTATAATCACTCGCTTGTTCGTCTATCTGTCTTTTACCATATATGGGCAAAGAAAAATCTGTCGGCGAATCGTGCGGCAGAGAAACGTTTGTCGGAGGTATCTTCCAGAATCGAAAACTTGTAGGTATCTAAATGTACCTTAGTTTTAAACTTTTTTTTAATTATAGATGAGCGTTAATTGAGAGTTAGATCTCTCTTGATGGTAAGTAATAATATGATCTAAGATGTAGCATGTTTATCTGGAAGAAATAAGGCGGCAGTGGGGCAAGATCTGACCCAACTTCCTTAGTAAAATAAAAAGGATTGATTGATTACCTTCTGTAATATCAATTAGCACAGATTCTTTAGCTTGTGTATGTGATTTACTAGACTTCTTCAACGCTAGATAGTTATCCACAATCTGGCCGACAGTCAACTTTGCGGGCAGTATCGCCAGTTTCTGTTGTCGGGTGATCACATCCCAATCATCCACCAACCACACTTTCAACTCCTCAGGTATTTTGATCTTCACTTCGACTTTAGCTAGGTATTGTTCCTCAGATTCGATTGATAAGTCTAGACGGCCTCGTTTCTTTCTGTGGATTTAAGAAAATTATGATACCATTATTTAAATCGGTTTATACTATTATAATAAAGATTTAAATAATAAATAAATTCTGTGACCAATACACGACGCCATCTAGCCCCATGGTAAGCTTGTTTTACGGTGATTAGACAACGAATATACTACTTATATTTATTTTTCTTTTGTAAATACATACATATTATACATCGAATATAAAGTTTGGATGGATAATGTTTAGTCATAGGAGGTAATCTCCACAACTAAAGAACTGAGTCTGATTAATCCAGCACAAATAAAGACTCTTTATTATGAAACTAGATGGAACACGAAACCCATTGGGCTTCAGATAGCACCATTTTCTTTCGGGTTCCGTGTTATACAATATCCAATTATAAATTTGATGGCAAATGTTAAATTAAGAGATTATTTTAAAATTAAGTAGGCGTAATCCAAAATCCATCAGGCCTCGGTTATTTCCGAATTCATCTGGGATCGTAGATTTCAACATCCAATGTTAAATAATTTAAACAAAAGTAATTAATAAGTAATTATTATTGTGCTCTTCACCTTGTTCAGGGTGAAGAGTGAGAAGCTATTGCTGACATTTTACTGAAAACACGTTTAATTAGTAGCTGGCATGACTAAATTCCTCTATTTCTTGACCTATTTCCTGTAAAGTTTCCAAGTTTGCCGCCAGGTGGGGCGAGTGACGCGAATTTCCGCTGAGAGCCGCTGAGAGCGACACATCGACATTTTCTTGTCATTGCGTTGTTGAACATCGCGCTGTCAACACGTTGACTATTACTTTGTTCTAATTAGTAAGGTATTTCTGTTGCAGATTTATTTTACTAGATTGAACTTAGAAGCTGGCAGACACAGGAGGAGAAGAATAGACAGCACACTGGAGGAGGAGACAGCAAAACGTCGCCGAAGTCATCGAGATCTTCTTCATCGAGTAGTTCTTACGGTACCGATATTTCGATAAGCTTCAGCAGCTGCTTCCGAAAATCGGACGGTTCTGAATCCCGTGCACCGTAACTTCGAAAAGAGTTTCAGCAACTCCTACCGAAAATCGACGATTCTGAATCGCGTGCACCGTAATTTCGAGAAGAGTTACAGCAGCTCATACCGAAAAAACGTGTGCACTTCGAAAGTAATGTTGTAGAAAATAAAAAAGTAAAAAAGTCATGTAAGTCTGAATATGTTTTCCAATTCATTATTATTGTTCTAATTCTCTATTACCTCTGATATAGGTACATCTGAGAAATGAGATTTTTCCGTTACTACTTACCTACCCTACAATTTGGATAACAAAATTTTTCTGTGGATTATGATCCCAACAACTGAAAAATGGGATTTTTACATTACTACCCACCCTACCTACAACTAAAAATAAGATTTTTCTTTAAACTCGCTAACCTACAACTGATAAAAGTAAGAACTAAGAATATTCATCATATTCTTTTTATGTAGTGGTGTAGCTCACCTTGTGTTAGAGTTTTAAATGTCCCCCTAAGGCCTGTAACTTGGCCTGGGGCGGTTGCTATCTGAGATAACAACGTTGACGCATACCGAGGCACGAAGGAGCTCGAGAGGGTAATTTCTTTTGCTACAAAATATCTCGTCATCTATCCCAGTAGTAACCGCGCCTGGCGTTGCTTAGGCCGCGCGGCCGTTTAAGATCGGCAGTTTGAGCTAGGCTTAAGTTGAGAATATTCGTAGCTTCATTTGTTTATAATGCCGGATAAAACTGCAGCATTTCATTCCTTAGATTGCTGTAGTTACAAGGTTTCAATGAACCTGATATAAATGAAAATTTCCGCCCGATAAAATTTATTTTATCTCAAATTAAACTCCTATTTTCATGTTTGAAATCAAATACTACTTATATTTATTTTTGTCCACTCGACACTAGTTTACTAGTAACTGTTTAGCTCATACCTTCAACTTTTAAACCACAAAGCTATTATTAAATATTTTGTAAAATTGAAATATTATTTAAAGTCTTGTATCCATTTCTTTCGAAAATCTATTTTTAAATATATTTATCGGAACCTTCAAAGTCCGGGCAAAGTTCAATAGTCTTGAAAAGTTTAGCATTTTGATATAAGTGTTTCTAGTGGTACAAAGACTCCTTATTGACCTTCGGACTAAAACGGTTCAACCGATGATGTATAGTAGTATACATATCTTAATATTTTTAAATATAATACTGAATTTCTTCTGAACCTGCAAGTAAAAATTACACATGTTATAAGCGCAGTTCTATGTGAATGTAAATTAATCAATTGCGTGAAGATCATCGTATCTTCTGCCTTTGGAGATCATAAGCAGGAGCTTTTAGGCCCACACGATATAAGAATTATTGCAAAAATTCGCAGCAGCTAAAATAACAAACAACGTACGTAGATTTTATTTTTTTAGGATTTAGGTTATATTGAAGGTACCTACAAGAAAAATACTGAGATTTCGAGACGAGCTTCAGCAGCTTCGATCGAATCACAGTACCGGTACCTACAAGAAAAATACTGAAATTTCGAGACGAGCTTCAGCTTCGATCGAATTACAGTATTTACTGCAGAGAATAATACAGATTTCGATGGTTTCAGCAACCGCTTCAGCAGCTTTAATCGAAATAAAAACCAAAATTACCGACATGTGGAAAGACTGTAAGTGTAGTTTTCTTTATTCATCTTCCTTCTGGACGGTGTTTTTTTATGACAGTAGCCCCAACTGCGTTCTAGTTACCTTTGGGAGCACTGCTGTGTGGGAATGACAGCTACAAATAACCTGTCATTTTAACCTACATGAAAAGCATATCATGGCTTACATTGGAGTCAATAAGTATATTTATTCTCTGATTCAAAAAGCGAACGCACAAGGTTTGTTCTGTGACTGATTTTGCTTATGGCGTCTTTTATGACAGTAGCCCCGACTGCGTTCTAGTTACCGTTGGAGCACTGCTAGACCCGTTTATTAATCGGGAGTATGACAATGACAGCTAAAAATAACCTGTCATTTTAACCTACATGAAAAGCATATCATGGCTTACATTAAGAGTCAATAAGTTTCTATTTATTCTCTGATTTAAAAAGCGAACGCACAAAGTTTGTTCCGTCACTGATTTTGCTTAAGAGTTGTTTTGACGACTGGGTCAATTCAACTGCATTCTCGTCGCCGGGAAAATCGCAGAGACTACTGTAATACGTTCCAGAAATTTGATCTACCAACAATCATAGTTCTGTTTAGATCTGAACAACCTCGCGTAGTAGGTACTCTAGTACGTGATGTTGGATTTCAGAGAGCTAAGATGAGCTGCCCAACATTATAGCGCCTTTAGCAGGCGGTGGCTCTAGCAACACGGATGAATCTGTTTTCTTTTTGTCTTACTCATCTTTTTTACTCAATCTTCGTGACGTCTGATGTCTGAGACGGTCCTGCCGAATATCATAACGCCTTCAGCAGGCGGGGGCTGTACGAACATCAGTAAATATTTCTTCCCATCGAGTTCGTCATTCATGATTAGAGTTCGTCATTCACCTGCTCGGCTATTTAGCTGCAGCATCTGAACGCACCTCGGTACTTTCAAGCTTTTCGATCTCGAGAGCAGAGCCCTCTGCGGGTCCTGTGAGATTTTGAGCCTTAACGAGACGCTCTGATCAACAACGACTTACTTAACACTTTCTTTAGGTTCCTGATGGAGGTTTGTCTGATTGTCAATGGCGTTTTATCTTCATCTGTTGGACAACCGCCTAAGCATCACTTCTTTTGAGATAATGACGTAAGTTTTTTAAGCCTGCTTGAACTTATTTGTTATCTTTGTTATTTGAAACCCGAAATAATAGATCTGGCTAAATTCTTAACAGATTTGACCTAAACCAATGTCTTGTCCCATACTTTGGACACCAATCACTTGCAGAAATCAAACAGATTTTTTGGTACGATAGAGATACTAATCTCTCTGTCGCACTGGACCCTAAACATTGGATAACTTGAAATTTTCTGATGGTCATTCATTAGAAAATAGCTCCCCTTTTTACTTTGGAAACGCTTATATATCGGAAAAAAGTTACGAAACTCCAAATTCCCGAATGTAAAATATTTTTCATTACATTCCATAGTTAGACGAAACAGAATTGTTTTTGTACGTCTCAGAAGAATAAAAAAAAAGAAGGGGGGCAACATAACAACTTAACGCTACGAAACGCCTGCCAATTCATAAGCCGAATGGCACGACGATTGTCGATGTCGATGTAAACTGTTTTGTCGACAATATGGATACCTAGATTTGCACGTGTTTCCAAAATCGAATTGCATTAGGATTTCAATATTGTTTTGTCTAATATAACCTTTTAACTCACAGAAAGACGATTGCGATAGTCTTGTCACGGTGAATAACGAGTATCATGGGTTAGTGGACAATTCGCATAGGCATTTCTGTGCGAATTTTTCAGATGTGTTTACACAATTAATTATAGAAAAGGTGCTTACATGATATATTGATCATTGGGTAAGAATTAATAAGAATGATTTTGCAGCTATACACGACACCGCAAGAAGTTCTGAGATGTTCCACGATGACTTGATTAAATTTGTAATGTAATGTTCCAATATTTATTTGTCAATTGAGAATTGAACACAGACTAATACTTTTATTAATATGTTATTATTTAATATATTTATTTAATCAAAGTGTAATGTAAAATAATAACATAATAAGTTCAGCTATTATTTAATTAATTTTGAATCTTAAAATATTCTTTGTATTTGTCCAGATGCCTTCTAAAGGTATTAATTGTTCCTCTCGTTTAATTCGATGCGAAGACGTATTATCAGTTCTCATCAAATCGAAATCTATTTTCAATGTTAAAATATTATAACATTGTCTATTCTTTACAATAAATGCTATTGTAGTAGTAGGTCTTACTGGTAAATTAATAATACTTTTTATCTTTATAATATGTAACAATCGTTTTGGTTTGCTATTTATGTTAAAATATTTATACTACATAATGACATATAATTAGGTATTGGATTACCCAAGTACGGGCAGGTACTACAAAGTAGTTTACCTAAATTCAGCTTACAAAAACTTCGATATGACATTAAATTTTTAATTTTTGCTGCCTACATTTCAGCTTTTATTCAAGTTTGTTTGCCTCTTAAAATACCTACCAGGTGATACCAGACACTTCTCACTCTTCACCCTGAACAAGGTGAAGAGCACAATGAAACGGTTTTACCTTTCCAATAAAACCAGCATTGTGCTCCGAGCCTTGTTCAGGGTGATTTCAATTGCTACCTGGTGAGAATCAATGACAAGAAAATGTCGATGTGTCGCTCTCAGCGGCTCTCAGCGGAAATTCGCGTCACTCGCCCCACCTGGCGGCAAACTTGGAAACTTTACAGGAAATAGGTCAAGAAATAGAGGAATTTAGTCATGCCAGCTACTAATTAAACGTGTTTTCAGTAAAATGTCAGCAATAGCTTCTCACTCTTCACCCTGAACAAGGCTCGGAGCACAATGCTGGTTTTATTGGAAAGGTAAAACCGTTTCATTGTATCAAAAGATTAATTTATTAAATGATGGCAAAAAAGGATAAATAAAGTACAAAAAAGGATAAATAAAGTAAAAAAAAAGGTTAAATTAACTACAAATATATGGTTTCCGTATATTTTGTAATTACTGAGATATAAATCCCTCAATTCGTCATTTTAAGTTGTAACGATGTTTTTCAAATTACAATGTTATCACAAAGAAACTACGGAACCTTACACTGCGTGGTCTGACAAGCCACGCACTTGCCTAGTTTATTTAATTGATCCGATGCTAATTAAGCCATGAACATAACTACTTTATTATTTTTAAAGTAATATAACTTATTATTTTTAAAGTAATTTAACTACATAACTAATTATTATTTTTTAATAAATTAATATTTATACAGCGTAAACCATTTCAATGGGCTTTCCGGGGGATATAATATAACTACCTATAAGATATAGCGAAAATGCTGAAAAGAGTAAAACTAAAATGCCCATATCAGATTTTTGAAAAAATTATTACCAAAAAACTATCCAGGAATAGAACCGTGTTATTTTGCAAAAAATATAGTATATAATTGTACCGTTCGATAGTGTTGCTGATAAAGTCAAATCCTGAAAGCCCATTAAAATGGTTCCCCTGTATATGTATGTAAATGTAATGTTCATCATTGATATTTCTTGGAAGTGATCATACCATTGTGTCAACAGCATCGAAAACTTGTTTGTATATGCCGAACTGGTAGTGCTTTAATCTTCTTCTTCGTGTAGTGGTGTGGCTCACCAAGTGTTCAGAGTTTTCAGGTCACACTAATGTCTCTAGGTTGACCTAACTGCAGCTACCAGAGATAACAACAGGGACCAACTACTTATCGTGCCTTCCAAAGCACAGAGGAACTCAGGATAGTGATGTTTTGCCACACAAATTATCGGTCACCCATCCAAGTAATGACCGCGCCAATTCTTAGCCGCCAATGAGCTCTTCAAACTTCTCTTTATTTGCATAGAAGGATTTCTCGGAGAAATAAGTCTAAGTGATGGAATCTATTTTTGGTAAATGCTGTGGTATTTTTTGATACTTAAATCCATTATGAACAGACACATAAGGGATGTTATTTTTATCTAATGCTGATTTACAAATAGAGCAAACGTTGAGTGTATCCACATTTTGTCCATTGCATTGGTTAATAATATGTTAATTATATTTCCAGATGTAGATGGTTTGTTCAAATCTATTTTAAACGTCGATCGGAAATTCAACTAGCATGTCCAAATTCATTATTTTTTAAGTAACCCTTAAAATATTCATGAGCTGATTTATGGTATTTAAATAGACTGTAGCTATTTGGAATGTCTGTTACGTTTGCTCTTGTTTGATACCTCTTCCATTTTGCTGCGATACTTCAACTTACATGCTGCATATCTCCCAAACTAGCTACACTTTGAGAATCTGTATTTATTTCTTCTATTGTTATAATTGGTTCAATATTTATTTCTCCATTTTTTAGAAATCTTCTTCTTTCCGCTTCACGTTGCTTCAATTTATCTCTATTTCGCTCCCTATACCTTCGCTGATATTCTCTTTTTTTTTCGAGAGATGTTATTTTTTCTTCATTGCTTACTTCCAATATATTTGTATTTGAGGAATTTGTTGGTTTGGCAATACTTTTGTCTTCATTACTTACATCTAATATGTTTGTTTTAAAAGTAGATGATCTGGCAATACTTTTAGATTGTTTTATACGTTTCCTCCTTTCCGCTTCTCGCTGTTTCAATTTTTCTCTGTTCTGCTCCCTGTATCGTTTCTGACATTCTTTTTTATTATTATTTACTCTAAAAAAAATAAAAACGATAATAAAAGTTAATAGAAAATTAGTATATTTTGGTACTATTACAGTAATTAATAAAATCTTACATAACATTGTGAATATCTCTTGTATTTAGTAGATCTTGATTATGTTCCATAATATTGACAATATATGGTGGCCACTGTGATGATTGTTGAGTCCTGAAATATTTATAATAAATATGTAATTAAAATATACCTACAGAAAATCAATGTGATTTTACAATCTAGTAAACTCAAGAATTTAGATAGTTATTTATTATTTATAATATATGAATCAAGGTCATAAATACAAATATCAATAATTATGAAAATTAAATACAAGTCCAACAATGATTAAAACTTAATTTGGTTGTTGATGTTCATATAAAAACAAATAAGAAAAGCATTGGTGTGCTTCCTATCAGCTGCAGTCTTTATTCGTCAGGAATTGTTTTAATGTATTGAATTAGAATCAAATTAAAGTAAATTTATTAATTTACTTTAATTTAATTTTTAATTTAATATAGTAAGAAATAAAAAAAAATGTAAATATTAAGCTACCAAGAGAGTAGACTAAACTATTACTATATTTTTGCAAAATACTTTAATCATAAAAATCATAAAAATAATTTACTTACTTATAACTTGATGCTGTGTCATAATGTGATCTTGCTTTCTCTGTAGGAGGCTGCATACTTTCACTTGCTAAATTATTGCTGTCAGACATATTTTATTGTTAAAAAAATATTTTTTTTACGTTAAACACAATGACATGTGTAACATATTTAACAACACTGTATACACTATAGATATGTGAGCTTAGCGTGACAATCTAAGTGATTGCTCACAATCGCTTGCGGCACTAGTAATGCGAATTACTTTTAAAGCTGTAGCAAATGTACAGAAACTATTCACATCTACTCCCTTATTTACAAAATATTATTTACACATGACTAAGTTATTAATTAGCGTTTATAAGTAAGGGGGCTAGTGGCCACTACAAGTTACTGAGTGTGATAGCAAATCTTACATCCCCTATACATGGCGCGACCCATGTCAAATAAACCAGACGTTTAAAATGTTTGATACCTAGTTTGCTTTGTTTCATTGATAGGTATAGGAAGGTATTATTTCAAGTTATATTTATCATGCTTTGTGTGACAAATTATGTTTGTTAAATTTGAACCACTTCCTCTGAACTTAGGAAGATTTTAGTATTGTTGTTATAGTGACATCCTACTAATATTATAAACGACATCAGAAATAATCTAAGAAAAGAAGGATGCACAGTAAAGTTTTATTTTACCCATTGGGTATGGAAAAATAAAAATATTAAGCAATACTAAAGTCTGCAGAGCAAGCAGTGTAACCTTTGGCAATGTAACTAAACCTTTGGACTACTTACTTGGGCTGGTCGGAGCCAGAATCTGTAGGGACTTCTTTATTCTGTTTCGTTTTAGTTTCCTTCACGGGGGCTGGCGTCGTTTCAATCTCTTTGCCTGAACATTATACAACTTTATAGTAACCACACAGTTTTAAACAAATTCCTTACTTTTGGAAATAGGGTAGAGAGGTAGAGATGATCATAAAAAAGTCCTTAAAACTATTTCATAATCAAGCGTGTGACTTACCAGCAGGTGTTGACGCCCTAGACTCTTCCCGTGCAGGTGTTGTAGAAGTAGACGTTGCAGCTGTTTCAGACTTGCGACCCTTTGCAGGAGCTGAAATTAATATATAAAAATGATACCAATCGCCGCCAATACCCAGGTTGGTCTCTGTAAGTCTAATCTAAGCCGATGGAGTTATACCGGACAGTCGAAAGCCTTCTGCAATTGTTACCCTGAGGAAACAGAGCAAACAAAACCACATCTGCTGGTATGTCCATCGTGTCTTACTCCCTGTACTCTGTAAAACCTTTATAAGGCTTCAAAAAGAAGATACCAATTGAACCTACTGATAACTGATTGACATTCTTTTTATTTGCTGTAAATGCAGTTTCACTACTACATTATCAAATAAAATAAATATGACATACTCAACATTCCATGTTGATAATGTTTTCAAATATGGAATTACATTGTATACATTGGCAAAGTTGGGTCTGTTGCGATTTAAAACAAAACAAAAGGTCAAATAAGGCATAAGACCAAAGGCCTAAGTGGCCGAATATGGTATAATACTAAAAAGCCAAATTACTGTTACTTACTCTTTTTGGTCTTGGTGGGTTGTGCAGTGTGCGCTCTCTGGACTTCTTTCTGTCGCTGAACGTTAGCCTCATTGTACTTTAGCACGCGACTCTCTGGTACCCATTCGTCCCAACTAAAATCATAAAAGCTCAGAATTTAACCAATTTTTTTTGGGAAATAGGTTATGTTTTTTTATTTACTTTTCGAAGTTTCTTTATGAAATGGACCAGGAAACTCACTTTTTATTCCACCCTGCGTAGTGAATTAAATAACGAACGTGTTTATCTTTGGTTACCGAACTTTTGAGACATTTTGCCTCGTAAATTAGCGGCCCATGAAAACATAGCACTTTTTCACCTGTAATTACAAAATGTATGTTACAAAACTAAACTAGAATGAAGGAAGTCGTTAATACTACGATTATGGGAGCATAAAACTATGGTTTTATTAGTTTTACACAGTAATTTTATAAAAATAACAACCTTCAGCAAACTTCAACTTGGGTGCCATTTTTTTGTTTACATTTAAAAACAAAATGGCTGCCGAAAATATCCACAGAAGAAAAAAAACCATTGATTCTCATTTTAGTCGATTATTTTAAACGATTCATGTCACATCACTTTTATTTTTAATCTGTGGTTCTCATTTTAATAGTGTTGCCACCTTTTGCATATTATCAAGTTAAAAAAAAATACCTTAGGTACGTTTTCTTAGGCAGTTTTTTCTTTCTATACCTAGTAAATTGTATAGTTTGGAGTAATTTAAAAAAAATCTACCAGGGTGAAGTTACGAGAATCAACCATACTGACAAATCCGGAACTTCATAATTAGTACAAGACTTACATCCGTTGACAATAACATTCCTCACATACAGCCATTTTTATATATAGTTATATAGTTTATTTTATACCAATATTGTGGCATTTGTGGCAACACTATGAAATTTGTTTGTTGGCGTTTATAGGAAATTTTCAATCGAAATCTGAATTTGGTATTTAGAACTGCTTTTCTGCTACTCAAAGTAGAATTTCTTTTTATTTGGACTGTAATATCCAAATATGAATCGCAGAAGAGCCCATGATGAGGAAGATGGATATGGTAAGAAAATATTCTATAATTAATTTTAAGGTTAGTTTTTTTCCACTTACTACGAAATTCAAACCATTTTATTATTTTGTAGAACGTCTACACCGAAAACGACGTCGTGTATCTGAGAACCAAGAGATCGAGGAT
This sequence comes from Idaea dimidiata, assembly GCA_949358125.1. Classification (NCBI taxonomy): domain Eukaryota; kingdom Metazoa; phylum Arthropoda; class Insecta; order Lepidoptera; family Geometridae; genus Idaea; species Idaea dimidiata. The sequence continues at coordinate 10,540,916 of OX442331.1, forward strand.
AGATTGGAGTCTCTAATTCTAAGAGTTGGTGAGAAAAGCAGCTCTAGTTTGGAGAGCAACCTCGAAGGACTGGCGAGTGTTTTGGAAGCCGATTTGAGCACATTCCGCGTTAAAATCCTACGAATTCTCACAGAATGTGCAATTCGCATGCCAGAAAAGTGTACTATATACGCCACACTCGTCGGATTACTAAACGCTAAGAACTACAACTTTGGTGGTGAATTTGTGGAGTATATTGTGAAAACTTTTAAAGATAATTTGAAATTGGGGAAGTGGAACGCCGCTCGATATTGCTTGAGGTTCATTTCCGACCTGGTAAACTGCCACGTACTTGCAGCATCTTCTTTACTGACATTACTTGAGACATTAGTAGATTGTGCTAATGAAGATGTAGTTCCCCAAGTTAGGCGGGACTGGTTCGTGTTTGCCGTGCTATCCACACTTCCTTGGGTCGGCCGAGAGTTGTATGAGAAGAAAGAATCTCAATTAGACCATCTACTGGTCACAATCGAGGTGTTCCTTAACAAGCGTAGTAAGAAACACTGGCCTGCTCTAAAAGTGTGGTCGGCAGACACCCCTCATTTACAAGAAGAGTACTTAGACTGCCTCTGGGCTCAGATAAAGAAGTTGAAGCAAGATAACTGGTCTGAGAAGCATATTCCTCGACCGTACCTTGCATTTGATTCGATTCTTTGTGAGGCTTTGCAACATACACTGCCAACAATACAGGTAAATATTTTACAACTAATTTTCTTCTGATAAGATTCCATTAAGAGACCATTGATGTTTAAATAGATTCTTACTTTTATAACAATATTTTCCAGCCTCCGCCCCACAATGACAGCGACATATACCCAATGCCTCGCGTCATTTTCCGCATGTTTGACTATACCGATTGCCCCGACGGTCCAGTGCTGCCCGGAGCTCATTCGATTGAAAGATTCCTCATCGAAGAACATCTACATAACATTCTTGAAGCCACACATTTAGAACGAAAGGAATGTGCCACACAACTCCTCTGTTTTCCTTACAAGGCTAAGATCCCCTTAGAGTACTGCATAGTAGAGGTCATATTTGCCGAGTTGTTTAATCTACCGAGGCCAAGGTATTTGGAGATCTGCTATGGATCAATTTTAATTGAACTGTGCAAGTTGCAACCTTCAACCATGCCTCAGGTGTTGGCTCAGGCAACAGAGATATTATTTATGAGGATTGATACGATGAATGTGGCTTGTTTTGATAGGTAAGGTATAATTTTACTTTTTTTACTAACTATATTTGTGACAAGCTTATCCAAACTTTAATTCTGGGAGAATTCCCTTAAAACCCTTCTTATAAATGACTAATGTATACTGCTCTGATCAAATAATTATTCTAAATTCAACAGTAGATAAATTCTAATTTCATAACTGTGTAAATATGATTTTAAATAATAATTACTAACTCATTTTCCAGATTTGTGAATTGGTTTTCATACCATCTAAGCAACTTTCAATATAGGTGGTCATGGGAGGACTGGGAATCATGCACTCAGTTGGACCCCGACCATCCCAAGCCTAGGTTTATCAGAGAAGTACTTGGGAAATGTCTCAGGCAAGTCAATATTATACATTTATTAGAAATTGAATTTTAACTTTTTGTTTCATGATTGTTCAGAGATAGATATAAATTGCTTTGAATATTATTAGTGGGAGATAAGGGATAATATTTGCCATATCTCCTAACAATAACTTGAACATTAACATGATTTCAGTACTGATTGGTCAGGTCTTGAATGAATCTAACAACATTTTTACAGGTTGTCATATCACCAAAGAATAAAAGACATAACTCCGGAAACATTTGCGTCATTCGTGCCTCTTAAACCGGAGCCAATCTACAAATACTCCATGGAAGGAGCAGGTAAAACAAACTAAATTTCTTATTAATAAAAATAATTTATTTTATTTTACAATCAACTCTCTTAAACTAACCTACATAGGAATATTTACACATAAATCGAAAAGAGATGATGTGAATTACAGTGTCAACCCTGGATTCTAAATGCCATTTTGTATGAGATGTCACTCTCTAAAATCCTCTCCCGATAATCGAGATCAAAAAATTGAATTACATATAAAAAAACGGAGTATTATTTTGTATTATCTAACAGAAGGAGAAATATCAGTCTAGTCCATGGCCATTAGTTCTAGAAAGCTGAAGGGGTGTTCGTGTATGTCGCGGTGTTCCGGGATATCTTCATGCCTTAGTGTTCGACTCTCTTTTTCGCTATTGTTCGAGTAATCGTCACTATTTTCGTCATTGTCATCATAAACAGCTTCGTCTTCTTGTCTATGGGTGCTCAGAGATTCGAGAAATGTTTCCAAGTCGTCTTCAGGGTGAACATAGACTTCGTGTTGCTCACTGCCCTCGTGTATTGGCTCTCTATAAGTCCGATTAGGTCTCACGTCCTCCGCAGTGAACCCAAATATTTCATCAAAAATATCAGAGCCTGCCGGTGCTTCGGTGGTGGAAGTTACTTCGTCCAAGTCGTTAGATAAAGTCGTTGCTTCGTCAGTTAGAGTGCTGTTATTCTTCTTCTTTTTACATTTAGTCTTGTTTTTACCAGTGGAGTAGGTTACTGAGATTTCTGTTACTGTCATCTGTTCGGGCTCGCCGAGTTCTTGAGCTTTGGATGCCTCTGTTGCCACGCTGAATATATACTCGCTGTGATCTTCGGTTTCTTCAGTATTTGCTTGCTGTTCTTTCATATCGTTGTACTGTACTTCGTCTGAATTACGTGGTGGGGATTCGACATTTGTTGCGTGTTCAGCTTTATTTCCTTGGCTGGGAGTTTGAGTCGATTCCAGTGGCTTAACAGCAATCTCGTTAAAATACGAGTCTGGTAACCGATCCCTGTGATCATCTTTATTCCGTTCTTCTTCTACGGTCTTCTGTGTCGAGGAAACGTATCCATGGAAATTCGATGCTTTTCTCCTAGATTGTTGTTGATACTTACTACCTAAAGGAATAACCATTTTTGTTCTGTCTACGTTTGGACTGTTACTCGTCGTACTCCATTTGTCGTGTTTAACTGAAGTACCTTTATGCATGACCATTGTTTGTCTGAAACGATTTTTGTTTCTGTCTGTAGTCAGAACTGTGGTTGTTGTCGTCGGTGCTAGAGTGGTTGTTGTTGTCGTTGTTCTGGTGGTAGCTCTCGTGGTCGTTGGCCGAGGGGTTGTTGTTATTATTGTTGTGGTGGCGTCTCTTAGATCTACAGTTGTCGATGTCGTGGTGAATGTATCGTTCTGCGTTTTAGGTTCCAAGTCTGTAGGTGAACCAGTTGGTGCAGAGCTTGCTTGTGGCGTTAAATCTGGCAGCGGTCTCTTCGAAAGCAGTTTGGGTCTAAGCGTCGTCGTCGTGCTGGTCGTTGCTGGGCTTGTCGTTGTAGATGTGATGCGCTTGTGCTTTTTGATTTTCTTGATTGGATTGGTTGTATTTTCTTTAAGTTCGGTGAACTTTGGCGGTGGGCGTGTTCTTTTTTTGGTCTTGGGAATGAACTCTGTAGTAGTTGTGGGCTCGGTCGTCGTCGATACTACTTCCTCCATTGTTGTAGTTTGCCACGTCGTCGACGGCTCAGTAGGACTTGCTACTGTTGTCGTTGTCGGTTCCGTCAATATATCCTCTATGTTAATATTGCTGAAGTTTAAGCTATCGGAAACCATTGGCGTGGTTTTATGCTGAGAAAAAATGTTATTTGCGCCTAAAATACTATTTGCCCACTGCATGGATTCTAAAGTAATTTTGTCCATAGGCGACAGGTTGGACTGGGCGGTTATTATATCGGGCGTGCTCGTAGTTGTTCGATGCGTTTTTTTTAATTCGTGTTTTTTCGTCGGTTTTGCTTTCGTGCGATTTTTGTTTGGATTATTTCCTTGATCACTATACTCTGTTGTGTTTCGATTTGCGTAGTTCATTGTGATCGGTCTGAATGAGTCGGTAAGCGGCTCCGGATCCGAAAACTGCGCGTCAAGCACCTGCGGACTTGGTCTGAAATCGATCGGCGGCGGCTTGGGCCTTAAGGGCTTAGTGTGATAGTGGGGAAGCTTAATAGGCGGCATCGGCTTGAAAGGCTTTTTCTCCATCGTCACAAAAACACCAGGTGGCGCGTTAAACACTGGCGGCCTTACATGCTCGGGAAAGTAGCTGACTTTGGTCGGCGGTTGTTTTTGCTTCGTATAAACCTTGTACGTAATTGTTTCGGTTTCCTTGGTCGTCGACTCCGCTGTAGTCGGTTGATTTGTGGTTTGGACTGTGGAATTAGTTTGTACGAACACTGGGGTTGGCAGCACTGCCGGTTTTGTCGTCTTCACCACGTTAGACGATAGATACTTGGTGTCAAGTGGATGAGAATATTTTGTATCAACCGGTGGTTGTGGTATTGGTGCCGGTGCAAAGTTCTGAGTATGAGGAGGTCGGTGAGGGTACTTGAACGACTGAGGCTTGTAACGATATGGTGGTACTTTCTTTTTGTGATATTGATCCGGGGGGCCCGCGTGCCCTACCTTTGACTGTTGTGTGGTTAGAGGCTGGTATGGTGCCTTATATCTCGGTTGATAATCATCATTAGCATCATCGTCGGAGAACAATGAGAAAAACAGTCTATCTAAACTTGAACCTTGGTACGCCTTTCTACTCTGATAATTCGGTACTGGATTTATATTTTTGTGGTACCAAATCGCCCTCTGTGGCCTCGGGATGTATTTCGGCAGTTCTGGGGGTCGGAATCTTGGTTCCTCCGTCGGGTTGGTCTCTCGCACCGTGAACGTTCTCACTGGATTATCGTACGGCTTCTTAATCTGTTTTTGTGTCTGCGATGTTACCGAAAAAGTGAGTTCATAATGATACTTTCCTGAAGAAGTTTCGGCATCTCTCTGCCTGACGCGCCTCACAGACCAAAAGGCTTTAACTCCTTCCATACATATTGCGTTGGTACACTTCGGTGTAGACGAATTATCTTCAGCGAAACGAAAGCCGTCCTTGTTTTCCAAAAGACGGCCCTTGGCCAGGATCGTGATATCGCCTAAAGCGGGCGCTTCCTCGGGGTTCAGCCTCTCGAACGGAGCTGCCTTGATCTTCTCCCATAGATTGTGATCGTCGACTTCTTTAGAGGCAGTGAATTCAGTTTTGGTATCTGGTGATATGACTGCTCCTTTCGCGATAAGTTGGTCGATCTTGTCACGGACGAGAGTGAGGTAGACGCTGTGCCGCAGCGCATCTTCCCAATAGTGTGCGGGGACGTGGGCGAGAGTAGCTGGCGGGTCTGTTGCGGTCATCTCATGTAACGCTCCTGCATGGCTCTCGCCTGACGATCCCTTCCATTCGTTTAGCGGTATCGGAGTCGGCCTGAAGTCGTCATTTGCCGCTCGGCTTCCTTCCCTGTGCCCCTGTAATGAGAAACAGACATTCAAGTATCTATATCTATATCTAAGTATCTATCTATAAGTAAGTAGCGTATCCATTAGCGACAACTGTCGATAAAAAATGTGGATATATCAGTATGCGTTTGAAAGTAAAACGGTCGTAGCGGGAAAGTGCGGCGGCGCGCGGCGACGTTTCGTGCGGCTATCGCGTGCCGCGCGCTCCAACCCTCCGGACCGTACAATTTCCAATCGAATAATTTCAATATAATTCACATTCGCAAACCATCTCTTCTTTCACTATGTGCGGAAAAAAAACTAAAAAGAATGCGTGACGATGTGATGACAATACAAATAAAGATATTTTGAAGAACTCAGCCATGGATACTGTATTCAAAATATAAATTTGTTAATGCATCCGACGATGTTTAATTTAAAATTGGGATAATTTCTCAATTCACTTAATAGTCTATTGTGTTATACAATTTTAATAATTCATAATCTTGGAATCTTGAGCAATTTCTTTGTTTCTCTTACAATAATAGACAAGGCGTTGGATTACGTTTATCTCTATTAATCCGTATTGTTTGATCTAGACATATTTGTTCATGTAGCGTGGTATCATTGAAAATACTTGATTTTAACTGCGTCAGACTTCATCAACCTAAGAATTTCAACTGCAGAAAACTTATTGGGAAAAGTTTACTGAACTCTTCTTTTTTATTAGTATTGATAGTTTATATCCGTGTATAATAACTTGAAATTGCTTGTCAAATCTTTATAATATAAGAAAATTAGAAAACATTGAGAATTCATAAAAAAAATAAAAGTTCATATTATATGCACAGGGAGTCCCAGATCTTGATATACAGCCAAATTTAGTTTCTTTAGATAGTAGAGTTATAAAAAGTAAAAAAAATACAACTCTAAATAGAACTTATTTTTTTCACTAAAAGCTAAGCTAATTATTGCTAAAAGCGTCACACAGCGCAAGATTAGTATTTTACTAAGACTATTTGTAATTTCATTAAAATTAACTAAATTGGTACTTAATATAAACAGAATTTTAATAGCAAACTGATATATGTTTCAAAAATTGGATGGAGCTTTTTGTAATTTCGCAACAATAAAATAAAAATAATGCCAAATGATTGAAAACTACCAATATTATCATTATCACATTGCTTTAAAACAATTATTTCGAAGTTGGATCCTTTTCAATTTTCATTGACGCGGATATCCTGTATACATTTTAAAGTTAATTTTTCACATGAGCTTGCTTGCTTGATGAATTAGGTAAATAAGGTGCGTAAAGTTTATTAACACCGCACATGATCGCTCCACTTTGTCTAGCGATGAGAAAAGTCTCGTGAATTGTCGATAGTACAATGGGTACAGAAACAAGGTCATTGTTTGGATCTGATGATTGTTGTTTAGTTGTAATTACTTGTTTAGATTACTATTGTGTGCCGGTGCCCGATTGATGTAATACTCGAAAGAGTTTTGTTTTGGAGTGTTTTTTTAGGAATGCTAATTTTTCTTGAAAATTTGTTTTAAGTGCAACAAAGAGCCATGTTAATTACATGTTTTAACCGTTTTAAAAATCATACTTATTGCTGTTTGGAGAAAATAATTAAAAATTAATGTATAGTTTATTTTAAATTAAACGTTAAACCGGAGCAACAGGACTCATAATGCTACATATTAATGTTCCGACTTTTTTCCGCTTATTTTATTATACCTAATTTACTAAATAGAAAATATTTACAAACTTGAAAATCATTAAAAACTTGAATCACAACATAAATTTTTTTAAAAAAAGTATATCGTAAACATTTCTTCAGATCTTAAAAAAAAACAGAAATCCTCAAAGTTTGTACACCCTATACTTGAAACGCAAACCGAGATAAAAATGTAATAATTTTATTAACGCCTGACGTTCCGATGTTTTTTCGGACCTCTTGTTCACGAACGATTCATATTTCCTGTCTATTTCTTCGTAATATGTATAGAGACCTAAGATAGAGGAGAACAGAACGTCACATTTCTAAATTTTAAATTTTTACCCAAACTGAATAAAACCATGTACTCAGACCGAAGATCGGTCCGACCGACCGTTGTATCGATTTTTTCATGTGTATGTTCCCTTTAGAATAAATATAAAAATTATGTACCTATTTTGTATCTTAAATACATACAGTAATTGAATCGAGTGTGTCTTGAAAGATTAAAGGTATTGCTATATATGTATCTGAATCAATTTTTGTTAAAAGAAAAGTGGAAAAGTGTCATCATTTTTGCCTACTCCTCTACAATATAGATATTTGAATACAAGTCATTTGATGCTCTAATAGAACAAGATACTCTGTTTATTTGTCGACTATTACAACATTACTAGACAATATTATGATAAACAGATGTTGTTTTTTTTTAAATATCATTTTGTTCACAAATATTGTTGTTTTCTTTTTAATGTAGACAAAACACACCACCGAGGCACTGCACACACAGTAGAGATTTATCAAATATAGCTGCGTCCCGAGGTTTCATCCGTGTAAGTCCCGACCCCGTAGGAATATCGGGAACAAAAGTAGCATATGTTACCCAGGAGGGTAATGTAGCTTTTAAAAAAAAATCCATTAAAAAAAGCCATTAGTTTCGGAGTCTATTCTATTCATTACAAACAAATAAACCTTTCCTCTCATTATTTTCATTTTTCTTCTTGAGTATAGATGAATCGATATATCTTACTTCTTACTAATATTATAAACGCGAAAATTTGTATGTATGTGAGTTTGTTACTAATTCACGCAAAAACTACTGAACCGATTGCGATGAAACTTGGAATATAGGTTTTTTTTTATTTTTATTTATTTATCATAATTACAACAAAAATTTATAACAAAAACATAACCAATAAATCACAGAGATTTGTCCGGTTATGTCATATCATAACGTTGAGTTCCGCAGACATCTATACTATAAATAATTAAACTAAAAACATTCAAAGGTAGCTGGATACCGGGAATAACACATAGGCTACTTTTTATTCCGATATTCCCGCGGGAACGAGACTAACGTGGTTGAAACCGCGAGGCGCAGCAAGTTATTTATAATACCATGATAGTAACTCACTATTATAAGGATACACAGGCTCAAGAATGTTGTTCTCATATTCACTGATTCACAATTGATCCCACTGTTTTTCTTGTGTTGCACTGTTTGTTTAGACACGTGCGTCTCTAATGCATTGTTGGTTAGACTGACGGACGATCGGTAGCTTCGTGCATCACCCCTGCTCAGCGGATGGTAGATACTACTTGTAAAGGGGAGTTGGCAAGTTAGTTTTCTTCCTAGAGAAATTAAAAGTTTTGTGTAATCTTACAGTTCGGATTGAATGGATGTCGCCCCTCATCGTTTTTCGAATCATGCGTTTTCTCTAATCAAATTTGAAGTCTTCAGGTTTAGAGTGAATTAATTTTGTCATGTATATCATATAGATCGAACATGCTTTTTTACATGAGGAAGTATATAGCATTTGGTCGGTGCAGATGAAAGTCTTGCCTCTAGAATAAGAATAAGAATAATTTATTGTTCAAACTATGTAGGTACATTGGTCTTTTATATGTACTATATTAGTGCACAGTCTACTCATTTCGAGCATACAATGCTACATCGGTGACCTCATCGTCGTTCCCCATATCGTAGCCACATACACGGGCTACAAGGTCCTTGCTCTTCTAAGTTCTGGGATTTAAAAAGCTTTTAACCGTCTTGTTTTATCATAAACTAGCTACGCCGCGCGGTTTCACCCTCGTTAAGATTTATCACAATCGATCCAGCATTTTTATACCTTCTCCTGATCATCACAAACATAACACAAAAAGAAATATCGAAATCCAGCCGGTCCAGCCGTTCAAACGTGATGCTGTGACCACGCGAAATAGGCATTTATTTTTATAAATAAGAAGACTTAATATACTGTTAGTAATAGATTTTCGTAAGAATCGAAAATGAAATATAATTCAAATTGTACTCATTTTCTAGTTCTTTACGAGAGCTAGATGTTTTCCTTAAAGAGCATTGATAAAATGCATTTTATAAGAAAAGCAAAGTGGTTTATAGCTGGAAAAATGACTTAAATTTCAACATCGCGAATTTAGACGAGAATCTTTAAAATAAAATTACAAACATAAACACAATTTTCAAGACTTTCTTAGATAATAATCATATAAAAAATATGGCTATTTAATAATCAGAATGCTTACTAAATTACTAGTTTTCAATTCATATTGTAAAATGAATTACAACATAACAACAATGTGAAAGCATGTTCGAATGTTTGTTCATCACGCTTAAACGATCGGGGAGAATTTTCATGAAAATAAATTGTGCTGTATTTTTTAACAGTGATTGACAGTTCCGCTGTAAAGAGCGTTGAAATCGTAGAATTCATAATCTGTTTTGTTATCTGGTCTGTTTTCTAAACCTTATTGAAAACTGAATGCCTTTGTTCTGTAAGGGATCGGCAGAGATAGAGTTTTTAAATTATCAATTTATCAGATTGTTTACTACTAATGTAAATAAACAATGGTGCGCGGTGGGGTGGGATCCGAAATCATACTCTAAATAAAGCAGAACTTTAAGATTTAATTAGTTTAAAATCTTACAACTGAAGCTAGAGATTAAAGTCCATAATTAAAACAAATAATTCTAATAATAGCGATTTAAAATCTACGCTACATTTTGCAGACTGTACATATGCCATTGTGCTTTCTTAAAATAAAAAAGGATATTTCGTAACCGTACATAACTTTAATTTCCTTCCATACACAGTTATCGTTATAAAAATTGCGTAGCTTCCGCTATTGTCCAGTAATCACTGTGAAGCGTTGATCACCTGCATTAGACAGACTTTATCTTCAAGTTTTATCTAAACGATTTGTACATACCTATAGTAGGTACGAGTACTTACTATACGGAGATTACCTACATGTCATAAACTATATGTATGCACTTATACACACACAGTATATGGGCAGTTTTTTAATAGGACAAATAGTAATAGATTTTCCGCAAAGTTCAATAGCATGTGAAGTAATTGGCCATTATCCAATTATTATTGCATCGATAAAAAATGTATAAGTTATGTGATTAAATAATTACTGGTATATTCGTTTTAAAGAAACGACTACTTTCCTGTATTTATAGTAGCCGCCATACATAACTGCCTACTTCAATATTTGCTCGATGTAATATTTTGTCCAACTTGTAACTGAGCTTTTCCTGTAGTCCTAGTTTCATGATTTATCTGAAAAGTTGTAAACAAACTATGATTTAAAGGTAACGGACTTACCCTAAATCATACTTGTGATCCTCTCCATACCGAGCTTGCCTGGAAGAGCCCGCTCTTAGTGGTATGGCCGCCTAATGTACCACTCTAGATTTTTTATTTTAGATTTTTTTTAGATATTTTATTTTATATTTGGTGAGTATAAATAAAGCGATATATCTATTTTTTAACACGTTTTCTCTTGGCTACGCGACGTCAAAGTTCTGACCACGCTAGTCTATTATACCTCTCCTTGACACACAAACTTCTAATATATATAAAATAAGTTAGGATCCATAAGGGATCCATTAAACCTCTGAAATAACTGCTATATCGTCTATATTGGTGAAGTTTTCTTCCTAGCACTGCGCCCGCGCTGCAGTCGGATTTCCCCGATCGCGTGTCTACTTTCCATCTCGTGGATAGTTTTTGTAGCGGTCGCACGCGGAACGCGACTGTCGTGTGTGGTATGCTCTATAGTACCCAGAGAGGATACTGTCAAAATGTCTAACTCATCAATTAATTAAATAACATTAAGGTATACCGGGAATTTTTTGTTTGTTTTATTTATTTGAATAATTAATAGAACAAAATTTAAAGGAAAAATTCATCTTCAAAAATTCACTTGCGACGAGATTTGAACTCTGCGTCAGTACCGCAGCGCCTTAACCAACTAGGCGATTTAAATTCCTAAAATCTTGAGTTTTTTTTTTAAATCCTACCAAAAATTTAAGTGCTTATTTCATGTAGGCACACAAAAATCATTGCGTGGTTTAGAGGTGTGGATTCAGCAGACGTGGAAAGGGACTAAGATCCGTATTCACGACGACTCTATGGGTGGTTTAATGCTTTGTGTTGTGAGTGATATGATAATCAACGTCAACGAAAATGACCAAAGCTTCGTCAAAGCAAAGGGTCATTTATGAATACGGTTGCTATTTGTATGCAGTGCCCTCTTCGACTAACTAATATTCATTATATCATTAGAACCAATAATTCCACCCACAATAAACTCTATCGAACAGTAATAAAACTTACTTTGGATTATTTACTGAACAGTGATTTATTGGTGACAAAAACGAACGTATCCTGATTGTGTTTCCAAATAGATTGGAAATTAATACATTTCCATTTTACATTCTGCTGTCTCACGAGATCATTCACAGACTTTCTCTGATTATGCGTCCTTCTTTGCTGTAATTTCGATGTTGTAAAACATTTTATAATTATGAAAATTTAGCATACCTACTTAACTTCGCTAAGGATTTCAAAGTGTGTTCGAATGAAAAAAATAAGTTTAATTTCATATCAACAACCCGAAAACAGAAGAAAAAACTTGAATGAACCCATTGATCTCAACCTAACCTGTGTACTTTTGTGTCTGCACTATAAAAATTGCCTAATATGCCTAGTGTGCCTGTACTCAAGATAAAGATTAAATACTTTGTTTAAATGTGGTAATATGGCGCAAGTTGTATTGTTCCGAACGGGCGCAGTCTACTATCATAGTTGGATCTAAATTAAATTCCACACTGATAAATGATCGCTGTATGCTAATTGAGTTTTTCTCGAACCGAATATATGTGCAGGGTTCTTAATACAATTTAGAAAATGTTATGTATGTGTGCGTACACGCACACGTTGCCATATCGTACATGTCAATAAATCAGTGTGAATCTAAGCCTCGCTCGTTTCACTCGTTCCCCTGTCTCGTATATATCATTGGCGACGAGTACCCACTTATTGCAATTAAAATGGCTCATTTTGGGAATCTGAACAATTTCGACCACAATCAGCAAAACTGGAGCACTTATCGTAGTCAATTGAAGCAATATTATATTGCAAATGACATAAACGATACAACGGATACGACAGGCGTGAAGAGGAAAGCGATTTTTTTGAGCGCACTCGCTGAGGGTACTTTTAAGTTAACGGCCGATATACTTTTGCCGAAAAAATTGGAAGAAGTGCCCTACAAAGATATTTTGTCGTCGTTAGATCGACATTTTACACCCAAGCGTGTCGGATTTAGTGAGCGTCATCATTTTTACACGGCGGTGCAACAACCGGATGAAACTCACTCGCAATGGGCGGCGCGACTACGTGGCCTAACGGCTTTCTGCGGGTTCCTGAATATAGAAGAAACACTCCGTGATAGGTTTATTATAGGAATGCGATCAGGGCCCGAAAAAGAGAAGCTTTATTCGCAGGACCTAACCAGCCTTACTCTGAGTCAGATCGTGGAGCAAGCGGAGAACGCGAGCTGCGCACGGTCCGCCGCCGCAGCCGCGGCCGGCGCGGGCGCAAACATCGAGGGTCAGATCTTCAAGATAACGAAGAACAGTAGGAGTGTTGGAGCCAGCAGCAGGCGTGAAAAATGTAGCGTGTGTGGTTATACGAATCACAAGTCGTCGGAGTGCAGATTTACTAACTATAGGTGTAAAAAATGTCACGTAAAAGGACATTTGCGTAAAATGTGCACGAAAGTGAATTACGTAGATGTGGGCGGTGACGAAAGTGAGGGTGACGACGATGGTAAGCTGTTTTTTATCCGATCTGTTAGGGGTGAACCGATGGTAGAAACTGTTATTATCGATAATGTTTCCTTGAAATTTGAAGTGGACAGTGGATCCGCTGTAACCGTAATATCAGAGAAATATTATTTGTCCCATTTCAAAAGTGTGCCGTTATCAGTCACCACAAAACGGTTGATGTCATATAATGGGAAACCCATTATATGTCTAGGTACCGTTTGTTTACCAATGTCATACAAAGACCAAACACACGAAATAACTTTATATGTGGTTCGAGATGGTGGCCCGCCACTCTTAGGTAGGGATTTCATATCACAATTCAAATTACAGCTGATCTCCGTCAACTATTGTAAAGATAATGACACCTTAGTGAAGGATTTACAGGTAAAATATCCTACATTATTCTCAGATAAATTAGGTAAATTTAACAAGTATGAGATTAAGTTAGCCGTTAGGGATGATACAAAACCTATTTTTTACAAAGCGCGACCGGTAGCCTTTGCTTTACGCGAAAAAGTCGCTAGTGAAATAAGTAGGTTACAACAGTTAGGTATACTACAACCAGTCGAACATTCCGAGTATGCGTCACCGGTAGTGCCCGTGTTAAAGAAAAATGGGTCGGTAAGACTATGCGCCGATTACTCAGTGACCTTGAATAAACATTTGGTCATTGAACAGTATCCGCTACCTACCATTAACGAGTTATTTTCTAGATTGCATGGGGGCCAACAGTTTACAAAACTCGACTTGTCAATGGCATATAATCAACTTTGCTTAACCAACGAATCGCAGGCCTTAACATGCATTAATACTCATCGTGGTCTATACAAATACACTCGTCTAGTGTTTGGTTTAGCTAGCGCGCCAGCAATTTTTCAACGCGCCATGGAAGGAGTACTGACTGGCATAGACGGAGTATTATGTATGCTGGACGATATTTTAATAACTGGTAAAAATAGGGAAGAACACTTAGAAAGATTATATTTAGTGTTAAATAGGTTACAGGAAGCCGGACTAACATTGCAAACAGAAAAATGCGACTTTTTCAAAAATGAAATATCTTATTTAGGGTATATTATTTCAAAGGACGGTTTAAAAAAGTCGCCTGAAAAAATAAAAGCCATGGTAGAAGCACCCGTTCCAAAAAATGTAGCACAGTTGCAATCGTTTTTAGGTTTTATTAATTACTATAGGTGTTTCGTACCGAACATTTCCTCAATACTAAGTCCGCTATACGAGTTACTAAAAAAAAACTGTAAATGGAACTGGTCGGATGATCAAAATAAGGCATTCAATCGAGTCAAAGAAATAATGACGTCAGACCAAGTATTAGCTCACTACAATCAAAACGCTAAAATTATCTTGACCGTCGATGCGGCCGCCGGAGGGTTAGGAGCAATAATTTCGCAAGTAGATTCAGACGGAGTTGAAAGGCCAATTTCATACGCATCGCGTACGTTAAACACCGCCGAAAAACGATACGCACAAATACAGAAGGAAGCGACAGCTATAGTTTACGGGGTGCGACGTTTCCATCAGTATTTTTACGGAAGATCAGAACCGTTCATATTACGAACGGATCATAAACCGTTACTGGCGATTTTCGGGCCACATAAGGGTATACCAGAAATGTCCGCTAACAGATTACAAAGATACGCTATTTTCTTAAGTAGTTATAACTATAAGATAGAATACGTCCGTAGCTCTGATAATAGTGCAGATTTTTTATCTCGGGCACCGTCGAGCGGCGGCGAATCTTCGCTACCGTGCGCGCGGGCCGCCATTCCGTGCACATGTACCGAACAACGCTGTCAACAGAGTGAGATAGCATGCGACCGGGCTACGTACGTGTGTTTTGTAGTAGACGGTAGTTTACCGATAACAGTAGAACAATTACGTGAAGAAACAAAGCGCGATACTATTTTAAAACAAGTAATTGAATATATTTTAAACGGGTGGCCACCGAAGGCAATCGATATTCGGTTAAAACCCTATCATCTTTGTCGAGTACAGTTATCTTACGAGAACGGTTGTGTGATGAGAAGACATAAAGTGGTCATACCGGAATGTTTCCAGCAAACTGTGCTAAAGGAGTTACACTCATCACATTTAGGAATAGTCAAAACTAAGGCCGAAGCTAGATCTAGGTTTTGGTTTCCGGGAATCGATCAGCGTTTAGAGAACTTAATAGGTTCGTGCGATATATGTGTACAGCTGCAACCATCACCGGCCCGCGTTCCGCTGGCCCATTGGGAATATCCACCGACTCCTTTTTACAGAGTGCACATCGATTTCTTCGGACCGATAAAAGGTAAGTCATATTTAGTAGTAGTTGATGCGCATACGAAATGGGTAGAAATTTATAACATGAATACAAATACTACCACCGTAGCGGTGATAACAAAACTATGCGACTTCATGTCGAGATTCGGTATACCCAACACCTTGGTGAGTGATAACGGCACAGCTTTCTGCTCACAGGAGTTTGAATCATTTTGTTTATCTAACGGTATATCGCACATTACTTCACCAGTATATAATCCAGCAAGTAATGGTCAGGTCGAAATAATAGTCAAAGTGATAAAAAAGGGACTAAAATCATGTTTCATGATGAAATTAAATGAAATAAATATTAATATTAAATTACAAGAATATTTGCTTAATTATCGTAATTCGGTACATACCAGCACCGGTTTGTCACCTGCCGAAATGGTTTTTGGGCGTAAATTGCGATCGCGATTAGATATATTAAATCCAGAACCACCATCACCCTCGTCACCAGCCATATCTAACCTCATTAAAACTAAACAGTGTTTACAAAATGAGAACCACTCAAAAAATAAAACAAAACAAATTAATATTAATGAACAAGTTTATTATAAAAAATATACAAACAAAAATACTTATCAATGGTGTAAAGGAAAAATTATAAAAAGATTAGGCAGAGTACTGTTCGAAGTCCAGGACAATATTAGCTTAGAATGTATTAAAAGGCACATAAATCAAATAAAAACAAACAAAGAGACAATAAGCACAGACGAAAGACATAACAACAAAAACTTACCTCCACCGTCGCCTCCGCATACGCTACCAACGTTCACGCCGACGCCGCCACAGATCACGCCGCCGCAGAGCACGCCGCCACAGATCACGCCGCCACAGATCACGCCGACACAGATCACGCCGCCACAGATCACGCCGCCGCAGATCACGCCGCCACCGAGCTCGCCGCCGCCGATCATTCCGCCGCCGACGTTATTGCCCGTGACATCAAACGTTCCGCAACAACTAGAAACTACGCCACTCACCTCGGCTTCAACGGAATCCGAGTCTTCAGCGCCCCGAGCACATCGCAGGGTGGAAATATATAAACCGGCCGACTCACAACTAACAGGGGAGGGAGAAGATGAGAGTGCACAGAAAGATGACGAATCGATAGCACCTCACTCAGAGGAGGACGACGAGTTTCAGGAAACCATAGACCACCCTGAGCCGAGTGACCAGCAGGACGCGACTGTAGATGGTTCTACTCCTAGCTCATGGTTACGAGTACCATACCCTTTGCGCAATCGTCCTAAAATAGACTTTAAAAAGTATTTTTAGATAGGGTGTATTATTTGTGTAAATTCTTTATAATTAGGATTATTGTATAATAGGGGAGGATTGTTATGTATGTGTGCGTACACGCACACGTTGCCATATCGTACATGTCAATAAATCAGTGTGAATCTAAGCCTCGCTCGTTTCACTCGTTCCCCTGTCTCGTATATATCAGAAAATGAAAGGAATGTAAAAATAACGAGCAGAACTGAACAACAGTCTTCACTTCATTGAATTGTACGAAAATAATTGAAATTTGTCGTTGATAGATTTTTCTTTGGGTTTCGCGATGTCGACTTTAAATTTTAAAATAAAAACAGAAAGAAAACCACAAAATAACGTCTAAGTACATTCAGCGCTAACGATTTATTGATTGATTAATTGATTTTTGCAACACACCAAAAATAAAGAACATACAGTAAAAAGAAAAATGAAACACTTTATTTATCCGGGTTAATCGCGTTTTTATTCATTGTTCCAAACGAACCGTGCTTTCGTTTATCAAGGTTGGTCAACCTTGATAAAGCCAAGAAACAATGAATAAAAACGCGATTAACCCGGATAAATAAAGTGTTTTATTATGCCAAATTGCGAAAACCATAGAAGAAATTAGAAAAATGAAAATAAAAAACTTAAAACTAGGTAACACAACGGGCGGCCTTATCGCTTAATAGCGATCTCTTCCAGGCAACATATCTGTTCTAGACGACTTATTTTGTCATCTGAAGTTGGGCAGATAAACTACAATATGGATCCAGCCAGTAAAACTGCCCGACTTCAGATGACAAAACAAATAAGTCGTTGGCGCTTTATGTAGATGTTATTTTGTTCTTTTTTTCTCAATTTTTTTTATAGTCGTTTTTTTAATTATTATTTTTTTTAATGTCAATCTTTGGTTTGTACCTATACCTACTTTCGACTGCCACTAAAAATCAACAAAATTGTAACCGTAATTTTAATTATTAAGGAGTTTGAACGCAATTACACCCGGTAAATAAAGTGTTTTATTATGCAAAATCGCGAAACCATAGAAGAAATTATATTGAAGAGTTTCCTGATAAGAAGGTGGTTCCAAGTGCTCCATCAATCTGTAGGTACCTAGTTCTTTAGGGGCCGAATCTTTTTGGTAAAAAGTCCATAATTGAGTAATTTACTGCATTCTGGTATGCTATTCTGACCATCATTTTAAAGATAAGTACTCATCAGATTTTTCCTTCTATCTTTTACGAAAAGGGGCCTATTATAAATTAATAATTACTATAATAAGGGGCATATTTAGGGGTCTATTCTTTTTGGTGGACTTCAACCTAAAATAATAGGCCCCGAAAGAACTAAGTACTGATTGATGGAGTACCTGAAACGACCTTCTCATCAGAAAACTCCAAATTACTGTTACAATTTTGTTGATTTTTAGTGGCAGTGAAAAGTAGGTACCTTCAATAATAACAGTAGTAGCGGTTTTCAGTAACATTTTTACTGAAAACCGCATCCAAATCGGTCAAGCCGTTTTAACGATGATTAAACCAACTTAAAACAAGGGCGTCTTGTCGGGCCATGCGCTGTATAGGGTTTCGTAGTAATAACAGGGATTGCAATCTGGAAAAGTCGTTACAATTATCTAGTACGAGTATGTAATATCCAACGGAACTTGTTCGATATTTTACTTTTTATATTTCGGTGTAACTTACTCTTACTTAGGTAGTCGATTGTTAATCTTTGGTTTTGGAAATTCATAATAGTATTATCATTTATGTGGAAGTTAATAAAGTCCTGTCGTTTTATCTGTCGTCGACTAGACAAGATCGACGAGTGCAGCTATGTCAATTAGCTCCGTTCTGAAAAAGGCCATCTTCAATACTTATTATACCTCGTATATTTCAGCGTCTCTCCCCGGCACGGAGGCGGCCCATCAGCTGGTAGTCTGTGTCCGCAACAAGTGTACTCCCGAAGAAGCCCTGAACGTGCTCCGAGAGTTGCCCAACCCGCTCCGTGAGGGTGAACAGGTGGGTCTTCTTCTTTAATATGGCTTTTCCATTCGTACATTTGCCAGTGTCAAGTACTACTAATATTTGCAATTATTTGCATCGAAAAAGTCAAGTCGAGAGAATCATTGTAAAAAGGGGGTCATTTTTTACAATTTTTGTTCACGGAGCTTTGGAGACAACGCTAAAGTCCATGTTTTGCTCCGATTTTCACTTTTATATACACTTGTACACCTTTACGAAACTAAATTTATTAATACGCCCCCTAAATTAAACAATTTACACGCTTTTGAACTAGGTTTTACAAAAATGAAAATTTAGCAACACAAATCCTCAACGCGTTCCCGCCAAAACTCCCCAGTTTAGTTAGACAAAGAAAGGACCCACTCCTTTTTTTGTCTAACTAAACAATCTTTATAGAGCTTAAAACAGGCAATAGAACTTCAAAAATAAACAAAAAAATACTCTTTCCCTATTCTTTTCAGTGAGTGTGCTTCATCAATCATCATAGATCAAACACTCACCTATAAGAAAGTAAATGGCTTCATTTTGATACAGTAATCATAAGAATCGACTGATTGTCCCCAGACGGCACCACACGCGGCGATCGCCGCCCCACACAACCCGCTCAAGATCGACGTATTTGTGCAGACGTTGCTTAACCTCGGCAGTAAGAGCATATCACACAGTTTTGCAGCCATATCCAAGTTTCACTATGTTTTTAAGGTAAGCGTCTTTTAATAACTGAAGATAATCCGCCGACCAAAGTCGTAATATATCGTCTTTCTTTCAGAAAACGAACTGTGGATATAATTTATGTTAATATTAGCAGCGCCCCGCGTTTTCACCCGCGTAAGTTCCAATCCCTCGGGAATGTGTTATTCCAGGTTCCTAGCTACCTATATTCCAAGTTTCATCGCAATCGGTTCAGTAGCTTTTGCGTGAAAGAGTAACAAAGTCACATACATACAAACATACAATCTTTCATGTTTATAATATTAGTAAGATGTTTATGGTCCCACATACGCTCAAAGTACGCCTATCAGTTAGTTACATACATAAATAATAAATAAATAAATAATAACGTTTGCCCGGCTTTAGCTGTCGGCGCAATGTTTACAGGTCCTTGAATCACAGAGAAATCTCCCCGATTCGTTTTTTCGTCTCATAGTCATCACCCGCATAAGTCCCTAACCCTATACAAAAATTCTTTGTGATGCCTACATCATGTAAAGAAACTCTCCAAATTTCAGCCCTTTACTATCAGCGGTTTAGCGTGGATTCATCGGTTAGGA
Source organism: Idaea dimidiata (assembly GCA_949358125.1). Taxonomy (NCBI): domain Eukaryota; kingdom Metazoa; phylum Arthropoda; class Insecta; order Lepidoptera; family Geometridae; genus Idaea; species Idaea dimidiata. The sequence goes on from OX442331.1 coordinate 10,561,061, forward strand.
CAAAGCCTGTTATAAATAAAATAGCCTAAGTTCCATAACCTTGCAGATATTAGCAGAATCAGAGGAGGCCCAAATGTGCATTCTCCGCAATGTGTGGGAACTATGGCAGCGTCACCCGCAAATGGTCTGCGTTTTAGTCGACAAGATGCTAAAGACGCAAGTCGTGGAATGCAGCGCAGTGGCCACTTGGCTCTTCTCCAAGGAAATGGCTGCATTCTTTACCCACGGCTACCTGTGGGAGTTACTGCATCTTACCATAGACAAGATGAACAAACACGTCTCCAAACTTAGCGGGGAGTTACAAGAAGCTAGGGAGGCTTTGGCTCGGGCTGATTCAAGCAGTTCTGATTCTGAAGACGAGAATAATACCAAGAAGAAGAAGGATCAGGACAAACCTACTGAGGAGGTATGTCTTCGCTGTTAATCTAACCCACAGTTTCTTCATCAATAGTAAAAGTCGGAGTAAAAGCTTGAGTAACGCCTTGAAGCAAAATTTTCTATTGTAAATCCAAACATTAAGAAGGCAATTAACCTTTGCAAAGTGTTTACTTATGAGTGGTAAAGAACCCCTGTTCTAAATTTATTTTTTTGCCCGGTGCTTTTCATTGAGATGAAGTAGTGGGATTGAGATGAATAAGACATGGCTGTGACTGTGTTAGAGAACAGTTCCTCCATCTCTTAGCTATATTTCTTCTTTCTGTTCCTCTTTGACTAATAGTCTAAAAACGTTTTCAAATTGCAATTTCAAAAACATAATAATAGTAAAGCATTCACGTGATACCATCACATTGTTTTTATCCATAGATTTCTTAGGAGTTCTATCCGATCGGGCGGTTGTCCTTGGCTGCATTTTATACTAATCGCCGACCCTATTCCCTTACTTATAAAATATTATTTACACCTGACTATGTTATGTGACGTTTGTCTCTATGCAGCGCATTAATTAGCGCTAATAAGTAAGGGGGTTAGTGTCCACTTCATAGTTTGCGAGTAAAATTGTTATTGAAGAGGGCTTGAAGAGTGTTGACTTCGGCTCCGCGCAAGCCTTCCAAAGGTCCGGAACTCCATACCGGCTATGCTCCATGATACTGGACGTAAAGTGTTGTACAAATGGTCGACAGGCAGTAGAGCGCATGGAAGAGCGGCTGGAAGCGGCCCACATGGACCAGAAGCGGCTGTTCCTGATCGTGTTCCAACGGTTCATCATGATCCTCTCGGAGCACCTGGTGCGGTGTGACACCGACGCGAGAGACCCCGACACACACTGGTACCGCGCCACTGTAGCGCGGCTCCGGCATGTGTTCCTTGCGGTAAGTACCGCAACCATCATGATCCTATCAGAGCACCTGGTGCGGTATGATACCGTTACAAGAGTCCCCGACACGCACTGGTAACGCGCCAAAGTAGCGCGGCTGGGGCATTGTGTTCCCTGCGGTAAACATCGAGGGCAAACAACCATGCAGTTAAAGGGACTTACAGAAACGTGGAGGACTTACACCACTTATGTACATGACTGTCCCTAGCCTCAAATGGTGACTTTAAAGCTGCCTTCGAGAAGACCCAATATTTTGCGAATTCTATTTGCCCTTCACCCCGCTATCTCTGTTTAATCACATTACCTGGAAAACTTGACTCTTAACTAATAAAGATTCAATTACAGTTCAGTGGTAAATTTGTAAACAATTTTAGACTTAAGAATTCTCCAAAATTAACATTTTGGGCAATTATAATACTTGAATCAGAACGAAGGTCGGTGAATTAAGTCGGCTCGAGAGGTTCGTCGCTGTACCTGGGTTAAAGAGCCCGCCACGGATATTTTGATGATAGCGGACTGGATGGTCAAATATAGACTTGCTTATTGCTGCTAACCTTTTGGATTCGGCTCCACGCACGCCTTCCAAAGGCTCCATAGCCCCGTGACACTGGACGTATAACAGGTAATAATGTCTTTGTGTTTGTTCCAGCACCACGAGCAGGTCCAGAAGTACAGCTCCACGCTGGAGACGCTGCTGTTCACGCAGGACCTGGACCCGCACATCCTGGACGTCTTCCACCAGTTCGTGGCGCTCACCGCGTAGATCTAGATAGATAGATACACGAGGAAGGTTTGTCTTGCAAATATTGCATTGTATCCGCGGACGAACTTGAATATTATAATGATGGTACATGCATTTTTTAGCAATGGAGTTGCTTTAGAATTGTTCGATACTGTTATTCCTCTGTCATTTTACATGAAGTATTAATTTTTCTACTCTTTGTATCTTGTCACTAATTAACAGCGTTTACAAACGGCGGCATATTTGCTGACATTGATAATCATCAATGTCAGCAAATGTCACAAAAGCTGTGTCCACGTATAGGGTCGCTTGTGAATACGGCTGTGACCGCACGGTTTCATACATAATTGGGCGGAAATAGAAGAAGATGTACGAAATTCTTCATACAAAGTGACAGAGGTATAGCCGAAATCTATATTTATTAAATAAGTAACTCATATTTCCTAAATTAACTCCATATTGACTCCCCGAAAAGGTGACAATGTGGCATTTATGATCTAATGCTTAACTTATAATAAGATTGGTTAGCAAATAAGCATTAATTTTATGTAAATAAAACGTAAACTACGTGTTTATTTCTTTTTTTCTTTCTGCATTACTTAGATAACTTACAGCCGTATACAGAAACGACACTTAAAATTTGATATGTACTTAATATAAAGTTAGTATGGATTTTGTTCGAGTTTGAGAATGTTTAAGCAGTGCTCTAATTATAAGCAGCGATTCTATATTCGGCCGTTAAAAACGTAAATAAAAGAACTATATCATAAGACTAGCCATCAGACTTTAATAAGCTTAAAATTAGTGAAAATCACTGTAAATATTTCAACAATTCCTCGACATCTGACTTTGATCCGAGGAAGCAAGGCGCGCGCTGATGGATCGACGTTGGCTGTATGTCCAGTATCGGAATCTTGCCGTTCGAAGCCACGCCGCCCGCTTCCGTCACTATGAATGACATTGGGTTGCATTCGTAGAGTAGACGAAGCTGAAAAAAAAAATAGATTAATACAATGCGGCGTTTCAGCGAGGGTAATATATATTCGGATTGTTCGAGCTAAAAGTTTTAGCGAACAACTTTTGTACTATGACTTTTGAAAATTCTAACTGTTTTTTCTAAATATTGCACAACATGTTTCCATAGTGGGAAATTAAGTTTCCCACTATGGAAAAATGTTGCCGCTCTTTTCATCGATATGTGATCGTGTGACCACCACCAGATGGCAAGTGTAAGCTGTAGCACGCTCAAATAAATGATAAAAAGACAACAGATGAACTAGTCTGGACCCGTATCCCTTAATGGCCGTACCAGACTGGACTACGTTTCTCAAATAGAATTTAATTAAAAACCTTTATTAGCTTACAACTCACGACACATTATCAGACATAATAAAAACAATAAGATAGGATAACACACTAAACACTTCATATCATCAAAATCTTCGCAATAACAAATAAATTTATTAATCTTTTAAAAATCAATACTAATTCAAGTTCGGCTCAGTGTTACAGCTCCCAAGTATCTTGCTTAACCATAAAAAACTATTACATACCAATGATTTTTCAAAAAATAACAATACACTGTTGTTTATATACAGTTATTACAACTTTATAACTAACGTTTTTAAAAAACTGCGTTTTAGTACTAACCACTTATCTATTAAAGCCACGATGGTATGATAACAAATGTTTATAATGCAATACTTTAAGTATCAATTGTAGATAACAGTTCTTTGACTTATTGGTCTTCTTATCTGTAAAGTACCCATCTGTATGTAAAAAGAACCATTTGTATAAAAATACCTCTTTATCGCTTCACTTTATTTATATTGCGTCATGATTCGAAAGCCAAAATCTCAGTGGAATCGTTTTGTTATAAATCCGAACCATTATCACAAAAAAATAAAGTTTGTTGTATGACTTAAACATTTACTTTATTCAGTTTTTAATATGTGTTGTTATAGCGGCAATAGAATATTTAAATACATCATCTGTGAAATTTTAACTGTGTAGCGATAGCTAACCATATAACGGCTCATGAGATACAGACGATTATTGACAGACGGTAAAGTCTTACAAAAAAGGTCCCGTATTTAGCTGAAGGAACTCGAAAATAACAGTAGCTAGGACATATTATAGGATTACCAAGGAGATTATGGTTACCCAACCCCCATATTCGTTACATTTTATGCAGGATAAACAAAGTTACAAATATAATTGTTGAAACAAAATAATTATGTCAATAAACAATCTATTTAGTATTTAATTATTAACCTAGCAACTAATTTATCACCACTAGTAAAGAAAGTTTAATAAGTTCTTAAACTTAAGGGAAAATATGTTTTATTATTCGAATGACCTTTGTATGTAAATAAACCATATTTCTAAATCGTTAGCTAGAAATAATTGGTTAGTCACTATTTATTAGGTGCCTAAATAAATTATAGCAAAAAAGCCAATAAAATTTCAGTGGAACTTTTTTTTAGATATTAATAATAATTGGAAAATTAATTAAAACTGTTAGTGGAAAAACAAAAATGCAAATTGTAAATTAATGAATTATTCCGGAAGGTATAATTAGTTAGTCACCTTTATTGCGACTTGCGAGAGATTACGAGACATTTATTATAAATAAACCCACCAATTTTTTACTCGCAAGGTAAAAGTCAAATACTAAACGAATTTGACAATAAAAACAAAATAGTTTTCTATTCTAAAGAATAATGCCTTAACAATGTTGTCTTGCCACTGGTAGCCTACTTGAGAAAATAACCATGTTTCTTTCAACATACGCATTCCAACTTCAAAAAGGGCTAGTTAAATAATTAATTGAACATCATCAAATTTTTAAGTTTTTTTAGTTTGGCAGCTGGTAGACCATTTCCAAGTTCTTCGATTCCAATAAACTTTGAAACTGAATGAAACCACTTACTTTTCCATTTGGTGCAGATTTAGTAGCGGGGTACATGAATATGCCCCCATACTTGATTGTTCTATGAACATCAGCTACCATGGATCCGACGTAGCGCGCGCCGTAAGCCTTGCCGCTTTTAGGACGCTTCTTGTCTTCTATGTACTGCTTTAGACCTGAATCCCATTCCGCGGCGTAACCTGTAATAAATTAAATAACCGTTAATAGAATAGGTATCAATACATAATATGTATGTATAATCATCAGCGCGCGATGAGGACGAGGCAAGACCTTTTGGAACTGATATACGAAGTGGAGTCGATGATAATTTAAGTTACATCATAATGCCATGACATGGGAGCATGACACTTTTTTTTTAAGTTTCGGCATGACCGGCTAGATAGATATGCACGTCTCATATTATGTCATGCATGACCAACTCGATTGCATTCTAACCAATAGAAACGTTTTTCAAAACTTTTCTATTGTTTGCAGTAGGTAATGTGTTTTATGGAATATTTAAGTGATTCTCAACATATCTGTTTTATTAAATGTGCGTGTATTATTTTAATTTTCTCACAATCAAAATAAAAGAAGTGTTTAGATCAGGTGAATATCACCCGTTTCACTCTCAAAAGCGTCAGAAATATCTCAATTGAAATAGGTGACATTCAGCCCTTGGCTAACAATCTACTATTCTATGTCCCTAGATAGAACGCCATCATAGGGGCTTATATTTACCTTCATTAATAGAATAGATATTCCCCTTCTCCGGTATCCTCATATTGGGATCAGTGAGGATGAACTCCCCGATGGAAGGATCGTACATAAATCCATTGACACCCTTGCCTCTCCCTAGAGACAGCACCATCATTGTGGCTGAACCGTACAGCGCATACCCAGCCGCTACCAGCTGGTTGCCAGGTTGCAGCGCGTCTGTTTCCACTGGTTCTGAGTTGGCGCTCTTTCTAAAATATAACAGTTAAAAAAGATGTTTCATAACCGTATCTCGGATTTAGAAAGAGTCAGCTAAAAGCACTAAGAACCGCATTCAAAAAGGAACGATTACTTATTGGCTCAGACATTAGTAATCTTGCTCAAGTCTCAGCGAAGGCGTGACTGTATTTTTTTTTACATAAGATAGACTTGCATTATTTTGATCTCACCTTACCTGATTGCATCGTTACAAACTGACAGATTTTACTTATCCAAAGTAGTTAGATAATATTTTATTTGATCAACAACAAAGTAATTAGGTACTCGTCTAAAAATACAGTTTCAGATAGGTATGTGACGAACTTTTAAAGTTTCTACAAATTAGTGGAGTGTCTACAAATTTTAAATATTTAAATCAAATCAAAAACGAGATGGACAAGTTTATTTGAATATCAAACTTATAGATTGAACGAACAGGCCTAATTAACTTGTTAGACCGATATATTTAAATCCCCCATCTAAGTCCCCCATCCCTTACGAATAGAATCAAGAATCAAGAATTTTTATTGTTTAAGTGATGTACATAATGATCTTAAATTAACATGCATATTTTGGATACAATCACTTACCCACTACAGGCATACAATAATTAAAATTAGGTTCAATAATCTATAGTAATTTTAAAAACTGATACAATTTATTACTTAATGAATAATCGTGTCTGTTTCTTCGTAGTACTCTTTAAGTAAAATAAGAAACTAGAAAAAAGACACAGCAAATACAGCTAAAATACTGCGATAACTATAGTAGGTATAGTTATTTCATCATTTTAACTATCTGTATATTGCGAATATCTTGGTTGAAAGTTTTGCCTCTGAATAGGGAACAAAATATCAACCGTATTGAATATGTTACTTATGTTGGACATATTGTAATAAACACCGTAAATATTAAACCCGGTAAATATTTACCGGGTTTACTTACGTTTTTATTTATTAACGGCATTGTTTCAGTTACCGACGTTTCGCTAACTTTACAGACAGCTTAGTCATGGTATCATGAATGTATTATGGTTAATTATCGTCTACCGTTAAACCCGGCAAATATTGTCATATTATTATAACAATGCAGAGAAAATATATTGTACTTATAATTAATATTGTTAGGTAGGTACCTGAATATAGCGAAAATAGATCCGACTGATACTAAGCAGTCAATATTCGAAGATCCATCAAGGGGGTCGAAACATACTATGTATTTCCCTCGCTTCTCTGTTTCCACCTGAAAACATATTATATAAAATACGATCAATAATTATTAAGTAACTTCTAAGTTTTAATGAATATTTCTGTTGTTGTTGTTCATTTGAAGTGAAACGGATCTTATTATCTTGGGTCATTGTATTGATTTTGACCTCGAATTATTAAATCACTATGCGAGGTATTAAACTTGCCTATAAAAATGTTAGTTTTAATTAATTAATATGTCATATAAATTTGATTTTTATTTTCATAGTGTTTCCTACACTTGTATGACTAATTATTGAAGAAATTGCGCGCACGATACGAACTATCGGGGTTGCAGGTTCAAGTCCTGTCGGTGCAATTTTTGGAAAGCATTTCTTCAAAATTCATATTATATTAGCTGTTGCTAAATCGGTTTAACCAAAACAAAAAATCAAAAGTAGCATATAACCTTCCTCGATAAATGGACTATCAAACACAAAAATAATTTTTCAAATCGGACTAGCAGTTCCTGAGATTAGCGCGCTCAAACAAACAATCAAACTCTTCAGCTTTATAATATTAGTATAGATAAAGTTAATTTAAAATGGGAGACAACCTACTTGTATAGCTGTAGGATTTTCTTCAGAGACGAGGAGGCATGTTGTGAAGGAAGATTTGAGCATGTTAATAAACAAATCATTGGAAAGAACATCGAGTTTCTTCACTTGCTCGCCTTGGACGTTCGTGTCGCCAGATATACCGTGTCTGTGGACAAAGAAAGGTAGAATAGTAGCGGTGTTGGTCTATTGGTAGATACCTAAACATTCATTGCGAAGGTCATGCGTTCGAATCCTGCCCGATCGTAGATCAATGTCTTTTTCTTTGAGAAAAAAAAATGTGTGGTCATTCTTACGCGGTAAAGAAAAACATCGTTTGAATTAGATCCTTAAGTATTGTCCTGTTCTTTCCTTTGGACATTGCTGAAATTGCTAGGTGCTGGACAAGCCTTAACCTAAAAAAATATTCCACCTAAAAATTATCTAACTCTTTTCATCACTTATAATTTACAAAAGTGAGAGAGGAGCATGTCATTTTAACTAAAATAGTTTTTAAATAAGATGGAACCTAACAATGTTACAATGACAAGTGCATCATAGGTATGATACTTACACAAATAGTTATAACTAAAGATTTTTATACAAGGTCGACTAAAAGGGGTATACAATTTACGTTATCTATACTGTGTAGGATTAGATACTCGGTGGTGATACAGTCAAGCCAACAAAAGTGTATAATACAGGAAATGTATGAAATCAGTAATTATATACAACTCCTAAGTTGTATGACTTAAGGAAATGTATGACACTTCCTGTAACATATAGGTGCAATGATTTCTAAAAGTAATTAACCTAATAAAAATGTAGGTACTGTAAAACTGTATTACCCACCAAGATCGGATTTTACGTTAACTTAATAGAAATATTTTCTTTTTGGCATTTGTTTCACAAACAGAGCAAGATTGTTCAAACACACTCACTCACTCACTTTGGGTACCAAATCAAAATTCTTAGGGTAGGTACTTCCGATTTGTGTGAGACGTCCGCAAATATTGATGCTAGAGGTATAGGGGTAGGTAAACCTTTTGAATAGAATTAGATTTAAAATGTTCTCCTTTTTTTACGTACGTACCTTCCTGTTTCCTTGTTTCCATCTTCCTTTTGCGATACTTTACTAAATAGAAATCTAACAATTTCTCAGAATTGATAAGACATTTTAGTTACAGAATCGTGGCGTCGTAATTAACGAATTCTATTTGCTTACTTAACTACAAAATAGCACATATTCAGATAAAAAGAGATAAATATACTAACAGTTTGGCGATGCCGGCTTTCCTGACAGCGGATTGTATGGCCTTCACCGCCGTTTGTATGGAATTCAGCAGCTGCGTTAGATCACCAGTTGCAGTCGGAGCTGTTCTCTGTTGCCCCAACACCCACCGGGTTAAAGTCATTGCGTTCACATCGAACGCGGGGCCTTGTTGAGTCATTTTACCGATTATTTCTAGTCTTATTTTATTTTAGGAGTGTGTTACCGAGTAAACGGCTGGCGTTCAACTGGTTGTGAATGTGTTTTTGACTGGAGGTGTGTCTCGGTTGCTCGACGCGTCTCGTTCGAAGGTCAGGCTAGTAGGTAGGTAGGTACATGTATAAATCTTATGTTATCATTGTTTTTAACATAGCGGTGATTGTGCGGTGATGATGCAACTTTTTCGATACAAAATATTCCAAAAAATATAGATAGAAATCTTTATTAAATATTATATCATTAGGTACGTAGGTAAGTACATTGCATAGGAAACAGAACGGACACAAATAAAAAAATATAATAATAAAAAAAACTGTAAATTTATTTGTACAAATGGGTGGCCCTTGCTAACAGCGATTTCTTTCGGTCACCTTTGGCAGGTGCTCATTTCTTGGACTGGAAAATTGACAAAAAATGTTGAACCGTTTTCGAGTAAAATCAAACGTAGGCCGCCCGCAGTAGGACCTATACCTTGTCCTAACGACTACTATCAGAGATAACTACTGCATAATAAATAAGTCATTATATTAACGTACCTTATTGTTTTTTACCACATAAATATTGATCGGTCACCCGTTCGAGTAATGACTGTGTCAAACGTCGCTTAACCTGCACCACCCTTCAAGAACAGCAGATGCAGTGATCCAGCTGTTATATTTATTATGAACTAGCTGCGCCTCGCGGTATCACCCGCGTAAGTCCCGTTCCCGCGGGAATTAAGGGATATAAAAGTAGCCTATGTGTTATTCCCGGTATCCAGCTACCTATATTCCAAGGTTCATAGCAATCGGTTCAGTAGTTATTGCGTGATTGAGTAACAAACACAGATACTTTCACCTTTATAATATTAGTAGAATTATTAATTACCTATACTTATTATTAACTAGCTAGGGATTTATATTATGAAAACACTAGCTGCACCCCGCGGATTCACCCAAGTATGTTCTGATTCCGTGGCATTATCCGGATAAAAAGTAACATACGACTATGTGTTCCAAGTCTCCAGCATTCTATATTCCAAATTTCATTTTTAATATGGTAAAGAAAGAATACTCATAATGATAAAACCATAACCCCTTTTTCCGTAGTCGTGTAAACTACAAATTGACTAAAAACAATCATGCCATGTTGTATTGCAGATTAGTCGATAAAAAAATCGACTAAAACCAAGTTCGGAAATTCGGCTGCAATAAGAAATAAAAATTATTTGTTTATTAGTTTATCAGTCTGTGGTCAGTTTGTTTGTGAAATGTCATTAATGAATTGGAGTCTTGGCGGGAACTCGTTGAGGAGATGTGGTGCTAAATTTTCATTTTTGTGAAACCTAGTTCATATGCGTGCAAATTGTTTAATTTCGGGGGCATATTAATCAATTTAGTTTCGTGAAGGTGTACAAGTGGAATGAAAGTGAAAATCGGTGCAAAACATTAACTTAGTGTTGTCTCCAAGGCTCCGTGAAGATTGTTTGTAAATGGCCGCCGTGTTTACAAATGATTCCCTAGACTTGACTTTAACTATGACGACTTGACTGTTTCGATGCAAATAACTTGCATAATATATTAGAATACATGACACTGGCTAATTTCCTAATGGCCATAATCGGTTCACAACCGATAAGAAATAAAATAAATTTAATGAATTATTTTGTAAACTTCGATTCGATCCGAAATGCTTTTTACACATTTTACTGAATGAAATGTGAAATATCTATGAACTGCGATTAAATATGTCGTGTAATTATGCTGATGGTCTATCTCCTTACGAACACAAAGGCGTGCTAGGTGTACCAGAAGTAAGTTTATAATTAAAGACAGTTTCGGTTTTTAGATTTGTATATAACAAAATATTTATTTGCAGAAATTTGAGCCTCTAGAGAAGTTGAACAAAAAAAGCGAACTACTTGCTCAACTGATCAATCAGAGTAAACATGTGGTGGTGCACACTGGAGCTGGCATTAGCACTTCAGCTGGAATACCAGATTTTAGGTACGTAACGGCTTTCTAGTTCATAATCGATTTTTTACAGAATATTTACTTGCACAGTCGCCAAGGATTAAACATGCGACACATACATACATATCCTTCATGAAAGGGCATTTCTATCTGTCAGTTTCTATATCTTGTACCTAGATTTAGATTTAGTTTGATGATTGAGGCCTTGTGAGAAACATGGATACAATATTTACATACCATGCAGAATATGATATAGTAGTGTTTGTCTTGGACGTATCAGACCCACAGCCAGTTGGCTTGGTTAGCATTCAGTCAGAGGAAATTGAAATGTGTTCTGAAATTTTCAAGTTACTATGATAACTTGTAATATTTTCATTTTTAAATTGTTATTTTTACATAGGTACCAATCCTATCTATTTCAGAGGTCCAAATGGAGTATGGACACTGGAGAAACAAGGCAAAAGGCCCTCCACTAACATCTCATTTGCAGATGCTACACCCACCAAAACACACATGATACTTAAAAAACTAGTTGAGTGCAACAAGGTGAGACACAGCTACCTACCATAGTTTGACTAAAACATAAAATGGAAAAAATTTAAAGGAAAATATATGTAAAAAAACACATGCATGACTGACACCTACTGAGATTCAAAGCTTTAAATAAATAAAAGATAAAATTTTGTATGTGAAATATAATGACAAATATATTATTATTATTTCCTAAAACTCAAGGTACAATACATTGTGAGTCAGAATATTGATGGACTGCATCTAAAGTCAGGCCTGTCTCGGAAACATTTAGCTGAACTACACGGGAATATGTTTGTTGATGAATGCAATTTGTGTAAAAGGTTAGTGGAAATTACAATCTAAGTTAAATCTATGTAAGTTTTTAAGCATTAATCCACATTAAAGGATTTAGGCACTATTGATCAAATGAATGTAAGCTTATGAAAATGTCAATAGGGTTTGAAACCAGCTGTGACTAAATGTGAAGCCTTGATTTTAAGGTTACACAAATGTAATAGTTTACACAAACTTGCAGTGTGGATTCCTATATTTTGAAAAGTTTCTTTTATAGACACATTATCTGTCCACATTATTATATTAGAACTACGGGTCCAAATCTATCTCCAAACTAATCTATATTTCTAAGCATGACAGATTATGAAACATTTATAAAACCACTATTCCCTAATTCCCAGGCAGTTTGTTCGAAACTCCCCAGTAGAGACAGTGGGTAAGAAGAACAGTGGAGTCCCGTGTGCATCAGGACATGCGACCGGCAGACCATGCCGGGGACGGCTATATGATGGAGTACTGGACTGGGAACACAGCTTGCCGGAGAACGACCTGCTCATGGCAGAGTGGCATTCAAGGTAACTACTAAATAAATATAAATATTGCACAACATTACACACAGCGTAATCTAGCCCCAAACTAAGCACTAGGCTTGTACTATGGGTACTAGACAACGGATATACTACATATTATACTTTTTTTTTGTAAATACATACATATTATACATGAAAGACACCCAGACCAGATACAAATATTTACTTTTAAGCATAAATATTTGCACCTGACGGGAATCGAACCCGCAGCCTTCTGCATTGAAGTCAGGCGTACGCCCGACGCGCCACAGAGGCCGTCAACTAATACAAATATGTTGTTACTGATAGTAAACAACATATTTGTAAGACACAACAACAGTGGAGTCCCATGTGCATCTGGATTTACGCGGGAGAAACAGAGGGGCGCAGCTAGTAAACTTAATTTTTGTATTATTTATTTAATTTAGGAATATTTATATTAGCAATAATTTGTTTTTGGTGTTCAGAGTTTCTGTAGGTATTTATTTTTAAAAACATACAGTAGAGATGACGAAAACGCGACGTCGTCGTTTTTTTGTATGACGAATCTAAGGCCCTGGCCCTGGAACAAATTAATGGACTTAATATTATTGTTTCCAGCATAGCTGACCTAAGCATATGCCTGGGCACAACACTTCAAATCATTCCAAGTGGTAACTTACCTCTAGAAACTGCTAAGTACGGTGGAAAACTAGTCATTTGCAATCTACAACCTACAAAACACGTAAGTAACGATGAAATTCATTCCCTATAGGCTTTTTAAAACAGTATCAAAATCGGTTCTACTATAAATTATAACCAAGTTAATCCTTTATCTATACATTATCTTATTACGGTGAAGGTAAACATCGTGAGGAAACCCACGGTATAAAGTCACAAAGGCCCATCTATTCAGTAAGGGCGATGCAGGCGACAAACAGGCTATGTACGTTATTTCGTATTCTACAAGGGTCTAAAAGTTAAATCTCCAACTCACTGGCAAGTCACCTGCTTCTTGCCTGCATGTCGGAGTTTCGGCAATTCTATTGGCCACCGCTGCTAAGCTGCCAATCCCGGTTTGCCCGCTATCTACTCTTATTGCACTCTAGCCCAATTAGGAGCCGAAAACTATTCCATTGTGTCTGAGCCAATCAGTATAAAGCAGGTTTGAAGCATAATATGTTATGTCTTATAGAATAGTGTTTATTTTTCTCATGCAACTGCTCTGCTCCTGCATTACAAATGCTTTAGATATGCAACGTCTGTCTGTATAGAATAAATGCCCTGTTGTAAGGCTAGCTGAGGAAACACACAATTTAAAAAAACTAACTTTATTTATATCTAATTTTACAGGACAACAAATCAGATCTCATAATAAACTACTATGTCGACGATATTCTTGAAAAAGTCATGTCTATACTAAACCTAGAAATACCTCAATATGACCCAAACCAAGACCCAACAAAGACTGCTATAGACACGATCATAGACTGGACGATACAGAGGCAAGACGTCCTTACTCTTGAGAAAATATACAAATCTAAATGTAAAGGTGTTAAGAAGAAACGAAGCTTGATCAAAAATAAAAGGAATACTAACGAAAACGTTGAACAAAAACCTAAAGTTATTAAGTTGGAGATTAAAAATGAAAATTGTAGTGATAATATTAGTTGTGTGAGTGAAATTAAAAATGAGGTTGAGGAAATAGGTTCATAGACATATGATTTGGACTCTTTTAAATATACTCACCTAAATAGAACTGGTAGATATCCCTTTTAGCGATAAGGCCGCCTATTGTATCATTATTATGATTTTGCTGTAAGTTTTTGTAATGTTTTTTATAAATTTTGGTACAGTAGTGTTTATTTAATCTATCTATTGTCTACTAGCTGCGCCCTGCGGTTTCACCCGCGTAAGTTTTATCAAAATCGGTTCAGCATTTTTTCTTTCTGAACCTTCTCGTGATATAAGCAAACTCAATAAAAAAGAATTAGGGAAATCGGTCTAGGCGTGATGCCGTGACCACGTGAAATGGGCATTCATTTTTATTTATAAGAAGATACATTATTTGGTGATATGTATGTATGTTAGGGTAATCTCCGAAACCATTGGACTGATTTTGATGAGATTTAAGATACATTGCATCTTTGGGAGTAACATGAGTAACGTTTTATCCCGATAATTTTACGGGATCGGGACTTGCGCAAGTGAAATCGCGGGGTACAATTTCTAATCTAAACTCAGTAAGGGAGACGGTGCTGTAGAACAAGTTCCGACCAGTCACCGAAACGTAGGCCGGTGCAGCTACTATGACTGCATCGGCCTACGTTTCGGAATACAAATGAGTACACTTGACTATTAACTTAAGCCAATGGGAGTGCAACAACTAAAGACTAGAAATCACTATATGACAGTGGAACAACTAAAGCCTAGAAATTGCACTTGGTATAGAAATCACTATCAAATCAGAAGTAAATACAAAGATTTTTTAAACAAAAATAATTGTTTAATTAACTATATTAACAACTTATTTTACAATCCTTTGGCATTTATTTGGAATGTATTTTGTACAAAGCTAATTAAATAAATAAATAAGTATCTATAAAAGTATAAAAATATTTCACTATTTGTCACGTAGAGCTCTCTGCTCTTACCTCTCATCCACCAAACCAATGCTGAAAGTTTAAGAGGAAGGGAACCTAGTTCTCTATACAAACCAGTGAACGGATATAAGCATGCTTTTCCATAACTCACCTCAATTAATAGCGCCAAAACTTACTCAAATCAAATACGAAGTATGCATACACACACTATACACCACGTTACTCTAGCTAAGCAATTCGATCTTTGTTTATATTTTCACCAATTGTGTGTCGACAACGAGGACGACCCGGCGGCAATACGCTGTTCTCTAACGTGATTGGTTCTTTGAATGACCCGATCCGAGTACAACCGAAGTGTCTGATTCGTGTCGCGGCACACTTTTTAATCATCGCGGCCTATTTTACATGGAGTCATTTTGCAAGGAATACTTTGATGCTTATATCCGTTCACTGATACAAACGTAGTCAACTGTTTCATCTCAGGATAAAGACATTAGAGCCAATACGTTTATGCCATAAAATCTATATCAGCCATGACATGACTATGGGTGTACGATTTGTTATTTTTGTTTTAAATTTTTATTAAAAAAAATTGTAATATGGTGAAGAATGGTCATGGCTGATACAGGTTTTGTGGCATATATTATATAGCCCTTATTCAGACAACTTTTATGGCATACTTAAACATATTTTCTCTGACATTAATCATTATCCAGGGAGGAAACAGACAGTCGACTATGTTTGTATGAAAAACGAGCAGGTATACTTTCCTCTTAACTTGAACGGTGATAGCAATGTGTCACCGTGTGGTTGGTCCATTAAATTAGAACCTTTATAAGTTATTTTAGCCTCAATCGTATTTTTAAATTACCTTTACTTCTTATTTTAATTGCAGACTACGATTTGAAATATCTAAAAGAAAAAAATCAAATACAAAGAACTAGAACGTCAGATTATAGTCTGAAATTAAAAAAAAACGTATAGGAGGTGTAATTACCCATTATGCAATAAAATAATCCGTCCTCTGGCGTAGAGAGGACGTATTATTTATCTATATCTTAGATCAAAAATATAAACAAGAATCTCATACATTTATTGAAGGGACATGTCTTTGTTTACTTTTGCCTTTGATCATTGACAGTTCTATGTTTACATTTTTTATTTAAGATTTTGAAACAGGGTTATAACAGGGGTTTAGTTGATAACTGTCTTTGACAGACACTTTGCATTATATTGCTGCTTTAGTGTAACGTGGCAATCACCAGTGATTTCCTCAAGGCAGCAATGTATTACATAATGCCGATGAAACCAAGTTATCAGCTAGCCACGCCATTCCGGTGTCAACAGTTGACGTCATTCTTTAAAGCAGGCTATAGACCAGTAGATTTAACTACGCAGTTTTAACTGTACAGTCGGACTGTCTTACTAAAAACTGTACAAACATAGGATCAGATAAAACGTGCAATTAAAATCTAATGGTCCGTAGCCTGCTCAACATTTCGAAAAATGACGTCATCAGTTGACACCGGAATGGCAAACCAGTTAGACCGTGTGGTTACCAAAAGACGACCTTGAGGCCACACAGACAGACGCACACACACGCTGTCCCCAGAAAAGACGTGAGCTGTAACGCGAGCAGCGTGACGAGGGGTAGCAACAGGTTGTCGACTTGGTCCGTCCTCGCTTCCACGATGGCGGATATCGTGCCGGCGACCGCTGTACGGGTCACGGCGTTATTTGACTCTAGCAGCTCTGTAATCAAGATATAGCATTTAGTAAAAAAGAGATAAGCTCCCCCTATCTAGCTTTAACTCGTTAACTATCGGCCGAATAGGATAGTGTGCATCAGAATGGCGGGTGTACAAATGCAAATTATCATGAATCTAATATGGCTCGAATCTACCTAATTCTACCAATAAAGAAATTAATAGTACCTCTTTGTACGCATAGAAAACTCAATATGTGAGCCGCCAATCAAATGTCAGGATGGCGGGTGTATTTCTTTTTCTGACCGAAATATTATTCGTCGATATTTATATTCACTGCCATATAAATCTACCTAATTAGTACCTTACAAAACCATACGTAGTAGTCAAATCCAGGCAAAGGCTAGAGTAATTTTGAAAATAAAACTTCGTAACTATAAACTTCTGCAATGTTGGTATTAAATAGTAATTGCGGGCATGTCGAAAATCTGGGCCAATAAAAAAACTTTTTTATAATTATGGCTGTTTGGAAAGTAACTACGGATCACTAGGCAGCTTTCCAACTGCGCTACGTAGCTACGTTGAATAGATGCAACGTTTTGTTGTGCACACCAAAAATACCTACTTGAACATATTATAAAAAAAAAAATTTTATGCATTTTTGTAAAAGTAAGATTAATAGGATTCTTACCAAATATCTGTAGAGCATAAACAGTTAAAACTTGTGCTAGAACATTGAATGTGGTTCCTTCAATTGTTTTGCTGCTATCTGAAAAGTTAAACAATATAATCTTAAGTAATGTCTTCTTATTATCATACTATTTATTTTTACGGCGGCTGCCTGTCTGAGTCTGATCCTGAAGCGTTCCACTTCCACTCCCACGTGGGAAGAATTCCAAATTCGTCCCCCAGATCCCATTATTACATTGTACTACACCCACTCGAAGAGATAGAGTAGCCTTAATGTTAAAGTTTTAACTTGTGTTTCCGCAATTAGCCCTACTATTGGGCCTTTGTGCGTGATTTTAAGCCGTGGTTTTTCTGACGATGTTTTCTAAGTAAGAGCTATGTTAATAACGCACATTAGTTTCTTAAAGAAAAACACATTCTATGCAACAGCTGTAGACAAGATGTATGTAGTAGAACTAACTAGGCCACTTGTTGAAGCCGTACCGCGAGCCGAACCAGCTGGCGGCGGTGTCGCCCACGCCCACGGCCAGCACGCCGCCCAGCAGCTCCAGGCGCAGCTGGTGGGAGGGTACCAGCAGGAGCGGGCAGGCTAGACCGCAGTACAGGTATAGCGGCGTCATCGCGAACTTGCCGCAGTCCTGCAATATATGTGTGCGACGTACGGTTACAATTTATGTTAGGCTATCGTCCTATTACTGAATCGGAAGTTACTCAAAATATGACACAATCCGCCTCAGGAGGGTTATTACGAAATGTAAGTACGAAATAGTTAGTTAGAAACCCTACATTTCCCGAGTCTTAATCGCGTATTATTATTTATACGCTAATATGATCGAAACGTCGAGGTAAGAAAATAAATAATAATAAGTACGCGATATATGACCCGTTAAAATGTAACTATGTTACCAATTGTGTGAATTTCAAAAGTTTAGTAACTATGAAAGGTCGGTTCCGAACGAAAGCCGACCGAAGTTTTGATTATTGCCCTAATACGAAACAAGTATTCACCAAATTCATTTGGGACTATTTATATTGATACAACTTACTTCAAATGAAGTTCGGTCGGAACCCGAATCGACCGATCTCAGTTCGTAGTAG
Organism: Idaea dimidiata; assembly: GCA_949358125.1. Taxonomy (NCBI): domain Eukaryota; kingdom Metazoa; phylum Arthropoda; class Insecta; order Lepidoptera; family Geometridae; genus Idaea; species Idaea dimidiata. The sequence continues at coordinate 10,579,680 of OX442331.1, forward strand.
GGTTCTGGGCAGGGGTCCAGATTTGTATTACCTTTTTATTCTCTTATTCGATAGACATGATAATTGGTAAACATACAGTAGGGACCAGATAATCCTAATACTGTTTCCATGTCGTTGGACATGCGGGCAAAACGGCGGGCAGAAGCTAGTATTATATAGATTACTTACTTTGTCATCACAGTATATTAAAAACGCAGATTGAAGTGCTGACGACATTGGTTCAATTTTTGATAATCTTAAGGCCTGAAAATTATAATTAAAGTAGGTCAATTAAAAATAATAAGATATTGATATAAGCATATGCATATTTGAATATGCATATTCTTTTCAACGAAACAAAGTAAGTAATACAGATTTCCAAGACCTATCAAGAGACCAGTAACACAAGCATATTGACAGACTTGCAGACATTTTTGGACCAGAAATGGACGAGAAAATATTTGACGTTAGATAACAGAGAGAGAGATGGGTTGATTGAGAAACGAACAAGAGCGAGCGTGACGAAGAATACCTACCTAACGTTTCTGTGTCTAACTAAAGGCGTATGGCTATTGTTTGCCTGACCTCAAGTCAAATTAATTATTCCATTTTCCCGGGTCTTATTCGCGGATTGTTATTTTTTAATTCTCTTACTTCAAAAATTACACTAGTCGTGACCCCGAGGAGTCTCAAATCATATAGAACTAAATTCAAATTGACATAAAAAAGGCCTTATTTCGGTACAAAAAGTCAATTATTGGTATTTCAGTCTTTAATACAGCTCGTCCATACCTGTTCCTCCGTCTATAGGCTTATCTATATTTATTGATAAAATAAAACAAGTATTACCTCTACAAAAATCATCAACCCAAGTCCTATTCCGGAGGCCAAAGTGATCAAATACACATCAAATAGTATCCCGGTAAGAAACACAAGAGAGGCCAGTATGTGAAAGGTCTTCCGAGTGGCCGTGTCGGCTTTGACGGCCAGCTGCGTTCGTAGCAGTAGCACCAGCACAGATAGACCCACTAGGAATAGCCAGAATGATAACAGTTGTATCTGAAAGTATAATAAATAGGGTATTATGAGTTTCGTGTGTCTTCTTCTCATCGGAGTTCGCGTTCCGAAGATAATAATATGGTGTGCGTGCTGACGTTTTAAAACGATAATTTGTGATCTTATTGAATTTTAGGTAGTAGCGGTTTGAGGTGACTAGATGGCGCCACTGCATTTTATAAAGTTCTGAGTCGCGTTTACGAAATTTTGCGCTTGAGACAAAGGAAACTGTATCCCACTAATATTATAAAGTTGGAAGTCTTTGAGTACGCACTCATAGACTTCCAACTGTTTGTTGCTCTTTCCTGCAAAGACCACTAAACGGATTGCGATGAAACTCGCTATGTAGTTAGCTGGAGATCACAATATTTTGGGTCTCCAGCAGGATCGGGACTTAAGCAGATAAAACCATGGGGTGCTACTAGTCACATAATATTATTATTACTTACCCTCTGAAAACTGTTAAAAACATAATTGACCACGATGACAGTACCCCCAAAACCAAGCAACAACTGCACCATTATGAATGCAAACAAAGCTGCACCAGTCATTATGACATAGAAATTGTTTAGGTTCTTCTTCTGTTCTGCTGTCATGAAGTAGATACCAGTAATGATTACTCCAACTGTTGCTAATACTGTCTGAAAGAAAGGGTCAATTTTTAACACATCCCAGTAAGTATGGAGTAGCCGGTTTATGTATGACGTTTTACACTGAATCTGTTACATGTGGTGTGCGCGCCAGCTCCTGTATTATCTATCAAGTTGATAACACAGTTTCATAGGCACTATGAAGTACATTGCTACTTTGAGGTAGTCATTGCTGATTATCACGTCACGCTACGTCAAAGCGGAATTGTAGTGCAAAGTGTCTTTCAAACTCAAGTTGTCAAGTAGATAGATAATATGGGTGCAGATAATTTTGCTCGCGGCTGATGGCGCCACTGCCTAACAATACGTAACATACAGGTAGGCTGTGCTAATTCTAATGATAGTATAGGGGAGCCTTGAATTTTTGGTTAGCTGGCCAAAACACATTTTCAAATCTATTGGCAGTAGATGTGCTAGGTGGGCTAGTGAATTGACGCAACCTAGAATATAGCTCAGATGAAAATTCTGAGAGTTTCGGCAATAATCACTATACTAACTGTTTGTGAACTCTAAAACAATTGGAATAATTCGAAATATCTTTCACCCATAGAAGTAACATAGGGTATTTTTGACGAAGCTGGTTAAAAATAAATCAACTTACATTAACCATAGCAGTCACTACATCCATATCATGATTTCCAATAGATGTATCGAATATTTTAGCTACAGTCATGACGAAATATAGAACTATTGCCTGTGACACTATCATAGCTTCACCTATTGTGAATGTTCTAGGGAAGGCTAAGATGCAGTTTCTTAGTAATATTGTGTACCCATACATTGCTAGGGATGACAATAGGAACGAGTATGTGAGATCTGAAATAAATGTCACAAATATTAATTTCAATCCTATTATATTTAACATTAATCATATTATATTAACATCCTATTTAGAATGCTATTTTATTTAACACTAGCTGCAGTCCGCAGTGTCAGGCGTGTATTGTGGGATCACAACCTCCTTGGTTAAACCATGGAGTACAGCTGTAGCTAATAAAAGAATTAACAAACTTTCGAATTTATAATATTAGTAGATAGAAACTACTTTACCTTGATTTGAGAATGCATAGATCATGAGAGCAGTGAGCATGCTGCATGCTACACAACCTCCAAAAATTGATTCTTTCAATACTAAACTTGAAATTGACAGAAATAAAATCAGCAGACAGCAGTAGACAAACAATCCCAGTGCAATGTATGTCACTATAGAATAAACAGGTGAAACTGCATATTGCAAGTTGTAACCCAGTAGGACTGCAGGTATTAGGATGATACACCAAAGTCCATTTTCTGTAACTGGCCTGGAAAATCACAATGGAATTGAGAGTGGTATTGGTCTTGTGGTAGATATCCTGACTTTCAATCCAAAGGTTGCAATTTTGAATGTCTGCCAACTGCATAACAATGTATATTTCTTCAATATATATTACTGTGAAGAAATCTGTTGCGAGGAAACCAACATCTTAAAATTACGTGCATTGGTCCAATAATGAGGCTAAATAAGGAAAACACCAAGCGAAAAGCCTTGCTGATCGAAATCTTTACCTAAGAAAGCACTATAATGATCCTAAGTCAAGTATAAAATAAACAGATGCTTGGTCTTCTTATCTTAGTGGTGTGACTGGTGGCTCACTTAGTCTCAGTTTTCAGGTCGGCCTAAGGACTCTTTGCCCTAAAGATTTCAGATCCCGCTTGTTATTTAAACAGATAACAAACGAGACTAACTGCCTTGCTAACATTGTCTCGATGTTTTTGCCAGTGAATAAGTGTTTGATAACTTAGTAACGTGGACTTTGGATTCTTCAAACAGGATGTGAGTAAAACTTTGGTTTTTTAAGCATCTAGATAAACTTAACTGCAGTACAGAGATTTTTAACACTACAATTTAGTTGCAGCAGCTTGATCTTAGTGCGAATTTAAAATAAAATAATGGACTCACCGTGTCTCTATTTCTCCATCTATAAGATTGCATGTTATTTGTTTGTCAAGGGAGTTGAAGAAACCAACATATTTAAAACTTATTAAATAGTCTAAAAGTCGAGCGATACGAGGATATCTTCGTGGAATGCAGCCTCTATTTACTGTTTTATTCATTTTGGTAAACTAAAATATAAATTTAAATTCTACAATGACAGTCGATTGACGTGCATCGTATAAAAACAGCTGATAGCTGGCAGATTGATATGATCATCAATTTTTTATTTTCTATTTCTTATCGGTTGTGAACCGATTATGGCCATTAGGAAATTAGCCAGTGTCATGTATTTTAATATATTATGCAAGTTATTTGCATCGAAACAGTCAAGTCGTCATAGTTAAAGTCAAGTCTAGGGAATCATTTGTAAACACGGTGGCCATTTACAAACAATCTTCACGGAGCCTTGGAGACAACACTAAGTCAATGTTTTGCACCGATTTTCACTTTCATTCCACTTGTACACCTTCACGAAACTAAATTGATTAATATGCCCCCGAAATTAAACAATTTGCACGCATATGAACTAGGTTTCACAAAAATGAAAATTTAGCACCACATCTCCTCAACGAGTTCCCGCCAAGACTCCATGATCATTAATGTCAATGACACTCCACGTAGATTGTAGAATCCAAAAACTTATACCGTAAAGAGCCATTTTACTGTTAATTTATTTAAGTCAATGATTTTGCTTATATTTTTAAACGGATTTATCCAGTTGTATATAGGTATATATAATTATATTGACATATTAATAAAATAATAAAATACAACGATAATTGAAAATCTCCGAAAGATAAGTATATGTCTGAAATAGCTGAATGCATGTACTTGACACTGGGTCCACAAATGTATTGTAACTTCATTGTCAAATGACTGTCAAAGTTCATCTCGCACGTCACCCGTGCTGTGACGAGATGTCAGTCACATTTTCTCTGTTTACTGTTCGGTTGGTTGTTATTTGCATTTTTTACATAAAAAATGTTTCGTAATTTACAAAAGGTAGCTGTATTGCAAAAGGCTAGGTATTCTGCCTTGCCGGCTCCCCAGACGAACCCGGAAATATTATACACGGGAGTAAGTATTCACTAAAATTGCTGCAACATAAACTTTTTGTTTTTATTTTTTATTTACTAACCTTCCTGACTAATTCGCCGAATTTCTAAGTATACCTATCTATCTGACTAAAACCATTCTGCACCTACTTAACCTTTTTACCCATTTACTTTGTTCATAGTTATTTATCAACAACGAATGGCTGAAGTCATCAGACGGCAAGACCTTCCAAACAGAGAACCCGGCTACAGCGCAACCCATCGCAGAAATACAACAGGCCGGCAAAGCTGACGTCGATAAAGCTGTTAAGGCTGCGAAAGATGCTTTTAGGTGAGTATCTGCCTAGAGTCCCTACTTAGTATTTTCTAATGGTGATATGTGGGTGGGGGTTTGCTTTGTATAGGTACCTATTTAAATTATTTGGTAGGCAGGCAGATGTAAAATAGCTAAAGGCACCTACTTATTCCTACTGTGTAGTGGTGTGTTCACCTAATGTTTGGGTTTTTAGGTCACCCCTCCTAGGCCTTAACTTTTCCTAACAACTGCTATCAGAGTTAACAACCTGGGCCATCTGCTTACCATAGCTTAAGCTACCCACTAAAAGTCTATCGGTATTCCAAATGTTAATAATTTAATTATTAATATTATCTAACTACTAGCTGCCCCCTGCGGTTTCACCCGCGTAAGTCCCGTTTCCGCGGGAATATCGGGATAAGAGGTAGCCTATGTGTTATCCCAGGTCTCCAGCTACCTATATTCCAAGTTTCATCGCAATCGATTCAGTAGTTTTTGCGTGAAAGAGTAACAAACTCACATACATACATACTAACTTACAAACTTTCGCGTTTATAATATTAGTAAGATAGACCTGTTATCAAGTCCATACTATCTACTTATTTCTTTCCTGAATAGTAGACTTCAACATGCATTGAATTTCACGAGACCCTATCTCATGGGTATGTCTGATTAAAAACCCCCATGTTAATGGGGTGACCCATGGAAAACTCCCCAATTTCAGATAGTTTCATGACAAACCATACAAGGCCTAAATAAACATACTTTTATTACTTTTGTAGTTCTTTTCCATTATTTTCTTCTATAGTTTTTGCAATTTTGCATAATAAAACACTTTGTTTACCAGGTTTAATCGCGTTTTATTCATGATTCATGCTCTTTTCCAATTAAAATTAAAGATAAGATTGTTAAGTTTCAATTTCAAATCTCTAAATATACCTATTCACAGTTATTTATTACAGCAGCCCTTAATTACATTTTCCTAAGCTAATTTAAAATAGTTTTATTAAAAAAATAAATAGGAATCAATCATGTTCATGATGACACACTAAATTCTCACAATCACAAAACCAACATGACTTTGGTTAATTAAGATTAATTCTTTATTGTTATTGTAACACACTAAAATATAATTACAATAAAATGGACAAAAAAACAATAAAAAACTTAAATCTAGGTAGCACAATGTGGGGCCTATTAATAATAATTGGCCTTTTCAACTAATTTTAGTTTAGATGATGTATACAGCGCAAGCAGCTTTTTTAATCCATGCTATTTTATAGCGCTTTTTGCCTGGGACATTGTTAGATGGAGTAGGCTTGCCCAGCACCTATACCACCCTCCCAGCCTATTTATTTAATAGTATGACATAGGCGAAATACATAATTGAATTCATAATAACTAGCCCAGCCTATATAGTCACCCAATACTAGGTAGGTACATATTGTATGGAATGTCCTTGAACTGCAATTTAATTTATTACTGCAGGTTGGGCTCACCATGGCGGTCTATGGACGCCTCACAGAGAGGATCTCTCATCAACAAACTGGCTGACCTCATTGAAAGAGACAGGGTGTATTTAGCAGTAAGATTATTTCACCTAATTAGCAGAGCGGGATATAAATGTGTTAACCCAGATCTCGTAGTAATTTTTGTTATAGTAGTTTTTGCGTGATTAAACACAAACAAACATCTAAACATTTGCATTTATTTAGTGGAATTTCAACTGGAAGAATCGATTTCCAGTAAAGTGGTCCATATAAAAACCTTTGCCTTGCAAGTTCCAACTCAATATATGTAGTTGTAGATAGGTTGTTAAAAAGTCGCAAAGTACAGGTTTTAGGCGAAACCAGTTTTGCTCCAACAAGTGCATAAAATAATACAATTAACAAGAGTTTGCTGTATTGTTTGCGATCATTTTGACACTATTGTGTCTATTTTTTTGCTAATAAATCCATACATGTAATGTGCCATTGTGTGACACTAGACAGACATGTATTTTAATATACTTAATTACTTATCCGGATTAGCTAGCTCTTTTCTCTGAATCAAAATCGCAAACATAACATTTTCAGCAGTCAAAGGGCTAGCATGGATTAACAAATGTCACTACAAGATGGCCAGATCTCGCAAATGAGCGCTAATAGTCAGTTTTATGCTTTTATGTAGCTGCGTAAGCCACCCCAGTGACCTAGACCTGCCATGTAAGAATTCATTCAACACACAAAATATATTTAATTTTCCATTAAATAATGCTATGTTTAGATTATGTAAGTAATGTAATTGTAATGCTGTGTATTCATAAACATTGATAATGTGCACACAGCAGTCTCGTGCATGTAGATATAGAGTTATCTTGGGAATGGATGTGACAAGAATACAGAGATAAGGCTTGCTTGCCGTATGTTATTTATATTGTACATTATTTATTATTATCTTCAGAATATTTTATAAGTAATGGAATTATTATCTCACACCAGAAGACTAATCTTAATCCAAACTCGTATTAATTTCGTCTCGAGTTATATTTATTAATTACCTAATAAATTATACACATATAAATTGTTATAACAGAAAAATGTCTAATTTTAAGATATTTAAGAATTATTTGTCTTAATTTAGTTGGATTTTCCAAAGGTCATTTTTCTATAAAATCGTGGATATATACCATGTCACTTAGGTATCTAGTAAGTAGGTAGGTACGTAAATATTTACCCTGCAATATTTGTCCCAATCCTACAGAGTTTGGAGACTCTAGATAACGGCAAACCCTACTCGGCCGCGTACTATGGCGACCTGAATGGCGTGGTCAAGAACCTGCGATACTATGCCGGCTGGGCAGACAAGAACCACGGACTGGTCACCCCTATCGACGGAAATTACTTCGCTTATACGAGACACGAGCCTGTGGGTAAGTATTAAAACACATAGATTGATTGATCAATACTTTATTTGCACAACCAACAATTCCAATCAGTACGTATACATCAAGTAAGACAATACACAGAAAGCTAAAGTAAAACGTTGTACAAAAATAGGAGGTACTAGGTAGGTAGATATAACGATGTTCCCAGTTGCATACGTCTCGGGAACCCGGGGTCCGCTTTCCTAAGTTTACGTCTCCATTTCCTATAATCTCAAAAAAAGTACCTTTAATGATATGTAATATATCCGTTGTCTAATACCCATAGTACTAAGCCTAGTTGATAAGTTTAGGGCTAAATGGCGATGTGTGCAACGTCCTCCAATATTTATTTATTATTTTGAATCCTTGAATAATGTGCCCGGTTGTATTTTGATGACCATGAGGTCTTAGTCTTAGCCATTGCGCATTCGTACTGGAAAAATATTTGGCAATGATTTTACGACCATTCTTGGGACCAAGAAGTTTTACCGCCACCACGCGGGGAGAATAGACTAGGTTCGCTAGTATAGAAAGAGATGGGGTAGCCATTTGTAATTAATCCAACCAAACCCCGCGGTTTCACCCACGTAAGTCCCGTTCCTGGGGGATTATCGGGATAAAAAGTAGCCTATGTGTTATTCCAGGTCTCCAGCTTTCTATATTCCAAGTTTCATTGTAATCGGTTCAGCGATTTTTACGTGATTGAGTAACGAACACAAATACACACATACTCACCAACTTTTAGCTTTATAAATAAACATTTAGTAGGATAATAATTTTATTTAACACTTTTTACCCTTGAGTATATAACTAAGTGTTTATAGTGATGCTAATAGCGTTACGTGGTTTCACCTACATAAGTCCCGAACCCGCAAGAATATCAGGATAAAATAGCTTATATTACTCCTTACCAGTTCTTTCCTCTGGGCATGGCTGACTAGGCTGGGAGGGTGGTATAGGTGCTGGGAAAGCCTACTCCACCTTACAACGTCCCGGGCAAACAGCGCCATAAAATAGCATGGATTAAAAAGTTGCTTGCGCTGTATAAATCATCTAAATTTAGATGAAAAGGCCAATTATATATATTATTATTACTCCTTGATAATGTGATTTTGAAATCAGTCTAGTAGTTTCGAAACCTATTTGTTATAAACAAACATACTAATAAAAAACCTATTTATAATATTAATTTGTATATAAGTAGTTGTTTTTATACTTTTAGCCGAACGGAGCTTTAATAAATAGTTCAAATATACCATACGATCGGTATCCAAGGTCGCTATGTAAATTGCATGTTTAAAATAACCCTATATTTGTTCAGACGGGTTTTTTGCAAAACTCAAGATTTGATGTAGGATTGTAAAGAGTTTACGTAGGTAGTGGCGCCACAGTCAACTGATGGATATAAGTTGGTCAGATTGTTGTGTATCGTGTATCTATTTGTAAAGTTGTTCCTTTCAAAATACTTGACTTGCAATTGAATAGTCTTACTTCTTACTAATATTATAAACGCGAAAGTTTGTATGTATGTATGTATGTGACTTTGTTACTCTTTCACGCAAAAACTACTTAACCAATTGCGATAAAACTTGGAATATAGGTAGCTGGATACCGGGAATAACACATTGGCTACTTTTAATCCCGATATTCCCGCGGGAACGTGACTTACGCGGGTGAAACCGCGGGGCACAGCTAGTTATCTATATATTTACTGACCCGGCGCTACTTCGCTCGTATGGCCATAAATAATGCGGGTAGCACTATACCTAATGGTACATACAGGGATGGAATTACATGGGCTCGTTACGTGTCCACATGGCCCATGTTACTGCCAAAGACGTAATGTAAGTATATTCATATGAAAATTCATCAAAATAGTGGTTTCGCAGGTTAGCCCCAACATACATACATAATATGTACACGTTACCTCTTTATTGCTAAATTAAGTATAGATTTTCTACATAGCTGTAGCTTTTCATGTGTTTTCATATTGTAATATATTATGTTGTGCCAGGTGTGTGCGGCCAGATAATCCCGTGGAACTTCCCGCTGCTGATGGCGGCGTGGAAACTGGGCCCGGCCCTGGCTGCGGGCTGCACGCTTGTGATGAAGCCGGCGGAACAAACCCCGCTCACTGCCTTGTATATCGCACAGCTGATCAAGGTAGCCATGCATCCATTAATAATTAATAGCCCTTGCGTACAATCATAGACTTATAGATTCATATACTATCATAGACTCCATTTTCGTCCACTCCTGACGATTTTAACCTCTTGAATTCGAATATTGCGTGTCTTATGTCGTCGTATTTTAATGTACTTTAATTTATTTGATATGACCAATGGCGATACTAAGTGCGCCGGGTTATTGAACATGTCGACCGTTGTCTGAGAAAAAAAACTATTGTTTTATCGTACGAAAAGTTTTTTTCTTCTACAGCAAGTAAATGGTTACGAACTTGCCCATTTCGTATGTGGTGGGTTCAATTGAATCAATTCGTAACTGTAGACAAGTGGGTGTATATAGTATTGTTTGGTTCCAGGAAGCCGGGTTCCCGCCGGGTGTGGTGAACATGCTGCCGGGCTACGGGGACGCGGGCGCCGCGCTGGTCGAACATCCCGACGTTGATAAGATCGCCTTTACTGGTACACTATACATTTGAAATATTTTGATTATATTCGACAGGATACGAACCTGTGCCCCTCGCTATCCAGGCGAGTGCTCTCATCACTGAACTACATGAGAATCACGTGACATGGTGTAATTAACATATTCTCCCAGCTAATTGTTTAACAACTGAAAACTGAAAAAAAAAAACAAGAAATACACTATCCTTATTAGTATTGTAGGGTTTGTACGTCTAAAAGTACTTGGTAATGGTATCTAACTCCAATGATTGGAAGGAATGTCAAAACTGTTGATATAGTAACCAAGGATAATACACAGCTTAACCACACTATGTTACGTTACTTAATCAGCGTCTGTGAATTTTAAAAGTTGATACTTATCAGTGAGTTCACCGCTTAGGCTGTTTTGGCACAAATTTAAAAACTATAAAACTGTGATATTTTCCTTCCAAATATTAATTGTGTGGCTGTTATTCATCGCACAAAATATACGTTACTGACTGTTGTTTTCAGGTTCAACGGAAGTAGGCAAGTTAATCCAGCGGGGCGCCGCGGGGACGTTGAAGCGTATCACCCTGGAGCTGGGGGGCAAGTCCCCCAACATTATACTGGGGGATGTGGACCTCGAGCGGGCGGTGGAGGCCGCGCACACCGCGCTCTTCTACAACATGGGGCAGTGCTGTACCGCGGGTATTGTGACACTTATGTATACGTAGGGTATTGACCTAGGCTTTGTTTTAAAACCAAAACAATATATATATAGCCAATTGACTGATCATAAGTAATCTCGACTCACGAATTTAATACGATGAGTCTAGGTATAGGTTGGTAAAGCAACGCCAATCACAAAAAGTCTAAACATAGATTGGGTAACATAATGGCCAATCACGAAATTAGATTATTACCTCAGCCCCTACCCGCAACGATGAGCTGTGTTGTGTCAATTGGCCGCAATCAGTCAATTGGCTATATTTCCTTTGTTTTAATTATAGAAACCATTTTTAATCAAGCGGATTCACCTTTGTTAGACCATGAGGCGCGGGGGAGAGCGGCCCGGTATTTGAGGGATGGTGGATGGTCAGAATACCCACTAAACAACTTGGTGTTCAGTACTCCGCAGTTCACTACGGAGAGTTCTGTATCTCATGAACCGTGATAGTTGAATTTATTTTTATTTATCACACGTAACCGTCACTTCACATTCCAGGTTCCCGTACGTTCGTGGAGGACAAGATCTACGACAAGTTCGTGGAGCTATCCGCGGAGCGCGCCAAGAAACGTGTAGTGGGGGACCCCTTCCGGCCGGAGACTGAGTCGGGGCCGCAGGTATACTGTCTATACTATCATTCACTTTGTAAATGGAATCCTCCAGTTGCGTTTATTAAACTGGTTTGATTGGTTTATAAATTGACCCTGACTTGTGTCTATGTATGATTTTGACTCATACATAGGCAAGAGTCAGGGTCATACAAAGGTATCACCCTGACTTGTGCATATGTATGAACAAGACTTGTATCTATGTATGTATGACCAAGAGAGTGTTTACACAGAGATGTATGACCATGACTTGTGTCTAAGTATGATCCTGACTTGTGTCTAAGTATCACCCTAACTTGTGTCTTTGTATGACCATGACTCGTGTCTATGTATGACCCTGACTTGTGTCTATGTATGACCATGACTTGTGTCTAAGTATGACCATGACTTGTGTCTATGTATGACCCTGACTTGTGTCTATGTATGACCCTGATTTGTGTCTATGTGTCATTTTGACTTGGCCTATGTATAACCATGACTTGTAACTATGTATGACCCTGACATGTGCCTGTGTATGACCTCGACTTGTATCTATGTATGACCTTGACTCGTGCCTATGCATGACCCTGACCGGTGTCTATATAAACAGATAGACAGCGAGCAACACGGCAAGATCCTCGGTCTGATAGAGAGCGGCAAGCAGCAGGGCGCGCGGCTCGTGGCGGGCGGCGCGCGCGGCGCCGGCGCCGGGTACTTCGTGCAGCCCACTGTCTTCAGTGACGTCACCGACGATATGGACATCGCCCGGCAGGAGGTATTTATTTATTTTTATTTTACATTTTTGGGAAACCAACAGCTATCAATACATACTGTCTAGAAATAAGAAGACAAAACTACTGTGTTTTACAGGGATTTTATTGGTACTTTTACAATATGAATACTTATGATTTAATTACACTTTTTTGGAGATAGTACGCGCGTCCGACCATCTCCAGATTTAGATGGGAAAGAAAAAGGAATGCCAGTTCGCTGGCGAGTGAAGCTCGTATGATAGTTGTAATTGCGAGATGTGCTTGACCGACGTATTCTCCGCGTAGTTCACGTCGATCGCGCACTATGGCGCGAACAACATACTGACAATAGAATAGAAATAGTAAAGCCAATAATAGGTAGGTACCCACAACTAGAAACACTGTAAATAACATTGCAGATGTAAGCTAAAATAAGACTTAAATGAATACTAAGTATATTATAACTATGCCTATATTATAAGAGTTCGAACTATGCACTCAACATTAATTTATGTACCTATGTACAGATACTGAGCAACACGGCTACGATCGAGAGCTCTGATAGAGAGCGGCAACTAACATTAGTCTATTCGTATGGTGGTGTGCCTCACCTAGTGTTAGAGTTTTCAGATCATAGGCCTTTAATTTGACCTAACGACTGCTATCAGATAACAACTGGGACCAACTGGTTTAAGTGCCGAAGCACGAAGGAGTGTAAGCTACGTCTATGGTTTAACATGTCTACAACCGAGTTTCCCTGTGGTTTAAAACTTAGATTCCCTCCCCCAGATCTTCGGTCCAGTGCAACAGATAATAAAGTTCTCTCAGCTGGACGAGATCGTGGAACGCGCTAACAACACGGTGTACGGACTCGCTGCGGCCATCTTTACTAAGGATCTGGACAAGGCTAACTATCTTGTACAGGTACGTTAATTGTTTATAAAACAGAACCTGACCCCAGGTCAAATGCCACAACAGTGTCCTAAAGCAAAACTTACCAATAAAAAGGTAATGGTAACTGTTTGGTGGTCTCAGCATGGTGTTATTCACTATAGTTTTCTTCGATCTGGTCAAGCATTTACGGCAAATGTCTATTGTGCCGAACTCCGAACCATGTTGACAAAACTAGCAGTAAAACAGCCCCGACTCATGAATCGATCTTCACCATTATTGCTCCACGACAACGCGAGACCTCACACAGCACGAGAAACCATTTTGACCCTTCAGGAACTGCACTTAGAAACCATTCGTCATCCTCCGTATTCACCAGACCTTGCTCCAACGAACTACCATTTTTTTCGTGATTTGGACAATTATCTACGTGACAAGAAGTTTTCTTCCCAGGAGGCAGTACAAAGTGCTTTCACACAGTTTGTGCAGTCTAGATCGTCTGAGTTCTATCGCAAAGGCATTAATATTAATAACCTTCCCATTAGATGGCAGCAATGTATAGATAATAATGGCAACTATTTTGATTAAATAAATTTGTTAAAAATTTAAAAAATAAACAATTAAGATTTTCAGTACAAATCGGCAATTTCATACTTTAACCCCTAAAGTATATCCGTTGTCTAGTACCTATAATACAAGCCTAGTGGTTAGTTTGGGGCTAGACAGCGCTGTGTGCAATATCGTGCAATATATTTTTTTATTTTTTCTCAGAGGATCCGCGCGGGAACGGTGTGGGTGAACGACTACAACGTGTTCGGTAACCAGGTGCCGTTCGGGGGGTTCAAGCAGTCCGGCATCGGTCGCGAGAACGGACCCTACGGGATCCACAACTACGTCGAGGTAAAGGCAGTCGTCACCAAGCTCACTGACAAGAACTCATAAGCATATTGTACCTGTAAACTGTACTTTTATGTTCATTCTTTTGTTATTCACTTTTTACATTCACACGATTTGTTAACATATAGTTACATTTTACCGGGTCTTACGAACAGCGATTTTGTATTCGGCCAAAAATAAACAAGGCAGCTTTTAAACAAAAATCCTATAGGTAGTTAATTTTAAATTCTGAAGCTAATCAGTCATAAAGTGGGAATTTTGTCCCATAGTTAATTTTAAATGGCGTTTCAGTATTCGGCCGTCAATCGGATATTTGTATTTATTTTCTTACCTCGACGTTTCAACCATGTTACGATGGTCGTGGGCGAGGAGACTGGAATAAATATAAATACGCTATTATGATCCGGTAAAATGTAACTATATGGATGATATATTATGTTGCCATAATTTGATAGTCTTTAGTGCCACATACAATACAGATTGCAAAGAGTAGATAAACTATAAAGGTTTTGCAACCTGTATATCAGTAAAATCAGAACTTAAAGTTCATTTGTATATAATGTAGTGGATACGGAATGCCGAAAGGGTTGTTATACAAAAATTAAATACTCCTTGTACTGAAATTAATGATATTGAGATTACCACTCTATTTTGTACCTAGTTTTGTTTTATTTGTTAATCAAAAGAATAAGGTTCCCTTGCACGACTATACTTAGCCCGGGCTATCTAAATAAATAGCTAGGTAACTCTTGTCATTGGTTGTGCACTGACACAAATGTTAGTGCACAACCAATCACAAGAGTTAGCTCACTAGCTCAGTACTAACGTAGTTTAGTTTCAGGGCTTTTTTGTGATTGGTTGTGAACTGACATTTGTGCCAGTACAAGACCAGTCACAAGAGTTAATATAGTACTGTGGTAGCTCACTAGTCCGGGGCTAAGTAAAAGCTGCGCAAGTCAACCTAATAGTCTGTTTTCATCCTGATATTTCTACGGAATCGGCATTTACGAAAGTAAAACCAAAAGGCGCTGCTAGTTTTCAATAAATTGTTTAGGTTTTTAGATGTGTAAGTCATTTTGTATGTTATTAAAACTAAGTGATAAGTACCTATATTATATATCAAGCTTGTATATTGTCTTCCAATTGCAACTGAAATATAGCTGCTAAACTAAAACTTAGGTTTAATGTTGGCTGGCTTGAAGTTGTAACGAATGATTACAGTGGCGTAGCTTAGTCAATAAAAGTCCAGTAAAAATATGTTTTTCAGACTAACAAATTATTCCATTACAATAATAGATTCTTAAACCAAAATCTAAATTTTACTTCTGTTTAAATCGCGTGGTGTTCATTACTTTTAGCATTGTTTCAATGCTTAACGTGTCGAGACCTTACATTGATGCATTGAAGTAATCCCGGGTAATAACCACGTTACGTCAAAGCAGCAATGTACTGCATAGTGCGTGTTAGTTTCCACTGTTGTCAAACATCCGCTGGATAGATGATCTGGGGGTTGGTATAATATCTTCAGGTATAGACACCATACGATTAAAACCGCAAAATGAGGTTAATTTCAATTAAGTCCAATACAAAACAATAATTGAGGTTTCAGACTAGGGACTGTTTGGACCCATTTCATTTAGCCGCTGCAACTTCACATTCCGATCAACTTAAAGCGTGCCTATTGCACCTTTCTATTCTGTTATATTTTTGCATACTTTTTTTAAATAAAACAAGTATTTTGATTCATAATCGTTTTAATAACAGTTATCCTAAAATCAATCAACCAAACGTCTAAACAACAAATCTAAAATTAAGAAAATATCTTTTAAAATATCTAAGAATTAAGAACAATTGGAATCAAAACGTGGCAAATACTTTGGTTCTACAAAATTATGATTTAAAATTATCTGTGGAAAAATATAAATAGTGAATAGAGGGAAAAAAATAGGTAATTATTACTCTAAGAGGAAAAACCTTCAAAAGGTGCTAACTTGCAACTAATAAGTAAAGAGTGTCGTACTCAAATTGGCGGGAATGAAAAGTGCCTGTATTTTTTTCAAAGGAATAGTATCAATCTGTATTATGTACCTATTTTTACTTAAAATAAGCCTTCGGCCGACAAAAACGCAATTTTTCATTCCCGCCAAATCTCGGTCAGTAAACTCTAATCACAACAGGTATGCATTGTGCCACTTAATCTAAAAATCACATAGCCTTGTAATTAAACACCTATAAAACTAACACCCTAAAAAAATATAAAATATTCAAGTTAATCTAAAACACGTGTAAGATACATCTATTATTATCCAAAATCTTTGGGGTTTTCTTAAAAGATTTTAAATGCAACTAACAATTGGACGGTAGAAAGTAACATAAAGTAAGTAAGTATTATAAAATAGTAAACATTTTCATTTTGTACTTGTCGATTAGTCTCGTATTCATGATCGGTTTCTCGAGCGAGACATAGAGCGACCCTGAGGTAGCGACCGTTATACACTTTACCAAGAATTATATATATAGAGATAGGCCAAATTGCGATATTAAAGCCAGGCCTGACAGTTAAGGTTAGGTACACTACAACTGTCCATATTCGAACTTTATATTTATAAAAATTTTAAGGCCTTCACACTACGCTACGGGTCGCTGTAGTATTAAATACTTTTTGTACTTTGAGTCAATCTCTGAGGTCCTTCTTTCTGATAGATATTTTTGTTTACGTCTAAATTTATAGAAAGCGCCTGCGCTAAATTGAATTTGAGAATATTAATTTGTTTATGGCCGAAAAAAGGAAAATTCTGCAATTTCTTAAAATGGTTTCTATCTATATTTTATTTATGTACTTTATTTTATGTGAATATATCTATAGAAGGACTTTTTTTCGGCGAACGTTACCGGATGCTAGCAAAAATCAATAATCTGCAAAAATAACTGTTGGAAATGTAAAAATATATGTAAATTGACATTTAAAACAACAATTCAATGTTTTTATTACTTATAAAATTATTTATTATATTAGACTATAAAAGTGTACCGTCAAATCATTTTTCTATTTATTCAGAAAAGACACGAACAAGAATACAAAAAATATAAGGCTTTCTTGTTGACTACAACACCCTAAAAAACGATAGTTCCATAAAAAATAATTGGCGACTAATCCTACACTTATGTTTGAAAGTTACGCGGATTACAAAATAACGTTAGGTCGGAAAGTACATACCTACTCTACTTTTATTTTTGTTGTGAAAAAATCTGTATCTCTAGAATTTCGCAAGCATCCGGTACCAACTCCCTTCTTACCTACAAATACTAAGAAAAAATCACACTTTCTCACTGACATCGTCATTAAAAACGGACAAGTTTTCTTCTGAAATCTTCTCCAGACACCCACAACCGAGCTTCCCATTGTTATTATTAGCTTTGGCTATTTCTTCTTCTTCTTCTTCGATTTTCTTCTCGAGTAATTCGAAGTCGTCATTGTCCTGAGACTTGAGGCATTCTTCCGACGAAGAGTCCTGGTAACACATCACTTGTTCTATGTTCACTTCGAATTCGTCCTTGTCAAAGGCGGCAAGGGAAGGGGTGCTGTTGCTGAGGATTCGAGTTTCTCGTTGGATTGGGGCGAAGATTTCGGATTTTGGTCGGACCTTTAAATGAAAAAATACAAAGTGAACTTTTTAAATGAGGAGTTCAGAGAAAAATGTACTTGTAATGCAAATGTATATGTAAAAGCCAACTGTAAAGTTGGCGAAAGCTCGGTCGGTTAAAAATCAAGAATAAATCGCGATTAAACCCGGTAAATAGTGTTACACAAAATCGCGAACACCATAGAAGAAATTAAAAATGTACTTATTATTTAAGACTTGTATACAAGTCTTAAATAATAAGTACATTTTTTTTTACATTTTTGTATTTGTAGAGCTAACTAATAACTAGGAGTTCGCCCCGAACTGAGACCTCACGACCCCCTATCTCCCCAACCCCCCTACCGATCCGGCACATCTTCGAACTCATAAATTCTATTGACCTAAACGCGCATACCAAAATTCATGAAGATCGGAGCTACGATACTCAAGTTATCGTCGAACAAACATACAAGCGCCAGGGCCGTCAACACTGGACCTCACTCGCTTCGCTCGTTCGGTCAATAATTTACCTTGACGTCCCTCTTCAGTGTCCGTTGTGTGACGGGTGTGTGCGGTGTGTGTGCACGCTTCTCCTTGGGCAAGATGCGTTGTATCCGCTCCTCTATGAGCGATATGCTCCGCTTGAACAGAACCGTCTCCTGCGGGTGCTCGCAGCCGTCTATGGCGTCGCGGGACTCCGTGTCTGAGTTGTCGCATCTGGAATTATATTGTAGGAATCATTATTAAAGTCAGATTGTCCGGTCTGTCGCATGACGGACGATATGTGGCCCAAAACCACCACAAAGTAGGTCAATCGACTCGTTCGCCTGGACTCGGTGGCGCGTCGGGCGAAGGCCTGACTGCAATGCAGAAGGTTGCGGGTTCGATTCCCGCTGGGTCCAAATATTTTTACTTAAAAATAAATATTTGTATCTGGTCTGGGTGTCTTTCTATGTATATGTAATAAAATGTAAGTATTTGCAGAAGAAAAAATATGTAGTATATCCGTTGTCATGTTACCGTAACACAAGCTTAGAAGCTTACCATGGGGCTAGATTTTATTTATTTAAAATGGAAGGACGAACTTGACTCTTATTTGACCGACTGGCTAGATCTTGCGATGAACCGGAGTGTGTGAAGAAACTAAAAGGAGGCCTTCGCCCAGCAGTTAAATGGCAATGCCTACTAATAATTTGAATAATTTAATTTTTAAGGGTCTCCTACACTTCATAGAAAATTAGTATTTATAAATTGTCCCGTTACAATTTATTTACCTAACTTAAGTCATACCTGAAGTAAATGGTGTCACAGCCGTTCTCCTGCTTGACCTTGATGAGACAGCAGTCGTCTTCCTTCTCGCACAGTATCTCGTGCAGGGAGCCGTGTAACGGGATCAGCTTCACTTTACCACCGAAGTTCTCCTGCATTTGGGTGGACAGGTCGTCGTCTATGTACAGATCTTCCGTGCTTCTAGCTTCCTGGAGTATTTACACATTATTTTACACATGAAAATACTAGCTAGCTGTGCTACGCGGTATCATCACCCACGTAAGTTTTGAAATAAAATAATAAAATCAATCCGGATCTCCAACTATCCGCATATACTCATTCGTCGTAATCGGATCAGTAGTTTTTGGGTGAAGGAGTAACAAACACACTCGTTTACTTACTAACTTACACGGAAATTTCCAAATTTATAATATAAGAAATATAAGAAAGTTGAATATTAATAATAAATAATAATACTGTCTCTGAAACAACGTGGATAGTTAGATTAATGGTTGACATTGTGAACAACTGCTAGCGCGAGCGAACGCATAGGTTTAGAGTACCCCTCCCCTTTAGCTAAAAGTTAATATCACTCTTATGGTGAAGAAAAACATTGTGTGAAAACCCACGGCTTAGTTAGCTCCAGGTTTTTTTTCCTCTGGGCATGGCTGACTAAGCTGTGAGGGTGGTATAGATGCTGAGCAAGCCTAATCCACCTAATAATGTCCCGGACACTACAGCGCCATAAAAAGCACGGGCTAAAAGTAGATTGGGCTGTTTAAAATCATCTAGATAAAAAGTAATGACGAACCTGAATAGCATTAAAAGCCTGGCACCTCTTCAGCGCATGAAACTGTCCGTCCTCACACAAGGTATCCTCCACAGAACTGTTCAGCTTGTCGCGACTGTTGTCACATATCGTCACGTTCACACAGTTATCCAACACCTGTAGGCTATTCTCGCCCGAGCGGTTGAAAGTTATCTGCAGTAAAGGCTTGTTGTTCCCGTTTATTTTGACGCGAGAGAACGACTTCAAAGGTTGGCTCAGATTTGATGTTGGGGATTCTTTTCTGAGTGTTCGTTCTGCTTCTTCTGTGTTTGAGAGGTCTTTTCTGTATAGAGTGGAGTCTTCTGTTTGTAAGGACTCCATTACGTTGGCTACTCCTGAAAAGGTTAACGATACACACTTTTAAACTTACAAATACGTTTTCCGTTTCCGGAAACGTCGAGGTAATTAAAAACCATGATTATCTTACAATACGATCTAGACCCGTAGTTTAATACTAATGGAGGTAAATGATAATCATTGGTTTTATTAATATCTGTAAAATGCTTGGGGCTGACTGGCTGTTAGTTCATGGCACACCCTAACCCCTGATAATAGAAAGCTGAAACGTGGAGTGTGTTCTTTATGTGATGTAGGCATCCGATGAGAAAGGATGTGAAAATACTGTGGAACTATACTTAGATCTAGTTTATTTACATTTTTAAGAAAGAAAATAGTATACAAAATATAAAACTCAATTTCGTAGCAATGGCCATCTTGGATTTACAATAATACTGAGGATAAAACATTTTTGTACCAAAAAGCTCTGAAACGCTCTTTGTTACAAGAAAAGGGGAGATCGTGATTAAGTCCCATACGGACCAATTTTGGAAAAACAGCACTTGTTCATTAAATGCCTTTAGTTCCAAAATCAATTCAATATTCCAACATAAATCAGATAAATATAATTAAAAATGACCTTTATTTAGTATATCCTCATGTTGTGACGGTGGATTGTCCGATATCTCGTGCAACAGATGTTTGAACTCCTTGCGTATCAGATCTCTGATGAACTCCTCAATGCTACTCGTGTCCGTAGCTTGGTCCATTTTACTTTCCGATTTCTTGTGTTGATGTTCTGATGTTAATGCTTCTGTTGATATACTGTGAATAGGTGGTTTATTAAATGACGCAGATATACCGACGTACAGTTTGCAATTGCTAAAACGTTCTAAAAAATCTATCCTGATGCATTGTTGAGACATTATAAGTAATAGAATACGCCGCCCCGTTGTCATGATATCAGCAGGGTAAATTCAAGCAGCGAAAACGGTGATTAACGGTCGTTGTTTCTGTTTGTAGGTACATATCTTTAAAACTACGCAGCAGATTTTAATGCGGATTTTTTTACTAATAGTAGTTTATATGCACACATTTTTATTACACATCCTGACATTCCCGTGGGTTCGGGACCTATGCGGATGAAACCGCGGGACGCAGCTAGTCATTACATAGTCTATCTATATAAAAGAAAGTCGTGTTAGTTACACCATTTATAACTCAAGAACGGCTAAATCGATTTGTCTGAAAATTGGTGGGGAGGTAGCTTAGAACCAGGAGAAGGACATAGAATACTTTTAATCCCGCGGGAACTGAAACGGGAACGGGACTTACGCGGGTGAAACTGCGGGGCGCAGCTAGTAGTATATAAAGAAAGTGGCTTCCCGTTGCCTGTCTGTATGTTTGTAAATAACACATTGTAATTACCCCGCCGGACCGGGACTTACACGGTTGAAACCGCGTGGCGCAGCTAGTATAATATAAAACAAAGCTGCTTTTCCGCTTCTACTACGGATTTTAATATAGTTTTCATTTGATTATTTTTCAATGTATACTCGTAGTACTAAGTATAGCTTCCTCTATGAAGTTTGAATTAATGATCGATTCCACCATAAAATAATAAAAAAATATTTGATCAAAAAGCCAACATCACGCGGTGTTCCCAGGCGGTCACCCATCCAAGTACTGACCGCGCCCGACGTTGCTTAACTTCGGTGATCGGACGAGAACCGGTGTTTTCAACGTGGTATGGACGTTGGCAACAGACAACACGAATTTCTAATACAGTATTTATGTATAATAATATTAATAATACAAATTCTGAACTCTGTTATTTGTAGGCGTAATGCAGCTAGTTTAATAAAATATTAAACTAAGTAGCTTTACGAAACGAACACTTTGGGACTTTGAAAGTAATAACATAACAAGAACATAGTAAGTAACAAAAACATAAGTCATGTGAGATAATATTTATTGAATTATAAAAGCAGTTTGATTTTGCGAAACCATTAAAATCTTACTAATATTATAAACGCGAAAGTTTGTATGTATGTATGTATTATGTATGTATGTGAGGCTGTTACTCTTTCACACAAAAACTACTGACCCGATTGCGATGATACTTGGAATATAGGTAGCTGGGGGACCTGGATTAACACATACGCTACTTTTATCCCGATATTCCCGCGGGAACGGGACTTACGCGGGTGAAACCGCGGGGCGCAGCTAGTATGTAAATAAATTTAAAAAATACAACAAAAAGCCAACATCACGCGGTGTTCCCAGGCGGTCACCCATCCAAGTACTGACCGCGCCCGACGTTGCTTAACTTCGGTGATCGGACGAGAACCGGTGTTTTCAACGTGGTATGGACGTTGGCAACAGACAACACGAATTTGTCATACAGTATTTTTGTATAATGATACAAATTCAGAAATCTAGTAATTGTAGGTGTAATGTAGCTAGTTTTTTTTTTAAAAAAAGGAAGAAACTTTAACGAAATGAACACTTTGTGACTTTGAAAGTATGAAAAAAAAAAGGACCTATGTAACTTTTGAGTCATGCGAGATAATATTAATTGAATTTTAAAATCAGTTTGATTTAGCGAAACCATTAAAACATCTTAATAAATTAAAAAAAAATACACCATAAAGCCAACATCACGCGGTGTTCCCAGGCGGTCACCCATCCAAGTACTGACCGCGCCCGACGTTGCTTAACTTCGGTGATCGGACGAGAACCGGTGTTTTCAACGTGGTATGGACGTTGGCGACAGACTTCACCAATTTCTGATACAGTACGTTTCATAATTATTTTATAAATTAAAGCAAAAAATTAGTGTTGTTTACCCTTTATTAGAGTCTTTCTTCCACGTATGAAATCTATCGGGATCGCGCGCTGCAAAGTTGAGTCCTTTTGCGATGGATTCGCGCGCTTGGCAGTACTGTTCCCAATTGCCGCCTGAAACATTATAATTTATAAGTATAATAGCTGAATATGTCTGTAGAAAGAAGCACACTGCAAGGGAAGTGTTTCATTCCGCGCTACCATAATCGTTTGTCGTTACTTTGTCGCTAAAAAATTAAAAAAAAAAAACCACACTTACTAATTAATTAATTTTTTTTTTTAGTTTTTTGAAGTTAGTATTAAGTTAGTTGAAGAAGAAAAAATTTTGATGCTTTCAATTTTTTTAGCTGAACGACAACGCGGCGACTTTGCGACGACTGATAAAAGACATCATGGTAGGGATTATCTATAATTTTTTTATGAAAAAAGATTCAAGTTTTCTAATGGTGAATTTTTATGAGGTTTGTCATGTAATTTGGCGTTCCCAATAGATTTCTAGGTATCTATTCAGAACACCTTACAACTATTCACAAGCTTTTTAGAGTTGCGTACCTCAAAAGGTAAAAGAGGTTAAGATAATTTTTTGCCTGTCAGTATATCTGTCTCAGTAAGTGTGTCACTACCGATTATCTCAGAAATGGGTGCACAAACACCAAGATTTTTTTTTATTTTTTTTCTTCAGCAATGCTTTTTTTGCACAACAAATAATGTTTAGGTCAACATGCATACAATACTCTATCCTACAACGACCAACAGCCCTTCGTGTAAATAAATAATTGACAAAACCGCGCGCGACGTCAAGTTTGTGGGCCCCTGCCTTACCTTGCAATGAAGTTTGTAATTATTAAATAGTGAATATCATCCGAATACGGCAGGTGAAGAAAAGAAGTCCTATTAGAGTGGAGACCTAGAGTCGGGAAAAGAAGTGTGGGCAGACCCAGACCACCAGCCAGATGGTCCGATGACATAAAATCACATGTTGGGGCAACTTGGCATCGTAAAAATAGTTACGGGAGTGGCAGGAGATTGGAGAGGCATTTGCCTTGCAGTGGGCAAATACATACTGATGATGAAGAAGAAGAATAAGGAATAATATATTTTAAATGTTTCAAATTACTTACCATAAATTAAGCTGTAAGTTGGTTTTCAGTTTTGTAATCAAAAGCAGCGTGCATAGAATTAAAATGTTATTTATTAAAGGAAAGTATTAGAACTAATTGATACACAAAAAAACGGACATTATTAAATAACCAAAATCACCATTTTCCACAATAAAACAGGATATCTACTTTACTTTTAATTTTCTAGCTTCATTTAATTCGTAATTCAAAAAGTGTACCCCATATTTGTAAATAAATATCCTGTTTTTAAATATGAGTTGTAGGCATAGATATATATATATAGGTATGTTAGTTTAAAAAATTTGAAAGTACATATTAAGCCAAAAAAAATAATAATTTTTAAACAATTATTGGATCAAACAGAAATAGAAGACGTTCTGCAATAAAACACAGAATTATATAAATCAACATTTTGTCTTAATTATGAAAATATATTAAAAAGTTTTAATCAGAATCACCAACAGTAGCATTACAAGAATGGTTAATTATACATTTTTGTTCTACTGTCTAATCTAAGAAAAATAGACAAATTTTGTATTATTAGCTTTCACTTTATTTGACGCATGTGAATCATAAAGTTGTATAATAGCGTATTTAAAAATAGTACTTAATAAAAATATTTGATCAAAAAGCCAACATCACGCGGTGTTCCCAGGCGGTCACCCATCCAAGTACTGACCGCGCCCGACGTTGCTTAACTTCGGTGATCGGACGAGAACCGGTGTTTTCAACGTGGTATGGACGTTGGCGACAGACATCACGAATTTTTGAATCAGTATCGTCAATGTGACGTCACATCACACAATAGCAACACGAATTTTTTATACAGTAATTTTTATTACAAGAGCGAAATTTAATTTAAAAATCCGAGTATTAACAATTTATCATGTAAAACAATTTTCAACTTAAGCTTTAAATTCTCATGCAATATGTTCGTAGTTGCGTACAGTCGTATCTACTACATGCATTTTTGTTACCTTGCTGTACTTAAATAACCATAATCGCACGAGCCAGAGGTAATTTCACTTAATATCGAAACATAATTTTGACACAAGCGTAGAAATGTATTGCAAACATCACCGTGTTCGTGTTAGTAAATCCCCTCCAGGTGCAGTCTGAGTTTTATCGGTTTTTCGTTGTGATTGGTTTAGTGATATTATAATTGATTTTTAAATATTGACACTGTACCCAGCTTGTTATAGCCTACACACCCACCGTTAAAGGCGAAGCGTCTTGTTATATAATCTACTTCTAAAAACTAATTTGCATAGTCCACTAATAACTAAACCATAATTTCACTTTCCCTAGGGCACACGTGACCAGGATGATTGTAACATGATCAAAGCGTCGTTAAGGATAGAAAATTAAAAAGTAAAAATCACGCGTTTAAGACCCGGGCAAATTTGAAATTATGCTTTTCAATCGTGTTAGTTAAAAAACTATACGAATCAGAACGGAAGAACGAAAAAAGTCGAGGAATGCGCCCTTAATTAAAATCCAGTTTGGTGCAAGCCGCGCCGAGTGTACCCTTAACGTAAAAGTGGCTTAACACTGACCGTTTCTCCCGCTGTTAGGCGAAGGCGAGGTACGGAACGTCTTAGGGGATCTCTTCACGTTGAGTTGAGGCAGTGACTTCTGTAGCGTGTCCACGCAGTGAGACGCCGGCTTCACTGCGGGGATTTGACACCGCCCACTGAAATAACGGTAGTGGAACCCGTGGAATCATCAATATTTGGCATTTTATACACATAAACAGCGTTTATATTGATATCAGATGTTCTTGACTGGTACAATTCGGGGTGGTTGTTTAAGTAGGTTTAAATTAGTTTTTAGTTTCACTTTGGTTTTGTTTTGTTGATATTTGGACATTGTATTATATTATGTCTATAAAATACATCGTGAACATCGCTGACAAAAGAGAGCTTACATTTTGAGTGTTCTTTATAATGATATTCCGACAAAAAAAGGATTATTCGAAATTCCATAGGGTCTTACGTGGGTAAACCATCTATTTTGTTGGTTTATGGGTAGATATTGCAAGGGCTCGTAGCGACATCTACCAAGTAAATTTAACAGTTCAACTTGTTATTTTCTATTACAAGCCGAGTTGCAGTGTTCTATTGTTACTTAGTTTTAATTTACTTTAACTTTCCCTTTCTATTTATTTCTTTGGCACGCATTTTTTTAAAAAACTGTGGTACTCTGTACATATTGTTATGATCTCATCATTGCAGGGCCTAAATCAATCAGCTAAAATTAAAAAAAAAACTATAAATAATACAAAGAAAATTAAAAACCAACTTAAAGAAAAGGATTAATTTATTTATTATTTGTGTTTTTTTTAAAGTAGTCAGGGCATTTATAATTCAATTTTTTTTTGAGCGATTACAGGGCGATAAAGTAACGGGAAACGATCATGATAGAGCATATTATCTCACCTAGTATCCTCAGGCAAGGACATAGACCGCCCCGACTTCTTGTTCGCTTCATATATCCACCGCTCGTGTATGGCCACTAGGGGCTTCACGCTCATGTTGGCGAGAGCGTCCTCGTCCACTCGGAACTTCGGGTTGCGATCCAACGACGACTTGAACGACCAGGCGCGCTCTCTGGTCACGTCGGTGTCCGGGGTTAGGAACTCCACGGGATGCTCTACTCTGTTGAGGAAGTTATTTACTTACTAATATAATATAAACTAGCAGCGCCACACGGTTTACCAGCGTAAGTCACGTTCCCGCGAGAATATCGGGATAAAACCACCATATAGCAGTTTCTGGTTGTTTTTACCCGACTGCGCGACGCAAAGGAGGGTAATGTGTTTATCGGTCTATGTATGTATGGATGTTTCTATGTGGCGTTATAGAGGCCAAACGCGTGAACCGATTTTGATGATTCTTACGTCAATCGATTCGTCTTAATCTGGCGAGTGTGGTTAAAGACATGACAGTAATCCAAATTAACTTTTGTCACAACCAGACGCCATATTGTCAAAATTAAAAAAATCCAAAATCGTCAAAGTATTTCAAGATGGGTATCGTTGAATAGATTTTTAAAAATTAATATTAAGTTTCTTTCACCATTTTTCATTTTAAAGAACTGTTTAGGAAATATAACGGTTTAAAGTTAATTTACAATTAGGTATTCTTGCTTTTTATTACCAACAAACAAGTTTTTATTTTTGTTATGTAGTTACGCTTGGAACTATCAAAGTATAAGACGTGATGGTACAGGTGACAGGAATGTATTGATATAAACTAAAAAAATCTTACTAATATTATAAACGCGAAAATTTGTATGTATGTATGTGAGGTTGTTACTCTTTCACACAAAAACTACTGAACCGATTGCGATGAAACTTGGAATATAGGTAGCTGGGGACCTGGATTAACACGTAGGCTACTTTTTATCCCGATATTCCCGCGGGAACGGGACTTACGCGGGTGAAACCGCGGGGCGCAGCTAGTATTTACATAAATTGTACCTACCTACTGAATAAAAGCCTAATAACCCTTAGGTACTTACTTACCTAAAAACGTTAAAAGAATAATAATAAATTTAAACAATAAATAACTAAACCCTAACTGAAATAGAATAATATAAATAAATAAAGTTGGAACATTAAGTACCTACTTTCCTTCTTAATTATAATATTAGTTATCTACTGAATAATGCACAGTATACATTATAACCCCCTAATGAAATTAATAGATTACGAGACTTACCTACCATCAACAAATGAAAATAACTAAAAAGCGTAAAATAAAAACAATAATTTATAAAAAAACAAAAAACCCGACTGCTTAAAAAACTCGATTAAAAAATACTCATAGAAACAACAAAAAAACCAAAAAGAAAAAAACAAGCCCAGTAATTTGAAATTACGCTAAGTAATAATAGTTTTGTAATCGATACACACAGAACACATAATAAATGAGTAAAAAATGACTCACAGTCGGGACCCATTGGAAAAATTAGATTGGTAAAATGAATGGGTCCCGACTGTGAGTAATTTTTTACTCATTTTTTCTCTGATAGTAGTCGTCAGGTCAAGTTTAAAGCCTTAGGGCGACCTGAAAACTAACACTAGGAAATCCACACCACTATACGAAAAATAATAAACGAATGTGAATATCTGTATGTTTGTGTGTGCTTTGTACACTTTTTACGTTCTTGCTCGATCAATTGAACAAACATGGTCCAGGAGCGACGTTAGTGAAAAAAAATAATACAAGTATTAACATTTAGCTGTAGTTGCGTTGAACAAACGTTTATTTCAACACAAATACAAAAAATATTTAATCAAAAAGCCAATATCACGCGGTGTTCCCAGGCGGTCACCCATCCAAGTACTGACCGCGCCCGACGTTGCTTAACTTCGGTGATCGGACGAGAACCGGTGTTTTCAACGTGGTATGGACGTTGGCAACAGACATCATGAATTTGTGATACAGTATTTTTGTATAATGCTACAAATTCTAAAATGTGTTATTTGTAGGTGTAATGTAGCTAGTTTATTGGAGAAAAAACGAAACACCTTTACTAAACACTTTGGAACTGCGCCCCGCGGTTTCACCCGCGTAAGTCCCGTTCCCGTTCCCGCGGGGATTAAAAGTATCCTATGTCCTTCTCCTGGTTCTAAGCTACCTCCCCACCAATTTTCAGACAAATCGATTTAGCCGTTCTTGAGTTATAAATGGTGTAACTAACACGACTTTCTTGTATATATATAGATTTACTTTATTTTTTGAGCAACAAAAGGACGACAAAGCAACGAGAAACGATCATGGCTGGGCGGAATGTAGTTCGTTTCGGAATAAAAAACGAAAAGGCTCTAAAAAAACACTGGGTATTTTAAAAATGTGTAAAACAGATACATACGGATAAATAATATATTATAATTATTATAAGAAAAATATAACTAGACAAAATTATTTAAAAATGTAACAAAAAGCCAACATCACGCGGTGTTCCCAGGCGGTCACCCATCCAAGTACTGACCGCGCCCGACGTTGCTTAACTTCGGTGATCGGACGAGAACCGGTGTTTTCAACGTGGTATGGACGTTGGCGACAGACATCACGAATTTACGACACACTATGAACGACGTTTGTACCCAATATAGTTTCAGAGGATTTTGAGATCTAACAAAATTTATATAAAGCTTCATTTACAATATCAGCTCTTAATTTCGTTTTTATTGTTAGAGAGAGATCGGCCGTGATAGTTTTTACACGACTGCCAAGGAAGGGTTTTAGTGCAGAAGTGCTTATCTACACACGAATTTCATGTTTATAATATTAGTAGAACATATCGCGGTCAAAATCATAGCGCCCCTTTTACCGTAGTCGGATAAATCAAGACTTTTAAAGTACACACACTCTAGAGCAGCTCTCATGCTCACACTCTAGAGCAGCTTTCATGCTCACACTCTAGAGCAGCTATCATGCTCGCACTCTAGAGCAGCTATCCCTTAGGTTCACAGGGATTTAGCGTGGGCCCACCTCTTACTAGTCCCTTTCTCACAGGGACTTACCCTCTCTATCTGATCCAAGTCAGAGTATCTCTCTCTGATCCAAGTCAGAGTATCTCTCTCTGATCCAAGTCAGAGTATCTCTCTCTGATCCAAGTCAGAGTCTCTCTCTGATACAAGTCAGAGTCTCTCTCTCTCTCTCTGATCCAAGTCAGAATCAAAGAAGTAGTAACTTACTTGCGTAATCCAGCTACGTTGGTCCCAATTTCATCGCTTTTAGGACTATTTTCAATAGATTTGACGTGGTTCGGTGAATTTTCAGAGTTGATAGAAACTCTTGGTGAATAGCTGACAGTTTTGTTCGAGGTTGTTGAATCTTGCAGCGATGATTTGTCATTTAATTCTGTGAAACCAAGAAGTATAAAGTAAATAATAAAGATTAAGTATAATTATTATAAATTAAGTTTTAATATACTCTTATAATTTACTAGCAATGAATGTTCGTAGGCTTCACCCGCGTAATTCCTGATCCCGTCGGATATATATGATATACTGCAACCCGCGGTTTCCTGATCCCGAGGGAATATCGAAATAAAAAGTAAAAAAGAGCCTGGGTTTCAATCCGAACTCTAGCTACCTGCATACCAAGTTGCATTCAGTAGTTTATACGTAATTGAAACACAAACATCTAAAGAAACAAACAACTTACATTGTTAATATTAGTGGGATAGTCAAGTCAGTCAAACAATCGATGTGTGGAAAACTATTTTAAATAGGTTATTTGATCTTGATATTCGGAATCGCTTACGCAGGTGCACACCACGGGGCGCAGCTAGTCAAGTAATAATTAGGGGACGCCGCGCCGGCACTTATGGTGAAAAACCGAAGGTAGCTAAATACTTATAAAAAATGTAGTTCAACAAAAAAAAAATTAAGCAAAAAGCCAACATCACGCGGTGTTCCCAGGCGGTCACCCATCCAAGTACTGACCGCGCCCGACGTTGCTTAACTTCGGTGATCGGACGAGAACCGGTGTTTTCAACGTGGTATGGACGTTGGCGACAGACATCACGAATTTGTGATACAATATTTAAACAATTTACACGAATAATACTACTAAAACTAGGTATGTGGTCAGTAAGTAGGTAGGTAGGTAGTTTAGTAAATGGGTGTTTCAATAATTAGGAAAAATAAAGAAGCTTTTGAATAAAGAGTAGTATTTTAGAGTAGATATTTAACAATTTAACGTCTAATCAGTAATCACGCAAAAATTATATTTTGAAGTTTAGTAGTTTACAATAAAAAAAACTCAAATTGCAGCAAAAAGCCAACATCACGCGGTGTTCCCAGGCGGTCACCCATCCAAGTACTGACCGCGCCCGACGTTGCTTAACTTCGGTGATCAGACGAGAACCGGTGTTTTCAACGTGGTATGGACGTTGGCAACTTACATCACGAATTTCCACTACAATAACGTTTCGTATGACTTCACAAAACAAAGTAGAATTTTGATGGATTATACATACATACATACTTACCAAGATCATTTGTATGTTCATTTGGCAAACTCTTCGGCGAATCATTATTTTTGTCTGCCCCATAATCTCCAGAAAGCCAAGCATTTCTTCTCAACTTATTACTACGAGCTATAGGCGTAGTCGGTAAACTGTAGTTATTTACATCGAAATTGTAAGACGAACGCTCCAAGCCATTTCGATCCTTAAGCAACGGCTTTATAGAGTTTAATTTATTAGCGTCCAACTCTGGAACTTTAATATGCAAAGGTTTGTAAGATTTAGGAGTGAAACTTCGGCTTAATTTCGTCGTTGCTCGTTCAGCACTTTCAACTCTATTACTCAAATCGTTAAGTCCCAAATTCATAGTCCGATTAGGGCTCAAAATACTGCAATATTCGGTCGAGTCACTTCTATGCAACGCTCCTGGGGTATCTATATCTTTGATCCTAGCACGTAGCTTTGCTATAGGTGTAGAGCAGGCACTCGAGTTATCTTTTTCATGGAGCATTTCATATTTGAGAGGTGCACAGTCCGTGCTGTCTTGTATGAAACATTTCTCCGAGTACAAAGCACTCGAGTAAGTTTTCTTAATAGTTTCATATTGGGGGGTAGAGTCGCTACGTTCTTTCTCGCTTTCAGTGGAGCTGTCGTGGTTCATGTGGATGATGGCCTCGTGTTGGATGTGTTTGGGGCTTTGGCAGTCCGAGTCTGTGGGAGAAGTGGTGTTGTTGCACCAGGCGTTGCTGCTGAATGTTGACTTCTTAGGTTGGAGTCGGGCGGGGATGATTATGTAGCCGAGTTCGTCGATGTCGTGCTGGAATTTGTAAGTGATTTTTAATTTAATTGATACCTACTATAATTTAAAAAAGAAAAACGTTTTCGTCGTGGACTTGTCGGTAGATGGCGCTTGTTGTAATTGACTGGTGTAATTGTTTTGAGGATCGACTAAGTTTTTAATTATGATTATGTCATTGTAACAGACAAAAAAACGGAACAGTAGAAATTGGTCAAGAACCATGAAATAGTTCAAAATAAATAAAATTTCATAAACCATTACATACAAATTTATAAGTATATCCAAGTGATGGGCAAACTACGCCCCGCGGGCCATCTCCGGCCCGCGAATGGCTTGAATCCGGCCCGCGACTATCAAATTAAAAATCAAGTGCAGACTTTCTTGAGTAAAAATCTCGCTGTTTATCCGCGGCCCGTAATAAACAATCACATAGGCAGAAGTAGGAATATGGAGATAAATAGTAGCCTATGATATTCCATCTATATTCTAAGTTTTATCACAAAAGTAGTTTTTGCGTGAAAGAATAACAAAAAATCACATACGGACACTTGAAAACTTTTGAGTTTATAATATAGTAAAAATAATATAGAATAGGATATCAAATAAGATAATAGGATTCAAATACTTGGCCCGCCATAAATTTTTAGCGTAAATATGAGCACGCGAAGGAAAAAGTTTGCCCATCCCTGGATATCCTATACTTAGGTACTATTAAATGATTCTAACCATGAATCTGGAGTCAGTTCGGTTTGCATTATTTATTTTATTGAAAAACACTTATTTTGTGGACGTCAAAGTAATATGCTTAATTGTTTTCACAAAAAAATATTTGGTATTTCGTGAGACAGTTTCTTTGTATCTGGTTCTAAACATTTATTCGAAGTGTTAACCTACACTTCGAAAATAATCTGTAAAGACTATTTTGTATAGTATCATCATTTATTTGTGGTATCCATTGTCTAGTCACCGTAACACAAGCTTAATATAGCTTACCATGGGACTAGATAGCGCTGCGTGATGTTTACAGAATTTATTATTTATTTATTTTATCTACTTATATACTAACATTATAAGGAGAAAGCTACTTTTCGAAGAGTAACACAGGCTACTTTTGATCCCGATATTTTCACAGGATCGGGATTTACGCGGGTGAAACCTCTAGTTTATGTATAAAAACACTCGTTACATTATAATAATTACAGTATTTTGTAGTTCTCTTACCTTAACAGCCTGTAGGTTGAGCTGCAAGGCGTCCATATCGATCCTCTCGTCTCTCACCAGACTGAGCCCAGCCTGCAGCAAGGACAGCAAGCAGCCGGGATAGGTTCCGTCGTGAGGTAGACTCATGCCGGTCTTCCAAAGCGTGTATTGTTCTCTCAGTTTATCGTATGTTAGCATTTTGAATGGTATCAAGGCTGGGAAAAGCAAAATATTAGGTAAATGTGACATAAAATTAATTAGATAACGTTATACTATATTCCTATTTTTTTGGGAATAATACATAAGTCATAATTTGGGATTATTTTAAGATATAAAGTATCTAGCCTACAGGGAAAAAAATACACCAAAAAGCCAACATCACGCGGTGTTCCCAGGCGGTCACCCATCCAAGTACTGACCGCGCCCGACGTTGCTTAACTTCGGTGATCGGACGAGAACCGGTGTTTTCAACGTGGTATGGACGTTGGCAACAAACGTTACGAATTTGTAGTACCTACAGTAATGATACAAATTCTGAAATCTGTTATTTGTAGGCGTAATGTAGCTAGTAAAATAATAGGGGTTAAAGTATGAAATTGCCGTTTTATTGCAATAGGTTCTTTGAATTGACATAGAATCTTCATGGTTTGAGGTTTTCGAATGAAACTTTTTTCAAATGGTTTCTGTGATGTTCTTTTTTTAAAAAATGTGAAACATTTGAATATCGACTTTCAATTGTTTTTGTTATTCAATTTAGACAAGAAAGATGGATACTGCGAAAATTCGAGTGATTTTTGAATACGAGTTCCGACGCGGAACTAACGCGGCAGAAACAGCCCGCAATATCAATGCTGCGTTTGGAGAGGGGTCTACTAATGAACGCACCGTGCGATTTTGGCTTAAACGCTTTCGTGATGAAAATTTCGACTTAAAGAACGAGCCACGAAGAAGACCGCCCACACAGGTGAATAACGATGAATTAAGAGAGATAGTGGAAGCCGATCCTAGTCAAACTACACAGGAATTAGCGGCATGGTTTAACGTTACCTTACCCACTTTATTGACTCACTTGCGTCAAATCAATAAAATAAAAAAATACGAAAAATGGGTGCCTCATGATTTGACTGATCTGCAGAAAGAAACGCGTGTTGAAACTTGTGTTGCCTTGTTGAACCGGTACAGAAATGAAGGAATATTGGATCGAATTGTAACATGTGATGAAAAGTGGATTCTTTATGATAACCGGAAAAGAAAAATGCAATGGCTGACCCCAGGTCAAATGCCACAACAGTGTCCTAAAGCAAAACTTACCAATAAAAAGGTAATGGTAACTGTTTGGTGGTCTCAGCATGGTGTTATTCACTATAGTTTTCTTCGATCTGGTCAAGCAATTACGGCAAATGTCTATTGTGCCGAACTCCGAACCATGTTGACAAAACTAGCAGTAAAACAGCCCCGACTCATGAAACGATCTTCACCATTATTGCTCCACGACAACGCGAGACCTCACACAGCACGAGAAACCATTTTGACCCTTCAGGAACTGCACTTAGAAACCATTCGTCATCCTCCGTATTCACCAGACCTTGCTCCAACGGACTACCATTTTTTTCGTGATTTGGACAATTATCTACGTGACAAGAAGTTTTCTTCCCAGGAGGCAGTACAAAATGTTTTCACACAGTTTGTGCAGTCTAGATCGTCGGAGTTCTATCGCAAAGGCATTAATAACCTTCCCATTAGATGGCAGCAATGTATAGATAATAATGGCAACTATTTTGATTAAATAAATTTGTTAAAAATTTAAAAAATAAACAATAAGATTTTCAGTACAAATCGGCAATTTCATACTTTAACCCCTAATATTATAAACTAAGAAGCTTTACGAAACAAACACTTTGGGACTTTGAAAGTATAAAAAAACATATAAGTCATGTGAGATAGATAATATTAATAAATTATAAAATCAGGTTGATTTAGCGAAACCATAAAAATATGTTAATAAATTTAAAAAATACACCAAAAAGCCAACATCACACGGTGTTCCCAGGCGGTCACCCATCCAAGTACTGACCGCGCCCGACGTTGCTTAATTTCGGTGATCGGACGAGAACCGGTGTTTTCAACGTGGTATGGACGTTGGCAACAGACAACACGAATTTGTCATACAGTATTTTTGTATAATGATACAAATTCAGAAATCTAGTAATTGTAGGTGTAATGTAGCTAGTTTTTTTTAAAAAAAAGGAAGAAACTTTAACGAAATGAAACACTTTGTGACTTTGAAAGTATGAAAAAAAAAAGGACCTATGTAACTTTTGAGTCATGCGAGATAATATTAATTGAATTTTAAAATCAGTTTGATTTAGCGAAACCATTAAAACATCTTAATAAATTTTAAAAAAATACACCAAAAAGCCAACATCACGCGGTGTTCCCAGGCGGTCACCCATCCAAGTACTGACCGCGCCCGACGTTGCTTAACTTCGGTGATCGGACGAGAACCGGTGTTTTCAACGTGGTATGGACGTTGGCAACAGACATCATGAATTTGTGGTACAGTATTTAAACAATTTACACGAATAATACTACTAAAACTAGGTATGTGGTCAGTAAGTAGGTAGGTAGGTAGTTTAGTAAATGGGTGTTTCAATAATTAGGAAAAAAAAAGAAGCTTTTGAATAAAGAGTAATGTAAATATTTAACAATTTAATGTCTAATCAGTAATCACGCAAAAAATTTAAATTTTGAAGTTTAGTAGTTTACAATAAAAAAAAACTCAAATTGCAGCAAAAGGCCAACATCACGCGGTGTTCCCAGGCGGTCACCCATCCAAGTACTGACCGCGCCCGACGTTGCTTAACTTCGGTGATCGGACGAGAACCGGTGTTTTCAACGTGGTATGGACGTTGGCAACAGATATCATGAATTTGTGATACAGTATTTTTATAATGAAATGACACAATATATAAATTACAATATACATAATGCATACAATAATAAATTGTTGTTTCTATCTTACCATTACAACATTCCCAGAGCACCAAACATAAGGAATACACATCACTCCTAGAACAAGGATAGACCATTCTCTCTTCGCTTGGTTCAAACATCTCTGGCGCATGCCAGCGGTACATCTAAACAAATAAAACACATTGTTTTACTAAACATAAAAATTATAGGAAACTAGGAAATCTATTCATAGTTAGTATTTAAAACAGAAAATAAATACGTTACACAGAGCCATCTGACGAATTTAGGTCGAATTCTATTCTGTAATAATCAGGAAGGCCAACGGAAAGTCATGGGCTTTTTTGCCTAGATGGCGCTTTAACTATCAGAATATTTAAAAGCACATTTGTAAGTAACACGAGGTAATTCCGGTATTATTATCCAATATTTAATTTTAATAACATTAAAATTGCAAACAATACGCTTAGAATAAACTATATCCACAGTTTACCTAGAAGTTGTGCGCCTCGGCGCTTGTCTATAACTTGCAACTGAACTGAAACGTATTGGCTTGTGTATGAAAAACGGTAAGTTTAGTATACCTAAAGGACATTTTATCAATAAATATCAATTTTTATGTGAAAAACTTCTAATTGAACATTCATTGCAATGACATTGGTGATTCTTATTCAGATAAAACGTATTTAGATTTCTAATACAAAAAGAATCATCACGATCTCAGACGCCAGAAAAACCTGGTAACAAACACAAAAATATACAGCAGAATAGATAACCTCTTCCGTTTTGGAAGTCGTATAAAAATGAATAATAAAATCAATAGGTTAGGAGACTCACATCATTCATTTCATATACTTCATACGGTTTAGCCACAGCATTCGACTTTAAATAGGTTTCAGACGGATTCGCCGACAATAATGGTTGGTCTTCCACTGTCTTTGGTACACGAGTATCTGAAAATGAAAAAAAAAATCGTGAGTATACCGCAAAACAACTGATGTAGAATTAAAAGTGCCACATTTTAGTGGCATTTGAGAAAAAAACGTGATTTGTAAAAAAAAAAAGAAATTTGTATGTAGCTAAGGCATTAAAATTATTTGGCCATTGTTGTGTAATACCTAGGTATAATTGGCATATATACAACACACGAGCCGGTCAATTAGTTCTAATTTCATATATATTTTTGTAAACGTTTATTAAGTTGGTTCCTTCATAAATAAATTAAAAAATCGCGTTAGACTTATATTACAAGGAGGTATTGATATATTTTATGAAACTTTTTAACAGACTTAAAAAAAGAAGGAGGTTCTCAATTCGTCGCGTATGTATTTGATCAAATAATACAAGTGAGAAAAATAAAGACAATAATTTAAGGATAAAGAACCTCCTCCTTTTTTGAAGTCGGTTAAAAATAACCATTTTTATAATGATGCGTAAATAATAGATTAGATTACGCATCATTATAAAAATGGATTTTAAAATAACTAGTTTATTACTAAAGATCAAATTAAACAAAAAATACACCAAAAAGCCAACATCACGCGGTGTTCCCAGGCGGTCACCCATCCAAGTACTGACCGCGCCCGACGTTGCTTAACTTCGGTGATCGGACGAGAACCGGTGTTTTCAACGTGGTATGGACGTTGGCAACAGACAACACGAATTTCTAATACAGTTTTTTATGTATAATGATACAAATTCTGAACTCTGTCATTTGTAGGCGTAATGTAGCTAGTTTGTTGAAGAAAAAACAAAACAGCTTTACTAAACAGACATTTTGAGACTTTGAAAGTATAAAGAATAAATAGGTATGTGACATATTAATAAAAGCTTATAAAAGTCATGCGAGAGAATAATAATTGAATTTAAAAATCAGTTTTATTTAGCTAAACCTTTGCGAAACTATGAAAACTGTTCACAAATTTAAAAAATACACCAAAAAGCCAACATCACGCGGTGTTCCCAGGCGGTCACCCATCCAAGTACTGACCGCGCCCGACGTTGCTTAACTTCGGTGATCGGACGAGAACCGGTGTTTTCAACGTGGTATGGACGTTGGCGACAGTTATCACGAATTTTTGAATCAGTATCGTCAATGTGACGTCACATCAAACAACAGCAAATGAAAGGGAAAGTTTACTGCTTAAACCATTTTATTTTGTAAAATGAGACATTATAGAAATTGATTTTATATGGGTACTTATTTGTGTGTTCTTGGTAACAATAACAAGTGCGAATCGAACTTCCGCTCTGACGGTTCCGTATAGTTAACAAACCTACCTATTACTCTTTCACGCCAATACTACTGAACCGATTGCGATGAAACTTGAAATATAGGTAGCTGGAAACCTGGAATAACACATAGGCTATTTTTTATCCCGATAACCCTGCGGGATTAGGACTTACGTGCGAAAAACCGGACGCCTAGCACATAACAGTGCGCGTGGCGTACGAGGTCGACCTCTTTGGTTAGACCGAGACTTGATGTTTTAAATAACGTGTGTTATCGACTTTTGATACTGACTGTACGTCAGTATTTCATTTCTTTCAGCCTTTTTTGTGGAGGTATCTAATCATATTTAGCCCTTGTTTGATATTTAAAATAGCAGGCAATGTTATTTAAAATAGCAGAATTTAATGATAAACTAGGTGTCATCGAAAAAATGCATTCGACGAAATGTCTTTCGAAATGGAGTAGTGAACCTGGTAGAACTACATACAATAATTCTTTGTTAGAGTAATGGATGAATCGAAATACAGGTTCGTTCCAAGTTTAACAATGCTTTTGTATTATAAAACTGGTTAGGTGGTCCTAAAACCTACACATTTAAAATTCAAAGTTCTGACTAATTGACTGTTTTTACCAATGAGTCTATTAAAGTTATAGAGACGCCATTGCAGAACAAAT
Source organism: Idaea dimidiata (assembly GCA_949358125.1). NCBI lineage: Eukaryota > Metazoa > Arthropoda > Insecta > Lepidoptera > Geometridae > Idaea > Idaea dimidiata. The sequence continues at coordinate 10,618,884 of OX442331.1, forward strand.
CATTATTGAAAAGCGGCACAAATTGTATGCTATACAACCTCATTATTTATATTCATTCACATAATTTAAAGAAGAAATAGACGAAACTATTGTTATCTCTTTCTAAAACATAATGACTCAATGCTACTTGCATGACGTAAAAAAGAGATGTCATAATATTATTATGACATCTCATAGCGGTTAGGAGAGAATGATAAAACGTCAAAGTCAAAAACTTCGTTGAGTTTTTGGAAAAAAAACTTTTTCAAAAAATAAACTAAAATAAATAAATACAGCTTTACTTACGTATGAAATTAAATATTTTTGCCAGTTTTTGGAGTATAATTCGTGCATCGCCTAAATACGCACGAAGGCATTGTTGTCTGTGAATAATGTTGTGAAAGTGAACTAAATGTACTGTGTGTCAACAAGCGGGTGATCGTGACGTGAGCTGGGATGGAACTAAGACTTCTCTGGCTAGATAGCTTGCATTTGTGTAGCCAAGAAATTTGCCCTATTACGTATCTAGAAGTTTTTACATATCTCTGGTTTTTACTATTTTTATCAACTAAACCGCTGTTTCCAAAAACATTAAATTTTGAGGTCGTGTTCTTTGTACTGTGTAGGTGTTATTAAAAAAACTTTTAACTAATTCTCTAGAAATCAGGAAAATTTCAATGTTGAAGTTTTAACTGTGTGTTGTGATTTTAAGCCGTGGGTTTCCTCACGATGTTTATTTTCAGTGAGCAGAAACTACGCGGGTGAAACCGCGGGATGCTGCTAGTTAATAATACAATTTTAAATCTCAGAATTAGAATGTTTAGTAATACTAAGAATCATGTTAATTAATGAAAACGCTATTGAAAACTTTATTTTTGTTGCGAATAAGTCGGCGGGTCCGGTCGTTTCAAAATTAAACTGATACTTCATTATAGTGAAAATTTTCTTTAAAACAAAAATTACACCACAAACCCAACATCACGCGGTGTTCACAGGCGACAACCCATATGAATTTGTGATACAGTAGTGATGTATCACAAATTCATATGGGTTGTCGATATGACGTCATCTCAATTAATATTCTAGTTAAAAAAAAAACAACCGAGAACAAAAAACGTTATGACTGAACTGGACAAAACATAAATCGGATTTTTTTTTTGAAAACGTTTTACAATCTATCTAGATTCATTGTTATAAAATTACTTGAAAATATTACGTACGAAATTTATACCATATTTTCATTTATTTTTCCCGCGTTTTTTATTATTGTTTGTCAAAAAATAAAATCAACAAAACATATTTGATCAAAAAGCCAACATCACGCGGTGTTCCCAGGCGGTCACCCATCCAAGTACTGACCGCGCCCGACGTTGCTTAACTTCGGTGATCGGACGAGAACCGGTGTTTTCAACGTGGTATGGACGTTGGCGACAGACATTACGAATTTGTGATACAATACATCGTGTATGATGTCCGAAAGTAGATATTATAATTTGTATTATTTTTGTTGTCTTAAAAAATACGAGTCTCTATGCGTGGCTTAATGATTTGTCTTGGTCTTGTTAATGACAAAAATGTGACAAAAGTCGAGTCCACACTCGCAGTTTGTTGTTTGTTAATACGTCTATGACGGCCGAATACAGAAACGATACTCATCGTTTGACAACTACTTAAACAAATAAGCAGCTCTCAAACTCAAAAATTGCCATACTAATTTTGAAAATAGAAGCTGCTCAATAATTTAAGTACCTCTCAAGTGTTAAATGACGTTTCTGTATTCGGCTGTGAGTCTCTTACCTTCAATATTAACGTACTGCGGTTCTGGCGAATAAATGTCGTAATTCTTTTCATTAGCTTCAGTATTTTCGACCTTGTTCACTTTAACGCAAGGTCCAAAATCGACCAGCTTTGCTGTGTCATGACTGGTTATCATTATGCTGGTGCTATTCACTTGAGTGTGGATGTATCCCTGCATTTTGAGGAAGACTAAAGCGTTTGCGATGTCGAGGATGTATTGGACTGATGTTTGGACGGATAGTATACGACCCTGGAACAATTTTATATGATTAGGATTAAAATAGAACTCATTTTCCGGTTGTAATCGTTACATTGCTGCTATGCTGTTGCGACGTTTAGGGACGTAAATAAAAGTGACATAAAAATGCGTTTTATTTCAATACAAAGTCGCGAAAACAGAACAAAAATCTAACCGTAGTATTTATCTAAATTATTGTCGTTTGTCGAGTGCAGGATTGACAAAATAGTGACTTTAGTTAGTGAAAATACTAAGTTCCCTATTCTAGAAGGCTGATGACGACACGCACTATCTCACCAGTCATATGGTCTAAGATGTAGCACGCTCATCTACAGGAGTGCAGACTGCAGCGAAACAAGATCCGACCCGACTTCCAATTCATATACAAATCCAAAATTGTTTTTTTTTTAATTATTTTATTTTATTCAAGTGATCGTTTTGAAATGTCAGTAAACTACCGTGTCTCCTGAACGTGACCTCTAATAGGAAAAAGAAACACTAGAAACTCATGATATATTTTTTTCTTTGCAATGATCATTTGATTCACTTTGTCCCATATTTAGAACTATAGTGGAACTGGAGCAAAAATCTATTCTATACTTAAATCCATTTTCTATATCTATCTATAAGTAGGTACTTATAATAAAAGAAGAGAGGACAAAAAGTCTGTACATGAAAGTAAATTAAAATAAAGTTGTCTAGGGGACTTAGGAAAAGTAGTTGTTCTGTTTCTCCTTATACAATTAATTAAAAACTACTAATACGATTGAAATCTGGTTTTCAATATTTGATAGTTCGATTTTCGAGGAACACCTTGGTATACTTTACATCAAAATCCAATGAGTAAAAAATTCGACTATGCACTATTTCTACGCAGACGAAGTCGCGGGTAACAGCTAGCTCCTTAATATACCTACGGAACCTTATAAACAAGATAATTAGTTATAGAATACGATATTACCTGAACATGTAGTATACCGAATAAAGAGTCGACGCATCTTTCACAGATAATGTGTACGTTGTTGTTGACGTCTGGGTAGAGGCCCATTAGAAGTACTATATTCGGGTGACGACATTTTCTACAACATGAAATAACAACTTATTTTTATTTATAAAATATTATTTACACATGACTAAGCTATGTGATGTTTGTCTCTGTCTGTCAACTTTGAAACTTCATGTGACAGTTAAAGATAAACGATGCATGGTAATGCAGCGCATTAATAAGCGTTTATAAATAAAGGAGTAAATTATTAAGGAGGTTATTCAGCTTTGGCTAGTAAAGATTGATGAAATTGCAAAAATAACATCAAAAAGCCAACATCACGCGGTGTTCCCAGGCGGTCACCCATCCAAGTACTGACCGCGCCCGACGTTGCTTAACTTCGGTGATCGGACGAGAACCGGTGTTTTCAACGTGGTATGGACGTTGGCAACAAGACTTACGAATTTAAGATATAGAATTAGGTATTGTGCTAAACGTCAGTCACACATTACGCAACAAGTAGGTACTTGGAGTCTTGGCGGGAACTCGTTGAGGAGATGTGGTGCTAAATTTTCATTTTTGTGAAACCTAGTTCATATGCGTGCAAATTGTTTAATTTCGGGGGCATATTAATCAATTTAGTTTCGTGAAGGTGTACAAGTGGAATGAAAGTGAAAATCGGTGCAAAACATTGACTTAGTGTTGTCTCCAAGGCTCCGTGAAGATTGTTTGTAAATGGCCGCCGTGTTTACAAATGATTCCCTAGACTTGACTTTAATTATGACGACTTGACTGTTTCGATGCAAATAACTTGCATAATATATTAAAATACATGACACTGGCCAATTTCCTAATGGCCATAATCGGTTCACAACCGATAAGAAATAAGTAGGTACTTAAAAATAATGGCTGCGTAGTATAATAAATAATAATATTTTTTTACCTTAAAATATTAATTTCCGTAATACGTTTTTTCTTAACATGCTCTATTGTAACATCAGACAGCTTCTTGATTTGTACAGGAATAATGCCCCATCGTCCGTGATTCCATATCTTCTTCAAATCTACGCTCATATCGAGGTTTCGAGCGCTTGCTAGCGGCAAACCGAACCCGCTTGAGTCACTCTAGACACAAAACAGAAATATTAAATAAAAGTTAATCTATACTATAATATTTAAAATGTATAATCCTGACTGATTGATTGACTGAACTTTATGTATATTTATTTAAGTTTAGTAGTTTTAGCGTGTAAGAGTAACAAAGTCATACATGCAAACAATCGCGTTTGTAATATAAAGATATTAAGAGGACCAGCGCGAGCGGTTTGGGATCTAACATAGAGCCCAAATTCGATTATCGAGCCCATTATCGAGTACTTACGCGGGTAATACCGCGTGGATCTCAACGACTTTAAATGTCACTTAATTAATACTAACACTTACTTTGCTATCGTCAGAAGATTTAGTATTAGGAGACCGCGGCGTCAACTGCTCATCAGCCCACTGATCAAAATGCCGCAACTCGCTCATCACCTCCCAAAGTCTCTCATCCTCCCCAACATCCCTATCACTACCCTCTTGACTAGACTTCACGTCACCCGCAGCTTTCGAACCATCCACCTCCTCCACTTCACTTATATTACCTCCTATAAAGTTATTAACGTCATATGGTAAAGAGTTGTTCTTGAAAAACTCCGGCGGAGAATTCGCCTGATCATCCTTAAACTCTATTTGTCTCTGAACCATGAAATCTGGCGAGCGGCTGACGCGTCGTTGTCGCCTTATCTTAGTCGGTTCGGAGAATGAACCTGGGTAAGCATCACCGGGCATAAACACTTGATTTTGGAATAGGAACTGTATGTTCGGGAGGCCATTATAGATTCTTTCTGGTGTGTTGCTTCTACCCCGTTTGTGTTTTTTGTATTTGGAAGCGGATTTTTTTTCGTAGTTGAATGTATTATCGTGATCTGCAGTGCAGGCAGTGCAGGATACGGGGAGGGAATGTCTGCCGCATTTCTTCGCTTTGACTGAAGTGTCTTCTAGTTCTCTGTGTCCAGCAGATCTTCTAGCTTGGAATTCGGCCAAGTCCCGCTTGTATTCCTCAGTGCGAATAGTACCGACTTGTGTGGTGTTTTGTACGTAGGGCTCGTCGGGAACTGACGGGTCGGAGGCTAAATTGTGACGTGTTGTGGTGACCGTCACGCGTTCCCTGTCGACAAAAATAATACGTAATTGGCCTTGTCATCTAACTTTAAACGATTTAAGCAGCGCAAGCAACTTTTTATCCAAAGGTACACTTTTTATGGCGCCCGAAACATTATTAGGTGGAGTAGGCTTGCCTGTCAACAATATTACCATTTCATAATATTCATTGCAATTATATTTCCAAAATGGATAGTAAATTGCCAAATGTAGCAGTTTCTAAATGATATTGCACACGAGTCAAGGTGATTGATCGAAATAGCAAAAACCCATAAACACGACAACATAATTTTTATTCATTCTTTTGATTTCATAAAAAACAACAGTATGTATTGCAACCTATTGACTCTCTCCTACATTATTAATGTATGAAGAGAGGCAAAATTTATTTCAAATTATAATTTGGTTAATGTCGATAATCCAATAAGTAGAATTCGAGTAGTCCACGGAAAGACTGAGTCAACCTTTCGGTTGACTACTCACTGGTTTTTTTACTATGGGTCAAGATGAAACGTGAAACTTGAAAGAATAACGCGGATGAAACCGCGAGGCGCAGCTAGTTAACTCTAAACTAATATTCAGTAGAAATAATGATATGTATTTGTAACATAATAGTTGAAATAGAACCAAAACTAAATTCACATTTGCAATTAAATAAAAAAAACATTTGAAGTTATTTTTATCTTGACAACCACTACAATACAACAATAGTCGAGAAAAAATCTTGACAATACAAATCCGTGAGTAACGTAAGATGAATAATGATCTTTCTGGTAACAACCCAGTCTACAGCTGCTAGATTATATCTTATTTCTAGGTCATTTGGGTATGATGGTCAAAACAAAAAAATCACAAACAAGTGTAGTATAATAAAATATCTTCTAACAGACAATGTATAAGTAAATTAGTTAAGCGTGTTCTTTATGGGTTCTTTGTTACGAGTATGGAATAATTTTAGAGTGAAAACTGTCTGCAGGATATGTAGGCTTGTAGAGACGCATAGCAAAGTGCCAGAGGCGCTTCTTATTTGCGTTTTCTGCTTATGTTTTCGCGCAACTTTGAGATTGTATCTTTCTTTGCCCTGTAACTAGATATTATTGGCTCACGAAACCTGTTATCAAAGAATTTAGACAGGTCTCATTAAAGGGAATAGAAGGTTGAATGGTCGCTCGACAGTAAAGCATTTCAAGCTCGGCATTGACGGACGAGATTATCAGTTCCAAAGTCAAATTATTTAGGAAATTACTCACACACCTTTAAATAATCAGAACAAATTTCGAACGTTGTTGTTTAGAAGAATACCCAAAGCTATTTTAATTTACAAGTTAAATAAAAATAGATATTTTAATTTAATTTGTATTAAATTAAAATCACTCTCAACCTAACTTAACTAAATTTCTTAGTTTAGAACCTCTTTCACACGATGTGAAACGGTACCTAAAAATAGACTGGTTCATGTAAACACCAACAATTAATTAACAATGACAAAGTAAAACTTTCCAAGCGAGTTAACAAAACATTTTAGAAACATGTCTAGCTAGGACTACAACGACGATTTTAAACAGTATCTGTGCTTAGCACTTAGGTAAGTAAAGTAGTATATTTCGGCTATTTTGAGTGGTGCCGCGTACCATAGTCAACAAGGAACCTTAATTTCAACGTAAGTAAGGCCAATAAGGGGTGTTTTTCCAAAAATGGTATGTTGTATAGGACGTTTTGCAAAAAAATAAGTGACGTTTGCTAAATTATATAAAAGATTTCCTCTTTAAAATATTAGTATAGGCTAGCTGCGCCCCACCGAGCCGGTTGACCCGCGTATGTCCTGACCCCGGGATCAATAGTAGCTTATGTTACTCCTCGTTAATGTAGTTATAGAATTTTTGATATCGGTCCGGTAGTTCCGGGGCCTATTCATTAAAAACGGATAATTCTTTCCTCTTTATAAATAGTACAGATAATAAATGAGAGTGGCGTTCGTTAAGAGGATATATTTCCTCACCTGTAGATTACTCGTGCGCTCGTAATTTCGCGACTTCAAAATGGACCTTCTGTCGAAAACTGTCTATGTTAGTAGTTAACGGAAATTGCTTCAATGTGAACTGGGGCTAAACATGTTGTCTACTAACTGAAACACGCTAAAACCGTGGGATTGTCGCGGTCAGTGGATCGCCATAAAGCGTCACTCCATGACGCTTTATAGACTTACATACTAGGTATTTTATACACCTCCATGGCCACAACCAGGGCCCTGATTCTCTGAAAACATAGCACGCGACAAGCAGGCGGGATGCATGAGCATTGCAGAAGTCGATTTGTTGCAGAAGTTTTTACTTCTTTAATAGCTATTCTATAACTTCTTTTGATACTGTTTGGCAGAGGAACAAGGGGAGCTATTTAAATAATTAAGTAGCCCTTAATTTTGAAGGCTACTTAATTAATCAAGTAGTAATTAAGTAAAATAACATTTACAGAATACAAATTAACGTACGCCTGCATTCCGCCGGCGCATTCCGCTCCGCATTCACACATCACTGAGGCCCCAGTGATGTGTTATAGTCTGGCCACAACAATAAAATTATTGCAACGGTCTAGTGGTAAATAGCTATAGATTAACGACTGAATTGTGGCGTAGAAGGCTATGTCACTCGTTGGCAATAAAATCGTCATTAAATCCTCTATTTAATTTCAAACTGAATAAGAATATAGTGGATAACTAACACTGTAGAACTAGTCTTAAAATTACAAATACCAAATAAGAGTTAGATTGCTGAAAAAGTATTTTTCCAACGTATTTTAGGCACGGAATATTTCTTTAAAACAAAAGCGTGACTAATTTTAACTTTAAGGGCTTGTTGCAGTACCGAGTAAACTCAAAAAGTCGGATTCATTTAATATTTTATGATGATTGACTATTTTATGACTAAATGTTGTTGTTTTTTGTATATAAATTGTAGGACATTGTTTCCTACATCATAATTAATAACTCTTAACCATTAACTCCAAAGGTGTGTTAAATATAGGTAAATATGTATACCCAAGCGCGGGCGGAAGCAAATAATAATTAAACTAATAGAGGAAAGTACAGTTTCCTCAAAATGTAGTCTCGAAAGCTTAGAACGTATTTTATAGCTAGTAATACGTTTCAGAATGTGGAAAAATTAAAAAACAGCAATAATGTCGTAAACACGTACATACTTAAGTGTTAAGAATCGAGGAAATTATACTGACATCAGCTAATGATTTAGGTTTAAATAGGTAGGTATTACGCGTAATCACGTCTAAAGGTAGTAGTTCTGATGCAGATGACAGAATTGATTGCAGAATTGATCGTCGTACCTATCACGATGAGAAAATTAATGAAACTCGTCAACATATTATTGGGTATGAGTAGTAAGTGTAAGTAATGATCGAAATGAACTGCTTTGGCTAATAATTCACGATGTAAATTGAGATCATGCATGATATTGGTATTGGGAAGTTCTTTCCTATGAAAGTGCAATAATCCAATAAGTGTCTCAGGAACTAATGTCTCAATTGCATAAAGTCGCAGTCGTTATATGAAAAGCAATTTTAATGAATTTATTACATTGTTTCGTAGGTAGGAACAATCAACCACTCAAAACTATAACTAGGTAAGCACTATCATAACATTTTGATATACATCTAAGCGGTTAGATAATTTGGTACAGACTAGACTAGAGAATAAAACAAAGGTAAATAAAATTAGATACAAATCTTATGAAGTCACTAAAAGTAGACAGTGAAATCGGACAGGCAAGACAATTAAAATGTAAGAAAGTGCAGTCCACAAACACTAACTTAGACATTTTATACATCAGATGAACAATTAGGTAAATAGATGGAGCTTATTACTAGCGCAAAAAGGTTTAAAGTCGTGACTTTTTATACTAATACCGTACTTAGGTAACAATGATCGAGCGAAGTATTTTATAGAAACCATTACTGTCATGACAAATGAATGGGAATGAACTTCGATACACTTTTACCGATTAGCGATTAGATAAGCTTGAGATGCGATCAAAAAATATTCCCAGACAGGGACGGACAGAAGCGAGCGGCACGGTGGCATATCGGAGTTCATCAAACTGATCAGAGGAAAATGGCATACCGATTTGATTCTCACGATCAAGTAATCATGTAACTGAAAAAAAAAGAATGGATAAAAAAACCGAGTTTAAAAATGAGAACCAAAGTCTTGCTTTAAAATAGTTTATTGAAGCTTATACGTCGTCGTCAGCGAAAGTGTCTGCCATGTTTTATCGCTTAACGAATTTGACGAGATTTAAGCGAATAGGTATGTATTTGGAGGACATAAACATAGAAACGATGAAGAGGACCTAAGAAAAGCTGGAAGGATGTGAGGCGGGATATAAAAGAGGAATTGATCGACGAGATGATGGCTAACAAAGGAAAATGGAAGAAAATACAGTATTGTGCAACCCAACCCACCCAAGTGATTGGGATGAGGGCAGAAAGAAGGAGTGCTGTAAAGGCCCACCTAAACGTCAAATTAAATTAGAATGTGACTAGGATAGCGCTAGCGATTTTCGGATGTGTGCATGGAGAACGTAAGATGCGACTATGCGAAATTTTAGAGCATTTTTTTTACTAATTTCAAAAACAAATATGCTTAAAGTTTTAAAAGAAAAAAGAAACATGTTGCTCTTTGGTACATCCCGACTAATGCCTTCTTTGACTGTGCGTGTTTGACTTTTAATGCGTTTTTGACTTTATGCGTGTTTGACTTTATGAGTTTTTGACTTTATGCGTTTTTTTTACTTTTTACGTGTGTGTGTGTGTGTTTTTACGTGCGTGTGTGCGTGTGATCTAAAAAAATCAAATATTTGCTATTTATAAGTTAACTAGACATCAAAAACTTGCGTAATTCTAGAAATAGTTTACATAATATGGCTTTATAACCGAATAACCGGCTTCAAAGGTATTAACAAAACATTTCTGAAACACGTGCTCTTCATAATTATTACCTATGGTTTTTTTTAAATAAGTAATTGTATTTTCACACGTGTGAGGAGATAATAGCATTTATCTTCTAATTTCAGATTTTCAATTTTTTTACTATGTAGGTAGATACCATGAATGCCGAAATATTCGCAAGTTTATCAGAGTAATTTGTTATAGGTAGTCGGACATAAACTTCTTTTTATCCCGACGGATTCACGCGGGTGAAAGCGCAAAGCGTGAGGACCGTCAGTTCTCTTTGTAGGTACTGCAAATATCATAAGTTACGTCAACCGAACATTATTAATCTTATTGATCTGCAACTAGTTAGATAAGTACGAAGATAGATTAGTTTTTATAATAAACAAATTGGTATCCAACTAATCTATACTCTGACGTTTCAGATGGATAACGATCAAAATAAGTAATGGTCTCAGTAAGACCATTAGTTACATTATTATTTAGATTCTTTTCATTCAAAAGGCTCATCATTATCTAACCCAAAACTGTCCATCTCTCGCGTCTGCCAATAACTTGCATGTCCGTGAATTACGCAATTTTCTTTAATTGCAAGGCGATCGTGATCAAACATGGCGATACAAAAGATTTCTTACGTAAATAAGAAGCTCATGATTAGGTAAATTTATTTCAGAAACAAGTTCTGCGGAAGCTGTTGTATTCACGGCAATGCCTTCGTCGCAACATCTATTATGAAAATGGGAAAGTAGGTTTTTGACGCATAGAAATAACTTTGTGAACTAGAAACCCACAGGTGCCCCTGATGCAGGTCTAGAAGGTGACAGATGAGCTTTAATATCCTACCAAACTTCCTACTAATATTGTAAATACAAATGTTTGTACGTATGTTTATTACTTCTTCACGTAAAAACTAATGAACCGATTGCGATGAATATTTGTGTGCATGGTTGGGTATAGCTGGAGACCGATATTAATGCGGAATCGGGACTTACGCGGGCGAAACCGTGGCGCGACCATAATGATGGCTTAAAAACGATTAAGAGAAGCCTTTGCCCAGTAGTAAGAGAATAAGTAATCAGTCAAGATAGTTGGGACACTGGGTAGGTAGTAGGTAGGTACCTACTACAAAACAACCAAACACAAACTCACCAAGAATGACCCAGCATAAAAGACAGCTCGTCTCCAGAATTTCTCTTGTAACATCAACTTTACAGTCGATTATTCAGATCGTAATAATAAAACGGACGATTCGAATAAGTAGATACGTAGAGATACCCAGTGAAAGTGAAATTACAATACCAAATATTGGTGTAGTAATTTTAGAATGTATTGAGAAGCAAAGGTTTCGAAGTAATTAATAGAAGCATCCATCACGACTGGACAATTTTATTGAAGCTATTCTTTTGTTTGCGGGTTTGCGTAATTGTTTGTAGTCGTGCGAATGAAATTATTACATCCGAAAGTTTAGACTTTTAAGCATCGACCGAATCTATTTTAGCTATTGTATTATTATTATGGTGGATTGTGGACGGCATGTAGGTATGTGAAGTTTGTAGGTGTTAAACTCCAACACCTATTCCCCAACGAATTTTTACTAGAGAAGCTGCTCAATTATTTCAGAAGCCTTCTTAATTTTAAGTGATTTTTTTTAATATTTGGCCGTACGCAAAACGTCCAGCAAAACCTTGAATAATGCACCTAGATCCACATAAATAAAAAAGAATATTCAAGTAAATTTTAGGAGCTACCTATTAAGTTAATTTAAAAAAACAGACTTAGTTTTAATATCTATACATACATAGGTACATACATATTATAATAAAACGAACGAATAACGAAGTAGTGTCTGTACTGTAAATATTTATCGATATAATTTAAAATTTAAAAAATAAATAAAGTAAAGACCAAGAAAGCAGCGTGGAGAGGTTACATACAGTGCCCCCGACTTATCTGTTGAGCCCTCTGAAGTCGAGCAGCTTTACTGGCTGGACAATATGAAATTGTAGTTCGATCACTAGATTCGATATTTCAATATAACTGACGATTGAATTAGTCTAAAACTCTTGCTTTGTTGTACGGACTTCGATTTTGCTTATTTATTATGCTTCTGAAACATACACGTATTGTGAAATTCGACAAACATTGGATCGTGAGCGACGCACTGAGTCCGGTGGTTCTGAGACATATACGCAGCGTAAATTTCGGCAAACGTTGGATCGAAGGCAGCACGCTGAGTCACGTCCTTCTGAGACAATAAGTGAGTTTCGGCAAATGTTGGTTGGATCAAGAGCGGCACGTTGAATCTCTCGCTTCTGACACTTACCTACAAGAATTTCGACTTAGTGCGCTTCTTAGTCATGTTACTACTTCACGTTCACTAAAGAGCTTCACTGAGCGTGGAGTTCGTTAATATTACGATAGAGAATATCATGTCTTTTAGCGTTCAATGGAAACCAAACAATACTACGTGCATGCACAAACGCGCACGCGCCACACCACGCGGACGAAGTCACAGGGGCACAGCTATTTTAGAATAACATTTTAAGTTAGCCAAAAATTTAAAAATGTAAATGGAAGTAGGTTTATTCATATTATTTTAGCTAGGCACGTAAACATAATAAAATATTCTAATCAGAAGCAATTATATTTTTCATTGTTGTTTTTCTATATTCTGAAAGTGATTCACCTTCCACCATCCCCCATCTTGCTTACCCATATAACTAGGCTAGACATTAAAAGAAATAGGTCTAACAAACGAAAGCAAAGCCTATCTTGGCACTCACTGCATATAGGTATTGGCACAAGTATATTATGTAGGTACCTAGGTCACTGTTAAATTGTAATAAATAATGCATACTAGCTGTGTCCCGCAGTTTCACCCAAGTCCCGATCCAGTGGGATTTTCCCACAAACCCTTTCTTCACAAAGAACACATTCTTCAAAATTCATGTCTCTAAGACCATCTGTTTAGGTTCTGCGTTGATATATAGGTCATTAGTCAAACAGTCAGGACTTTGAATTTTATTTGGATTATAAGATTTGTATAATAGGTAAGTACTTATGTCTATAATATAGTAAGTGGTTCTTAACTGATAAAATAAAGTTAATAAATAATATTACATTGGTTAGTCAATAAGATAGGACACAAAACATCATGTGGGTAGTTCAATAATAAATGAACTGCACCCAGAATCAGTTTGATTAGATAAAGTAAGAATGATTTAGTGCAATAATTAAACATCATCAAGTTCTACAATAGTTGTATTGCCAATAGTTCTATACAATGGTTTGATGGCTTCCATTCAAATCAATTGAAAAGACTTTTTTACAGGCTCAGCCTCAATTACATCATGTGGAATGTAGGTAGGTATTGTTACATTGAATGTATAGGTGAATTTCTAAAGTTTCTGGTGTATAAATTGGCCTTTACAAATAGTATAAGTAGGTAACTTTAATTAATGACTAATAAAAAATGCAGAGAAAATTTTAAGTAGGTACCTACTAGGTACTGTTTTGGATTGTTTGGGTTTATAACTGCTGCATTAGTTTTGATAAAACTTTATATGAGATAATTAAGTTGGAAGGTGAAACCTTTCACAAAGCTAATTTTATATTATGTTTTTAGTATTTTAGATTTTTAAAATAAGGAATACATTATTTTTACTGAATTAGAACCAGGTGAATTGGAATGACATTAGATTATACATAAATCTAATTGGACGTTACTGGAACAGTGCCTTTACCTGCTTTTGATTTGATCCAGATCTAGTTGGGATCAGTTAAAGATTGTGGCTTTTGTAGGTAGCCTAGTTGATGAAAGTGCTGATATGATTGTAGGTAATAGATATGTATGTACTGATTTTTTTGAATTACCAATTTTCCCTACACCCGGTAGCCTAATTTTAAAGCTGGGAACAAAAACTCTAAAACATAAATAGTCAAATATGTATAGTGAGTGACTGAAGTGCAGATAATGCTGGAGGTTCACACTAAAACATGTTTATTGAGTAAGTAGGTACCTACCTACATAAAGTCTAGTTTTTAACTGGACAATTACTACAGGTGAGGCATCTTCAGAAAACACCAAGAGAATACTAGGTATGTCACCAACTTTCATTGGTCTGTATAAGTTCTATCTCACCTATTGTTTTTTCATAATTTAAGAAGGAGGTAGCTTCATTATTTGCTTTCAAAAATAGGAATTGAACTGTAAATTATCGTAATTATACCGAGGTAAGTAGGTACTCACCGGCGAAGCCACTTGAAAACACCCATTTTCTCCGTAGAATCCACGTTTTCCTTCGATCAAATCACTTTAGAACACGAAACTTTTTAACTTATTACTATTATTCTATGTAATATTAGAACTAATCTGCAAAGACATGCGGAACATTACCGGCGCTTAGCGCGACTTGAAAAAAACTGCTAAAATGACCACCGCTATGTAGTGCAGTCAGACAAAACATCACGAACGACGCGCCTGTTCGCAATGAGTTGAATTTGGTTTTTGTACAAATTACTTTTCGTCTCGGTCCGGTGAACCACTTCACCTGTCGGCTGAACTCAGTAGCGCGGGGCGGTCGGCGGTAGACTCGACTACCTCGAGGCCTTTGATATGATAGTTCGTCGTCGTTTGCCGGTCATAAACGCACCGCGCCGCGCGCCCGGTTCGTCGACCCGTATCTACAAATCCCACACTTCTAACAAAGCCTAGGTTTTGTTTCTATTCTACTATCATTTCACCATTACGGACTCCGGAGTCTCACAACCTTCAAATTTCTTCGCTCAACGCTTGAATAACTGCAGGCTTTTGCTAAAACGGCTGAAAATTTGAAATTGCTGTTTTGAACAAAATATCATAAAATCATTTTCACCTTGTTTCAGTTTCCGAATTTCTCTTAGTACATTTATATTCATATAGAAATTTCTTCATTTTACTTTTGTAACTCCTAGGCATTCGTTTGTGTAATATTTTTAGCGAACTTTTCCGATAATAAATGTTTTTGTTTTGTTGTGATTTCTGCTTTGTTTACTTTTTGATGGCAATCAAAATAAAATCTTTCGGACGAAACAAACATTCATACAAGCCACCAATCACATTCCCTGGAAAATCATGTTCCTATCTATTTCATGAAATTCGGTAATCGTTAACATTTTGTAATTCCGGTTCCGGTTACAATTTTTTTTTTCACAATTTTCCCGGTTGCGAAACGTGTTGCAAAACAAAATCGAGCAGTCTTGATTGAATTTTGGCTAGTAAAATGAACAAAACCAAACCCCAACCCACTACCATTTTGAACTTATTTTCTACTAGCTACGCCCCGCAGTTTCACCCGCGCAAGTTGCGAACCCGCGTTGTTTGAACACCTAGCTACCGCAATGCAATAGTCCACACTTAAACGGACGACCAGGGAAGTACTGATGATGCCAGGCGCGGTAGCGCCTGGCTTCAACAGTACTTCAATGGAGTTTTGCACTGCGGTAGGTAGGTGAAGTAAGGGTAAGTTTGTTTTCATCAGTAAGTGACGATAACGATGACGAAGGATGACGATGCCGATGGATGACGATGACGATGATGATGATGCCACTCTACATCACTTACCCTACCCCTGTGTCGATTTTCATTCATTAAATAGTTATCACCCGCGTAAGTCCCGATCCTCAGGGATTTTCGGGATCAAAAGTATCCTATGTTACTCTCCATCATTTAAACTATCCCTATGCAAATTTTCATCCAATAAATAGTTATCACCCGCGTAAGTCCCGATCCCGCGGGATTTTCGGGATCAAAAGTATCCTATATTACTCTCCATCATATAAACTATCCCTATGAAAATTTTCATTTAATAAATAGGTATAACCCGCGTAAGTCTCGATCCCGCGGGATTTTCGGGATCAAAAGTATCCTATGTTACTCTCCATCATTTAAACTATCCCTATGCAAATTTTCATCCAAATCGGTCGAGCCGTTTGACCGTGAAGAGGGAACAAACAAACAGATTTTCGGATTTATAATATTAGTAGGATATGTTATTCTATCTATCTATATTTTAATATATTTCTATATTATTTTCTATCTATATTATTATATATCTCTGAGAATTGATTCCATCTCCTCTCCCTCAAAACTTTTAAATTACCGCCCATAGTAGATAGCAAATTATGCAAAACGGCAGATGAAACTTCATATAAAACTGTCAATGTCGTAAACGTTTTTGAGTTTTGGCGGGAACACTTTGAGGAGATGTGTTGCTAAATTTTCATTTTTGTGAAACCTAGTTCAAATGTGTGCAAATTGTTTCGGGGGGATATTAATAAATTTAGTTTCGTGAAGGTGTACAAGTGGAATGAAAGTGAAAATCTGTACAAAACATGGTCTTAGTGTTGTCTCCAAAGCTCCGTGAAAAATCTTTGTAAATAAATGGCCGCCGTGTTTACAAATGATTTCCTAGACTTGACTTTAACTATGACGACTTGACTGTTTCGATGCAAATAGTCTATTTCTTATCGGTTGTGAACCGATTATGGCCATTAGGAAATTAGCCAGTGTCATGTATTTTAATATATTATGCAAGTTATTTGCATCGAAGGGAGTCTTGGCGGGAACTCCTTGAGGAGATGTGGTGCTAAATTTTCATTTTTGTGAAACCTAGTTCATATGCGTGCAAATTGTTTAATTTCGGGGGCATATTAATCAATTTAGTTTCGTGAAGGTGTACAAGTGGAATGAAAGTGAAAATCGGTGCAAAACATTGACTTAGTGTTGTCTCCAAGGCTCCGTAAAGATTGTTTGTAAATGGCCGCCGTGTTTACAAATGATTCCCTAGACTTGACTTTAACTATGACGACTTGACTGTTTCGATGCAAATAACTTGCATAATAAATTAGAATACATGACACTGGCTAATTTCCTAATGGCCATAATCGGTTCACAACCGATAAGAATTAAAAAAAAAAAAAAAAAATTGCATCGAAACAGTCAAGTCGTCATAGTTAAAGTCAAGTCTAGGGAATCATTTGTAAACACGGCGGCCATTTACAAACAATCTTCACGGAGCCTTGGAGACAACACTAAGTCAATGTTTTGCACCGATTTTCACTTTCATTCCACTTGTACACCTTCACGAAACTAAATTGATTAATATGCCCCCGAAATTAAACAATTTGCACGCATATGAACTAGGTTTCACAAAAATGAAAATTTAGCACCACATCTCCTCAACGAGTTCCCGCCAAGACTCCATGCAAATAGTCGTAACTTGAATTGAATTTTGACTGATGGCGATTCTGCGCACAGTACGTTGCAATTCCGCCAATGTCCAGTGATAAAAAAATTAACGTAGGAGATTGGTCGGTTTCATAGATTAGACAACGTCGTGCAGCCGGATCATCTAAAACAAACACACAACACAGGACGTTCACAAAATATATAAGACAAATCCAACACCTATTTAATATATCTAACTACAACGAATAATACAAATGAATATTTATATATATATTAATAATACACATACTATAAATAAACAGTATATATATATATATATAGTAAGTTAGAGTTTAATTTCATTAGAATATATAAATTTACCCAGAGTGTAAACAAAAGGAGAAGGAAAAAAAAATAAAAATAAAAAATAAAAATAAAAAAATCATAAAAATTGTATTGCAATGTGTGGATCCATATATAATAAAATACCGGAGGACATAAAAGAACTGCCCTATAGACAATTTGTTGGAAAACTAAAACATTGGTTGCTGGAGAAATGTTTTTACTACTTGACTGATTTATTACCAAATTATTAACGTATGTATACTTATTATAATACTATTTCTCTTTATTTGTAATTATTTTTAAACTAATAGTTACATTTTAATTCTAACGTTGACATGACTTGTATAATTTTGAATGAATGGCTTTGACTATTATTAATAACAATTTTGACATAGTTATTCGATGTAATTGAAACTTTGTTTATTTTCTAACACTATTCGTATGTCGGAGGATCCGACGAAGTACGGGCTCACTCTAATTGTATGTACCAACTGTATAACCTACTTCAGACGAATAAATATATTTCATTTCATTTCATTTCATTTCAGGAACAAGAGATAGGAGGCAATTCATATTGATAGGGCGAGGGATGTCTTTAGGGATCAATTCGTACAGAGTTGGCTGATGTCCCGAACATTCAAAAAATATATGTTCAACTGTACCTTCGGCCAAACCACATTCGCACAGGGAGGAGTCCCTGACCCTTATTTTAGCTAAAAATACCGGAGAACATATGTGCCCCAGTCTTAATCGACAAATGGTGGACGTGGTTCGCTTATCTAAGCGACGGAATTTAAAGAACCATGGCTTGGACGGGATACCGGGTTGTATTTCGCTGTAGTGCTTGCCCTTTTGCCTTTTAGATATTTCCCAGACTCTGTTCCATGCACCTGTGAGATTGGATTTAATAAGTGGGTATAGATCATGTCGGTGAAGTTGATTATGACTAGGGAGACCTACACGAGTGGCACTTTTGGCGCACATATCTGCATTTTCGTTGCCGGCAATGCCACAATGGCCCGGGATCCACGCGACGGTGATTTCCATTCCTAAAGCGTGACACTCATAGAGAGTTTTCCTTATTTCAGAAATTAAGGGAATGTTTGAGTGAAAGGGATTAGAGGAAATAGCCTGGAGGCAGCTTTTGGAGTCTGAAAATATAATAGTTTTATTTAGGTTGTGAGATTTAGCATATAATACTGCTTCCAGCACGGCAACAGCTTCTCCCGAGAATACAGAGTATCCGGGGGGACATTTAAAACTGAGAATGACCCGGAAACGTGGGATCCAAACAGCCGCACCCACAGGAGAGCCATCTGAAAACTTAGATGCGTCAGTGAACATAGTCAATCGCTCGGGATATTGGTTATGAAGGATATTCAGAAAATCCATATTAGGATCAACCGAATCTTTGTGAACTCCAAAGTCTTCTATAACATGCGGCTGAAAAACTAGTGCTTCATACGGTAGAGAATGAGAAGGAAGTAGAACGAGTTGTTTTATCGGGTTCGGCATTCGAGAGAATTTAATGTAACTGTTGAGGAGATAAGGGAGGCTTTTATCTAGAAGATTATTTGCTTGATATAAAGAGTATAAATTTCTTATTTTGCCAAGAAGGATGTGATTGGGGTTTTCGAGTATTTTAATAAAAAAGCGATCACATAAATATTGTCGTCGAAGAGACGGAGGAGGGTCCACGCATTCCACCTGCATAGCATTTATAGGAGACGACTTCATCGCACCCAAAATGATACGCAGGCTCCTTGACTGTATTTTGTCCAGCTTCTCAGCAGCATATCTGCGGCAGGGCTCCACAATAAAGGAAGCGTAATCCATGTGACTCCTGATAATGGCGTTGTATAACAGCTTTTGGGAGTATGGGTGAGATCCCCACCATACTCCCGACAGAGTTCTGAGAATATTAATATTGTTTTCACACTTGCTAGCAACGTAGGAAAAGTGGCTAAATCCAGACATCCTCGAGTCAAGTCTAACACCCAAAAACCTAACATTGTCAGCTTGGGGAACAAGTTGGTCACCTATTCGGATGTCCAGCCCAGGAATATGTCTTTTTCTGGTAAAAACAATTGACTGGCTTTTTGAAGGGGACAATGACAGGCCATGTAGAATCAACCAATTCTGTAATCTGGTCAGGGCAATGTTGAGCTGGAAGGAACCCTCATCAATAGACTGAGTTTGAGCATAGAGAGCTAAATCATCAGCGTACTGGAGGATCTCACATCGCGTACCAATAACCTGGTCCAAGTCATAAGTATACAGGCTATATAAAAGGGGGCTTAAGACTGATCCCTGGGGCAGGCCTCTCCAAACGGTCCTGGCGAGATTTAAGTCACCTGGGCACTTAATAGATAAAGATCTCTCACACAGCAAGTTAAGACAAAAACGAACCAACTTCTCGGGTATCCTCAGCTGATGAATAAGTTTATTCCTGAGGGATGGGAGGAGGACATTGTCATAAGCAGCTTCAATATCTAAAAATACCGCTATGAGGAATTCCTTCTTAACAATGGAGGACCAAATGTCTGTTGATATAATTGCTAGGCTGTCTAGAGTGCTCATGCCTTTTCGGAAGCCAAATTGCGACTTGGCCAAAAGAGAGTTATGCTCCACAAACCACTCTAAACGTTGTTTGATAAGGCGCTCTGTGATTTTACATAAAACAGAGGAGAGAGCAATGGGCCTTCTACTGGATGGTAAAGAAGGATCAGATCCTGGCTTTAAGATGGGAACTACGACTTGGGTTTTCCATGAGGCAGGAACTGCGCCGAAATCAAAAAATCTATTTATTAAATTCAAAAAAAATTGTTTACAGGAGTCAGTAGATTTTGTGAGGAAAGAATAAGGAATTCCGTCTGCCCCAGGTGATGAGTCATGAAGACCATCAATAGCTAATTGAAGCTCTTGAAAGGTAAAATTACTGTCAACAATACAAGTGTTTGGAAGAAAAGAAGGGGGGGAAGGAAGGGAATCTTCAGTAGGAACCCAGGCTGGAGCTAATTTGTCAGAAAAGGGTTCTGTCCATGAATCGAGGTCATTAGATGAGGCATTGTCCCCAGAAAAGGAACCTCTGAAACGTTTAATTTGTCTCCAAACTAAGCTGGATGGGGTTCTGGGTGATAAACCCTCGCAAAAGTCTTTCCATCCTTGCTTCTTTTTTTTGGACAGGGTTCTTTTGGCTTTAGCTGCACATTTTTTATATTCTATATAATTTGGGACAGACATGACTGAGTTATAGGACATCTCAGCCTGACGTCTCATTTGAACCACGTCGGTGCACTCCCTGTCCCACCAGGGGACAGAGATTCTCATATTTCGTGAGCTTTTCTTGGGGATGTGTTCATCGGCAGATTTGATAATTGAGTTTACAAAAAACTGGTAATGATTTAAATAATTAGTGTTGTCCACTGTAGATAAGACTTTTATTTTGTTTTCTAGGGAGGATGTATATGAGGTCCAATCAGCTCTCGCAACTCTATATTTACAGAGAGGAGAGGGATTTGAAGGAGGAGAGGTGGAGTTGGGGATGGATATCAATATGGGGTAATGGTCACTACCATATCTCTGCCGGTGAACTTTCCAAGATATTCTCAAAGCAAGGGAGGGAGAACCCAAAGTGAGATCCACTGCACTTTTAGGGTTTTGACCCGGTTGGACCGAATGAGTTGGTGATCCATCATTTACAACTGTTAAGTTTAGATCATCAAAGATTTCTATTAATGAAAGTGAGTATAGAGTAGTTTTCCATGAACCCCACGATGGATGGTGGGCATTAAAATCACCCATAACAATCATAGGGGAGGGAACTGAGTGAAGTAAGATTGATATGTCTGCAATTAGCAAGGAGTTAAGGTCAGGAATATAAATTGACACAATGGATATGTTCCATATTCTAGCTACAACAATGTTGATACCAGGAGGGTGAGGGGGGCAGGGGATTTGGGAAAAGGACAAAGAACGATTAATGAGTAGGGCGGCACCAGCACACCCATCAGCCCTGTCGTCCCGGAGGCATGAGTAACCCGGGACCCTGAAGTGGGAACCGGGCTTAAGCCATGTCTCCGAGACGGCCAGGACCAGAGGTTTAAATTTGTTTATTAAATGGATCAAATCACTATAATTACGTCTAATGCTACGACAGTTCCATTGTAGGGCAGTTGTCTGATCCATTGTTAATGGAATAAAAGATTTGCTTAAGTTTTTCGGCAACGTGGGACGGTAGGGACATATTGTTTTGGGAAATAATTGATATTAACAAAGAGATTATTAGGTTGATATCTAGGGGGCTACTATCTGAATCTCTTTGTGAGAGGGCACAACCATTAGGTTGTGATGACGTAGGTTGAGAAATAATTTCTTGGTGGGCTACTTTATCATAAGTATTTATCAAAGATGGCTTAGGGTCAGAGTGGTTGACATAAATAGTTTTTTTATAGGAGCTATTATTATGGGAGGTAGAAGGACGGGAATGACGGATTTGATTGGGGGTGTGCTGGGGATTCTGTGATAATACTTCAGAGAAAGATCGGGATACACTTGGGATTCGATTGGCTGCTTCCATATAAGAAACTCCATCCTTAGCCATGGTTATTTTAATGGATTTTTGCCTTGCTTGTTCTGGGCACTGGGAGTCTATTGCGGAGTGGGATCCTGAACAAAAGAGACAGGTAGGTTGCATATCTTGACAAGACTCACCAGAGTGAGGCTGGGCGCACTTAAAACATCTGGGCTTGGAACGGCATTGAGTTTTTATATGACCAAATCTACAACAATTGTGACACTGAATGGTTGGGAAGTAGTACAGTTCAACGGGAAGGGCTGTGTGATATGCAAAAATTCGCTCTGGAAGAACTTGTCCTTGAAATGTGACAACAACTGTTTGAGTAGGGACCCAGGTCACTTTGTCCTCCACTATTGCTTTCCTATTAAGTCTGCGAGCTTTAATAATCATACCACAAGGATGGGGAACTGTTGCAGTTTCAGCAAAGTCTGTCATTGACATATCGACTGGCACATTTCGTACTATACCCATCCGGGTGGTGTTATTGTAAAGAGATAAATACTATCTCTTTAGTATACAACCTATATTGGTTGTCTATTATAAAAACAAATGTTTGTAAGAGTTTGTCAAAATGTCTTACTGGTAAAATTATATTCTTCCAATAAATTGCTTTACTAAAACAGTCTCAACAAATTATATTTTCTTTATATGGTAGCAGAGCGTAAATAAAAAAGAAATTAAATTATGTAAAAACCGTGTTGTAGTATTTTCGCAAATTAACAAAAATGTCGAATTCAAAAATCGACCCTCTTTCGAAAGAAAATTATGACACATGGGTTATACAGGCTGAGGCTATACTAGTCAAGCAAAAACTATGGAAATACGTTGACGCTTCAACTGCTGATGCTGAGATTGGGGCTAACAAAGAAGGAGACCGACAGGCAAGATCTGAGCTGATACTTATAATCGCTCCTTCTGAGCTTAAGCAAATAAAAAACTGCACATCTGCGAAAGCATTATGGGACAAACTAAAGCAAACGTACGCCAGCAAGGGACCTGCGCGTAAGGCTTCACTATTAAAACAGTTGATACTATCGAAACTCGATCAACAAGACATACGCTGCCACCTAGATAAGTTTATGGACACAGTAGATAAACTGGCAGACATGAACGTACAAATAAATGAGGATCTTCTAACGATATTGATGTTGTACAGTCTATCATCAGAATACGACAACTTCAGGGTCGCTATCGAGTCACGAGACACTCTTCCAAAGCCAGACGAGCTTAGAATTAAAATAATTGAAGAGGCACAAGCTCGACATTGTAATACCGTTTCAAATGAACCTGAACCGTCAACCTCAGAAGAAGCTTTGTACGCATCCTGCAAAATATGTCATCGAAAAGGTAATATCTTCAAACGACGAACACATAAAATTTGCTGCGAGTGCTGGAAGAAGAAAGATCAGTCTAGCAAATCTTATAAAAATAATTTTGCTACGCAATGTCTTCTCACACGTAACGAGAACCACATTAACAATGAATGGGTCTTAGACAGCGGTTGCACTTCACACATGACTTATCAGAAAAGTTTGTTCGGGACCATGAAGAGTGTTTCCCGAAGACTGAACTTCGCATCAGATGACCATAAGGCTGAAATAAAAGGAACAGGCACTGTCTCTTTTACAACGAAAAACGGTAATGGCACTGCACTTACACATCTTCGAGACACGCTGTATGTACCAAGCCTATCTATTAACTTGATGTCCGTCGGAAAAATGACAGATGCGGGTTGCTCTGTCCTCTTCACGAAAGATAAGGCGACAGTCAAGAACCCTAAATCTGGAATAATTCTCACTGCTCATAAACATGAAGATGGTCTTTACTACATCAAACCAAAACATGAGCGCAACAACCTTGTCAGCGATAACGATGATATGTCTCCAACTTCTACTAAAAAAGAGCACTCATCAAACTTCCAAGATTGGCATAGGAAACTTGGTCATATGAACAGTAAAGATATGAAACTAGCATTGAAAAATGATAAACTGATTGGACTTAATTTTGATGCAACTGAGATTTTACCAGAATGTGATACCTGTATACAAGCTAAATTGCATCGAGTTCCTGCTCCTCGCGAGAAAAATATTCAACGAACCACTGAACACTTAGAAATCATTCACAGCGACGTATGTGGACCTTTCAGAACGCCAACAGTAGCTGGAAACAAATACTTTGTCACATTTATTGACGACTACAGTCGATACTGTCGAGTATACACAATGAAAAACAAGAACGAAGTGTTAGAAAAGTTCAAGGAGTTCAAAGAATTAGCAGAGACTCAAACTGGAAAGAAAATTAAGTTCCTACAATCAGATAATGGCACAGAATACGTGAACCATGCTTTTAATACATACTTAAAACGTTGCGGGATACAGCGAAGGCTTACCGCACCTTATACTCCTCATCAAAACGGAGTTGCTGAAAGAAAAAACCGTACCCTCGTAGAAAAGGCGAGAGCGATGATTATTGACGCACAAGCACCATCCAAATTCTGGGGCGAAGCTATATTTACTGCAAACTACTTATCAAACAGAAGCATAAATAGCGCTATACAGAATGAAACACCATTTGAACGATGGGTAGGCAGAAAGCCTTGCGTAAATCATTTGTACGTATTTGGAAGCAAAACCTACGTTTTACTAAAAGCCAAAAATGGGCATAAATTTGCACCGAAAGCAATTCCAGGAATGTTTGCAGGATACTCTGAAACATCTAAAGCATTCAGAATATTCATACCATCGAAGAATAACATTATGATTTCTAAAGATGTTAGAGTTATGAAGAAAATGTTCTATGACGAACAAAACAATAACGAACTCTTCAACCTATTGGACATTAATGAGAAACAACCTATGCAAACTTCACAAAAAAGAGTACAGAAACAAGTAGTTGTTACATTTGACGAAAACAATGATGAAGATCAACTATCTTGTACTGAATATGAAAATGACGATGAAACCCTTCAACAAGATTCAGAAGAAAGAACTTTAGAAAGAAATAATGAAAGTGACTATGAATCGCTTTCCGGTTCTGATACTGATGAAAATAATGTAAATAATGATGAAGAAGTCGTACAACGACAGACCAGATCCGTGAGGGATAGGTCACAAATCAGGGCACCGAAACGTTTTGACGATTTTATCTTAGCTGCTGCTGAAGAAATTGAAAGTTGTCATAAACCGCCTGAACCAACGACGTACAAGGAGGCAATCGAATCTCCAAACAAACTAAAATGGCAAGAGGCCATGCGAAATGAAATGTCTTCATTAAACGAAAACCACACATGGGATCTCGTCGATTTACCCAAAGGACGAAAAGCCTTACCCTGCAAATGGGTCTTTAAGGTAAAAATGAACCCAGATGGTTCCGTCGAACGATATAAAGCCAGAATGGTTATAAAGGGCTACTCTCAGAAACCCGGAGTAGACTACGACAAAACTTTTAGTCCTGTAGTTCGTCTGAGCACAGTACGAGCATTACTTGCTGTAGCTGCTCAAGAAAACCTGGAGCTGAGTCAGTTCGACGTATCAACAGCTTTCTTAAATGGCACTGTCAAAGAAGAAATTTTCATGAAACAGCCAGAAGGTTTTCAGGACGGTACCAAACGAGTCTGCAAGCTGAAACGCAGTCTTTATGGACTGAAACAAGCACCACTTTGTTGGAATACTTGCATAGCCGAGTTCTTAATAAAGTCTGACTTCCAACAGAGCGAAGCAGATCCATGCTTATATGTTCGAGTCAGAGGACAATCCAAAGTTTTTATCTGCCTATATGTTGACGACGGACTTGTGGCGTATAATACAGCACGTGCAGGTGATGAGTTCTTCAGAGAACTAAAATTGAGGTTTAAAATTACCACTAAGCCTGCGTCGTACTTTCTTGGATTAGAAATAAACATACGCAAGGACAAGTCTATTACATTGTGTCAGACGGCATACACTAAGAAAGTTTTGGAGAAATTTAGAATGTCCAGTTGCAAGTCAGCACCAACACCAATAATAAAAGAAATCGATACTGAAGATGAGAGCACTAACACTAATGAAAACTTTCCTTATCGACAAGCTGTGGGTGCTTTAGCATATTTATCAGTTGGTACAAGGCCTGATATTTCATATGCTGTCAGTGTAGCATCAAGAAAACTTGAAGCACCTACTAAGAAAGAGGTCATGTTGGTAAAACGCATCTTCCGATATTTGAAAGGAACCCAGCAGAACGGTCTGATATTTGTAAAACAGTCGCCTCCACACTTAATCTGTTACAGCGACGCAGATCATGCAGGAGACCACAGTTCAGGAAGATCGACATCTGGAATGGTGTGCATGTACTCTGGAGCTGCTATTAGCTGGAGAAGCCAGAAACAAACAACAGTCTCTATTTCTTCCACTGAGGCAGAGATTGTAGCAGCGAGCGAATGTACACAAGAAATCATATGGCTGAATTGTCTACTAAGCAACTTGTTACAGACAGAAAAGCCGAAATTATTTCTAGACAACGAATCAGCTGTCAAACTTGCACATAATCCGAAGTATGAATACCACAAGCGCACCAAACACATTCAGCTGAAACATTTCTTCGTTAGAGAATGTGTTAACAATGGGAATCTCGAAGTCAAGCACGTTTCCTCTGAACTACAGTTGGCTGATATGCTAACTAAACCATTGTACGGTCCTAGAATACAGGATCTTAGTTCCAGAATGGGACTGAAGAATTTATGTCTAAATTCTTCAAAAATTCGGAGGATGTAAAGAGATAAATACTATCTCTTTAGTATACAACCTATATTGGTTGTCTATTATAAAAACAAATGTTTGTAAGAGTTTGTCAAAATGTCTTACTGGTAAAATTATATTCTTCCAATAAATTGCTTTACTAAAACAGTCTCAACAAAGTATATTTTTCTTTATAGTTATATTGTGGGATAGAAGCTGTAAAGTTGTTAACAGCTAACGCTGGATTAGTCAAAAATATATTGGCGGCCTGGGCATTTTTAAACTCCACTGAAATTTTGTTTCTTCCCATTGGTTTAATACCATCTAAGCGCACATCTGGTATTTTATTTTGGGCGATAAATTGACCGAACTTGATGGGGCGGATAGCAGAGCCTGAGTTACTATCAGTGTCATTTTTAGACACAGTAACGACAAATGGGCCTTTGTCTATGGGTAAGTACATGGTCATTCCGGAAGAAAAGCTAGGGTGAACAAATACCGTTTGTATAGAAGCATTAGCCAACTCTGTACTCACTACTGTTTTTTTGGCGTTTTGGGGTTCGTCTTCATTACGCCGCGGACGTTTTTGTCCTGCCGAAAGGGCTATAAGAGCGTCAGCTGCCTCGGCGGTATTAGAGGCGGTCATGTTTACATCTCCGTTAGGGTCAGCATTGGGATCGGGAGGCCGGGGTTGCGGCTGCAACTCCGGGCTCGACATGTCACCTTAACCACTTACCAAGTGTTAGTATGTTATTAGAACACTTAATAAAACAATCCTGCTACACTGTAACGCGAAAATTTGCAATTAAAAACACCAAAATCTCTCTAACACGTGAATAACCTTAAACACCTTCGAACGGAATCCTAGTCGTAACTTGCACAATACATTAATAATACTTGACACTGGCTAATTTCATAATGGCCATAATCGGTTCACAACCGCTAAGAAATAGAAATAGTAAACGTTTTTCTATCAGTTAGTGTCACTCTATTCATTTGTTTATGTTTGTTTACAGTTGCGTTTGATTTATTTTTCTTGTAATCCCTTTTTTTGAAATGGATGAGCTTCGTGGACCTAATATTCAAATCGTACTACACGTTAAAGAAGGTAAAATACATTTGAAACATAATATATTGGTATCTTCATTTATTATATAAAATGGTCTAGCTTTCTTCCAATCTACCTCGTTTCCAGGTCTTGGATTTGGGTTTCTGAAGTCTCCTTTTGTGGTATGTGGGTCATTGAACGGCTATGTCCTGGAGACAGACCCAGTGGTGCCGTCTCATTCTCCTGTGTTTGACGCCGAGCTCGTTTGGGAAGCTGACAAGAGAAGATTTCGAAGGTAAAACTATTTTATTAAAGGTCTGTCAAATAGGACAATTTTACCTGTAAAGTTAAAATAGAACCCTTATAAGAACTTATAAGTTTGTCTGTGACCACAGATTATACACTATTATTTTGCTATTTAACTAATCATTCACTTAGATCACCTGATGGTAATTGATGATATGGTTTAACTAAGTTAGGATACATATCTAGAAGGAATATGGCAGTGTGTATATCTATGTACTACTATCACAATGAAAAGTACCATTATGTCCTTGATTACAAATTTTTCCTGTTAAAAAATGTAATAAATGGTCTGAATAGCTAATTTTTTAAAATCTTGTTAAATGATGTAGGTATGTCCAATAAAAATTAATACCAATAAATTAAAACATTAAATCAAACTAGTCGATTTTTAATTTGGTTTCGATTTTATCTGATTGACATATTTTATGTCTACTGAAAAATCCCTAAATTGAAATTAATTTGTGTTTGACAATTTAATCTTGCAGTCTGCGAGTCCAGAATGTTCCAGTTAAAGTGGAAGTGTTCACGATGGGCACACAGGGAAGGAAAGATAAGGTTGGATACTTACTACTCAGCCTGCTCGGAGCTCAGCCTTGCCCGTCTAACAAGATTGTTGATGTAAGTTACCATTTAAACCATCTTATATGTACTTGATTCATAAAATTAAGTGTAGCCACTAAGAAAGATGTTCCACTATTCCTCTGCACTTGCATACTTCATCTTAGTAGACCATATTTGTTGTTAACTGTAAGCAGTTCCCGAGATAAATACAAATAGTCCAAATATAACTATTCATATTTGTCTTGATTCTTTTAAAACATTAGAAGTTGCTTTAATGTTGTTACATTTTTAACCAGTTGTTCGTCGCATGGGGTCTTTTAAAACCAACAGCCACACATTTCACATATAAAATGACTAATTGCAGGTTAAAGTTTTAATCTGTACTTTAATGATGACTAAGAATCAGGAAGATACTACATGCCAGATGTTCCAGGTCTTGGCTCCAAATACAATGTTTTAAAAATATATTATATTCCAGATAAAACATACATGGCATCGGCTGTTAGGAGTGAGACCTGAAGGCAAATGTTGCCATCCACAACTCATGCTCAGCCTCTCAGTTGAAGACAGAATAAATACTCCTACACCAGTAAGCTTTGTTTTGTGTTCATTTATCACTAAAGAAAGGTCTCTAATTTATCCACTGACTATGACCTCTATGTGTCTCCTTGCCAGATCATTATGCCTGCATGTATAGGTCTACCAAGAGGAAAGTAGCTATCACCTGGTAGCGGAGTGCCCCTCATACGCTAAAGCCAGAAAAGAAATAATGAAAGTGACCTGAGTGACATTGCAATAGGGCAGTTATTGAAACTCTGCAAAATAACATGTAGATTTAGTGGGTCGCCATCAACATGAGTTACCAGTTAAACCTTAAAAGGGTCTTATTAGGTTATTATTACTACTATTATAATAATAATAGGTCTACCATCAGATTCTGGTAAACCTCTATGTTGTAATGTTTATGTTCCAGAGAAATGAGCTCCGGATGTTCCATAGCAATGAAGTAGCATATCCAAACTATGGAAATGATCCACCTGCTCCTGTCAGATCTATCTTATTATCATACAGTAAGTTATTAAATATTTATTATCTATACTAATATTATAAAGACAAACAATTTGTTGGCAACAAAAAAGCTCTAAAATTACTGGACCAATTTTAAAAGTTCATTCACCAATAGAAAGATACATAGAATAGAAAAAAAAATTACGACAACAAACACACACATAAGTACATACAAACAATAGGACACAATTTTACATAGATGACATATAAAACGAAACAAAGATTTAAAAAGAAAAAAAGAAAAATAACATGAAAGAAAAACAAGGTCCAATTAATTATTTAAAATGTTAGCTGTGTGCCTGCTGCCAACGAGGATCTGCCACGGCATACGTTGTCGCTCCAGAAGAAGCCACAACACCGGATATATTATCTATGAGTAACATAGGCTACTTTTGATCCTGATATACCCATGGAGTTGGGACAGTTGCAGTAACACTATCCCAAATTTAATACTTTTAACGTTTTGAGCGTTATTCATAGACTCCCTCGGTGATTGTCATTATTGTACTAACAACTAAAGTCATATTTTATATTTCCAGAAGAATACATAGCAGAAAGCAAGAAGGTGGTAACATCACCGGAATTACAACCCAAGTTGCTTTGTGAAGAGGGCTTGATACAGATTGGTAGTGGCAAGGAACTGTTTGTACTCAGCTTTGTTATTGGAGCCGTCGAAAACTTAGATATGGTAAGAAATAGGAAATTAAATGATTTGTTGTCCGTGGATGCCATTTTTTTTAGTGATAGTTAATTTTTGATTTGTGTTCAACAAAGAAAAAAAGCACAACCAAACAAATTTGTAATTTGACTGTTTTTTGTGAACGTTTCTTGTGTACTGAATTAATTAAATAAATAAATAAAAACGACAAAAATAATGATTTTATGTTTTCTCCGCGTGAAACTGGCATAATTTGTGATCACACAAAGGCCCGGAAAAAAGAGTTCTCCTAAGTCCTAAGTTTAATGGTCTTTGCTAGACGGAAGTCCCGCCTTTTAAAACATAGTTATTGCGCCTTTTGAGTGGCAATGAGCTGGATAAATATATTTTTTAAATTGTCGTTTCAACTGTTTGCAAAGCGGTACTATGTCGACCTCGCTGGGGACACCAGGGCAGACTGCCTGGAAGCGGGACTGCCCCGCTCAAAGCGGGTATTTACCGTTTCGTATTTACCACTGTTGTTGGTCTAACACTGTTCTCAATATTTACTTCCTGCCCGTATTTCAGTTACTGGACGAAAACGCTTCAGTGAAAGAGGTAGAGTGTTATGTGAGATACACAGTCTTCACACATAATATTACAACGGACAGGTAAGTCTATCGTTTATTTCACTAGATATGTATTACTTATGGCCAAATACAGAAAAACGCTACTCGAGATTTGATTACTTTACCAAAACTGAAACACGACTAACCTTAATAATCCAACTAATAATAATATAAATGTGAAAGTGTGTGTGTTTGGATGTTTGTTACTCAATCACGCAAAAACTACTGAACCGATTGCGATGAAACTTGGAATATAAGTAGTTGGATACCGAGAATAACACATAGGCTACTTTTTATTCCGATATTCCCGCGGGAACAGGACTTACGCCGGTGAAACCGCGGGGCGCAGCTAGTTATATACAAATTACGTGTCACGTAGTTTGTCTGCGATGGACTTCTAAACCAATTTTAACTTTTATTTTTGATTGTGTGTGTTGTTCCAACTTAAGAGATAGGTAAGGTTACTTTAGATTCCGTTCCGATATTCCCACGGGATCTCAGATGAAACCCGGGCTAGTTATTAATATGAATTGATCTCTCCCCTAGAGTGACGGGTCGCATATCGGAGCTGGGCGGTAGCGCGGCGTTCAACCAGCGCACGTCGCTCCGCGTGGCCACGTCGCTGCACTCGCTGGCAGCCTACTTCAGTCACTGCCCGCATGTCGTCGCCACCGTGTGCCGGGGAGACCACACTATCGGTATACCACCACATACTCTTAAGCAGCTACAGACCATTGCATTTAACTGCGCAGTTTTAACTGTGCAGTTTCATCTAATAATATTTCTAACTGCACAGTTCTTAGTTTTCCAAACACATACCTACGATTTAAGAGGACAGTTCGACTGTATTAAAACAGCGCAGTTTAATCTAATGGTCCCACAAAACTCTTCCTGCCTGAAAGAGACCGCTCTCAGCGGTGAGGCAGTATTGTGTGGTTCTTTAGATTAAAATTTTTCATTTTGTTGTAATTGTTATGTGCATAATAAAGTGTTCTATCTATTCATCTCTTCACTTTGCCTAAAGGAATATGCAGCATGGATCTCCGTAAGCTGATACCGACAGAAGACACGACTGACTTTGTCAATAAGTTCTGTAACTCGGGGCAAGCGTTGACCATCCACGAGCGGTGCTTCATACTGCGGTGTGCGGAGGGCAGCAAGCACGGCTCGAGGCGGCCCTACGTCGATGTTGAGATGAGCCTGAAGTATAGCGGACTGAGGAATGTGAAGGTACCTTACCTTAGCTTAGAGCTACACTTTGAAATTGAAAAAAAAATGATTGGGCAAAATTCATTTTTTTAATTTTTAATTTTCATTAAGCTGTTTTATTTCGGTGGCATATTACCCAATTTAATTTCTGATAAGAGCACGAGTTTAAGCAAATGAAAATCAGTGCCAAACATTGAATTTTGTCGTTGCTTCCAAATCTCTGCTGGGTGATAATAAGATACGAACCCCGTAATGGAACAATTTTTGTTAATGCGTTTCTCCTTGTAATATATTGCTTTTTAGTAACATTTCAGTATTTTATAAAGATATTAATAAAACATTTCAGAAGCCGACAAATTTAACGGCTCGTAGCGCGACGCAGTTAGAGACCGTCACCGAGATGGATCCCATAGAGAAAGAGGCGTTGGACTTCAAGAGCGGGAGTTGCACCGACCTCGGTCGCGATGTGGGCGCCGCGGCCGCGGCCGCTTACACCAACATGGGACCTAACAATACTGCCAGGTACGCTAGTTGTACTTCCTTGACGTCACATCACGCAATTTAACAAACCGAAACAAGAACAAAATTAACGGCTGCCACAAATAACTTTGGCATCGTAGTGACAGCACGTCAGATAATTTTGTATATGTTTTTCGTCAGCATTGTTAGATTTTACATGGAAACGGTTTAACAATTGTTGGTTTGGTAAGGTTAGTTAAAATTTTTGCAAGAATTTACTAATGCTTTAACTTACTCAAATGCTTTAGAAAAGTTCAAAATTTCTAATATAAGGGTTTCTCTTGTTGACTACGAAACCATAAAAATCATTGAACCGTTTTCGAACAAAATAAACAATAAGAATGTCCCAAATGTATCATCCCAAGAGGAATCACCAGGATATAATAAACAATCAAATATTTTCAGATACAAAAACGCGACAGGCGATTCAGTACTTCAGACAAACGAAATAGCGGAACTTATTAAGAAAATGTGCGATTCTTTCACACAAAGCCAAGAGAAGTTACTACAGATGAGACCTCACACTAGCGACGTTCAAGTCCAGTGTGAGAGGGACTGCGGGAAAGACGATAGGGACAGTGGGAAAGTTGATGTTGAAGGGGGAAATTGTGATGAAGAGAAGAAGAGAGATATTGGTGATACGTAAGTTTAGAGCGAGGCTTTTTTTTCATATATAAATAAAAGGATAATTTATTTAGTTTTCGTAATCGCTATTGTATGGAAAGTTAAAAGTTCCACAATTTTTTTTCTACATTATATTTTCCAGTATTCCTGTGAAGCTAGAAGCCAGCAAGAGCGATACTTGTGTCTGTCAACACAGAAATAAAGGTATGAGTTTTAATATCTAACTAATATTATTATTAACGCATAAGTTTGTGTGTATGTATGTGACTTTTTTAGTCTTTCGCGCAAAAGTTCTGAAACGATTGCGATGAAACTTGGAATATAGGTAGCTGGATACCGGGAATAACAAATAGGCTAATTTTTATTCCGATATTCCCGCGGGAACGGGACTTGCGCGCTAGTCTTTAATATATTTTAACGAGAACTTTATTTACTTTGTTAAATATAATTTCAAATTTCACCAATAGCTGCGCCCCGTCGTTTCGT
This sequence comes from Idaea dimidiata, assembly GCA_949358125.1. Taxonomy (NCBI): domain Eukaryota; kingdom Metazoa; phylum Arthropoda; class Insecta; order Lepidoptera; family Geometridae; genus Idaea; species Idaea dimidiata. The sequence continues at coordinate 10,652,974 of OX442331.1, forward strand.
CACCATAAATCCCGAGAATATCGAGAACGAAAGTAGCCTGTGTCCGAGTTTTATCATGATCATGTTAGGTAGCAGGTTTTCATTTATTCTCTTGTAGCAAATCAACGTTTAAAATAATCATTTGTATTTCTTATTCCAGAATATGTTAACTTGGCGTTGTCGACAGGTGATCGAGATCAAATAATGCAAAAATTTGTAAACGAATTAGAGGATTGGAAAGAAAAACAACAGGAACTTTTTAAATATCAGGTAATTTACTTTGTTTTCACTTTATTTCGGAGTGATGTGGAAACTCCATTCTTAGGATACCTATGCAGGGTTGTGAGTTTCGAATCCAAAACCGTTTAGGGGTGATTCTCCACTTCAAAACGAATACTTTTGTTCTACGACTTTTAGAAAATATGAAGTGTAAAGCTTACTTGAAAATCAGGTGTTTCTTAGTGTTAGAGGTCATTGACCTTAAGTTGTCCTTTCTTTTAGTTTGGTCTACTACAATCAAAACTAATTGAATTTGTTTTCAAAAACAGTCGACTATTCAGTGAAATATGACCTCTAAATTTTCGAAAAATATATCTTATCTTCAAAAATCGTAGAACTAAAGTTATTCGTTTTAATGTAGAAAATCACCCTTAAACAGTATTGAATTCGAAACCCATAACCCTGTATATCGCAGAGAATACACCCTCCAAAGTACATGCCTCGAGGACCAGCAGTTAAGGCTGCTTTTTCGCCAGAGATGTGCTATGCAGTTATGCTGCGAAGATGTGAAATCTACGCTACGAAAATACGCTAAGCTATGTGCACCAATGAATATGATTGGTGGATATCAAACGCTATGGATGCGTTTGATATCCAACAAAGCACATCTCTGGTGGAAAAGCAGCCTATAGCTGTGCTTTTAGTAAATCTTCGGGCCTTTGCACTTTATATGTAACATACTAATATGTTACACTAGCTGCGCCCCGCGGTTTTACCCGCGTAAGTCCCGATCCCGCGGGATTATCGGGATAAAAAGTAGCCAATGTGTTATTCTAGGTTTCCAGCTACCAATATTCCAAGTTTCATGGTAATCGGTTTAGCGGTTTTTACGTGATTAAGTAACAAACACACATCCATACTCACGAACTTTCATCTATATAATATTAGTAGGATTGTAATACAAACACGACCAACCCTTGTGCGGAACATAATTATATCATTTCAGTTAAAACGCAAAGAAGAGTACCACCTAGAAATGTTATCCAAAGAGTGGAACAAGAAGCGCTCTGAGTTAGAGAGTAAGTTGTCTAAAGGCATCGAGCAGTGTCGGAACCTCGCCAGCGACCTGAGCCGTGCTACTGAGGACTTCCGCCTGAGAGGGTACCGGAACACTGAGAGGGAACGGAAGGTAATAATAACTTTGCTATTTTAATTGCTTCCTACACTGAGGTCCATTGTCATAATTCCCGCTAAATTGTTTCCACCACTGGATGACTGATTTTTAATAATAAATAAAATAAATTCATTTATTTCAGGCTACAAAGGCCCATAAATATATACCCTATAGACTAACACACAGGTATTTTATAATAAAATGAATGCTTTTAAAAAATTCGCACCCAGCAGATGGATGACGATCCATGACGATAGATGACGATGGTTAATTAAACCTGCATCTATGGGGATCCGTCCCAACGCCCAAAAATGAAACGTATCTTATTCAATTTTATCCAAATCGGTTCTGTGGTTTCGGAGATTACTCCCTACATACATACATGTCACCAATGACGTTAACTTTTTACAATATTAGTCTAGCTTATTACATTACATATTTCTATAATTAGACAAAATCTGTGTATATTCTTTAAAAACGAGCGAGTAAGGCTCGACGACCTTTTTCGCTTGTGTGTTACTGACTTTGAGACGAATAAGTTCGCAAACTTATAAACCGCATACTTAAACTTCGTACAGTTTACACCCGTTTTACAGTTGCTCGACGCCAAAAAAGCTTTAGAATCTCACTACACGGCGAAATACCAAGAGTTGCGTGAAGCCTCGCAGAAGATGGAAGACGAGATGAACCATAGACTCAAGCTGAAGGATATGACCATAGAGGAGATGCAACTCAAGATACAACACACGGAGAAACAAGTCGATGTTTTAAAGGTAATGTACCTAATATTAATTTCTTCTATGGTTTTCGCGATTTTGCATAATAAAACCACTTTATTTCCCGGGTTTAATCGCGTTTTATTCATGATTTTTAACCGACCGAGCTTTCGCCAAGTTTACAGTTGGCGTTTTAAGGTTGACAATCAACCTTAAAAAGTTTTATTGTACCTTATATTTCTTATTTTTATTGCTCAAGGCATTCTACTAGATTTTTTTAAAGAAATGCATCGTCAAATTGTCCCGTAACAGGATTCGAACCCGTACTTCTCGCTTGCGCAGTCCCAACGAATATTAATAATGCATGACCTGGTGAACCTATGGGTTATTTCAATCTCCAGCCATCTACATACACAGTTTATCGCGATCGGTTCAGTAGTTTTTGTGTCATGAAGTAACAAACGTTTTTTTATTTTGAAAATTCTTTGCAGAAATTCGTTGTCATAAATTCACTGTGCCACTGTGTTACCGTGTGGCATAGTCGGTAGCGCACTCGTTCGGCTAGGGAGGGGCACAGGTTTGAACCCCGGCACGGGAGCTTAGGGTTTTTGATGATGCATTTTTCCTTAAAAATATTTTGGAATGCCTTGAGCAAAAAATAATAAGAAATATCATGTTTCTTGCATTCTTGCGTCCACATCATTTCGTGTTAATTTTATAACTGAGAAAACTTAGTAGAACTCTATTTACTTTCAGAATATAATATAATAATATAAGTAGAGCGGTGTTGGTCTAGTGATAGATACCCCGACTTTCATTTGGAAGGTCGTCTTTTATGGAAAGTTCTAATGTATTTTTCTTGAAGAAAAAATATGTACTCTATTACGGTAAAGGAAAACATCATGAGGAAACCCACGATTTAAAATCACGCACAAAGGCCCAATAGTAGGGCTAATTGCGGAAACACACAGGTGAAACTTTAACTTTTAACTCTACTTACAGAATAATATAAAGAACAGTGAAAAGGAAGCGGATAACAGATACTCTGGGTTAACAAAAGACCAAACTGCCAGTCTTATACAGGAACTGGTAAGTACTAATTGCCTCCTGTGGAAATATTAACAAAGAAATGTAAAAAGAGATTCATAGAATAGTTAAACTAGTAGTTCGCCCCGAACTGAGACCTCACGACCCTCTATCTCCCCAATCCCCCTACCGATCCGGCTCATCTTCGAACTCATAAATTCTATTGACCTAAACTAAGCGCATACCAAAATTCATGAAGATTGGAGCTACAATACTCAAGTTATCATCGAACAAACATACAAAGATACAAGCGCCAGGCCCGTCTACACTGGACCTCACTCGCTTCGCTCGTTCGGTCAATAATAGTAGATTGTTAGGCAAGGGCTGGAAGTGATACAAACAGCCATCTGCCATTAGTGATTTGAGACCAATTAGTTTGCTACCATGTCTATCTAAGATACTGGAGAGAGTGGTCTTTTTGCAATTGTCTAAATTCATTGAAGATTGCGGCATCTTGCCGAACCTACAGTCCGGGTTCCGGAAGGGACACAGTACTGCAACCGCTCTATTGGATGTGGTTGATAACATTCTCAGTGCCCAGGATCAGTGTAAGGTTAGCATTCTGGTACTACTTGATTATTCCCGCGCATTTGATTGCATAAATACGTCCCTGCTGCTATCTAAGTTAGCCTACTATGGCCTGGACATGAAAACTTTACATTGGTTTGACTCATATCTTAGAAATAGACAGCAGTATGTTGAACTCACCAAAACCTGTGGCACCAAGGTTTCTTCAGCCCCACAGCCAGTGCCACAAGGGGTTCCACAGGGTTCGATACTCGGTCCGTTGCTCTATATCATTTACTGCGCTGATCTCCCCAGTGTCATTAAGCATTGTGGTTATCACACCTATGCCGATGACTTGCAGTTATATTTCTCATTTCACCCATCAGATTATCTTGCAGCAGTTAATAGAATCAATGAGGATCTTGCTCTCGTCTCTGCTTGGTCCATGGCGAATGGATTGTCCTTGAATCCTAAAAAAACAAAATTTATGGTTTTGGGTTCCAATGTTAAAGTGAAGAGAATGGCAGGGATTTCTTTGGGGATACAGCTTAATAATATTCCAATTGACAGGGTAACAGAAGCTGGGAATCTTGGGGTGATTATAGATGAGAACCTAAACTTCGAAGCTCATATTGAGTACGCCCGCAACAGTTTTTATAAACTCAAGGTCTTGTATAAAATTAGGCAATATTTGAATACTGACTTGCGTGTAGCTCTGTGTGAGTCCTTGGTTCTCTCCAAACTGAATTATTGTAACACTGTTTTTGGCCCGTGTTTCTTGGTAAGACGATGAAATTGATTCAGCGTGTGCAAAATGCTTGTGCCAGATTTTCTTTTACTATTCCACCCCGCACTCACGTTACTCCCTATTTGTGTCAGCATAACATCCTAAAAATGAAAGAGCGACAGAGACTTCATTTTGCGTGTCTATGTTCGGTATCGTTCACTATAAAAAGCCGTCCTATCTTTATGAAAAGCTGCGATGGGCTGATGATTTTAGACCTTACCTTAGTCGACCGTGCAAGAACGTGCTAAGATTTCCCAGTGGTCATTCTGTGACTTTTCGTGGTGCATTTCGCTATGCTGCCACTGGATCCTGGAATGATATTCCCCCACCCTTGCGTGCACTGAAAACAGTAGTCCAGTTTAGAAAGCGTTATAAAGCAATTTTGCTTCATGAACAAATAAAAATTGCACGGATTACTTACAAATAGTTGGTGCACGGCGTGTAGGCACAGTTTGGCTTTGTAATTTTCTCCACGGGGACCGCGGGGTTCTCTTATCCTGTTGTGCTTTGCACACGCAACTCAAAATCTTTATAGTGTAGTGTATTAGTCAGTTGGTGTGATATTATGCTGACGAACAGTGCAACTTTAAACTTCTTTGTGATGGCGCGAGTCGTCACGTAAAGTCACAAATGAAGAATCAAAAATGGCGGGCGGTGTGTGGCGTCGTATGTCTTTATGTCTTTATCCAGTCGTGGTTGTCATATTGACAGTGACGTTTACATTGTGCCAACTGAACAAACCGTTCGTTGCCTTTTCTTTTTTACCCGACTGCCGGTTATATATTTTTATTTTATTAATTTATTATCTTATTTATGTTAGTAGCTTTGTTTTTTATTTTATGTTTATTTTACAATTCTTACTTATTTTATTAACTTATTTAAGTATGTATTTATAATAATTGTAATGGTATTTATGTATCCTTAGTCAAAGATAAATATATGTAAACCTTTCTTGGTTGTATAATTATTCGTATATATGTATGTAAAATGATTGTCTGTTGTCGAGGGAAGAGGGACGTGCAGCGGTGCCTTCTGCATCGCTGTGCTTGGTCCGGCCGGAAGACCAGTGCTGTGGCTGAGTATGTTTACTGGCTACAGCTTTTTTGCTGAGGCCGGCCCATTTAGGGTTCGCACATGGCTTCCTAACTTAGTTAATGATATTATGGTTACATTACTTTTTGTTTACCTACTGATGTACCTACTATATTTGGTTTTGTTCTGTTTTGTATTTTTTGCTGTGTGCTTGTCCTAATAAATATATTTCTATTCTTCTATTCTATTCTATTCTATACATTTAATCTAAAATATTTCTGGTGCTCGAACGAAGTGAGAGCGCGCATCTAGACGGCCATCCTGAAACGTGAAAAAAGTATATGCTTTTATAGCATTATGTGTGACGTAACTCAATTAATCGACTCAATAGTCAAACGTAAAATTAAGTGATAAAAAGTTACTTTTCACCCTAGGGATGAAATAAGGTTTTTTCATCGGACTATCTACCAATGGAAATTAAACTTTCCGTACAGGAGAGATAAAAAAAAATCATCTCGGTCAAGTCGTTTTCGAGTAATCGGTGTACATATGAACAAAATCGGTGAATTGAAAACGGCACGTTTAGCTTTCTTAGATAAATTTTAACTTTTAGACTGCGAATTTTTGGCGCGAGTTTTTCGTAAGCAATGTTTTTTGTTTAATTTCAGCGTTGCTTAGAAGAAAAGTTAGACAGCGCGGTGCAATCAAAAGCATTCTTCAAGGAGCAATGGGGTCGCGCGGTGCGAGAGTTGCATCTCATCAAACTGAACTCCCGGAGGCAGATGCTGTCGCAGCTAAAGCAGGACAGACGGCAGCTCGGAGAGATAGGGTAATCTAACATTCTTCAAGGAGCGATGGGGCTAAAATAATATAATCTAAACTAAACTAAACTAAACGAAAATAAAAACAATTGACAAAACTCAATATACTTAATACACTTATACATATATAAACAACAATCTTGCTAATATTACAAACGCGAAAGTTTGTATGTATGTATGTAAGTGAGGTTGTTACTCTTTCACACAAAAACTACTAAACCGATTGCGATAAAACTTGGAATATAGGTAGCTGGGGACCTGGATACACATAGGCTACTTTTTGTCCCGATATTCCCGCGGGAACGGGACTTACGCGGGTGAAACCGCGGGGCGCAGCTAGTTTAACCATAAGACGCACCAAAGAGCAGCACAAAAAAAAACTTCAATCAAAAAAAGTAGAAATAACAAAAACTCGATGCTTTTACAAAATGGCGTGTTTTTGGCAAGGTTCGAACTCGCGTCCTGTGGATAACCGTTCTATAGCTGTCCGCTATGGGAATTCAAGTTATTGCATGTTAAATTTAATGATTAGGAGCCAATTTTGAAGCAACCTAAACAATTAGGCAGCACCAAAACTAAAAATACTTGTACTGATTTTGAATTCCCTCAACTATTTAAATAACCCGCGTGTCATAATGTCATATAGGCCCGGATGCCTATATGACATTTAAATAACTCAAATTTTAAATTGTCGTTTCAGTATTCAGACGTTACTTGCATAGTTCGGAGCTAGGTGGCGCTGCATGCAAAGTTGTATAATATTTATTGTTATTCATCAGGTTGGAGACTATAGTAGACAATGAAGACTTTAACACCAACCAAAATCCTGTCGATATAAAGAAATTGAAAGATGATTTCTATGTAGACCTCCTCGCTAACACGCCTAATTTGGAATCACACTCTATGATCAGTAAGTTGATGTTTTGTCTATTCTATACCATAGACTAGCTAGCTGCGCCTTGCGTTTTTACCTGTGTAAATCTTGAATATCGGGATAAAAAGTAGCCTATGTTAATCCAAATCTCCAACTATAGGAGTCGTGTTCCGCAAGTTCCGTGGACGCCGCAGACCACCCCCCGTGCAGCCGCTAATCTCGCACCCTCGTAACACGTAACATGTTATGTAGTTCGTGTTTAGTTATAATAATAATTTATATGTATGTTAGTTAATAAGGTATATATTTTTATGGATTTATTAGGCGTCTATCTATATTGCATTATATTGGTTCCTCGGTTACTGCGATACAAGCTTGTGCTTAGTGTAGAATCGATGTCTGATATATGTAATTTGAGAAATGTCTAATAAGTGTTATAGTTAATAAATAAATATTTGATTTGATTTGATTTGCAGACAAAGTTTTATCGCAAAAAAGTTTTTATTCCACTGTTTTTTTATTTACCCCTTCTCTTCTGAGCAATGTTCCCGGTTGCATCCCTCTTGGGAGCTCGGTCTGGTAAACCCCAAAATCGGGTTCAGCCCAGTAAATAAGTTGTCAACCATCATTGACCAAACCATATGCTAATATTTTGGCAGTATAGGTATGGATATTTTTACGGCCCGGATGCCTATATGACATTGGCATCAATCCTCCTTGGGATCAAGCAGTTTACCCACCACCGCGAGAGAAAGCTCCAGGTTCGCTAGTCTCCCCCAGTTCCCTTACTCACCTTTTACGTCACCCACCGGAAAAGATGGGGGTAGCTCTATTTTATATCGGCTACCCGTTCAACTGTGAACGTTTATTAAATTACTAGCTGTTACCCGCGACTTCGTCTACGTAGAAATGCTGCATAGCCGACTTTTTCGTTCATTAGTCGAGTTCTACTAATTGGATTTTGATGGAAATCCAATTAGCATACCACGAGGTTAGAAAATAGACTATCCAATTTTGAAAACTAGATTTTAATCGATTAGTAGATTTTAATTGTATAAGGAACAAACGGAGAAACATACAGACATGAACTTTAAAAATTATATAATTTTGTTCTACTAGGTACTTTTCCTAAGTTCCCTAGACAATTTTTTTTTATTTACTTCCAAGTACAGACTTTTTGTCCTCTCTTCCTTTATTATCAGTATAGAAAATGTAAATAAATTGTTACAGGCACCAGCGGTCCAGGAGGCATTGACATGTTTGAAGATCCCAAGTAAGTTTACATTAAAAGTTTGAATGCGAAAGTTGAAATGTTTATAGTTTGTGTTTGAATCACGCAAAAACTCGAAACATGCTTCGCACAAAGCCAATGGCTCCTTTTTATCCCGATATTCTCGTATGTGGCGTATCGGTTGAACCCCTGCAATGCAGAAGGTGTGAATCATATTATGATCATTGTAAAAAAAATGTAAAAAATATATATATTTTGAAATAAAAACATGATCACAAAAAACCCCATGAGTTTCTTGTGGCTTCTTTTATCGGAGGTCGCGTTCCGAAGCCACACTAGATTCATAGTTGTAAGAACACTCGACGTATTTAAAGTGATCGAATACATTCAATTAAATAAAGAAATTTTGACTTTGACTTGACTTTGGTTTTAGTTCTGGGTATCATATGAATGTACCCAGAACTACCCGCGCAGCTGCGGGTTCGATTCCCGTCGGGTGCAAATATTTATGCTTAAAAATTATAATCTTTCTATGTATAATATGTATGTATTTACAACAAAAAAGTATAATATGTAGTATATCCGTTGTCTAGTACCCATAGTACAAGCCTAGTGCTTAGTTTGGGGCTAGATTGCGCTGTGTACAATGTAGTGAAATATTTATTTATTTATTTATGTATTTACAACAAAAAAGTAAAATATTTTGTACTTTTTTATTATTTAGGAAATCCGACAGTTTAAATATGTAATATAGGTACCCGTTGTCTAGTACCAATAGTACAAGCCTAGTTGCTTAGTTTCAGGCTAGATGGCGATATGTGCAACTGCCAATATTCATATATTTTGTTCCCAGGAACATGCCAAAGAACCCGATGAACGAGCGTATAAACGAGTTGATAGCTCAACGTGACTCCCTCATACAGACCGAGAATCCTAACGAAGATCTCATGACGCAGCTGAACCATGAGATCAGGAACTTACTGCTCAACTGTGGCACTTGAAATGAGTACCAAACTAAATGAGTCCTTACAAAAGACGCCATTTTGTCATGTTCCACACATATACCACAGTTCTCTCTGTTTGCATCCTTATGAATTTGCATAAAACTATTAAAAATAGTTAGAATAAATCTGAAGGACGACTGTACGAAGCACTAAGATGTGAGCTTTGTGATGTATAAGTATCAATATAAGTATAAAGGGTTTTTCGAAATTCCCACAGAAACGGGATTAATGCGGATGAAACCGCGGGATTAAAGAATAAAATAAATTCATCGTGAAATGTTACCCAATTGCTACACAGACAGACGGACGGACAAGCGAGTTACATTATAAGGGATGATTTATATTAGACCGTCACGAGCACGAGCGTCGTTGTTCATTGCTCGGCGAGCAGTCGATCGGTCTGTTGCAACCGAGTGGCGGCCGAGCAATGGACAACGAAGCTCGGACCCGGCCGGTTCGGCGCTCGTGACGGTTTAATATAAATTATCCCTAAGAGTCCTTATGTTTTACCAGGAACAAGTTGCGTAAGGCTACGTCTGCACAGGCAGGTGACTTGCTTATCGCCTAGAGCTTAGTTGGTTATATTCACGTTTCGTGACAAGGAACCGACATAATAATATTTCTTTACTTCGATACACACCAAGCTTCTAACTAGGCGACAAGCGTTCGGTGCGGCCGGTCGCGAACATTCTAGACCGTTTTAGACTTGTTTTAGTTTTGGCTTTATTTTTGTATTTTAATGTTTTAATTGTGTATTTGGTTATGGAATAAATACATCATTTTGGCTAGACCGTTCCTAACTAAGCTAGGCAAGCCGCTGGCTTGTGCGGACGTAGGTATATAGCCGAACTGTTTTGTTCGCAAAGCATCATCAAACCAAAGCAAAGATCATGTGGAACATGACACAGTAGCGACATCTGTGAGCGGGTAAATGGTAGTTTTTAACCCATGATGTGATATGGCACTTAGGTACTATTTTAATATATAAAACTGTTATATTGTTTGTAGGTAGATAGTATCTTGACTGTGATTTTATTACAACTTTAATAAATTGTTTTTATTGTTATGTTAGTTTCTTATACATATGTACTTACCTACTTTCCTATTCAAATATTTTTTATGGTGTAGGAATATGGGCATAATAAAATTATGGTGTCCATCTACCGCATAAACATATTATCTTCATCATGATAGGTCTACCAATCCTAAAATGAAAACTAAATACTTAGCACAAATAACTTGGCGCGTGGTCGAAATCGGAACTATCGCTTATTATTTTTTTATAAGAACCTCCTGATCACAACAAACATAACACAAAAAGAATTATCGAAATCGATCCATCCAACCGTTCACGCTTGATGCTGTGACCACGCGATATAGTGATTCATTTTTATATAGGGTGAACCATTTCGATGGGCTTTCAGGGGAATATCCTAAACTATAAGAGATACCCAAAAATGCTGAAAGAACTTGCATCCCCGATTTTGACAAAAACTAGGTTTCCCAGGTCCTGTGGACCCTGGCAAAAGAGAATCGGCTTTTGATAAGAAAAAGACCAAATGACGGGCAATACGACCTTCTTAAATGATGACCAGTGATCGGAGTAGGTAGATTGAAATGAGGTCAACGATCTGAAACGTACATGTTAATGTGGACATTCCTCTGAAAATCCGGAATTGTAATTTTTATAACCCGGAATTCAAAAATTGAAAGCTGTCATATAAAAACTAGCAGAATGCTATACCTACTGAAATGAATAAATACTTACCTACCTACATTCTGCCTATGTAAATCTCGTATTTATTATTTGAAATTTTTTAAAAGGAAGCCGTCCGCACCTGCCGTGGATATCCTATGATCTATTCTAGGAAAATATCTTTTGTTCCAAATAATTGAATAGAAGGCAGCTCGATTAATACAAGTGTAGCAACAACAACCCTAGCTTGACAAAAATGTTTCTCGGTCTTTGTTTTGTTTAAAAATATGAATCGCAAGAGTACGCGCTCAACTTAGCCCAACGTCCAATCAGAGCACAGGAACGTGGATGGTGCATTAACCGGTTATCAAAACAATGGGCGGGCTGTTTACATGCCAGGTACAGATTGTATGTATGTCACTCGTTTACGTAAAAAGGAACAGGTTGAAAATAGAAAATATAGAGAAACTGATAGTCATTTATTTCAATTCTGTCGAAGATTACGCAAATGATGAAACAATGACGGAAGATGATTAAAATGTAAAAAATTATTAAAATATTTTTGTATATTTAAAATAAACGATGGTGAGTTTTATCTATATATTGTTATTATTTTACCTTTGTTGTTATGGAATAATATAAAATGTTTTTTGTTAATGTTACGATTAAAAGCAATGTGCGGCAACAACAAGTTTTTACCCTATAGAGGCATTAGATTATCCGATAACGTGTGACAGGCTCCATCTAGTTCTTTCCGGCTAAAATAAAGTATGACTGCAAGTGGATTGTTTTACACGTCTAACACACTAAACAGTAGAAAGAATACTTTGCCGCGCCGCTCCCTACAGTGTAGCTCTAGTGCGGTTCGACCTTTAAGGTAAATGACCTCTAAATATAAAAACAATAATTCACTTTCATATTAAATCTTCCGTGCCTTTTTCGGTATATACTATAAAATTATGCATTGTTCAAAAGTTATATTAAAGTTTGAATGTACTTATCTACTTACGATTAAATAAAAATAAATAGCTACTGAAAAAATATTCACAGCAAAACAGAAAACTATTTAAATTACGTTGATTTCTTTCAATGGTTATTCAAACTGTAGTAATCTACCAACATAAACCATCTTTGATTAAGCCTCGAAATAACGGGATGGCTTTCCGGAAAAAAGGTTTATCCACGTTAATTTTTCTATGAACATTTCCGTTTACAAGTACCAAAATCAATCTACCTACTCCGATCACTGATGATGACAATTCGATAAATCTAACTTTTTTGCAGCGAACTTCTCACACTGGCCAGGAGCCAGTGTGAGAAGCTTGTACCATTACGGACTATTTAAATTGCTAATGGTTGATCGTGCGATTACAGATATCGTTCGAAAAACAGCAGTAATCGAAATATTTAAATTGCTTGAAGTGGAACGAGCGATTCAAAAATAAGGCTCCATTTGCACGATGACGATGTGATACATTTCGAAAAAAAAAGAAACTTCCGGTTTGATTTAGTTCAAAATTTCTTTCGAATATGGCGGCTATTTGTTTATGATGACGGGCAAGTGACCAGCTGGCCTAGACAAGTGGCTTTCTATTATCGTTAACGCTAGTAGAATAGAATGGTAAATGTATGTGGTTGACATTAGCTATCGAAATATCACGTGGTCTAGCGTAACGAACTTTAAAATTGGTAGCCAACCGTTTATTCATTTTCTATTCCATCTAACGAAACGTTAGCCGTGCGTTTAGCGCCATGTATAGTGTAGCCAAGTGGCATATTTGACAAACGAAAACGCTCCGTGAGCGTTTCTATCATACGCTTACAAAGCGAACGCCAGCACCTTGTAGAAAACTAAAACAACAAGGGGATTTTTTAATCAGCTGGGGAAGCTTCGTCGTGTCGAGTTTTTGTTTAATAGATTATTGACGTTTTGTTTGTGAAAATACACACCCTAAGACTTGTGGTTTGCGCATTGTGAAGAATTGTGGCTTAGACGTAGAAACCATGTTGCTCGCCGGTGTTTGGACCAAATAGCAAAAATGCCGGGTTCGTTGTTTATAGAGCTACTAGCTGCGCCAAGTCAGCTACAAGTCGCGATCCCGCGTTTTTCTTACAACTTCCTACCGCAATGCAATTCCACACTTAAACGGTCGCCCATTGAAGTACTGTTGAAGCCAGGCGCTGCTGCGCCTGGCATTATCAGTACTTCCCTTCCTTAGCTTTAGAACATTTGAGAAACTTGTCGCGGTGATAGGCCCCACCTTCACATACGATAAATTCGTCGTAAATCCGTTCAGTCCTTTCTTTTGTAATCAATCGTCATTTTAGGACGAGCATGGCCTAAATCAATTAATTATGTTATGTGTTTTTTTTATTTTCATAACTCAGGTTATGAAAATTTCCTTCAGCCAAAAGGAGGAAATCAGTAATTCATAATTCACCTACCTTTATAGTCAAACTTCACCTTATGTACACGTGTTCTATCAATCCAACACAGAAAAACACAAAACAACAAAACGCACTGAAATGGTTAGGCACTAGGTTGGTAGTAGGTTTTTAACTATGTACTTATGTGCCCAATTTCAAAGGTAAGTCGATGGGAATCGAGTTGTATGGACTCTACGCGCTTGCTTTCAGTTGTCAAATTGAATTTGACGTTTGCGATGGAAACCATAGACAAAACTGTAGATTTTATCGAATGAATAAATAGAATAAGCGTTCGCCAGGTAATTGTACATTTGGCTACGAATTGAATATTGTTAACGCTAAAGCGTTATCGTTTTTAGAAAACGAAACGCTTGGAAGCCTTTGCCACTTGTCTAGGCCTGCTGGAACAATTGAAACATTTTTATTCATTATTTTTTCGTAAAGTCTCATAATCAAAGCGTAGTATAATAGTACTCATATTACAGGTTTATATTAAGGTTTATAGGTTCATATTTCAGGTAACTTTCAGAGCAGCGGTTTTTTAATTACGTAGGTCCCTACACAAAATTAGATAATCCATAATCCCCATTAGTTACTTAAAGATATTTATGAAGCTGGGGTCGCGACTGTTTTAAATTTAAATATGATAGCATTGTATTGCAGGAAGACGACAGTGGAACAAGATCTGAATCATTTTCCAAAATGTCTGCACCAGTCTACGTATCGGAACACGGACTTGGCTGCTTGGCCCTCTGCTTGCACGTTCAGCCAGTGTTTGATAATGATAACAAGCTGTGGTGGGGCCGAAGCCTCCCACCAATATACTCTTTTTGATCGCCTTCTATGATAAGCAGAGGATACCGTAGCCATATTTCATTAGACCCGAGCTACTTGCCCAAAAATTTTCTCGGTCTCCCCTACCTTACTAATGTCAAAATTTTGCAATGCAAAGTTATTCTTAAAAAATTAAGAATTATTTATAAGAATTAATCTGTACTGTGGTGACGATGAATACTGCCGTGGAATACGTGCAGATTATAGATCTAAAGGCGGGCATGAAGAACATAAACGTTGTGTTCATAGTGCTTGAGATCGGTCTGCCGAGGAGGGTAGAAGGTCGTGATGAGCGGACGCTACGCGTGGCCGATCCCACCGCTTGCGTAAACCTTACTGTGAAGGCAGCTGCAGGTTCGCTATTGCAGACGGGTGATATTACGCGGCTGTGGCGTGGGCACACCATGTCGTTAAGGTCTTATTTTTGATATTAAAGAATTAGGTAATACTGTTCCAGACTGCCTTAACGAGTGAAACGGTCTGGGCAGTAACTAAGATGGAGTGGCGCTTCACTCACCTGGGTTATCTTTAACAAATCTGGTAACTCTCATCCGCTCCCCTCTGGTATATCCTCTGCCTTTTGTTTCTCTTATCGTATCTGCTTCAGGACCTGTGAATTTATATATACTAATGACACCACGGTTGTGGTGCCATTAGTATTAATAGCAATGTTGAACTATAAAGGGTGATATCTGTACTTTGTTACTTAGTTCCTGGTTGGCTGTAAATGGACACTCAATTATAACGATTCATAACTAAACTCATGCTCGCACTCTAGAGCAGCTCTCATGCTCACACTCTAGAGCGGCTCTCATGCTCACACTCTAGAACAGCTCTAATGCTCACACTCTAGAGCAGCTATCATGCTTGCACTCTAGAGCAGCAATCATGCTCGCACTCTAGAGCAGCTATCCCTTATGTTCACAGGGACTTCTCTTGTGGGCCCACCTCTTACTATAATGTCCCTCTCTCACAGGGACTTACACTCTCTATCTGATCCAAGTCAGAGTATCTCTCTCTGATTCAAGTCAGAGTATCTCTCTCTCTGATCCAAGTCAGAGTCTCTCTCTCTCTGATCCGGCCTTTATAGCTACCAATGCCAGGTTACCAAAGCTAATATGACGTTCTTTTACAGGTACACCTAGAGTGTACTCGCCACCTCATGCCATTGCATGTTCTTTACCATTACGAGCTGACCTTTCGTCAGCTCGACTTATCCACCTTGGACCAAAGGTGCCATGTGCCTACAAGCAACCAAAAATTTACATGTAATAAGAGTTATATGACAAATTACAGCTAAACACTTTACTTTCAGATGGCGGGGACTCTCGTTTCCTGGTCTTGATAACTAATTTCACTAGTTCACTGACTATTTCCGTACTATTATACTACTCTTTGGTACAAACTGAACGTTATTATTAATTTAAAACACTTTTGACGTATGGCAGAGAGAACGAGAACACACTAACTAAAATGGCGTTACAAACAACACCACCATTTGGGGTTCTCAAATCGAGAATAAGGGTTGCCATTTCCTAAACCGGAAATGGAAGGAAATCGCGTATCGACGCGACACACCACGTCATGGAAGTCCGCCCTTACCTTGCATCAAGGGAAGTTTGGCGACCTGCAAAAGATCGATGAGTTCTGTAAATGGACTTAGGAACTATACTGGACTGATTAGTTGAACATTTTGCCTTACAATAGACAGAGGCTAATCCGAGCCGAATGAGATAGCAATCGACGATGTAGTGTGTCTCGTTCTTTCATCTTGCCTGACTACAAAAATTATCATATATAAAAAAAAACATTAAAAGAGGTTGCAGTTATTGTACGGCCAGATAAAGCACGACCCGATAATGTCCCTATAATACACGACCTGTTAATTGGACGCCAGGGTCTCCTTTTAACACTCCGTACAAATTGTTTAGATGTTACACGAATAATATCTTGGCTTCCATTTATCAGGTCGTAAATTATCGGGTCGTGTAATAAGTGGTTGTCAAGTACATTATTTGCTCCCATTTCCTTTTTATTATTTTAATGGTAACCCAAGCGTCAGTGTCATGGTGGCATCATGGCGGTAAAATATTAGTTATTTAATTTATAAAATTTCTGCGTTAAATTGCATAAAATGGTGAAAACGTGTTGTGTTTTTACTTGTACAAGTGAATCATATGGTGGTTGCAATATATCTTTTCATAGGTAAGCCAAAATATGTTTATTATTGTATTCTACCACTGTTTTGTTCTTTATAAGAATTTATGGTATTGAGTTCGAGTAAGATTTTTTTACTATAATTTTATTATTTCAGCTTTTCGAAAAATGAACAAATACGACAAAAATGGCTCAGCGGTATGGATGTGAAGTAGAAAATTACAAAAAAGTCAGTCGTATGCAGTCGTCACTTCGATCTTTCCTGCTTTTACCTCCGTCGATTATTGAAAGCCGATGCAATACCAACAATTCCGCCGGTGGTACGAATACTGTTAGATATTTAACTACTTACCTGCTGAACATGAGTGATAATAAGTAATTAGTCAAAAAGTTTTATATTTGAAATTTCCTCTAGCTTTACATTTGATGAATTTAGAGGGAAGTACTATATTATATTTAACGTAATTGGCCGTCTGTTAAAATTTGATTTCGTCAGTCAGTATGTAGTATGTGTCTTTGTGTGTATGTGTTTTGCTGCTTCTTCTGCTGCTGCTTCACACCAAAGAAAATTAATTTAATTTCTTCTTCTTTCTTCGAACCTGTGCCTCTCGCATGACGGGCGAGAGCGCTAATCTTTGCCTCACGGAAACCCGTCGTGATACGGTGATTTTTGATGATACATTTCTTTTTGTAAAATATTTATACTTATTAATCAAAGTGTTCAAAAATTAATAAGCTTACTATAACAATTAATAAAACTGTTATAAACCGTGTCCTTTTGTATTATTTCATTAATCCTTAAAGAGCGTCTATTGCTAATTCAAATCTTCAATTTGCCAACAGTTACATCTCAGTAATATTGTAAACGCAAAAGTTTGTATGTATGTCTGTGACTTTGTTACTCAATCACGCAAAAACTACTAAACCAATTGCAATGAAACTTGGAATATAGGTAGCTGAAAACCTATAATAACACATAGGCTATCCCGATAATCTCGCGGCAACGGTACTTACGTGGGTGAAACCGCGGGGCGCAGCTAGTAAATAATACTATTGCGCTTGCATTATTAAATCCAACATCAGTCACATAAAAAAAATCTTATTGTCACCCTATTAGAAAGTGACACAAGTCCTTTGCTACAACCATCTCGCTCAGCTCGTTTTTATTCTGACAGTGTTCCCTCCAGTTATTTAATCCTACCTCCATGGTTCTGTACTTATGTTATTCAATGAGCAGGTGAACAGGTCAGAGGAGTTTTGGCGGGAATGCGCTGAGGAGATATGTTGCTAAATTTTCATTTTGTGAAACTTAGTTCAAATGCGTGTAAATTGTTTAATTTCGGGGGCATATTAATCAATTTAGTTTCGTGAAGGTGTACAAGTGAAAATTAAAGTGAAAATCGGTGCAAATCATGAACTTTAGCTTAGTGTTCTCTCCAAAGCTCCGTGAACAAACATTGTAAAAAATGGCCTCCTTTTTACAATGATTCCCTTGACTTGACTTTAACTATGACGACTTGACTGTTTCGTTCGATGCAAATAACCTGCAATTATTGGTAATACTTGACACTGGCAAATGTCCGAAAGGAAAAGCCATTTTAAAGAAGAAGAAGAAGAAGAAGAACAGGTCAGAACCGGGGGCTGTTGCCCTTTCACCCGCTATGCCGCTTCCTCCCGCGCCACCGAAGACCGGCTACGTACGCCAAGCGTACCAGCGCGGGAAAGCTCGCCGGTAGCTGCTGGCTGTATCACCACGTCATAATTAATTAAAAAGTGAATTTATTTTCTAATACAGAGTGAAATAAGCCAAACCTATCATTGCTTGTTTCTATCCACCATTAGCAAGTACCCTTGAAAATACTTTCTGTATACTGTATGTCTAACCTTCCTACTAATATGTTTTTTAAGCTAAAAGTTTGTATGTAAGTATGTAATGTTTGTTACTCAGTCACGTAAAAACCGCTAAACCGATGAAACTTGGCAATTTGAATATAAGCAGCTGCAGACCTGGAATAACACATAGCCTGCTAAGACTTTCATTCTGAAGGTCGTGGTTTTAAATCCCGGCCGCGAACCAATGTCTTCCAATGTCTACCCAACTAGCTAAGAATTGATTTAATTAATAAGGCAATTAGAGCTATTTTAATTTACTTTATAATGGCTTTATATATTATTGTTTAGAAAACGCGAAACGGGCGCAAAGTACAAGGGATTACCTTGTACACGTATTATAGTTACCACATAATAAGCTAAATAGTCTTCATTTTACCATGTTACAGCAATACTTTAGTATCTTCTTACTAGTCTGTGTTCCAGCATAACGAAAGCTGATTTAACCATATTTTAGGTAAGGGATTTTGCTTTTATTTAACACATAATCATTCTTGTAACCGGTATTTAAGAATTCGGCTAGGAGTAATAGTGTTCCGTGAGCCACAGTATAGAGCAGCGGTTCCCAAAGTATGCTCCGTGGATCCCATAATATCTTTAAAAAACTTAACGATTTGAATTTATCATTGCAAAGTAAACAGACAACAGTCTTCCAGCCTGTAACAAAATAACTGTATTAGTGGTTAAATTATCTTTGGTCGTGTAGTCAATTTACTCGAAATAGGGTTTACGGCGGTCATTTACAACGATTGTTCACGGAGCTTTGAAGACAACGCTAACTAAAGTCCATGTTTTGCACCGATTTTCACATTCATTCCACTTGTACACCTTCACGAAACTAAATTGATTACTATGTCCTCGAAATTAAACAATTTGCACGCATTTGAACTAGGTTTCACAAAAATGAAAATTTAGCACCACATCTCCTCAACGAGTTCCCGCCAAAACCCCATAATCAGTTCACAACCGATATATTAAAAAAAAAAATTGACACTGACATATTTTGTCAAAACGACGGCATCTTCGACTGACGTCATTTTATTTTCATTTCATTCCATGGAACGAAGCGTTTGTAAAACATTTTTTTCGATTGACCGCGGATCAAAGTAATTATTCAAGGAGTGTTGTTGCGTAAAACCCTCGATAGTATTTCGTTTGATGGTATTTCCAAGAATTTATACAAATTCCATACTGTTTTACGAAGTGCAACAATGGTGAAATCTAAAGTTACTGGAGCTACTAGCAGGCTGAAGCAAGATTATTTACGGCTGAAAAACGACCCCGTGCCATATGTGACTGCAGAACCAGTGCCTTCGAACATTTTGGAATGGCATTACGTCGTCAAAGGGCCGGAAAAAAGTCCCTACGAAGGCGGGTACTACCACGGTAAAATTATTTTTCCTCGAGAATTTCCGTTCAAACCACCGACTATTTACATGATTACGCCGAACGGGAGATTTAAAACGAATACGAGACTCTGCCTGAGCATCACAGACTTCCACCCTGACACGTGGAATCCCGCCTGGTCCATATCGACCATTCTCACTGGTTTGTTGAGTTTCATGTTAGAGAAAACACCGACACTTGGCTCTATTGAGACTTCGGATTATCAGAAGCGATGTTTAGCTGCAGAGTCCTTGGAGGTTAACATAAAAAACAAAATGTTTTGTGAGTTGTTTCCTGATTACGTTGAAGAGATCGAAGGCCAGTTGAAGCAGCGACAGGACACGACAGTGCAGGCCACCCCGGCCCCCGTTGAGAACGAGGTCACTCCTGACCAGCAGTCCAACCTACACTCGGTCCTTACTAACTTATTTGTCGTCATCGGTTTTGTTTTCCTCTCGTACATGGTTAAATATGTATTAATCTCTATATCTGATTAGACAATAACATTTTATTAACAATTAACCATGTTAAAAATGTAAATAATGTAATTTATTTTGTAAATATTTATACTATGATGGTAGAAAGATCTTCAAACTTTCTTATTACCTAATTAAATCTTACAATCATTTCAACAATTTTATTGACTGATTTTGAAAATTAAGCTTTGTTTAATTCTTACATGACTATGTGCATAAATTGTTTATTATGTCAATTTAGTATACATGCATTTTAAGTTGTTTAGTCTGAAGTTGGATCAACTTTGATATTTGCAAAAGAAAGTGTAGGAGAAAATGTGTTAATTGGTGCACACTGCACAACCTATGTTTCATTACTTAGGCTGGCCAACTGTAAATATAATGCATACTTTAACTATGTATAGTCTATAAAACTCTACCTTGCACTTGGGAATCACTAAGTAGGATTAGTATTAAGATACTTTACAAGTAATGTTGCAATTTGTTTTGTAATGTTTAACAAATAATTAACAAGTTGTTGCTCTAGTGGTTATCATAAAGACCAGTCTTTAATGCTATGTAATATTATAATGAATCATTACTTACATAATCACACACTTTCACATGCAAAATCAGATAGCTACATAACACGATGTTATTGTCCGTAGATGAGTACTTATAAACTGTGATTTGTTTTATTTTACCAAAATAGTATTGTGGCTAAATAGTTGCAACAATTTGACTATATTTAATTTGATGTTAGTGTTGGTTACTTTATTTTTATTTCAATTTGTATTCCAGTGTACTATTTTATTTATAATAAGTTGTGAGGTTGCAAAAAAATTGTTTGTTTGACAATGCCTGGTATTAGTCAGCAAAGTAAAAGAAACATTCAATGTCACATTCATTAAAATGAACTGTTATAATTCATTTGTGTCTATGTTGCTGTAACATTACATGAGGCTACAATACCTTTCTACCTATAGTAAAAAAATTAAATGATAGAATATCCTGGTATTTAAAACAAACACTTTTTTGTTAGGCTGCTTAAAGTGTAGGAACTGAGGGGTAGTTCGCAGTTTACTTATTGTCTTTTAGTTGGCACCTCAGTGCTTATTTCTACAACAGCTATGGTTACTATGGAATTAAGATAAATAGAAATACCAGACATTGAGAATACAAAGATGTTGCCAATCAGTACAGAAAATTAAGATATACCACATCTTTTTCATTATTTTGTAATTAGATAAGTACTGTGGTTATTGGCAAATTCTTTTGATATTTGATCAGCTAGAATGAAATGCGTATGAATTATCCCTCAGCTTTGAACTTTAGAGTGCATTATATGTTTAAAGTAATCCTATGTCTAAAAAGATACTCTATTTTTTTAATTAATAGCAAGTATGTGAGATTGGTCATCTTACTTTATTATAACTTCTAACCTTTAGCCATCAATCGCGTTTGGTTTTGATCTATGCACTTTACTTGTTTCATTTTTGCATATACTTTTTGCTTCCAAGTTCAGAACCACCAATTTCTTATTTATTCACTTACCTATGTCGTCCCATACACATACTTGCATTGAAATTTATGTTTAGAATAACCTAGGTACCTATACCTACCTACTTTTTAAGTTAGTTAATTAAATCTAAAAGTAAATTTGCTTAGTAACTAAGGTTCATATTATATATTTTTTCAGTTTATGCATCGCTGACACTGACTCTGTTCATATTTTATGTATACTGGTACATTTAATGACTGTAAGAGAAATTATAGCTACTGATTTTATATGATAGTACCTGTAACTAGTACCTAATATAATTTTAAAATGATCATCACTCTTCTTGATGAACACTTTATTTGTTGGCCTAATGTATTCAACTGGCAAGTGGCAGCACAACATGAACATTAAATGTTTGTAGCAAATCATTAAAGTTACGTATTTTTTCAACTGGACTTTTATTGAAATGCATTGACAGACAGATGTACCTGTAAAATACTCTACCTATTGATCATCGGTTTCTAAGGGGAGGGGGACAGCACAATCGATTGAATATATTTTTTGCTTATGCCACAGCTTATCACTATTAAGCGGACTTGTTTGTATTTTGATACGGAGGAAGGATAGTGCAGCCACTGAACATGATGGGTCAGAAATAGTTCTTCCATCTTCCAAATGAGCGTGCTACAACTGAGACCCTACGACGCATCGATGACCATTCATTCAATTAGGGCCTCCTAATATTAGAAATGCAAAAGTTTAGATACATGCCTGTTTGTTTCAATAGATAACGCAAAAATTGCTAAACCGATTGCGAAGAAACTTGTATGAAGATAGCTGGATATTTGGGTTAAGGCTATTTTATCCCGATACTAGCTGCGCCCCGCGGTTTCACCCGCGCAAGTCGAAATCCCGCGTTGTTCGACCACCTACCTACTGCAGTGCAAAAATCCTAACTTAAACGGACGACCAAAGAGGTGCTGGCAGTATCTGTACTTATTCTGTGTGGATTTTTGCACTGCAGTAGGTAGGTAAAGTAAAGAGTAAAATTACGATAATGATGGATGATGCCACTCTAATCACTTACTTACCCTGTGCCGATTTTCATTCAGATCTGTCTCGACTTGATAAATTTCACTCGTGTCAATCCCGATCCCGCGGAATTATCGGGATCAAAAGTAGGTATCCTATGTTACTCTCTATGAATTAAACTATCCTAAGAAGTTTCATTTATCAACGATAATGGCAGCATCTTCTAATACAATCCCCTATTTCACAATGGTAGGGGATTAATTTTGGAAAAATAGTTAGGCCATTGCTAACCATATGTAACAATAAAACTAATACTCTATTCATCTATATCACTCTAACTCTAAAAACAAAAAAGTTTTATACAACACTTTGACCCTCTTCTACCCTTAGGGGGTGAATTTCGAAAAATCCGTTCTTATTCAGCACCTACGTCCTAAAAGGAACCCCTATGCAAAACAGACTTCTACTATTTCGTAAATTTGTTTTTATTGCTCAAGGCATATTTACTAGAAATAACTATACTTGGGAACTTGCGTGGCCGAGCGGTATAGGCACTGGAATATTGATCCAGGGACGCGAGTTCAAATCTCGCCGCAAGTGAATTTTTCCTTTAAAATATTTCTAGACTTCTACTACTTGTAGTTTCTGAGATTTCGTGATACATGTATTTTATGAGTGAGTCAGTGATTTTCTCTTTTAAATTAACATTCCCGCGGGGAAATCACGGGGCGCTACCTACCTGCCTGCAATTAAACCTGCCTAATGATTAGTTCCCACAAATAAATGTGGTAGTAAGCTGTAAATAAAACCCATTCATCCACTGCATATCAATTTACTAACATAGAAAAGGACAAATACATAATATTCTCGTCATACACTATTGTGTATGTAAATATTTATACTTACAGTAAAGTAAATATTATTCTGCTAGTATTTAAAAAGGCGGGAATAAACGGGATACAAAATTTTCCATGTTCAGGCAAATCCTGTATCCCATTTACTCAAACTGATTTTTAGGACTTACACAATATGGAAAAAATCAAGTTAAATAAAAATAAAAATAATTTATAGTACATACTTAGTATAAGTTTTTTTACAACAGCTATTCTAGTATGTAGAGAAGTGCATTCTAGACAAAGATTTGTTTTTAATAATAAGATGTGATTTAATTCATCAAATATAAAAGATAAATTATTGATATTCTTCCTATATAATTTAGTCATTTTCATAATTATTATAATAATACACATAATTATGACCTAATTATAACCATCATCAACCTATATTATTAATTTACAATTTTGTTTAATAAAGATACTTATATACTAAAAATATATTAAACAAAATTACCCATTGATTACAAGTTGTGAAATATGATTCTATTTGTTTTCATCTTCCTCCTCATCCCAATCACTGACTAAGCTTTTAATTTTATCTTGTGGGGCTAGAACTGCTACTTCTTGCTCAGGATTTTCTAGTTCAGCTTCTGTGTTCTCAATTACTTCAGTACATTCATTTTCAGTGACTTCTGCACTTTCATTCCCAGTAACTTCTGCAGTTTCATTTTCAATGTCTTCTGCAGTTTCATTTTCATTGTCTTCTGCAGTTTCATTTTCAATGTCTTCTGCTGTTTCATTCTCAGTCACTTCAGTAGTCTGATTATCAGTCACTTCAGCAGTTTCATTCTCAGTTAGTTCAGCAGTTTCATTCTCTACATCTTCATTTTCGTTAGTTCCCTCGTCTTGGGAATCATTGTCTTCCCAGTCATTTAGTAATGATGATATTTTTGCTGTGGGTGTTTCAACTGGAAGTTCTTTTGTGGTATCATTTTTATGCTCTTCCATGATATTTCCGTGTAACTTCGTGTCATCTTCAGCAACATTTGTACCATGTTCTACAACAACTTCTGTCGTAACGTTATTTTCAGGTATACTAGGAATAGATTGTGCTCCGGAAAACTGTTGTACTTCTTGTTGTATATTTTCAATAGACTCTTCTATTTCAGTCTCTATTTCGGGAGATTCCTTGTTGGTTGTATCAACTGCGATGTCTTGAGATGTAGTTTCAGAGTCTTCTTCTGACCATTCCGAAGCCAGACTATGGATTTTTTCAACAGTTGCTTCATCTACAACATTTGTTGTAAGTACTTCAATGGGTTGATCAACTACCTCAGTCGACTCTGTTTGGCTTTGTTCAATAATCGGTTCACTTGCAACAGTCTCATCAACCAACTCTGAAGTTTGTTGCAGACTTTCATCAATAGCTTCTTCGGGTTCTGGTGTATAAGTCTGAGACTGTAGATTTTCAGTGTCCATATTTTGAGAAGCAACATCTTGTTCAATGATTTCATGAGCTTCTGTTTGTGAAACAGCAGCGTCGTTGAGTGATAATTCTTCATGATTTGTAATCACTGAGTCTGATTGTAAAACTTCAGTGGAATTTTCAGTATTTACAGTTTCTTCAATAATTTCTTCAGAGGGTATTTCTTCATCTACAGACATGAATGATAAGTTTTCTGTTGGAAGATTTTCAGTAACCACTTGTACTGCAGTTACAACTTGATCTGTGAGTGGTTCTTGTATTATTTGTGTGGTGATATTTTCAATTCTTGACATTTGAGATGAGTCTTCTTTATCACGCGTCATGTCAGTCTCAGGAAGGCTAACCATTTCAATATTTTGATCCACACTATTAGTCATGTCAACTTCATTAGTAGGAATAGTTTGTTGAATCACTATCTCTGCAGGATTCTCTCCAGCTTTATCATTTGAATCTTGATGAATAGTAGTGGTTTGCCAGTTTTCGCCAATTTGCGTGTCTAGTACATGCGCGCTCATAATAGGAGTAGATGTTGTAACCGTTTCAAAATTCTGAGTTATTATAGCTGATGTATTAGCAAACTGTGGATCCAACTGTGTACTTAGAAGCTGGTAACCTTTACCTGTTTGGTCAACTTGGTTACTGTACACCACAACAATATTCTGATTTTCAGAAGAGATTGCTTGAGAAACATTTAATGGGAATCCATCTTGAATCACCATCATTTCATTTGTCTGCGTGTTGTTTAAGTTAATAGTAGTCTCTAAAGTTTCACCCGGTGGAGCTGTTAAAACTGTCAAAGATTTGCTTGTATCATCAGCATCAAATATGATAGGATGATTAGCTGACATAATTGCTTTGTATTCCTCTTCATTTGAAACATAGATTGAGATTGGCTGTCCTATGTTCGAGTTAATCTCAGTAGTTTCAACAGCTTCTTGAATGTTAGTTGAGTTAATGTTAGAATATCCTATGGGTAGCGTTACTGTTTGAACATTTTGAGCTAAATTAGGCTTCAAGCTGACTATATCAGGCAAAATGAACTCTCCTGTTGGTTCCTTAGGTCTCCTATTTGTTCTCGTCAGTTTGTTGCCTTTCATGATATATTCTGTATTGTCAATCATTATAATTTCATTAGGAGTTTCATCTTCCTTAGAAATATTTATTGTTTGCATAAATTCATTATTATGGAAAGTTGGTTGATTAGGTTTCTGTTGTTCTTCTGGAGTACTGAAACCAGAATTGAGTATTTTGTGTTTGGTGTTCTGTGGTGATGTCTCATTCGGTTTTTTGGTGACAACATGGATACCATCTGGTCTTTGCTGAATTTGATATTGTATGTCAACTTCTTCATAGTCATTAGCAGGTGTTTCACTCTTGATTTCTCTTACAATGGGCTTATCAGCTTTTGGTTGAGATTCTGATTCGTCATCAGAATCATCCACAAGACCATCTCTTGTTATCTCAGCTTTATGATGAATTTGCAAATGAGCATACAAGTTTGTTTCACGCAAGAATGTTTTATTACAATAGATGCACTGGAGATTGGGCTTTTTGAATTTGTGGTCTGTGGCTTGAATGTGAGCCAATAGTTGACTGCTATTTTTGAAAGATGCGGAGCAAACATAACATTGAAAAGATCTCTCTGTACCTAATCTGTTACTCTCAGCAGCTATTTTAGACTTCACTACAGCTTCAGTGAGAGCGACATAGTTGCGGTAATTTTTCCCGTCTCCATGAGATATTTTATGTTTAGTCAAAAGTGCCTCAGATAGAGCAATGTAATCACATTTCGGGAATGGACACTTAGGGAAGTGGTACTGTGGAGGTGGTTCAATTCCATGTTTTGTGTACATGTGGAACAGGAGATAGTTTCTCTTATTTAACTTATGTCCACAATATTCGCAAATGGTCAAAACAGGTTTTTCTTTATGAACCTCCACTAAATGCCTCCGGTATTTATAGTAACTAGTAAATTGTAATGCTCTTCCTGGTGTACCACATATAAGACATATCCATGGCCCATCAATATTCTCAGCTCCTAGTGCTATCAATCTTGCCGCTTGTTTTGAGTCCAGGACATCAGCTTCATAAGTGTAATCCTGATCTATTGGTTCTGTTTTTAGAACAATTGGTTTCTCAGGAATTGGTGTGTATGATGCTTTTGGTTTCTTATTGCTTTTGGTTGGGGTATTAAGGATTTTTAGTTTGATGTTTTTGTTACTTTTTACTAAGTGGGGATACTTCTTCAACACTTCACTTATTATCTTAGCATGATCTAGATTAGCCACATTTGTCTTCTTGTTCTTTGGAGTCTCTATAGATACTTTTGCAACACTTTCCTCACTTTGATCTAAAATTTGGTCAAAAAGTTGACTCGAGTCCTTGGCCTGTTCAACCTTTACAAAAGGCGTAAACATTTCATTCACACCTAAAGGATCCATGCTCATACCATCAGTAACAGTATCTTCAAAGATGTTATCAACTTGATCTTTTGATATCCTTTTACATTCAACTATATCCATAGTGGATGATGAACTAATAGGCATAAACTTTTTAGTGCTAGACCCTCCTATTTGTCGGGGTCTTTTTGAATATTTCTTCTGTGTCTCAGGGTGTATCATAAGTGGCTGAGATGTATATGATATATTTGAAAAAGAGTTTTCAAACACATTCTCCGTATCAAGTTCTTCTGGAAGTTCATATCTTGTTGGACGAGGGTCAGTCAAACTCTGTTTTTTGTTCGTCATCTTGCGTTCAAGTAATTCAGTGTGGGCAAGTGGCTCAGGCACGGGAGGGTTTATTAAAATATGTTTGTTTGCTGTACTTTCAGTTTTTTTACCTTCATAAAGTTTTGGATCTTTGTGTGTTGTACTTTTTTCTCCAGAGAAAGCTTTGCTGTAGGATCTCTTGTTGGACTGAAGGTCTCCTTTGGCTAATGTTGCAGAAGACAATACTTGAGAATTCTCTCTGAGTAGTGGCACAACATCACTTTCTTTGATAGCTGCTCGTTTATTCGGATAGCTTTGTAACGGCATATGTTTTTTCACAGATTGTTTGGGTCGATGAGAGTTCAAAAGTTTAGTAAGGACAGGCATGTTCATAATTTCTGAAGTTTGACACAAGCGATCGAGAAGAGCAGTCTTGAACTCTAGTTGGCCGGTGTACATAAAGTTGACGATAGGGACCACCACATCGGCTTGTAGATCGTCTGGCATCACTAGACAGTCCTCGTACATTTCGCATGTTCGCTCCAAAAGTTCGAAGTACTCCGTACAGGCGCTCAGAACCAAACGATGAACTTTTAGTTGAGCATTATCTTGAAATTGCAGCGTCAAGTCGCAGTAATCAGTGCGGTTAAAGAAATGCTTCAGTCGTTGGAGGAAATATATCCCCCAATTGTCGACTTTCACCAGCTTCACGTCCGACATGGTCATCGATTTACTGTCGTTATTTCCAGGTTAGCCACCGAGGCATTTCGAGCTGAAAACAAATAGTAAATAAATTTACCGGTTGTGATAGATAACCTACGTATAAATTTCTGCATTTTCTAGTTAAAATTAGAGTGAAAATGGGGTAATTGGTAGACGCGGTGAGAGGACGCCACGGCCGTGATTATAAAAGATTATAGATTTTAGAAAAACTCTTGAATTTTCCGCCACATTATTTGATAATACTTACAATATTTTCCCGCAAGTAATCTATTTTAGTTTGTATTGTAATTGGTCTCTTCGTCTCACAAAATAAACACCAAACACAAAATCTGCTCACTACACCGAGGAGAGAAAGACAGTCAAGTTGACATCACGAACGAACGCAAGATGGCGGTGTTCATCGACCTCATTTCATGCCAGACGCCACCCAGTCGGCTTGGTCAACTTACTAGTCAACCGTACTACTTTTTAAATAAATTTCATCTATATTTGTAATTGTAATATTTGTCTATTTTATATACGACATATATCTTTGTTCTTAATAAAAGTTGAAACCATTGAATTCTATAATATAGAAATAAAATTACAGACAATATAAAAAAATCAATAAATTGTTGCGCAGTTGGCCTTACAGCGCCATCTACTTAAATCAATGTAAAGTTTGTGATTATTCATAGGACGCGTTCATATTTTTACAATGCCGCATGACCAAAACTACGCGTATTGAATAGGGTGCGACTATTTTGAATATCTAGAGTTCTAGTAACTTTAAAAATAATAGATGGCTCTGATTTATTAATGAGAAATGTAAAGGAACTCCGACCGAAGTATGAGCATCTTTCCAAATCTTTCAAAGACTATGAATGAATGAATGAATGTGATATGAATGAAGAAAGTCAAAAGAAGATGAAGAGAAAAGAATCTGGTTTGTAGGTGATAGGGCGATCGCATGTTTCTGTGGCCTATATGCATGCTGCACGTAATAATTTTAGCACAAAGCCATCTTGAAAAAAATAAAAGGGTTAGAGTGGGGAGCGGCTAAAAATCATCATTTTTCTCAGAGATATGAAAACTTTTCTGCGACTTTTAAAGCGACTTTAATCTTTCATAAGTAGGTTGGAAGGTACTATAGTATCAAGACAAGAGAAAAAGGAGTAGGTAACTACCCAATTAATATGAAACCTAGGTAGGCCATAGACCATGTAGGTACATAGTTAAAACCTCAAACCCTCAGGTTAAAACTAAACAGCTGAAATATTAAAAAAACGTACTACACAATACTATCTTCTTTTTAACCGACTTCAAAAAAAAGGAAGAGGTTATCAATTCGTCTGTATGTATATATATTTTTTTTTTGTATGTTCATCGATTACTCGAAGACGGCTTGACCGATTCAGATGATTCTTTTTTTAATGGATAGATGAGAGCTCCAAGATTGTCCCATAAAAATTTGATGTGGATCTGATGAAGATCTTCGAAGTGAGGACCGGAAATGCTCCTTAAAACGCTGTATTCAATTCAATTGTTCATCGATTACACGAAGATGGCTTGACCGATTGATATAGTTCTATTTTTAATGGAAAGGTGGAAGCTCCGAGGTGGTCCCATAAAAGTTCGGTAAGGATTGATGAGTATCTTCGGAATGATGGACAGGATAGCATCCCAGAATTCAATAAATTACCCATTTTTGGACTTCTACCAAAAAGAATAGACCCCTAAAGAACTAAGTACAGATTGATTGGGCACCTGAAACCACCTTCTCATCAGCAAACTCCTCAATAATTGAAATTACGTTAACAATATTGTTGATTTTTAGGTAGGTAGGTATACTAAAAAGGGTAAAATAACAAAATAAATAAAAATTAAAAAACCGACTTCAAAAAAGAAACAAAAATAATTTAAAAAAAACAAACAAAAAAAAATTGATAAAAAATACCAAAATAACCTCTACATAGGTACAGTGCCACCGACTAAATAATCTGTTTTATCATCTGAAGTCGGGCAGCCAACCTAAGTACAATATGGAACCCAACCAGTAAAACTGCCAGATTTTTTTATATATAAAATGAATCCTTATTTTCCTTGGTCACGGCATCACACGTAAACGGCTGGACCGATTTTGCTATTACTTCTTTTGGCATGTTTGTTATCGTCAGGAGAGGGTTCATATGAAAGAAAAATATCGGTATTCCCGCGGCATCGGGGCTTACGCGGGTGAAACTGCGGGGCGCAGCTAGTTTTCAATAGATTTGTAGAGAGTTTTGCAGCTACATTTCATAAAGGCGTTTTAATTTAGTCCTTTGTTGTATACTTTAGTATCTTCTTACTAGTCTGTTGTTGTTGTCTTGATTTGATGATTGGATAAAACAATTAACAAGTTCCTTCTTTGCCTATGCTATGTAATAAGTATGTCGAGTAGGTACCTGCCTGACTATCGGTTACCTGTACTAATATGTGATCTGTGGTCACAGATCACATATTACTAACGTACGTGTGTACACCTGTACATACCTACATTTTATTTCGTTTAACGAATCCAGCAAAAATAACAGAAACAAATTGTTTTTATATTGTTATTAATCAAAGATAAGATAAGGTAGGTTAGGTCTTCCGATTGTTAATAGACATTTAGTTTGTATTCGAACAACGTCCTAGTTATTTCTCGAACTGACGAAGCTCGGCCGTTTGAGCCGTATTTGAAATGCTTCTCTGTCATACATAAACGACCATTAACCTTCGAACCCTTGAGGGTTCGAGGGACTTGAGTCCTTGATAAAATCTGTTAAATATTTTTAACCGAGAATAAGGGATATGTGGGTACCATATCTTCGGCCAATGATACTCATATTATCGCTTCATTTTCTTATCAGGGGCTTTTAATTTGGATCAACAAAACAAAAAATATTTAGATATGTAGGGCCGCTACAAATATGAGAACCTCCTTCTTTTTTTAAGTCTGGTAAATTTTTCTACGGATTCCCTGATACTCTTCGTTCGTAAAAGACTTATTTGATTGTGGCTTGTACATTAAAAATCGAGTTTCCCTATCGCAACAGCAGCGGTGGAGTTTGGCTTCCATTCAGTGTTCTTAAAAAACGTAAGGTTTATATTATCCTCTTTGCTTATAGACTATTCCTGTACGCTATATTCCTGTATAGGTGTAGGGCACTGTGGGTATTGGATAATTCAATAATTTAGACTCGACGAGACTAGCACCTAAGCTGTGACCGAATTGGTTTAGACGTTGGCACGGTACACCAGAGGTTCAGGTTCAAGTCCTGTCGCGTTCGGATTTTAGTAAACATTTCTTTAAAGAAATAATGTTTCAGCATTGTTAGATTTATCTCGGAAGCGAGTCGGTAACATGGGCAGCGTTTCTAAGACGTTTTAGTTATTGCATACCTACGTGTTTAGTCCAATCGACATAAAGGTTCTGCCTTTTTTCTCTTATCATTTGAGACTTGGAAGAAATCACTGTAAGCGATATAGTCCTTTTTCTGCCACCTAGATTTAATCCGTTAAGTGTTCCGTCTGTACCTTAAAAATAACCCTTATAGGTATGATCCCTTTTTACTTATGCATGTCTGTAATTTTTAATCGACGCGGATTCCAAATAGGTTCAAAAGTCCGCTGAGATTTAATAAAATACCTACCTACCTAACCTACGTTTTAAGGCTATAGGTAAACTACACGTTTCTCGATCTACCCCGTAAGGCACAGACCATTAGATTTAATAACTGCACAGTTTTATCTGTACAGTCGAACCGGACTGTTTGACTGTACAGATAAAACTGTGGAGAGCAAAACTAAGCACTGTACCTTTAACTGACAAACTAATCGAAATATCATTAGAAAAAGCTGTTACCTACAGTTAAATCTAATGCATAAAACTGCCGACTTTAGATTTCATAATATTTTTTCTTAAACTTACCTACATTATTTAAAAAACACAATCTCCAAACTTTGGCTCTTTACTAGAAGCAGTTTAGTAAGACAATTTAGTAAGACTGCGTTGATCCATCGCGTGGGTCAGTCATTCACGGTTCATGACAAAGTAGTTGAGGTTGTTTTGACATTTTTAAAGTCTGTTTTACATGGTATTTAAATTTAATTTAAATTTCCTAAACAACCTAGCAGCACTAGCTGTGCCCAGTGGTTTCACTCGCGTAAGTCCCGATCCTCTAGGAATATTGTAAGAAAAGGTATACGATTAATCCAAATTATCAACTACTGCATTCATCGCCATCGGTTCAGTAGTTTTTGCGTGAAGCAGTAACAAACATGAGGTATACTGACCTACTTTCTTATACACAAAGAGGAATCCCGGGCTCCCGAGAGGAATGCAACCGGGAATATCGCTCGAATGATGATGATGATTGTGACGGTTTCACAAATTTTACTTTTATAATATTAGCAGGATAAAAGGTTCCTACTTACTAAAGTCCAGTATCTAGTAAACTAATCTAACACCAGAAACTCCTCTAGCTCTGAAGTAGCCACTCTTATCTCAATACTTCGTTTAAAAGAAGTCTTAAACCATGTGATTTGTCGACTAATACCCCGCCTACCGATCGCCCCGCCCAACGTGGCTGGGCGGGTTGGCTTCTACGTCAGTTGACCATCGACCTTCGGCGAGGAAGGACGTGGTGAGAGGACGAAGAAGGGAAGTCGCGTGCTGCTGCTTGTTACGGTGAGTTTTTACGTACGTGTATAATTTTAAAAACTTAGTCCACATTACATGGGTAGGTACAGTATTTTTTTTGTCAAAAAAATGATGCAATGTTGGGTATTCATTTGAACTACTTTAATAAAAATAACAATTGCTATCAAAAAACAAGGAATACTTCTAGAAAGATTTTAGAAGTTTTATATAATATAAAATAATAAGTACCTACCTACGGAACAAAATAAATGTTATTGGTTTTTTATAAATAATGCCACGGATAGACAAACGGGTGGATATTATGAAACAATAAGGGTTCCTTTGTTTGACAACGGAACCCTAAAAAGTTTGAGACGACTATAGTGGCGTAAATGGGTAGTTCGGTTCAGGGTTTCAGAAATAAAATAACTACGGCCGAGCGGTGTAATCACGTCGTCGGCGGCTAATTAAATCAAATCAAATTTAAGATTTTACCTTTTTATAAGCTCTGGAGCAGTAGTGACATTTAGAGCAGATAAAGAAAGAGCATATTGATCTGCTCTTTCTGAGTTTAAAGACAGGGATTTATAGGTCATTAGCCGCCGACGTGATTGCCCCAATTGTACTTATTTCGACAAAAAACTTCGGAAAAAAATATTTGTGTTAAAAAAGGGCTACCTAAGTAGTTTCCAAAGTTTGGAGTTTGTTTTACTATCTGTTTTAACTTACGACGAGCTTAAGGCCGGAAAAATGGGTAGGTTAATCATACAAATATTAACACCGCGGGAAACAAACCTGCAATCATCTGCATAATATCACAGATCCACAAAAGTTACCAATTTATTTTGCTATTTAAGTTCCGATTTCGTGGGAAGGTGACGGGTTTCCATAATAAATCATCACTCGAGAGCTGTGTTTTTCTAGTGGTAGATACCCCGACGATCTTGGGTTCGAACTTCGGCCGCGTACATATCGATACCGGAAATTTCAATTGTCGTAAAGGACATTTTGGCCAAAATGAGTTATTTATATATTTGGAATCAGGATCGCGAGCTCTATCGATTGGTATATTTAAAGTAATCGTATCTTTAAAAATGAACATTTTAGTGGCCGTTTACGACCTGAATTATATAGAGATTTTGCCTAATTATTTCAAGATTTGGGGTGTATAGAATAAATATTTTTTATAAGCGAGTGTAAAGACAAATTTTTGTTATGTATGATGACGTAAATCTACTTTTCCACCAAATTGTTATTTACGACATTGTCAATAATATTATTACAATAAATTTCATGGTCGTAAAGACCACTCTTGTCAATAATAAGCTTGTTCAGGCTTTCAGTTGTAGGATTTACGACCTATTGTTTAAGCTAAATTTCAAGCTTAATTTAATTTGGGGTAAGTAATTTAAACTAAAAAGTATGGTTAATTAATATCTTTTTTTATTTTATTTTAGGTTAAATTTCGCCAAGTTTCTTATTATTAAAATCAAACCATTAACAATACATTTCTTGAACATGAAATGTTTTTTTTCTTATTTTTATTGTTCAAAGCATTCTACTATTTTGATGCACGCTAATTTTTGATTATCCGCTAACTATGCTTTTGCTACAATTATAAATATTATAATCATAAGGCATTATGAGGTTAATATATTATTTTCGGTATATTTGGCCAATGGTGTCTCACTTTTGGACACAATTTATTATTTTAGTAATACAGTTATCAGTAATTGATGCAGATTACTTTTAGTAATGCGTTATATTGACCATTTAATATCAAACCCAAAACTATTGACTAATATTCTTAAGTCACAGAAATAGTTATTAAAGTCTATTTGGTAGATTAGTTTTAGCAGTTAAATTGCATTTAGCTCTAATGAAATCATATCTATGTTGAGAAGATATTCAGAATACTAACCAAAATATTATGAAGAATATCATATTCTAGAAAACGAGGAATGAGTTTTTGTTTGTTTTTATAATTGAAATTTAGAATTGTCTAGGTAAGACAGTCTTTTCACATTCGACCTCAACGAAATCATCTTGACGAAACAATATTTTGTGATAGCTAACCTCAACGATAACCTAATTTTGCACTGCTAACTTTACTGGCACCTTACAGAAGGAGACTACAGGAATGCAATATCGACATAAGACAGTCATATCACATTTAGATTCAACGAAATCATCTATAAGTCAGGTGATTTCTAAGATGCCAGATATTATGGCACCTTTAGAAATTCATTACCTAGATA
Organism: Idaea dimidiata; assembly: GCA_949358125.1. Classification (NCBI taxonomy): domain Eukaryota; kingdom Metazoa; phylum Arthropoda; class Insecta; order Lepidoptera; family Geometridae; genus Idaea; species Idaea dimidiata. The sequence continues at coordinate 10,688,435 of OX442331.1, forward strand.
GGACAGTTTATTGCATTTAGACTTAACGAAATCATCTTTACGAGGTAATTTTTTCTAGTTTATATAATTTCTAGATACTATGAAATAGGTGTAAAAATAATAAAGCCACAGCCAGTAAATGTGTATACAATAAATTAATTAAAAAAATTAAGACATTTAAACAACCGATTCCTTGTTCCCCCAAAACTTAAACAAGAGTTTTGAGGGACAAAGATTTTGTTTTAGTTTAATTATTACAGTTATGATTATAATAATTATTGTATAAGTTTCATTTATAATTTCTTTTAAAATAAATTATATTTTTGGCTGATAATTCTAAAAATTTAGCTATTTTATAAATTTATATATAGTATTATAAATTTAGCTAAATTCATTTGCTAAGATTAATTTGTGAATAACGGTTTCATCTCCAAACGTAAAAACATATAAGACTGTTTACACACCTACTGCTCCACAAAGTTACTTTATTTGACAAAAAAGGTGTTCGTAAAGCGAGTCTTTATTCCCTAGGTGCATAAAGTGCTCATTATGCACCTAGGGCATAAAGTAATTTAAATTTGGTACTAAGGTTCTGGTAGCATACGGTCATTTCGAACTGGCCACCTAGACACACATAACACATTAAAAATTAAAAACTGAGCTATTTTTCTTCTTTCGTTCTACTTCTTCGACGGAAGGATAAGGCAAAAAGTTTTGGTTTTTGCCTTATCCTTCTCCAACTTTTTTTTTCATGATGTTGGTTTCGTCATTATGATGTAACATTGTTAAATTTAATTAATATAGAGCTGTAAATATATTTCATACACATTGCATTAATCGATTGTTTTGTTGTTAGTTAAATGCTTATTTTTGTAGCCCTTTTATTGTCTCGCAGTAGATGTGTAAAGTAGAGTATTCACCTCGGTACTAAAGCCTGTCTTTATCTTAGGCGCTTGAATCCCACGCTTCACTCAGGACTCTAGGTACATAACACCTTCGCTTCGCTCAGGAGTTAAGTTTTAACACCCTCGCTGCGCTCTGGAGTTAACTCTCTAGAGTCCTTCGTACGCTTTGGATTCAATATGACGCCCGCTTTATAAGACAGGGCTTTAGTACCTCGGTGCATAAACTACTATTAAAAAACACCACAGAAAAAATATATCTTGAGAGGAAGTGGAACATTCGCCAATTCGAAGTAGACTGTGGTGTCTTATTGATTAACCCTTGTAAGACTCCTATTGAGCAAATCCAAACAAAATAACATTAAATATCAGCGGATTAGGTTGTGCGCTGAGCCATCAGTCAGTCAGGACAAAGCATTTAATTTTTTAATATTAAAGAAGATTAGACAGGAAGTTAAATATTTTCAAGAGTTAAAAGAGTGAAATAAAAACATAATACTTCCTTGGGCAGCCGTGTAAAAAGGGCGAGAAATGGACAATTAAATTATTGCGTAGACAGCTGTGCTGCGCTTCACCGAAGTGGTGTAAATACTGTTTTAATGGATACGCCGCGAAGACGAGGGCGACTCTTTACTCAGATTTAAAATATCTATCCTTCATTCCTTTCTAGTAATTATTAGGTACTTACCTACAAACATGATCTTCTTCTTCTGTCGTGTCAAAGACTCAAATTACATGTGCCCAGAACTTGGCGATGGACACAGCAGCGTCCGTCGCTATCATCAAGTCCTCCGCTGAACAGGTCGTAGGGCATTTGGAGCAGATCGTAAGGTGCTCCAAACATGATGAAAGTTTAAAAGAACGTACCAATGTATTTGACTTTGTTACACTTTCACGCAAAAAACGACAGACCCTAATGCAAAGGTAGCTGGAGACCTAGGCATGAAGGTAGGGTATTTTTTATCCCCGATATTCTCTTTGGAAGACGCTTATGCCTTTGCATAGCTTATGCGCTAACATGAATAACTAATTTCAGAAACAAGTGGTTTAGTTGCATTATTTTTTGTAGGTACCTACACTTACTAATTTGAGATTTTACTAAAAACTCTTTCAAAATTATTAAAATACAATAATTCTTCTTCGTAACAATTTATATTCGGCCCCCAAGTCTCTAGGGACACTTTTTTATATTTTTTGTTCGTGTCGACAATACTTTCCTTTCGCCATCGCTTCTTATTTTACAATTAGGCTCTTTGAATCATTAAATATGAGAAGGAAAGAATTTTCTTCGAAGAAATTTTGTAGGCAAATTATTCGTGGTATTATTATACCTCTAGCTGTGTCCCGCAAGCGTAAGTCCCGATCCCGTGGGAATAATAGGATAGGTACAAGGTTCTAAATAAACCCTACTAACATTTTAAAGATGAACGATTGTGAGTGTCTTGGTTGTTCCTTTACGCAAAAATCGTTTAAGGAATTGTGATGAAACTCGGTATGCTGGAAATCGGAATTAACACATACCTAGGTTACTTTTTATACCGTATTTCCGCGGAATCGTTACTTACGCGGGTGAAAAAGCAGGATACAGCAAGCGTGTAAATTAAAATCGCAGTCAGACTATGCCTTCATAATTTTATTCCCAACGGCACAAAAATAACAAAAGACAAAAATTAGATCGGACGGTATGCAAATGAGAGTCCACGAGTGAAAATGCTAATTTCCGTGGGAGTGCTCGTCAAAGTTTTTAATCTCATGTGACAGCAACCCCCTACCCCCTCGGTATCGCCATGTTGTCAGAGGGATGATTGAAAACTCCTCATTTGTGTTTTTTATTATACTTTTTAACATTTTTCTCATTTTCTCGAGTGCTTTTTAAGTTACTGTAGTTGCACGTCGCGATTTTACTTAGTCTTGATATTTATTGATGTAAAAAGTAGCCTTCTTCTAGGCAGTTTAAGCTTAGTGCCGAGATGCACCGACTATTAAATGAACAGTGGTTTTGGTAAGTATGCTCCTTCTTTGATCACTCCGGTCACTTACCATGCGGTTTATTTATTATCGGTTGGGAACCGATTATGGCCATTTGGAAATAGCCAGAGTCAAGTAGGTATTATTATTGTTCACGGAGCTTTGGAGACAACGAGACAAAGTCCATGTTTTGCACCGATTTTCACTTTCATTACACTTCTACACCTTCACGAAACTAAATTGATGAATATGCCCCCGAAATTAAACAATTTACAAGCATTCGAACTACTTAGGTTTCACAGAAATTAAAATTTAGCAACACATCTCCTTCCCGCCAAAAAACCTACCATGCGGTTGAGATCTATACAAACTCTAATCTATCAATTAAAAAATATATTCACATAGCTGTTTTGTAAATTATGGTTTCCAGAGAGATAGGATTCGCGCATCACTAAATCAAAACCCGACACCAACTGACTAACACCATCAAATTTACAAAAAACTAACCGATAGGTAGATTGTCGGCATCTATCTATGGTCTTTTATTATGTATGTATGAACTATAGCTGTTACCCGCGACTTCATCAGCGTAGAAATATTGCATAGCCGACTTTTTCGTTCATTACCTTCACGGGTTCTACTAATTGAATTTTAATGTAAAGTATACCAATATTGAAAACCAGATTTCAATCGGATTACCAGTTTTTAACTGCTTAAGAAACAGACAGACAGGCATTAATTTTACTATTACTTATCCGAAGTCCCCTTGACAACTTTTTGAAAATTTAAAAATATAGAGTACTAGCTGCGCCCCGCGGTTTCACCCGCGTAAGTCCCGTATCCGCGGGAATATCGGGATAAAAGTAGCCTATGTGTTAATCCAGGTCCCCAGCTACCTATACCTATTCCAAGTTTCTTCGCAATCGGTTCAGTAGTTTTTGCGTGATTGAGTAACAAACACACATACACACGTACATACATACACACATCCTCACAAACTTTCAGCTTTATAATATTAGTAGCATCCATCAGTTATCTAGTACTTAGTTCGTGCATCTAAGTATTTTCGCGTCTCTATACTGTCAATCTGTACTTACTTTACACATCTGTTAGTTAAATCCGACACCACACCACACTACAACCAACAATTACAATGTCACTTTACATTCGACTATTGTTCGAACAGTTCGAACGAATATAACTGGAATCGGACACATTTTATTCAATAAAATTATTGGTTGTAGAACAAAAGACGGTAAAAATCGTGGGGGTGAACGGTTGCATCCCCTCGCATGTAATAATGATATTAGTTGGTAACCTCATATTAAGTGCAGGGACGACCCTTGGTGTAGTCCGAGAGGCGACTGCAAAGACAAGTAAGTACCTAAATAAACGTCAATTATAAAAGATGAAGAAAATTAATAAAGTGTTTCATGCAAAACAGTAATCTCGAAGTATAGAGAACATAAAGATTTCAATGAAAATAGGATTCAAAACTGATAACTTTTAGTTTTAGAAACATTATTTTATATATTAACTGGCTGCGCCCCGCGCTTTTGTCCGAGTAAGTCCCAATCCCGCGGGAATATCAGGATGTGTTATGCATATAAACCTTCCTTTTAAATCACTCTATCTACTGAAAAAATCAGCACCAAAATCCGTTGCGGCGGCATTTTAAAGGTTTATGCATATATAAAAAAACATAACCCTTTCCTTGCAGCCGGGTAATAAATAGACAGAAATCGGCTTTGTTTTATACTATGTAATGATTTTATATAGATAGAATAATAAATTATAGGCATACAGAATAGCTATTGAGTGGGAATGCAGTCTTTGAGAAGAGTTTAGTTTTAAAGCGTTAAAATAAAAAGCACTATAACTTAGTAAAGGCTTAAGACAAGAAGTCTCTCCTAAACATAAGACGGTTCCTAAACATGTTTAAGCTGTTAAACGTGTTTAAAATTTAACAAGTGTCAGAATTGCAAGAACTGCCAATGTGTGGCAACATATTATCAATCGTCCACGTAATGAAATAGAGTCCAATGTTCGATTTCCCATAATTTATTTTAAAATTGATTTAGTTAAATATGTTTTTAAATTTTGTTATGCAAGTCGCCCTAAAAGGAGGAAGACAATAATCATCTTCTGATATTTGTTATTGTCTCTTTACTTTTATTTATTTTTGTTCTTTCTTTTGTGTGTCGAATTCAATGTTTTCTAGCCTAACATACACATATTTTGCCAAAAGTCTTAATCGCGTATTGTTATTTATTTGCTAACCACGTTACAATGGTCATGGTTGCGAGGAGACTGGAGCTGTGGCGAGTGTGGACCTCTATATAACCATTGGTTTTGTCCGGTGATGGGTAGGTGTCAGAATTTTAACAATACGTGTCTAGGAAAACTACCCCCATTTGTCTCGTTATGGTTCCAACACAAAACAGCCAAAACAGCATAAAAGCACGTGATTTGAAACAGTTATAGTCAGCTAGATAGTGTGCATACCGCTTTGTATGAAGTTCATAGTATATACTTACCTACTAAAAGGCGCGAGCTCTTGGACTAAAACACCCAAGTAAGTAAGTAAAATGCGTGTAAAGTAATTCGTACGTTCGCTGTACAGTAGTACACCGTGCGCTGCGTGGCAGTGGTTAGTACCTAGAGGGGACAGAATGTGACCGCTAAATGTCACAGGCGGTGGATAACGAGCAGCATTCGACACGGCATTATTGCTGCCGAAAATGTCGGGTTGTTTATGACTGTTAACATTATAAAATTCGTTCTTTACTCGTGAAGTTCGCGTTTCCGTGGGAATACTGGGATAAAAATGTGCTATGTCTCAATCCAGTCATAAATTACCTGTGCGCCAAATTGCAGTCTAATCCGTTCAAATGTTTTGTGGGATTGACACACAAACAAACAATTTATGCATAATATTAGCTGAATTAGTACTTTTATAGCTTTTAGGATCTGGCCGTTCAGGGCTCGTCTCATTGGACATATCGATACTGGAAATATGAATTAAGGTAAGGGACGTGGTTATCGCGATTTTGCATTTATTTTATTTACCGGGTTAAATCGCGTTTTATTCATGATTTTTAAACGAACCGAGCTTTCGCTAACTTTACAGTTGGCTTTTTCAAGGTTGACTGAGATGTAGTTTGTCTATTTTAACATTCTAAAAAGTTACTATAAACTACCGCCTCATGAATATTTGTAACAAAACGTTCCAGTGTACGCAGACTAGGTATAGAGTTATTGTAATAGTTTTGAATTTAAATTATAATTATTATTATCCCTAGCAAGCTCAAAAAAATATCATGGCTTCGAAACGCGCCCTCACATAAGAAGTAGCCAGGAAGAAACTCATGGGGGTTCTCATTATGCTCGGAAATTTAAAACATTTTTTTTACATCAAACCAAGAATTAACAAATCTAATAATTTAGTCTGTCCCTTACCGTAAAAATGTCTGTGTAATTGACCTTTACTAGAGTTTAAGTTTACCTTACTTACTTTACTTTACTTGAATATCCGGCTGATGAAATTTTACCGTCAATTGTTTCATATTCTACAACTCAACTCACTGAAAATCATTTAAAAATCAACAAAGAGCTTGTTTAAAAACAATAAAGCAATATTAAAACGGTATCCGAGGGAGTGAAGCATTAATTAGCATCGGGAGGACGAATTTCCACCGAGTGGTATTAATTCCCCCGTCAAAATGTCTTTTGGAACAAATAAAACTTTGATTTGAGGTGGTTTCTGAATTTACGATCCTGTTACCTTGGAGGGTGGTTGGGAAAAACGAGTAAAATGCTTAATAAGTACCTACTTATACTTTCTGATTACATTTTAATGAATCTTAAGAGTTCAATTAGAAATGATTAAAAACGTCTTTCTTTTTACTCGACTGCTAGGAATAGATTATGATTTTCGCGCCTATATCTTGTGTTTGTAATTGTCCTTATTCCCTCATATCCACCAAACAACTCGATGAATTTCTCCAAGTGATCTTAGTTATGTAACCTAAAATCATAATGGCGACCACCACCAATATCCAAAAGACTTTGAAGAAAAGCTGTTGGCCAAGACGTCTAGAACAACACCTTTTAGGCTTAAATGGGCATCCCAGTTACACCTTATGTATTGTAAAAAAAGTAAAAGTTGTATGGGTATTTGAAAATAATGTTTAGGTTTCATTACTTATTAAATAAGTAAATAAAGAAGGATCAAGATTATATTTGTTAATTTAACTGTCCAATCCCTCATCCTGAAAACTTACTAGAAGCAGAATTTAAGAACAATCACAATTTTTTAGGGTCTAGTTCTTTAGGGACTAGGTCTAGTCAATATTTTTTTTCTCACAATAAGCCGATCAATAAAAGTACTAAAACAAAACTATAAAAAAAAAATTTAGGTAATTAAGTTAATTTAAACAAGAAACATTTTACAAGGAGAATCATCAAAAATCCTCCCTTGACAGGATTCAAACGATTGCCACTCGAAGCGCTTTGACCAATAAATAACAATAAAGGCCTTACAGACTCACGCCGAGAATCCCCAGAACACCCGAGAAGCGTGAATATGAGGAGTTCTCGCCTTTTCGTTCTCCCGTTCGCCAGTTCTTCGTTCGGTGTCGGTATATTTGGCCGAGGCAAAGGATTTCTCGGGCAAGATGAGAGAAGACTCACGTTTTGTCTCAGTGTTCATAAGGATGAAACAAAAGGTAAAAAAAAACATAATCCTGTTTGTTTTGTTACGATGAATTAGCCTAAGCTACCTTGCATCTATGTCTTTTTTATTTTTATTAACCGACTTCAAAAAAAAGGAGGAGGTTATCAATTCGTCTGTATGTATAATTTTTTTTTTTTTTTTTGTATGTTTACCGATTACTCGAAGACGGCTAGACCGATTAAGATGATTCTTTTTTTAATGGATAGATAGGAGCTCCAAGATGGTCCCATAAAAATTTAATGTGGATCTGATGAGGGTCTTCGGAGTGATGAACGGAAATGCTCCTCAAAAAGCATTAATCAATCCAATTGTTTATCGATTACTCGAAGATGGCTTGACCGATTGAGATGATTCTTTTTTTAATGGAATGGTGGGAGCTCCGAGATAGTTCCATAAAAATTTGATGATGATCTGATGAGGATCTTAGAAGTGAGGACCGGGAATGCTCCTTAAAACGCTGTATTCAATTCAATTGTTCATCGATTACACGAAGATGGCTTGACCGATTGATATAGTTATTTTTTTAATGGAAAGGTGGAAGCTCCGAGGTGGTCCCATAAAAGTTTGGTAAGGATCTGATGAGTATCTTCGGAATGATGGACAGGATAGTATCCCAGAATTCAATAAATTACTCATTTCACAACTTCTACCAAAAAGAATAGACCCCTAAAGAACTAAGTACAGATTGATTGGGCACCTGAAACCACCTTCTCATCAGCAAACTCCTCAATAATTAAAATAACGGTAATAATATTGTTGATTTTTAGGTAGGTAGGTATACTAAAAAGGGTAAAATAAAAAAACTAATTTAAAAATTAAACAACCGACTTCAAAAAAGAAACAAAAAATATTTTAAAAAACAACCAAAAAAAGAATTGATAAAAAATACCAAAATAACCTCTACATAGGTACAGTGCCACCGACTAATTAATCTGTTTTATCATCTGAAGTCGGGCAGTTTTATTGGTTGGTTCCATATTGTACTTAGTTTAGCTGCCCGACTTCAGATGATAAAACAGATTAATTAGTCGGTGGCACTGTACCTATGTAGAGGTTATTTTGGTATTTTTTATCAATTCTTTTTTTGGTTGTTTTTTAAAATATTTTTTGTTTCTTTTTTGAAGTCGGTTGTTTAATTTTTAAATTAGTTTTTTTTCACTTAATTTTATTTAAAAAGTTTGTGTGTAGGTGTATAACAGCATGTTCTGACCAAAAGTCTCAGTGAGACTTCACGCCGCGCCGTGTCTGTAGGGCATATCAGAAATGTTTACTTAATTTAAAAAAAATACCGGATATTACAAAGTAGCTAACCAATCTTTCGAGAAACCGGATATGAGTCAGTAATTTGTTTTCCGTGGATAAAATGGCGTCTCGTCCGCTGCGTCTTCGAAAGAATGGCGCTAATTAATCACAACTCGGCTTACTCGAGGTCTGTACCACGAACAGACGGCCATTTCTAAGAAATCGATGCAAACATGGTAACTTGAGTATGATAAAAATAACTAATGAATTCTAAACCTTCCCTAAAACACCCCTTCTAATTTATCTATGCTAAAACCTACTTAAAATACGGTAGTTACATATCAATTATCTAAAATTTTGATTAATGTGTTCTGCCTGACGATACTTTTTATAATTGTCATTAAAAAAATAGGTTTCTGGGTAAGTAGGTACTTCCTACGGACTTAAACGAGTGATCTTAAGGGATTCCTTTTAATTACCTTTTGATCTATGGAATGATAAAAATCACCAAAACTAATAAAGAGGTCGTTTAATAAAGAGGACTATTAATAAAGAGGTTATGTTTATGTTAGGTATAGGTGCTATATGTATGCTCCATTCCAACTATGCTGCGATTCTAAAATACCTTCCTTTGACGAATCCGATTTTGTTCGTTTGTAGAATTCTGTTTCGATATTCTGAAACGGAATCCCACTAAGTATACAATTTGTAACGGGTATGCCCTTTTAATCGAAAAGGGGGTTGTTCTAGACGTCTAGGCGAACAACTTTTGATCTACGACTTTTGAAAATTCGAACTTATTTTTGAAAATTTTGTGGTTATGTTTCACTGAAAAAACGACTTCTTTTGAAAATAAAGGTAATTGAAGTTTTGATTGTAGTAGACCAAAATAAATAAAAGGACAACATAAGGTCAATGACCTCGAACTCAAAGAAACAGCTGATCTTCAAGTAAACTTTACACTTAAAATTTTCGAAATATACTTCGAATTTCCAAAAGTCGTAAAACAAAGTTGCCTAGACGTCTAGAGTGTGAGTAGTGTAACGGGTATGCCCTTTTAAGCCAAAAGGGGGTTGCTTTCGGCTTAAAAGGGCATACCCGTTACATCTTGTATAGACTGTCTGTCTACAATTGATTACACTAAAAAATGAACGATTAAAGAAGAATTCTTTTCAATTGGAGAATGATTGAAATGAACTAATGTTCTGTAGTAGAGTCCCGTATTACTCTGATTTCCATGGAGACTACAGCTTCTGACCACCCGCAAACTTTACCTAATGGCTTCTTTTGTACTCCACAATTTTAGGGATAGAATATTGTTTGCCAGTGGCCTATTACATTTTTTTATTGAGACGCTCCCTCACAAATGTGAGCTTGTAATCCTTTAGAAATTAATATTTGCGTGATTGATTATTCACTTAAGTTTTGAAACAATGAAGATTAAAATGTAGGTACAAATCTATGTATATACCTACCTACTGAAAATATATTCATTGTATCTTCAAAAATTCGTAAGACTAACTTTAAAATATTTTAAAGCAAAAATACACCTTTAAAATAATAATACAATATAATAACTTAAAACCATTTTCAAGGAAATATTTATCTTATAATATTGATAGACTAATTTCGAATCTATAGCCGGAAAACAATTTTTGGGCTAACACTTTATTTATATATAACCAAAAGAACCGGTAGTAGGAAATATGCGAACGAAGCGAGTAAAACCGCGAGGCATAGCTAGGTAATAGTTGATAGTTTTTAATATTCGTCACTTCTGCGTGCTCCATAATATATTGTAAAGATTTATATCTAAGTAAATGTTTCAAGAAACTGGTAAAATCATTGGTTGCATATGACAAAGTTTCACTTTACCTTGCTTTTATTAAAATTGCCAAGATTTATGCGAGCAACTTTTTAATATTTATGACTGAGCAATAAATTCTCCGAGTTTCGTGGGGGATGGGGTTGATTATTACACCGGTAAATTCAGAAATCAACAAGTCGAATGATTTAGGGGTTTGTTTTGAAAAAAGATTTAGGTACCTACAAACTTAACGAAGGTTTAAATGTTTGACGAAGGAGACTAATTAAATTTATGTAAGACATGGATCTGATCTGAAAGGACTAATTAAGTTTTCCAACCTATAATCCTACTAATTTTATAAAGCTGAAAGTTTGTGAGTATGTGTGTATGTATGTATGTGCGTGTATTACTCAATCACGTAAAAATCGCTGAACTGATTGCGATGAAACTTGGAATATAGGTAGGTGGATACCGGGAATAACATTAGGCTATTTTTTATCCAGAAATTTCCGCGGGAACGGGACTTACGGGGGTGAAATGCGCGGTGCGCAGCTAGCAATCGGTTTCATCGCAATCGGTTCAGTAGTTTTTGCGTGATTGAATTACAAACATCCATACATTTAAACATCCAAACACACGCTTTCACATTATTTATAATATTAGTAGGATTATATTTACTCATTTATTTTCATTCTTAAATTTAAATTTTTATAAAAATAAACTAAATACAAAATATATACATTACAAACAAAATTCTTTACATAAAAATAAATTTATAGGCCCTATAAATAATGTACACATTTTGCACAAAAACAGTAAATTACTATAAAAAGCATGGATTATTATTATTAAATAGTTTGATTACAGTTGTAAGGTTTTATGAAACTATTTAAAACATTTTATGAATAAAGACGTTCTTATCTACCTGGGACGTGAAGTGAACTGGGCTAAAACCTAAAACCGACAGACATCTACATCGTAGAAGACTATAGACCAACTATTAAGTAAACTGTGATAACTATCTCACAGCTTCTCGAATATTAATTTGAACGTGAATTCATTGTGTGAATCACCATAAATCACACACAGTATGTCAACTGTCATCGCCGTGGGTTCTTGCCGCTCTTACAAATTATTTAGCTTACCTACTAGATCAATGTTCTCAACTGTGCAGGGCTCTTCACACTTGTGCTTGATAGGAAACTAGCTGCGCCCCGCGGTTTCACCCACGTAAGTCCCGTTACCGCAGGATTATCGTGATAAAAAGTAGCCTATGTGTTATTCCCGGTATCCAGCTATCTATATTCCAAGGTTCATTGCAATCGGTTCAGTAGTTTTTACGTGATTGAGTAACAAACACACATCCGTACATACACACATACTCACAAACTTTCAGCTTTATAATATTAGTAGGATTAAAATATTTCTTAATTTCAAATGGTTTTTATAATAAAACACTTTATTTATCCGGTTTTATCGCGTTTTTATTCATTTTTTGAACCGAGCTTTCGCCAACTTTACAGTTGGCTTTTTCAAGGTTGTACAACCTTGTTGTTTTATTATGCAAAATCGCGAAAACCATAGAAGAAATTATGGTTTTCATAGTCAGTCTGTCTATATTATTAACGGAAGAGAGAATTTTCTGAAAACACAAATGTAATTAAGTAGTAATGAAATAAAAAGAGTTTAATAAAAAAAAATTGAGAGCGGCTATATTGTACAATGCTGTATTTTATCCACATTTAAGTTTACAGTTGCATTCACCCTCAGCAGTGACGATATAAAACGTCAGTAGGTAGAGATATGTACGAAAAAGAAAAGAAAGAAATAGAAAAAAAGGGTAAGGAAAATGGGTAAAAGATAGGTAAACCATTATGTCCGTTTTTTACGTTGGTACATTTTACGTATACAAGAAAAATGCAGACGAGTTTCTCGGAGATGTACGAAATTATTCAACCAAACTAATTCTAAATACGAAGATTTTCCCAACTGGCTTTCACAACGCCAGTACGATAGCCTCCCGCAATCACGTTATTAGCTCCGGACAAAGGGCCGGCAAGCTGTGGGGACGGATTAAGATTTACCCAAGATATTTGACGATCATATTTGAAGGTATCCCGCCCGATTGTTGAGCGCGCCCATTGTTTGCACGACGACTAATTCCGTTAAAAGGCTTACTATCTGGACGATTACATTTTAAAGGAGGTATTATTACATTTTATTCTCTGTTTTACATTTTATTCTATGTCTAGTTACGTACGTACCGTGGGGTTACCTGCAGCTGCAGCATAAGTACGGTACTTTGAGGAAAAAAGTAGTAGGTATATGTTTCACGTTACTAAATAATTATTGATGGATACATAATTAATATTTCGTCGTCGAATCTAGTCTACCTAATTAGTTAAACTTTTCACGCACATGAAGTCTCGATCTAGTCGGAATGTTTGGTAACACCGTGGGGAAAACGTACCTTTATTTGCTTTCGCCTACAGAGATAGCTTACAGTCGAATACAGAAACGTTATTTAACATTTGAGAGGTACTTAAATTATTGAGCAGCTTCTAAATTCAAAATTAGTAAGGCAATTTTTGAGTTTGAGAGCTGCTTCTTTGTTTAAGTAGTTCTTAAATGTTGAGTAACTTTTCTGTATTCGGCCGTTAGAAAGATAGATATAGCGATCGAGTAAATATAGATAGGTAGATAAATCGATGGATAAATGTAGGTACTCTTTATTTCCACAACAAACAATATACCTACAGGTTAACAAAAGTAAGATTAAATTATATACATTGCTCAAATGGGCGGTCTTATCGCTAAACACGTTTTCAAATACAGTATATTTAGCACTTCTTCCAAAGATCTGTGGCAGGAACGCTAGGACAGTTGCCGTTTGTGTCAAGATAATATCGTTCTCATCCCGTTTGGTGGAAGTTTCCTATCGGGTATGAAAGCTTCCCGCTGCCTCTCATTATATGACAGTCTGTCACATTTACACCTATCTAAAACGCATGGATGTGGCTTCGTTTCTTAACTCACTAAATTTAGTTTAGTATAAGTAGGTCCTAATTTTTTTGCATAGGCCAGAAACTACCAGATTTCTATGGATCATTTACGATCAGATTGTGAATGATTATTTATTACGAGTAGAACTGTTAATTTTGAAACTAATTGAAGAACATAAGTTTTGGAATTATCAGCATAATGCTGGAGCAGAATGGAGTAATTGTTCTGTAAGGCTGACTTGTGCAGCTACATAGAACTAATCCGATAAGCGTCACGGATTGGCGAGATCTCGACTATTCTTTTGACATTCGTACTATACCGTCCTAGCTGATCTGGAAGTCGGTTCGTTGTAGCTGCGTAAGCCAGCCGTTGGAGATAAAGGTAAAGATACGCACCTACGTTGGTGATTGAGAAAGTTTTAGATTATTTTTAATTTGGTAATATACCACTGCGTCTTAGTACCTAACCTCCAATAGACACCAACATATTTACTGCATACTAAACTTATCCAGTGCTAGGCATCCACATCTACATCCCTACCAACATAAAGGCGGGTCCACACACGCGCCGTCATCCGTCCGCGTAAACAATAAACCTTTCATCCCGACCGTGGCGTGGATCGTGCTCGCGCGGCCATTGTCTCGCTAGCATTGTGTACGCGGCTTTAGTTCTAGAAAAAAAGGTCTAATCGGATTGTCTGCGTGTCTGTTGAAGTGTAGCTATCGAATTAATTGTTTCGTATTCGAAGTTATCATTATAGCATTTTCACTGGCTTTCAAAAAAGGAGAAGGTTATCTATTCGTGTGTATTTTATTTGTGTGTATTCTAGCAGATATATCTGCTGCTTGTTAATATTTATGAATTATAATTAATTAAAACTATATTTTTTTAGCAGCAGAAAATCCTTGTTATTTAATCTAATATTAGTTTATGCACCGAGGTGCTAAAGCCCTTAAGACCATATTAACAACAAAACAATAGATTTATGCTACGTGTATGTAATATATTTACAGCTCTATATTAATTCAATTAACAATTTTTTTATACCAAAATGACGAAACCAAACATCGGCCTTAACCGATGAAAAAAATGTTGGGACTTTATATTAACTAAAACTTATTGCCTTCCATTCCGTCGAAATAAAAATAGAAGAAAAAGAGCCCAGTTGTTATTTTCTATGTTATGAATGTCTAGGTGGCCAGTTCGAAATGGCCGTATGCTACCAGAACCTTTAGTTCCAAATTCAAATTACTTTATGCCCTAGGTGTATAACGAGCACTTTATGCACCTAGGGAATACAGACTCGCTTTACGTTGACCTTTTTGATCAAATAAAGCTTTGTAAAGTAGTAGGTGTGTAAACGTTTTTTAATGTATAGGCCAACATTAGATATCACAAGGTGCTGCAGAAATGTATCGTATTTCATGATGTCACAGCTACACGCAAACCCACTCAGTCGTGTATTTAAATAACATGGTTCTTCGATACGACATCTCGTCTTGAGATTTCGTGTTTTGATTTGTTTAGTTTCCTATCGCATATGATGTATACTTTACTGTATATCGTATGTATTTCGCACTTGTATGGATAATTCATATTTATAAATCTGTGATAAATATGAACTTGAATAAATATTTTATTAGGTTTCTCTTCGGTTTTTGCAATAGCGATAACTGTAGGTAATACTAAAAAAACCCTTTTTTTTATTGGATTAAGAAAATCGAGTACATTATCCATGTTTTGTTTCATTTCAACATGTGATATTGTTTATAGAATTTTTATGATTCCATACCTCAAAAGATAAATAAGAAACCCTTGTTAATGATTTCTTTCTTGTGCGTTTGTCCGTCTGTTTGTCACCACATTTTCTCAGGAATATAATCTTTGACGTATTTAAATGATCCATACCACCGATCATATTACTAAATCCATACGACCATTGTTTGAAAATTATAGCAGTTGATGTATTCGTATAGTGCGATCTAAGATGAAGCACGATACTTGTCTTATGTAATCTCAAAACGACTTGTAATTTTATCAGTTTACAGAGAGCTTTATTGCTACTTGAAATAACTTGGGGATAGCGGGGTGGTTCTTACTCAGTAATTACTCGCGTGTGGATGTAAAATACGTGGCTGAGTAAACGTAGACTCAATCCAGATGTTTGCTCATTAGATTTGCAGGATCCGGGGACCGATTCACGTGGTCTATAGAGTTTGAAGTTTGGAAATATTTTATAGATAGTTGTGCGTGATTTGATTTTGGATATTTTATGATTGTAGTTTTAGTGAAAACTTAAAACTAACGTTTAAGGGAAGTTTTGGCTGTGATTGCTACCTAGAAAGTTGCGACTCATCTTTCCCATGAAACAATTCTAAGATCTGAATACAAATTCACATGTATAATATGTATATATCGATATGTGGTTCCCGTACCGGGCTTAGCCAGTTAAAAGGAAGGGTAAAAGAAAAGTGATTCATCTTTAAGTCAGTTAAAATACCTAGTAATAATTTTATTATAATGTCGATACAGGTAGGTAGTACGTTCGTTTAAAAAAAAATAAAACAGAAAATACAAGGGAGCAAGTATTGGATACACCCGCCGCACCCGTAGAGACATTTTATGAATGTCATAGCACAATGTTTGTAGCGTTATGTATCGTAGCCGTAGCGCTACCTTTATTGCCTACGACTTTACTACGACATCGGCACAAAGAAACACCGCTATGGTTTTTCAATGGAAAATGCAAGGATGTATTATAAAAATTGATGCGGTATTTGAATAGCATCGAAAATATGTGAGGCAGGCAAAAAATGATTTCCGATATAATGGATAAGTAATATAATAATTAAGTGCTTACTAAAATGCATTTTTTTAATTAAAATTACCTATTTCCCTTATTAAATAACGTGAATTGGCTGTTTTTTATTTGTTAAAAAGTTATTGTAACTGTAAAATTTAAGACAAAACATGATCTACCTAATCTGACCCAGGTGAATTCAGAGATAACTTTGTTTCCATATATATTTTTAAATATAAAAAAGTATTTATATTTTATGTACCTACCTATACCTGTACTTCAGTTAAAAGAAAGAAAACAAATATATTCTACTGGAAAATACAACAAGTACCATTTTTTTTGTTCCACGATTCATTTTATTTGTAAAGCCCTGACGGAATGCAAAAGACAGACGTGGCATTGTGTTGCGAACGGTACCTCCTACGATAACGGTTTTATTATTATTAGGCGCGGAGGGGGACATAATAAAAACCTCATGAAACGCACTTCAAAGCGACTTCGTAAGTGATGCGGGGTAGCTTAGATAGGTATGGTATTTTTTAACTTTTCTATATAGATAATACCACACTGTACATACGATACATACCATACCATTAAAATATTCCAGTTTGACAGCAAAAGTATGAATCCACCACGGAGTTATAAACTTAATATGGACATGTTAAATTTTACCGGGTCTTAATCGCGTATTATTATACCACCCTTGTCCCCTCGCGACCAATACCACTGTAACATGGGCGAAACGTCGAGGTAAGTGAATAAATAATTCTATTAAGACCCGGTAGAATGTACCTAACTATGTTAACAAATACTGGAAATTTAAAAAGTTTATTAAATATGGACATGTCCAAAATGCTCATAATGGTAATTGACATAATGCGCATATACGTATATATATGATTTTTCGTGCTTCGAAAACAATCAATATTCATGTTTTTGTTATTTCCCATTTCTCTTTGGTGGTACAAACCCATATTCATACTGTACTACTACCAGCTGCATTTCGCAGTTTCACTCGCATTCCCGAGGTAATATCCAGATCAAAAGTTGCCTTTGTTACCTACTCCTTGATAAAGTAGCCTGCTATTAGTAAAATTAATTTATAAATCGGCCCAAAAGTTTTCATTACAAACAAACGAAAAAATATATCCTCTTTATAATAATATTAGTATACCTACTTAGGCTGTGACATCTATAGTGCGTACTTTGACTTAGCTCAGACTGAGCTTAGAAAAATCTTTGAATTAGAAGTTATAGTCAAAATTAATAATGTAACATACGAATAAAATAAAAAGAACTTCATAGTCATAACAGAGAAGCAAAGTTTAGGTCATTATTTTTGATTGGTTTACATTCTAAATTTGAAAAACTTCGACTTTATACTAAGCAACAACTTTGGATAGTTGCGAAGATCGCTCTATAGATCCCAAAAAAAAAATCTTAAGTCAAAGTTTTTGCTTAGGAAAATCAAAGTACGGACTATATAAATTGTCTGTATCTTGAAAGATAATTAAACCGTCTTTAGTGAAGTTATAGCCTGTTAAAACATCCGATACGTCTTTAACGACATGCTTGTTATTGCCACGTAACGTCTCCTCCATTGCTGGGGGGACGGTATTCAATTATGTTAGAACAAATACCTATGACAAATTATGACTGTTTACTTCTAATTAATATATAGACTAACTAGCTGCGTCCCGCGGTTTCACCCGCGTAAGTCTCGTTCCCGCGGAAATATCGGGATAAATTGCCTATGTTTTATTCCCGGTATCCAGCTACCATTATTCTAAGTTTCATCCCAATCGGTTCAGTAATTTTTGCGTGAAAGAGTAACAAACTTCCATACATACATACATAATACTTTCGTATGTAGCACTTATCTATAGAGATAAGGTCCCATCTATCTCTATAGGTAGGATGGTATATAGGATGAGAAGGATATAGAATCTTTTGATACCGTTAATTATGTCCGCAGGCTCAGGGTAGGACGCGGGTGAAACCGGGCGCAGTTAGTTAGTAAGCTTAAAAAAGCGAAACGTAGTGATTGTGTTTGTCATCTTTCACAAAATAGTTACTAAAGCTACATAATTATAATGAAATTTGAAATGTAGTTGTTTTTCCCGACCTAGCTTCCGGAATTTCACCCGCGTAAGTTTGTCCAGATCTCAAAAATGCCGCAAAATACCTATAATATAAACATCCTATATCCTTTATTTAAACAAAAAACGTAACAGCTTTAATCTTTACACGATCGATCTGAAAAATACGGACTGGGTTTGTCGGTAAATTTTGAAACACTCACTATACTATTGTTCACAAACTATATATTTTATTTAATAAAAGCGGACTGTAAAACTATGAAAGATCACTGAAACTAAACTGAAAACACTGAAATTCTTACTGAAGCTAACTTTAAACTCTAAAACATAACCTATTTTTGCTGTTAGAGTACTGAATAACACTTTGATAGCATTTTCGTTCACTTAGTAATTGCACTTGTTCGCAGTTTAAACTATAACTATTATCTGCGTGCAGTCGGGGGTAGCTTTTTATTATTATACAAGATGTAACGGGCTTGCCCTTTTAAGCCGAAAGGGGGTTGTTCTAGACATCTAGGCAAACAACTTTTGTTCTACGATTCTTGAAAATTCGAACTTTTTTTTTAAAAAATTGAAGTATGGTTCACTAAAAAAAGAGGTGTTTTTGAAAATGAACGTAATTGTAGTTTCGATTGTTGTAGACTAAACTAAATGAAAGGACAAGATAAGGTCAATGACCTCGAACTCTGAGAAACAGCTGATTTTCAAGTGAGCTTTAAACTTAAAATTTTCGAAAACTATTTCGAATTTCTAAAAGTTGTAGAACAAAAGTTGTTCGCCTAAACGTCTAGAACAACCCCCTTTCGGCTTAAAAGGGCTTACCTGTTACACCTTGTATAAAATATTAGGAATATTCTACAAATAAGATGTAGGTAAGAGTTTTCACAATTTTCGCCAATAAACTTTCTACTTTGGCGCACTACCTACCAGAAAGAAAGGAGAAAATAATTGATATCGATTCGTGAATCGATATTAATGAAATCAGACCAGTAGTTTCAGAGATTACCCTCTATACAAGATGTAACAGGTAAGCTCTTTTAATCCGAAAGGGGGTTGTTCTAGACGTTTTGGCGAACAACTTTTGTTCTACGACTTTTGAAAATTCGAAGTACTTTTCGAAAAATTTAGGTGTAAAGTTTACTTGAAAATCAGCTGCTTCTTAGTGTTCGAGGTCATTGACCTTATGTTGTTCTTTCATTTAGTTTGGTCTACTACAATCAAACCTTCAATTACCTTTATTTTCAAAAACAGCTGTTTTTCCAGTGAAACATAATCTCAAAATTTTCAAAAAAAAAGTTCGAATTTTCAAAAGTCGTAGAACAAAAGGTGTTCGCCTAGACGTCTAGAACAACCCCCTTTCGGATTAAAAGGGCTTACCTGTTACATCTTGTATACATACATACATGTTACCAACGTTATCTCCTTATAATATTAGTATAGATTAACTCATTTTTACGCGTATGCACACGATCTATGGACAAAAAAACACATTTCCTTTTAACTAATTTCCCTGTGTCAGCACAGTACTGCAGTAAAACGAGGGACAATCGTTCATTCAAGCGTCATTAGATTGTTCATTCGTTCACTCGTTCTTTTGGTTCGCTATCGTAATGGATCTAGTAGGAAATTACCTAATTTATACTCGTGGTCGTATCTCTACGAACATTAATTTTAGATATTTCTTTTCTTTTCCTTTTTATACCAATTAGGTACGGCCATTTGTGAAATAGGATTTTAAAGTAACTGAAAAGTTCATGTTAGGCACTGATTTTCATTTTCACCAGTATTCACGAAACTCTATAAACTTTTCGAAACTATATTGATTAATATGTCACAGAAATAAAGCGCATTATATCTAGGTTTCACGAACTTCAACGCTTTCCAATACCAATTAGAATTGGTTAGAATTGGCTTCTAAAGAATTAGGTGCAGGATAGAGCAAAACTCCTCAATGATTAAAGTTCATTACGATTACAATTTTGATGATTTGGTAACTCTGTTACGTTTTACACTCTTTAAAAACTAAACCAGAGCGGCTTAGTTTATAAAAATGTAATAGTAGACCATGCTCTTTGCTAGCTCGAAATATTTTCCGCTGAAAGCTTGCGTCAGTCATTCATTAAAAGAAATTCAAAACTGAAACATTGTTCCGTAACTTTTTTTAAAAAATATTTGTGTTGGTTTATTTTTTGTGATACAAGCCTTTATGAAAAGACTTTCTGTGATACCATTAGTCAAGTTTTTGACTCTTATTTCACAATGTCTTATCAACATTTCTATGGAGAAGTTTTTACGACCATTTCACGAATCGATTTCTACACCTAAAATGTCCTACTATGCCTAAGCTGTGATGTTATTTTTTCGAAAACGATTCTACACTTAATTTTGTCTAAGGTTTTCGCAATTTTGCATAATAAAACACAATTTATACCGGGTTCCGATCTACTCTCCTTTTATTGATTAACGTCATTATTTTCAAACGACCGAGCTTTTGCCAACTTTACAGTTGGCTTTTCAAGGTTGACTTTTTTTTTATAAATAAAAGTCCAATATTCTCTGAATACAGACGAACAAATACAAAAAAAAAAATCAGTTTTCTGAGATTTATTATCGAGGGAAGTTGCTTACATCGTGTGGTAACAAAATGTTTCCTCATTATGTTTTGTGAACTACGACATATATTTATCCGACCAAAGAAATGAGTTTACGATTACTTACCATTGAACCAAACAGAGGTCGATTTTGGAAATTCCTCGCCTCACGCCTTCGCGAAACGAAAACTTCGCCTTAATATCTACCTGCCTACGTCGAGGTTTCATCTGCGTATATCCTACATGCAGTGGAAATCTGTAATTGTACCTAATAAAGAAAGAGAGGACAAAAAGAAAAAAAAACAAAAGAATTTCTAGTTTAAAAAATCTCATCTGTTTATTCTTCTGTTACCTATTGTATTTGAAAACTACTAAACCGATTGAATTGCTATACTATTCAATAAGTGAAAACCAAATCTGCTGATTTTAGTGATACCCACATAATATCATAATATACCCACATAATATAATATAAATACAATGTGGGCTGTATTTTAGACAAACATACTTTGTTCCCAGGGAAACGGCTTCAAGTTGCAGGTTCAAGTCTTATTCAGAGCATTAATTTTTGAAAGACCATTATTTTTTTTTATTAAAGACTTGACAATTTTGAATTAATTTTCCCCTTAACACAAGAATAAGGAAAAAATAACATACAAACGCATTACAGACTGCCACAGTCATAACAAACAACTTTCTCCGTGCATCTCTTAAATATGATGTAAAACGTAATAAATCATAAGTACTTATATACCAACTCTTCATATAAAAGAAGCGGGTAATCTGATAACGTTTTAAAGCCGTCATGGACTTAGCATCCCCTACCCCTACAACCTACCCCCTTATCGGCGGTGGCGGTTTACTTCACGTGCGTTTTGACGCGATTATCATACACAGTAGGTACCCAGGGCGGTTATTCTCAAGCTCCGCGTATAGCGAGCGTGTCTTATGTGTGGTAGGTACGGTAAGAGGACATCCTATTGTAATATTATAAATTAGCTGCGCCGCGCGGAAGAGAAAAACTTGTTCTTAGTTATCACGGGCGCGCGCGGCCGAGCGGCTCTCGAATGGTTCCACTTTTTCGTTCATAACTCGGGTTCTACTAATTGGATTTTGATGCAAAGTATACCACAACCTTCCTCGAAAATAGAACTATCCAATATTGAAAACCAGATTTCAATCGGATAAGTAATTTCTAATTGTATAAGGAACAGACAGAGAAACAGACTGACAGACATGAATTGTAAAAACTATATAATTTTTTTCTACCATTTTATTTTTTTACTTCCAAGTACAGACTTTTTGTTTTCTCTTCCTTTATTATAAATAGTATAGATGTGATTGTTTGTAGGTATGTAAGTAAGAAAGGTATGTTTGTTACTCTTTCGAGCCAAATTTACTGAATGGATTAAGGGGCAAACAAGACCTAAACTGAAAATCCTTTTTGGATTCATCGAAAATTAATCCTTTTTAGGTCTTATATACCTACCTTACCTACCCCTTCAGAAGCTAGAGATTTAGAACAATTCATTCATTATATCACGCTCTATATGGATTATAATTACACGAAGACAAAGTAACGGCTTTAGCTAGTGGCT
This sequence comes from Idaea dimidiata, assembly GCA_949358125.1. NCBI lineage: Eukaryota > Metazoa > Arthropoda > Insecta > Lepidoptera > Geometridae > Idaea > Idaea dimidiata. The sequence goes on from OX442331.1 coordinate 10,711,159, forward strand.
GTTAGCCATTCAGATGTTATGATTAACAATGATAATCTCGCGAGACATCGGGATAGAGGTAGATAGTTATGACATGAATTAGTATTTAAATTAGTGATAAAGATACACAAACTCGCAGACACACAGACAGTCATGAATTACATACTTGTAACCATTTTTCCGTATGAAAAGTAACGCGTTCGTTGAAATCGTATTTCCCGCAAGATATCATCAAAATAGGTACCTATCACAGTGTATTTGAGCCCGCTAAGTATCACTCCACCGCACGCCGCGCCGCCCGCCGCGCCGTATCACAGAGCAATATTGTTTGCGGATGAGGAGTAAGGAGCTAGGGGTAGTCGGTCTGGATGCGGTAGTTTGAAGACTTAAAATGAAATAGGAATCTACATACCAACTTATTTGCTAATTGCTGCATCATCAGGTAGGTATTCATTTATTTACAGAAAAGGTATTACGTATAGCAATCAATTTTATTATTTGTAAAACATAAAATGTAAATAGAACAATAAAATTTACTGTTAATAAAAATACATTATTTTACAAAAACAATAACTCAGCCAAACAAGCCTGTAAATTAGTTATTTAACTTTATAAGTAACATAAAATGCTCGAAATACCTAGAATATAATAGTAGTTTATGCACCGAGGTACTAAAGCCTTGTCTTATATAGCGGGCGTCATATTGAATCCAAAGCGTACGAAGGACTCAAGAGAGTTAACTCCCGAGCGGAGCGAGGGTGTTAAAAACCGTAAAGACTCGCTTTACGTTGACCTTTTTGGTCAAATAAAGTAACTTTGTAGAGCAGTAGGTGTGTAATAATATATTATATACCTATCTATAAAATACTTTTGACCGAAGAATCAACACCGACCGAAGATACCGCCTAATTTAATGTCTGTTTTCTATATAAATGATGGATGCATCCGATAAGAAAGCATTCCCACGAGATCGGGTGCTACGCGGGTGGAACGGCTGAAACCGCGGGTTCATTATAAATCCCAAAAATATACCGCATTCAAAATAATCCTACATCGCCGTCACCACCCCAACAACTCGGTTTTTGAATCCGCTTCCTTTGTGACGGTTTTAATATGGAAATTAACGTTCGCTGCCGTGTGACGCGGAACACCTCGACAACTTGATTCCCAATCTAAAACACACCTTAAACTACTCAAATAAGGTTGGAAATTCCGTTAACGTTTTACGACGTAAATATGGTGTAGAAAGAATTTGTCGCTAAAATCTGCCGGCAGTTTGAGCTGCCTAATTGAATTTTTTATGTAAGTATTTTAACAGCGGTTTTGAGGTTTTATTCGGTATCTTTTTGGAGCCATTTACTTGTTGTGTGTATAATAGGCAGGAATATAATGTTCATAAACGACAATAACGTAACATGTGAGAGTAGTGAAAAAATTGGATTTATGGGTTCCGTAGGTTTTACTCGCGTCATTGTCAGTAGAATTTCGTCCAAAAGTTAGTTGTCCTATACTTACATTTTTTTTACCTGTGTGTTTCTGCAATTAGCCTTACTATTAGGCCTTCTTGCGTGATTTTAAACCGTGGGTTTCCTCACGATGTTTTCCTTCACCGTAAGAGCGATGTTAATAGCGCACATATTTTTTTCTTAAAGAAAGAGACATTGGTGACGACCTTCGGAATTAAATTCGGGGTATCTACCATATAGACATATATTGTCCTATACATACATGACTTCTGTGTAGTGTTAAAGGAACAATAAATCATTTGTTAGGATATAGGTACAAGTTCCGATAGGTACGTAGGCCGGTGCAGGCCCACTAAAGAAGCCCACCCTGAGTAACCGGAGCTTCACTACTTTACTATAAAAAGTTCTACTAATATTTCTACTATGAAAGTTCGTATTTATATCTAAATACTAAGTAAACAAGTGTGGTTGTTCCTTCATGTAAAAACCACGGTACTGATCACAATGAAACTAGGTATGTAGATAGGCGTCAAATAAAATATAGGCCATGTTTCATCCCAATATTCCCTAGGAATCGAGACTTACGCGAGTAAAACCACGGGGCGCTGCTTGTCTTTAAGAAAAAATTAAAAACAAAATGTCACAAAGCAAATATTATATTAAGATGTAGGGACCTAAATAGAATATTTTTCCAAACAATAAAGTCATCTTCAACGCTGCAAAGAGAAAACCCATTTCACGTTTCGATTACAATCTGAGTTGGATCTCCAATCATTAAAATACCCCGTCGCTCCTCGTTCACAAGGTTTTTTTGTCTATTTTCGCATTGAGTGAACGAACGTCGAAAGAATGAACAAATAGTATAAAAGGCACATCCAGCAAGGGACCTCCTTTTTCGTACATTATTGTTAATATTTTTTCAATTCATTCTAGGGTACCTAATAGTACCTATGCTATTGTACGAAACTATGCTAATTATTAGAACTCGCTAACTCTCAAACAATCATCTCCGGTCAATTATACCTAATCATCAAATTTTCAGGAAAGGGTGGATTTCCAAAAGTCGTAGAAAGGAAGTTGTCAATCACTGCTACACTCCGTAGGTGTCATAGCTGCAGCTACCCACTAAATGCTAATATAGCAATTACGGGAGAGATGGACCACATTTTGTTTCGTATTCATAACTTTAGACAGATAGCTCACAGAATTGTAGGAAAAAAATAACCTTACTATAAATATCTGGCAATCATAAAAAACCATCTCTCATAATTTGGTGATTTGATGGACTAAAAAAAAATTGTAGCATAAAATTATAAAAACACCTGCATGTGCAAAACATCTACAGTGCCACCGACTTATATAAAAAATAAATAAATTGTACTTGGTGCAACTTTCGTTAGACCAGCATTCGCAAATTGTAGGGTGGTCCGCCCATCTACCTATCCTTAAAATTCAAGGATAGATGGATTCGCCCACAAAAAAGTAAGCCGAATCAAAATATCTTGAGATTTTATTACAGTTTCATAAACACAAAGACCCAGTAATACCGTAATTATTCATGAAAACGAAAAATCACGTAAATTTCTTCAAGTAACTAACTTTTGTAAATACATACGTCATAATATCATGTTATACATAGAAATACACCTAGACCAGATAATCCGCGCTACCATGCTCGTTTGTCGTTGCTATGTCGTCCTTTTATCGTACAAAAAAAAAGTAAATTTTAAAAAATACCCCGACTACTGTTAAAAACCACAGACAATTGAAAAAAAACTTCTTTTCTAGTTTGTTTTTCTTTTTGTTTTAATTTTGATGTGTTTTAATTATTTTTCTTAGCTGAACGACAATGCGACGACTTATAAGACATCATGGTAGGGCCCATTATCTATTTTTAAGAACATAGAGCTAATAAGTTGTTACTTTTGTAACTCTACGGTTGTTGATTTCAACTTCTGTCCCATGACTGTACCAACCCAGTACCTATACATCCCTCGGTAGGTACGTAAAGGTAATATTTGCGATCCGTCGCGCACGTAAGATCCACTCGCTTCACGCTCGGCGATCGTATCAACTGTTTGAATACAGATACGCCACTCTGAATTTATTGTGAACAACGTGGCGTCGTCGTCGTCAGTCGGGCGGCTCTAGGGTTGTCTGTTTATATGAATTGAGAAAAAAAAAACAAAAAACAATTAGACTAAGTATTTAAAAATCTTATTATTATTATAAACGCGAAAGTTTGTATGTATGTGAGGTTGTTACTCTTTCACGCAAAAACTACTGAACCGATTGCGATGAAACTTGGAATAAAGGTAGCTGGGGACCTGAACACATAGGCTAGTTTTTATACCGTTATTCCCGCGGGAACGGGACTTACGCGGGGGAAACCGCAGGGCGCAGCTAGTCTACCATATTTCCATCGGTAGGTACTACTTTACAATTACGAGAAATGTAATACAATTTTTAATAAGGCATTTACATACATATTACCGTAGGTAGACGGTTACCTACATAAATCGTATTCGGCTACGCGAAAAAAAACCTATGCGAAGGACCCCGACTAGGATGGGTTAGGTTATTCGCGGGAATATCGGGATAAAAATTTATGTTATTCCAGGTCTCCAGTAACTATATTCCAAATTTCATAGCAATCGGTTTAGTAGTTTTGCGTGAAAGAGTAACAAAGTCACATATTATACACATACATACAAACTTTCGCGTTTATAATATTAGTAAGAAGTAAGATAAGATTTTGATAGACTGTATAAGATTCTGAAATGGGTTGGTTACACGTAAATTGTCCTTAAAATAGACGGGCAAGCAAGTGATCTTATCTCTTATCTTGTGATCGTTATTTTAGGGTTTCCGTAGTCAGCAAGAAACCCATTATAGTTTCGTCATGTCCGTCCGTCCGCGAATTAGCTCAGATACGCTTGTTACCTTTTGATGTCCTTACGAAACCCTAACAACAAAGACCTATTAACTACAACTACTTTCTACTAAATAAAAAATAAACCGTGTTTGTGTCATCCCTAGTGTACCCCCCCCCCCCACCTACGATTCCACTCGTTATTGTCACACAAATCCGATGTATCGCTTTCACTTCAAACTCACTGATATGTATAGAGATAAAATATTTATATTTGGTATACCTAATTTATCGTAAAGTTTTTATTTAATCGAAATTCATTATTCGAATGCATCTAGCAAAAATTATTTACTAATTTAAGTATCCGAAAATAAAATACTGAAATGAACTTTTTAAATTTTAACTTTACCTAATGTAATTCAGAGTTAGTGTCAGGCCGACCGCATGGCTGACACCAACTCTCTTAAGGATACAGCAGTTAACCCGCCATAGCGGACCCCAGGTTCAGATCCACTGAAAGAGATGGCGTAACTCCTTCTACTAATACAAAACACACATATATTTAATTGTATCGAAACGCTCGAAACTAAAACAAACGACAATCGAGACGTTCGAAACAGAAACAAGAGACGATCGAGACTAAACCAATAGTGATCGAGACGTTCGATGTAGAAACGATCGTAACACGTTAGACACTGTAATGTAGGTGTATCACTATCTATTTAACTATTTTACCTCTACATTGAAATGTAAATGTGACATTTAATTCCAATCATCGAGGGTTCCCTTATTAATACACACTCTATCTCACTTTAATAGGACGAGTGTGTTTCTATTGAGTTGCGGGAACGGATAGCGCAGAGCCTTTTGTTGTACAATATCTATGAATTTTGATTTAAATTTAATTATGTCGGTCGGTATTTAGATGTCGCGATAAAATCTGCGATGTAGGCAACTTAGATATCATGGCTATGTTTCGTTCGCATTCAAGATTACTTGGGTGGGAGCAAGCAGTTTACTCGCTCCAAGTCTCCCTTAAATCTTTTAGTCGTCTTTTACGACACACGCGGGAAAAGATGGAGAGTTCTATTCTGCGAACGGAGGTAAAACGGCATCGTGTGATTAGTCCATAATTACCGGGTCAAATAAAGTTTGGCCTTGTCGCCGGTCAGACGCATTCGATTTACCTAACAGAATAACTTTCGAACTTTTTGTCTTGGTAAATATTACGGTAGAATATTGCTCCAGTTCCACTATAGACCTAAATATACGACATTATGAATCACATGATCATTGCAACAAAAAAAGAACCCCATGAGTTTCTGGTGTCCTGTAGTCTCATTGGAGGTCACATAAAAATATGTATAATACTATTTTAAAGAAATAAAATATTTTGATTTCATTTAATTCGTTTGCCTGTTTAGTTGAAAGGCTAAAGGCTGTTAATTAAACGTCTAATAAAGATAGTTGCCTGCTTAATTTATACTGTGGCGTAGTCAAAGCCTAACGTCATACAAAAAGAGTAAGTAAACTAGAACACCCACGCACCTATTTCCAATTAAAAAAATAGATTAATAGAAAAAAGATATCGAATGCATGATGGAATACGGATGCGTGTAGCGCTATTTGGTGTAGCAAATATTGCCAATAAAACAGCGGTGAGCTGAAAAATCGATGTCGACAGACGAAGCGATATATAGAGAGTTGAATGAGTAGCAGATGATATATAGGTAGATAGACATAGGCTCTTTGATGAAGTTTATCTGGATTTTTTAATAAAGCAAAAGGGAAAATTTGTAATGTACCATTTAGAACGAAAAAATGGAAACAAAGAACAAAAAGGCTTGGTCTCTTAGGTCTATCTATTTCCAAAACACCTAGACTTTTTTTAAAATTAGAACAACAATTTATAATCACGAACGGTGGATATCGAATTCAGTGTTGTAGGGAGGTAATCCATTTGTAAGGATTTGGTGAGAAACGCTAATAGTTTGTCCTTTGCAACTACATTTAATATCCATTGCGTACACATAGTTTAAGGACAGATAAAAATAGGTGAATTGATACAGTATTTATTGGGTCTTACCATGATGTCTTATAAGTCGTCGCGAAGTCGTCGCGTTGTCGTTGTGTAAAAACTAAAAACACATCAATTAAAAAAAACATTAAAAAATAAAAAATATTTTTTTTTAAATTGTCTGTGGTTTTTAAAAGTAGTCGGGGTGTTCTTTATTTACTTTATTGTTTTGAACGACAAAAGGACGACATAGCAACGACAAACGAGCATGGTAACGCGGATTATATTATAATATAGAGTACAATTACGACGACGCAACGTCGAAATGAGAACTATATCCATCAAATCACTCGGAACAGGAAGCTGTCTATTGTAAGTGAGGTAGGTTTCAAAGAGATAAACCGTATACAAGTGCAGTAGTAGGTAGGTACCTACTCAGTATAATTCCGGGAGGAGAGTATTGTTCGCTCGCTCAGTGATAATCACTCGGCGAGTGTCTGCCGAGCACTGTGGGGCGTACGATATGATGCGATTTATATTTTATATTATACGATTTTATAAACCACTTATGTAGGTACTGTTTTATGGTTCCACCTGAACTTGCCAAAAACCATGACGATACCTACGTTGCAAATTCTTTTTGCATTAGACTAGACTTTAGGTTCCTGTTCGAAATAAAAAATAAAATACAATACTACAATATTATACATCCATATACAAGGTGTAACGGGTACTTATGTCCTTTTAAGCCGAAAGGGGGGTTGTTCTAGACGTCTAGGCGAACAATTTTTGTTCTACGACTTTTGACAATTCGATCTTTTTTTGAAAATGTTGAGTTTATGTTTCATTGAAAAAACAGCTGCTTTTGAAAATAAAGGTAATTGAAGTTTTGATTGTAGTAGACCAAACTAAATGAAAGGACAATATAAGGTCAATAACCTCCAACTCTGAGAAAGAGCTGATTTTTAAGTAAAGTTTACACTTAAAATTTTCGAAAAGTACTTCGAATTTACAAAAGTCGTAGAACAAAAGTTGTTCGCCTAGATGTCTAGAACAACCCCCTCTCAGCTTAAATGGGCATACCTACCCATTACACCTTGTATAGCCACAATACATTTGAGAACTCAACTCTTCTTTTGCTGTCGGTTTATGACTAAGACAGGACCTTGTTATTTTTCTTTTTTTTTCAATCCTTATTTATTATACATGCAGGATAGTAATATATTATACATTGAGAAAAATACTCGTCTTTGAAAGTTACATAGCTCGCGAAACTGTTTTTCAGTCGCATACCAAAATATATAATGACGAGAAAAAGTCATTAGTATTTTGCACAATATAAAATCGTACGGTATAAATTTAAAGAAAGCAAGACTACCCATTCACTCGCGCGTCCCATTCACATCAAGGGCCCGATTCCAGACGTCCCCTCACTTGCTACACTCATTTAAACTGATCGTTTTGTTTCAGAACATGAGCTCCGTCGAGGAAAAACCTCCAACCGAAAACCATGTCAAAACAAACGTCAGGGACATAAGGAATACGGAATTGGTATCAAGACTTCTCGCTGCGACACCACCTTATCTATACAGTGCGTTACCTCTCCAACCACACGCATTCTTCTTCAGCGAAATGCTTAGGTCCTTCGTAAACGCCCGCCACGGTTGCCGTCCTCCGCATTACCATCGGCGCTTCAAACGACGCACTCACAAATACTTCGCTGAGAACGAAGAATGGAGACGCGATTGGACCAAACCTGAAGAAGAGAAAAAAGAAGAGACACGTCCTGAAGTCCCTTTAGAATTGACTGTGGATAAACAACCGCGACGAGATCCTTCTCCAAGAAGGTTGTCGCCTAAAGCTGATGCGAAATCTAACGGCAGCCCAGGACCTCCTGGGCGACCATCTTCTTTTGTAGATGTAGGAACGGAAGAACTTCCGAAACCATCACCTATAGGACGAAATCCACAAGATAACACTATACCACAGCCGAATTTAATCCTGCCCCCACCTCCACCGATGTGGTACCCTCCATTATACAATCCACAATTCGGAGTGGATCCTTTAAATTTCTTCATAGATCTACGCGTTTCAGGGCATATATATGACAGGAAGCGTGTAGCTGAAGGTGACGCCCAACCAACTCCTGAAGACTCTGGGCTTGATAAGAGATTGGGAAGGGACTTTCAAAGGACGCGACATGTTTCAGCATTTTCAGTACCAGTTCGCAGTAACTCTGAAGGGGGTAATTCAGAGAGATATTTTGATAATAAATCTGGGAAAGGCACGTCGTATATAATGAGAAATTTGAAGCGTGTTTACGATGAAGTGAGGTCGCCGGTCGTCGGTCACGATGAAAAGGAAGTGAACAAGGAGGAAGAGACTAAAGTTGAATCTTCTGATGTGGATGATGAAGATATTGTAGACTAATTCGACAATGTTTTGTAAATGATGTTGTTATTCGTGTATATTATTGTATCTACTTATTACCTGCTTACTAGTCAAAGTTACGCCCAAAGATGCTGTTTTTTTTTTTTTTTTTTTATTATTTATTTAACGCTTTATTATGACACCAAAAATACAATTATAATAGGTAAATAAAAGTAACAAAACTTAAATCTATAGTGACACAATAGGCGGCCTTACCGCTGAGAGCGGTTTCTTCCAGGCAACCTTGGGATGGAGAGGATCACACGAATGATTAAGGGGTTAGGTGCGCTTATTAAAATATATGTTTATAGGTTTTTAAGAAGGACACTCACAGATTAAGGACTATTAGTCACAACTGGTATTTCGTATCTTCTTCTGTACGCGTCCTCCTAATTGATAAGATAAGAATGATCTAATATTTACACATTTTCCCGTTCCTTACCTCAACGTGTGTTACAATGATTTTGGTCTCGAGGGGACCAAGGAAAATGTGTAAATATGAGTTCCAATGGTGTTAGTTTAAAAAGTTTATAAGAATTATCATAACCAAATATTTATAAACCTACTACAATAGGTGCCTATCTAAATGTTACTGAGGACTTTGTAATTTCATATTTTAAAAGTAGGTAAAACCTAACCTTAGTCAAAATTATAATCTTAATCGTAAATATGTTTTAAAATATAAATAATACGCTAGCTACCGATTCTGATACCGACACTGTGCTCGGGTAGCTGTGCACAGTGCACAGAATCAGCCTCGGCCTTGCACCTTTTTCTAAAAGTGGAACTGGTTCGATCTACAACTACTTACTTACCTACTTGTGCTAAGACAAGTATTATGTATGTATCTACTACCTAATTTTAAATCTATAAATACCTAATATTTGTAGATATATAACTATATGATGATGTGATGTGATGACGCAAAATATTTGTTTTTGTCCAAAGACCTTGTACCTAAATAACTTAAGTAGGTATGTACCTACTTACTTTACTAAGCAATCGCCGTACCATGATCTCTTACCTACTAGTCGTCGCGTCGGTCGCTACTAATTCGTCGCCTTAAAATAAAAAAAACATCAATTAATGAAAAAATAATTAAAACCAAACTTTAAAAAATTTGTGGTTTTTTTAAAGTACCTAGTCGTGGTATTTTTTATTTGAAATTTATTAATTTTTTTCGCGCGACAAAGTAAGGACAAAAGGACGAGAAACGATCATGGTACGGAACCCGGCAAAATTGATTAGGTTGTGTCAGTGTGTCATCAAACCCTTTCGATAGATGTATAAAAAATAATAATCCAAAAATAAAGTATATCTACTTAAATATTTTGTTTTATTAACGTCACCTCGGTCTAAGTTGTAGTGTAGCATGCCCACCTAATGCGTAACCAGTAAGAGGAGCTTCTAGAACCGTTGCTGCGCTATAAATAAAAAAGGATAACTTTCCTTTTTTTAGGTACCTATAGTTTTCGAGATTACCTACCTACATAAAAATGTGTCGTTTTCCGAAAATCTATGGTGAGTTTTCTTTGTACACACCTATTATACATATACATACATGTATACGTAGGTACCTACTTTGTGGTGTGTAAAATTTGACTGTGGAAAATCTGTGGAACAAGTTATAGAACAAAACGAAAGATGGCGGAATATTTCATTTTTCAGTCACTTACACAAAGTATCCTCCGATTGGTTAGTTTTGAGTTCGTTCTATTCTTCCCACAGATAGCAAATACAATTTTGGCAATTTTGACATTTCACAACCAATGCTACCATTATTAAAAATCATAAAGTGAATCCTAGAGGGTCGCTTCCATAATAATATAACATTATTATTATGGAAGCGACCCTCTAGGCGAACATTTATAGTCTATTCTATAGGGTTCTTATAATCCAGAAAGCTCTCTCCATCCTTCAGCTACTCACGTCCCTTGCTCTAATTTGCTTTGCTGATTAGGGTAGCCCAATTTGTGAGTTGGCGAGTCTCCGTCTGTCTTTTTTACGTGTATAATCAATGAGTCTATTAAAGTTATAGAGACGCCATTGCAGAACAAATCATTATTGAAAAGCAGCACAAAGTATGCTATACAACCTCATTATTTATATTCATTCACATAATTTAAAGAAGAAAAAGACGAAACTATTGTTATCTCTTTCTAAAACATATGACTCAAAGCTACTTGCATGACGTAAGAAAGAGATGTCATAATATTATTAGCGGTTAGGAGAGAATGATAAAACGTCAAAGTCAAAAACTTCGTTGAGTTTTTGGAAAAAAAACTTTTTCAGAAAATAAACTTAAATAAATAAATACAGCTTTACTTACGTATGAAATGAAATATTTTGCCAGTTTTTGGAGTATAATTCGTGCATCGCCTAAATACGCACGAAGGCATTGTTGTCTGTGAGTAATGTTGTGAAAGTGAACTAAATGTACTGTGTGATAACAAGCGGGTGATCGTGACGTGAGCTGGGATGGAACTAAGACTTCTCTGGCTAGTTAGCTTGGATTTGTGTTGCCAAGAAATTTGTCCTATTACGTATCTAGAAGTTTTTACATATCTCTGTGTATACTATTGAAGTTTGTTACGGCAGGGGCCATAATCACCATAGTTCCCCCAGTAGCCAATCCACTACCATCACATCACTAACCCAATTTGTACCCAATTTTGTTTTCAACCGTAGATTTCTCTATTCAATCCGGTGGTTGTCCTTGGCTGCAATTTATAGTGCAGATGGACAATCGTCGGCTTGGTGTCTACTTCATTTCATTGTTTGCGAGTAAATTGTTATTGGAAAGGGCCTCTAGGTGTTGGCTTCGGTACCACGCACGCCTTCGATACGGTAATCGATAGCAAACATTTTGTATCAATTCCATGTCAACCCGCCCGATTTTGTGTTATGGCATAGATGAATATAATTATATTAAATGTTATGGGGAAGGATTTGCTTACGATCGTTTTCCACACGTGAAAATGTCCCCACTTTACAATTACGAATGAATGAATGGAATGAACTATCAACGGCTGGTGTCTTGTTTGTTGAAATTTTTCGACTGGCAATTCTTATCACCACGCGATTTTTGTTCGTCAAAAATTTCGAGATAATCGAATTTCGAAAATAATTTGATTCACGACAAATAATTCGCACAAAATCTTACAAAATGTACGGACAACAACCTATTTTAGTTCTGAGTAAGTAAATTGTTAGTTCTGAGTAAGCTATTTTGTTTTAAAATCTTACGAAAAACACAATTTTCAAATTCATAAAATTTCATTGCAGGCCAAAACACAAAACGTGACTCCGGCAGAAAGGTTCAGACGGAAAATATAGCTGCAGGGAAGGTGAATACTCTTAGGAATTTGTGTTAACATTTTATTTTCACTCCAAAGTAGTGGTTCCAGATAAAAATTTGTGTGTTTTGTGTTTATTTTAGACAATAGCGGACGTAATTCGAACATGCCTCGGGCCTCAGGCTATGTTGAAAATGTTGATGGACCCTATGGGAGGCATTGTGATGACAAACGACGGCAACGCCATCCTCCGTGAGATCACTGTGCAGCATCCTGCAGCTAAAACCATGATTGAAATAGCGAGAACACAGGACGAAGAGGTTAGAATCTAATGTAATAACCTAGTGACCATATCCTATGAAGAAAATGCAAATTTAACCGCCACTCTAAACCTAGTAACTCTGTGTGACCCATCTAGGTATACAGTATTCCCATATTATTCTAAAATTGCATAAATATCAAAGTTAACTGGATTTACACCAAAACTTATAGCCGTATTTACAAACGACCCTATACATGGCTTAATGCTATGTCCTGCTCTGTGACTGTGAGTGACAATCAACGTCAGTGAAAATGTGACAAAAGTCGCGAATCCACTCATAGGGTCATTTGAGAATACGGGCTTCATTAATTTTGGTAAACCTTGGCACCTATTTGTCAATTTGTTTTCCAGGTTGGAGACGGTACAACCTCAGTCATAGTCCTGGCTGGTGAGATGCTGGCGGTAGCAGAACAGTTCCTCACTCAGAACATCCACCCAACAGTCATCATCAGAGAGTATCGACAGGCCCTGGAAGATGCAGTCAAACTGCTCCAGGACAAGATCTCTGTGCCTATTGATATGAATGATAGGGATAAGATGAAGGAAGTTGTAAGTATCATCATTAATAAGAATTTGCTGTAGATTGCAGTTTTGTCTACGCAAGTTTTTCTGAGGGTTATCTGTGATGCTGATGAGTCGTGCAATTGGATGCTGTGTAAGGTGTCCTGTCTTAAAATTATGGAACATAGCTAGTCAGGTAGCAGCTATAGAATAGTTCGGAGACAGCATCTTACTTCAATGAAATTTAAAAATGTAATGTGAGGTAAGGGTTTACGAGTGAACAGCAATATAAATTTTTATGTCATATTTCAGATTCGTTCGTGTGTTGGTACTAAGTATGTGGGTCGCTGGGCCGACCTGGCTGTAGATATTGCTCTTGATGCAGTCAACACTGTAACAGTCAGCGACAACGGGAGAGTTGAAGTTGATATTAAAAAGTAAGTTTCTAATATTATTCTTACAATCAATACCTATTCAATTTATGGTAAAGACAATCATACATTTTGCATGTTTCAAAAATCCCTCAAAAATGGTGCAACCCTCAAAAAGAGGCAGATTTTGTTACACTGCCATCTTAGACCATAGTATCATCACTTGTGAAGTGAATGCTCATTTATTATGTACTAGCTGTGCCCCGCGGTTTTACCCGCGTAATTCCCGTTCCCACGGGACTATCGGGATAAAATGTAGCCTATGTGAAATTCCCGGTATCCAACTACCTATATTCTAAGTTACATCACAATCGGTTCAGTAGTTTTTGCGTGATTGAGTAACAAACATCTATATATCCAAACACAAACACTTTCACATTTATAATATTAGTAGGATTAGTAGTATAACAAAAATTTAAACATTATTTATATTATGTATCCTACATAAAAGATAAATTAACACTTTGTTGTACAATTGTAAAAAACACACAAATTCCATTTAAACAAAGAAAAATTTAAAACTAAAGTGCAATCTCTTACCTGCAACCATGCTTGTATCCAATAAAAAGTTTATAGTAGTTCCCCATAACTTAATTTATTACATTTTTTCACACATTACTTTTACAGTTATGCCAAAATTGAGAAGATTCCTGGTGGAACTATTGAAGAGTCCTGTGTATTGAGCGGTATAATGATCAACAAAGACGTGACACACCCCAAGATGAGACGCTACATCGAGAACCCGAGGATCGTGCTGCTTGACTGTCCTCTAGAATACAAGAAGGGCGAAAGCCAGACCAACATTGAGATATTGGAAGAAGCGGTAAGATTCAAATTTAATAGTTTATGATACTATAACTAGATGACACTGGGATAAAATAAACTCAATTCAAATATTGGATTAGCTATGACAAATAGTGGTGCAAATCAAAACTTAGTTACTTAGTTAAGTTTAAAGAAAATAGTTACCAGAGTGATGTGAAATGCACAATATATATTTTTACCTTTAAACCATTACCAACATCTACACCTACATCTAATCCTACTTTGCTACTAATATTATAAGTGTGTAATCGTGTGTATTTTGGATGTTTGGATGATTGTTACTCAATCACGCATAAACGACTGAACAGATTTGGATTAAATTTGGAATGTAGGTAACTAGGGACTTGGAATAACACATAGGCTACTTTTTATCCCAAAATTCCCGCGGAAACGGGACTTACGCGGGTGAAACCGCATGGCGCAGCTAGTTAATATTATAAATGTGAAAATAACTGTCTATCTATCATGGCAGTTTATTTGTGAAAGGTAATATTTACGAATAAACTGCTGAACTGATGAATTTTTCAGAGATAAAACTACTTTTGATTCCGATATTCCCACGGGATATGGGTTTGGGACTAACGCGCGTGAATCGCGGGGCGTACCTAGTCGTTTATAACCAACAGTTGCTAACTCTGTTGATTCACAAACAAGACCGAGAAACTGATTTCTGGACCTAATAGTATGAAATTGTAATAAAATTAGCCTGATACTGTATTTGCACTCATTTAATTACACTTAAAAGTTTTATAGCTTCATCTGTGAAATATTCCAGGACTTCACGAAACTCCTGCAACTAGAAGAGGAGCATGTGCAACGTCAGTGTGAAGACATCATCGCGCTGAAGCCTGACGTCGTGTTCACGGAGAAGGGAGTCTCAGATCTAGCGCAACACTACCTCGTCAAGGCGGGCATCACGGCTGTACGCAGGTTTGTATACATTATCACTATTTAAATGGTTTATTTTACCTTTATCACCCAGGTGATATCACCTGTTATGAGAGTAGGGTATCACCCAGGTGATATCACCTGGGTGATAGTTGACACTTTAGTGTCCTCATATATCTTGTGGACTTTATCACCCATAAAAACCATGCTAATAAAAATTTCCAAAATAATAGACAACCTTATATTTACTAACCCTTATCCAAACACGAGCCTGTGAGTGATTTTTTTGATTTAGATACCAGTTTTTAGGTGGTTTTTCATATTTTAAGTCAGATTCCCAAACTCCTAAGATGATTTCTTATAATATCAGCATTGCGAGCAAATTTCAGAAGAAATATTTCCTTGACGATTTATTTTCTATAACAATAAAGATTTTAAAGGAAAAATTAATCTTCAAAAATTTACTCGCGGTATGAACTCGCGCCTCTGGGTTAGTACACCTCAGTTCAAACCACGTCCCGAGTGAATTTTAAAAGATGAATTTTTCCTTTAAAATATTTATACCATATATTCTATAACAATTCTCAACTTCCATACATTTTAAACGTTTTTAATTCACACGATTTGTTAACATAGTTACATTTAAACATTTTCAACTCACACGATTTGAACTCAAAATTATTTTTCCCGGGTCTTATTCGCGTATTATTATTTTTAAATTCTCTTACCGCGACGTTTCGATCATGTTACAATGATCTTGGTTGCGAGGGGACTGGAGCTGCGGCGGGTGTCATCCTCTATTTATAACTGTTGTAGTTTAATGCCCGGTGGTGTTTTTGAAGTACGTGAGTAACCGAAATAAAACACGAAAGACCCGGTAAAATATAACTATGTTTCCATATATTTTGTTCTAGACTCCGCAAAACTGACAACAACCGTCTCGCCCGCGCGTGCGGCGCGACCATCGTCAACCGAACTGAGGAGCTGAAGGAATCCGACGTGGGGACAGGGGCCGGCAAGTTCGAGATCAAGAAGATTGGGGACGAGTACTTCACTTTCATCACCGAGTGCAAGAACCCTAAAGCTTGCACTATTCTACTGAGAGGAGCTTCCAAGGATATCTTGAATGAGATCGAGAGGAATTTGCATGATGCCTTACATGTTGCTAAGAATTTGGTAAGTACTTTTCTTATACATACTTATTATCATAATTTTAGTATGCATTGAATTTAATATAATACATACAACTCCCAATTCAATACATGGTATACATAAAATAAAATTCAATAAAATACATACAACCCCCAATTCAATACAAGGTATACAATAAGATAAAGATATGTGAGATGATTTATAAACAATATATTGCAACTAGCTTTTACCCGCGACTTCGTCTGCGAAGAAATACCTAGTGCATATCGGACATTTTCGTCCATTACTCTGGTTCTATTCATTGGATATCGATGTAAAATATACCACGAGGTTCTTCGAAAATTGAACTATCCAATATTGAACCAGATATAAGGAACAAACAGAGAAACAGACAGACAGACATGATAAAATAATAATTTTGTTCTACTACTTTTTCTAGAAATCTTTTTTAAAAAGTTACTTTCAATTACAGTATTTTTGTCCTCTCTTCATTTATTATAAGTATAGAAGATAATCATAGCACCATGTCATAAAATAATCCCTACCTCTCACTCTCGACCAAGCGTTTTATGTCTTTCTCTCGGTTCACATTGTACAAATGTTTGTTACAGGTGCTAAACCCTCGCCTCGTGGCCGGTGGCGGCGCCGTGGAGATGGCGGTGTCGCAGGCGCTAGTTGCTAACGCCGCACACAACACGCCCTACCGCGCCGTCGCACATGCACTGGGTAAGATTGGTACTAGGTGTGTTGTTGCTGGTGCTCAACCCACGCCTCGTGGCGGCCGGTGGTAAGCTAGGTAAGCGTAGGACTCTAGCTTACTACCCAGGCTCACTTCTAGGTAAGCTTAGGCACAGTTCTTAATAGGACTTTTAGCTAATATCGAAGTAAGGTGCCAATCCTACAGACTACGCCATGTCGATGAAACTGACCATATAGTGGCCCTCGCCGTGATACCGAAAACTTATCTATCGTGTTAATGATAACACAGTGGATTAAGTTTTGATGGTAACATCCAGTAACTGGAGGTGATACTGGATGTCAAAAAAGTATTATTGGTTTCCAATTCAAATCTGTGCAGGGGGTGATTCTCCACTTCAAAACGAATAACATTTGTTTTACGACTTTTGTTTTGAAATGGGTAGCGACCGTGCGCGGGAGTCGAGTGAAGTATATCTGTTATGGCGGTCGAACTACCAATGTAGTGAGTGCCCAAGCGCGCGTATCTATTCATATTTAAGGTCCACAGAACTATGAAATCTCGGGAATTACTCGCAAAACTTCAATACACTTGAAGAGATAAATAATACGTTTTGAGAAAAGTCGTAGAACAAACGTTATTCGTTTTGATGAAGAGAATTACCCCCCCCCCCCCGCATGGATTTGGATAGTATATCCATTGTCTAGTATCTATACAGGCCTAATTAGGTCGGGACTAGATTATGCGCTGTATGCGACTTCTTGCTATATTTAATTATAAATTTTTACCTTTTCTCCATCATTTTTATCATCTCAGCTACTACATATTATACTATATATCATATACTGACATATGATCGCAAACTACCTCCATCCAACAATTCATCGCAACCATAACAATGTGGTTGGTCCAACAGTATGTAGTCGCCACAACACTCCGTTTCGAATTGCAAGAATTTGATTCCCACTTAACTTAATTTTTCTTCTTCTTTTCCGTTTTGAATTGCATAAATTTGATTTCCACTTAACTTATTTCTTCTTCGTCCGTGCAGAGATAATCCCGCGCACTCTCGCGCAGAACTGCGGCGCCAACACGATCCGCACGCTGACGGCGCTGAGAGCGCGCCACGCGGCCGGCGCCGGCGCGGGCTCCACCGCCGGCATCGACGGCGAGACCGGCGAGATTGTGGACATGGCCGTCAAGGGGATATGGGAACCGCTCGCCGTTAAACTACAGGTAGGGTACTGCGTACTGCACTACCAGAGTAGGTATACTGTCTGTCTCCCTGAATGTCCTGCGTGTTCATTGGTCCTGCAAGAAACTTTTTTCGAACTACTACTAATCATGGTATACTAATCATCGAGCGAACGCGATCTGTATCTGTAGCCCACCAAGTATACGTTTATTTTACATCGAAATCCAATAATTATGAGTAATCATCGCAAAATTGAATGCTCAGTACCAGTAATACTTTATATCCTACTAATATTATAAAGCTGAATGTTTGTGAGTATGTGTGTATGTTACTCAATTACGTAAATACTACTGAACCAATTGCGATGAAACTTGGAATATAGGTAGCTAAAGACCTGGAATAAAACATAGGCTACATTTTATCCCGATATTCCCGCGGGAACGGAACTTATGGGGGTGACACGGCGGGGCGTAGCTAGTATTTAATAAAGTAAAAGTTGTGTTCTGCGCTTACCTATTACTTGTGCTTAAATTCAGAGTTTTGCGCGTGCTAATGCAAAATCGATATCATAAAAACTCTATTATTAGCATTGAAATATCATGTACTAATATTAAAGTTGATATCTCAAACATAAGCTATGTTCTTTTTACGCAAAATCCAATGACTATGTGGTTACGTTACCGCAGTGGTTGTTTCTAATTGTTTTCTTTTTGATGTAATAGCTACAGTTGAGGTAAAGATCAATAATCGCCAACACGAGTAAAACCAGTTACTGAGATGCATATAAATAATTTTGTTCTTACATTCCAGGTGTACAAAACAGCAGTAGAGACCGCGATCCTACTCCTCCGGATCGACGACATCGTGTCGGGCTCCAAGAAGAAGGATAAGGAGGGCCCCGCACCCGCCGCCATGGCCGGGATGGAGTAACACAGTAACATACACCTTGTCTTAGTTATTATTACTACTTAACTGTTAACTGTACAACTTATTTCATTGTTTGGTGGCAAAACTCCTAAAGCTAACGTACGCACAGACCGAAGGATGGTTTAGCGCCTAGAGCCTAGCGAGAACCTAAATAAAGCAACGAACGGCCTAGAATGTTGGCGACCGGCCGCATTGAGCGTACGGCAAGCGAGCTAGCTAGGCGCCAAGGGCTTGTTTCAGTTAGGTCCAAACTAGGTGACTCGCTAGACTAGGAGCTAAGCAAATCGCCTGCCTGTGCAGACGTAGCCTAATACAACTCTGCCCTGTCTTTAGTGAATGATATATTGGTACATTTGTACCTATAAAGGTGAACGCAGATTGATCCGAGCCGAACGAATCGAATATTTGTCGTCCGCGGGAAACGGTACTTTATTTAATTGGTGATAAAGTCCAATACATTTACACTTCGCCAGCGTCGGCCGACTCTGATGACGTCATCGGAAATATAAATTGTGTAAATGTATTTTATCTCTAATAAAATAAGGTACCGTTTCCCGTGGACGACAAAAATTCGATTAGTTCGGCTCGGATCAATCCGCATTCACCTTAAATGTCGTACTCCATGAGTTTGGTATGTAAAATAATTACGAACTTTATGTAACTTTTGTCGATGTTTGTGTTTTATTGAAGACTTAAATCGATAGTTTAAAAAGAAACTGTTGAATATCTAAACCAATGAACTTCACTAATAGAACACTACATTATCGAAGATCATAGAATACTTTCGATCCCGATATACCCGCGGGATCGCGGGTGACGTCGCGGGACGCAGCTAGTTTGCTATATTTTTGTATCTTATGAGTTTCCATTGTAGGACTCTGTCGCCAAACATTCGTATTTAAATTAGGACTTTCTTACTGCGACATTTCACAGTTGAAAGTCAGTTCTAGCTTTGCTTTACTAGTGCTAACTTGATGCCTTAATCTATGAATGAAACCTGCAAGGCTGTATAAAACCACAATAAATTGATAAAAAAAAAATAAACCTCAGAAACCTCAACACATGACAACCCGATAGAACAGGATTTTCCAAAAAAAAGATTTCTTTACAACTTGTTATTACTAGGCACTTTGTCTTTATTCCTTATGCGTTTAAAAACATAGTTTGTACTTTTATATAGTCTTGCGTGGTTACCTTAATATTAATGTAAATGTAAACTTTATTTATACATCTGTAATACACAGTATTGGTTCGAACAAGCTTGGAATCTGTTATTTATGGACATTTTAAGTATCACAAGAGTGCATTTAAGTTTATTTCTGAATGTTTCAATAAACAATAATAGTATTAAAAGTTTTATAAATATACTCACTATATTTTGTTTTATTTGTTACTTTTTATAGTCAGTATTCATAGGGTAAACACGGATCAATAAAACTCCACTGTTAGTCTGTATCTGTCTTTAGCTCATGAACAGTGATAGCTATACATATGATATGTATTTCTGTTGTCGCTATAATATTAATAAAAATAATATATACTATACTTCATTTAAACACTTTTAAGACTGTCTTGCGTAGTCTCATAGGCCTCCCCTAGAAATTGCCCCTTCTTCCGGTTCCTGGACAACCTGGTCCACATGCTACCTCCTATTCTGCGGATATCATCCTCCCATCTCATGTGTTGCCGTTCCCTCTTTCTTATGTTTTGTCTTGGGTACTATAAGCCGCTATAACAAGTACTAAAACTCCACTGTCAGTCTGTCTGTTTGTATCTCATAAACCGTGATAGCACATTATATTTCTGTTGCCGATGTAACATCAAGAACTAAATACAAAATAAAATATTTTTTTAAGTTTGCAATAGACGTGATTTTTTTGTGATAATGGCGAACCGTTTGTTCACGACTTTACGAGGTCGTCTCGCACTTCACCGGTTTTTTGTTAAATGAATAATATCAACGCACATCCTAAAAAACCACTTTGGCTAGAGACATTAAAATTTGAAGGATGTGTTATAAATAAATATTGCACGACATTACACACAGCGCAATCTAGCCCCAAACTAAGCACTAGGCTTGTAATATGGGTAGTAGACAACGGATATACTACATATTATACTTTTGTAAATACATACATATCATTCATATAAAGACGCCCAGACAAGACGGTTCTTTGTGAAGTGTAACCCAGGTATTCACAAATAAAGTGTTTATGGAAAATCCCCGAACTGGGACTTATGCGGCTGAAGCCGCGGGCCACTGCTAGTTGCATTGTATCTTGAAATTACTTCCATTATAATAATAAATAGAACAGATTAATCAGTAAACATAGTAGAGAGGTACCTAACACGCAATACTCATGCAGCGAATTGGTGACAATGGATTCCTGTACAGTTAGATACAGAGTGGGTTTCCATTGGTTTTTACGATCGATGGATGATTTCGTCCGACGACAGCTGCGTTCGGAATAGCGCAGCCAAACATTCGCGAGTGACGTGGGAAGTAGCGTGGCAAGAGGGCAGAGAGAGACGTCGTATTTTACTAAGTAAGTATATAGATTCCAATATTTTGAGAAGGCCCTTTTTAACTGACTTCCTAAAAGCAGGAGGTTATCTATTCGGCTGTATTTTCTGTGTGTATGTTTTACAATTATTGTTGACTAGTTGCGCCTCGCGGTTTCACCCGCGTATGTCCCGATCCCGCGGGAATATCGGGATAAACAATAGCCTATGTATTATTCCAGGTCTCCAGCTATCTACATACCGAGTTTCATGGTAATCGGTTCAGCGGTTTTTACGTGATTAAGTAACAAATACATCACAAACTCACAAAATTGAGTTTTGGCGGGAATGCGTTAAGGAGATGTGGTGCTAAATTTTCATTTTTGTGAAACTTAGTTCAATTGCGTGTAAAATGTTTAATTTCGGGGGCATATTAATCAATTTAGTTTCGTGAAGGTGTACAAGTGTAAATAAAAGTGAAAACCGGTGCAAAACATCTACTTTAGCTTAGTGTCTTCTCCAAAGCTCCGTGAACAAACATTGTAAAAAATGGCCCCCTTTTTACAATGATTCCCTCGACTTGACTTTAACTAAGACGACTTGACTGTTTTGTTCAATGCAAATAACTTGCAAATATTGATAATACTTGACACTGGCAAATGTCCGAAAGGAAAAGCCATTTTTAAAGAAGAAGAAAAACTCACAAAATTTCAGTTTTTAAATATTAGTAGGATTAAGTTAAATTTTAGTTTTCTTTATGTTTCTGTTCTCTTTTCTGTTTTTAATAGGTTTTTGGAATTCTACTTTTTACTTGGTACAATAAAACATAATCTAATCCTGTACCTAATAATCATAAGCGCGATCTAGTATGGCGAGAAAACTGAGCGAGAATACCATAAAAGGTAGAAAAAAACTTAGTTAATAAATATTTCACTACATTACACACAGCGCAATCTAGCCCCAAACTAAGCACTAGACTTGTAAAATGGGTACTAGACAACGGATATACTACATATTATACATAGAAAGACACCCAGACCAGATACAAATATTTACATGTTGTAGGTACAGTGTATGTACAATTTGAATAATGATTCAATACTTATAGGTACCTCACATAAAATAGATTTGTTTTATTAGAACCGCACGAAAGCCACGTGCTATGGACACGGTACACATTTGGGTGGACAACAATAAGTCCATGGTGGCGTGACGGCGATCGATGGAACTCCATAATCTACTCTAAATGCCATTTCCATTCGAAACCCCGTGAGTGACTGACTGACCATAGGATTATGAACTGGTAAGAAATTTGTTGTTTTTTGTTTTGTTGTTTTTTTTAACTTTGTGGTTAATGTGTGAAACCACAAGAATTTTGTGGTTTCACCCGCGTAAGTGCCGTTCCCGCGTGAATATCGGGATAAAAAGTGCCTATGTGTTATTCCCGGTATCCAGCTACCTATATTCCATGTTTCATCGCAATCGGTTTAGTAGTTTTTGCGTGAAAGAGTAAATACAGACATAAATAAACTTAAAGTACCTACCGAGCTTTGTAATACTCGTATTGCCGTTATATATTGCCTTAGTTATCTAACTAAGGCAATATATAACGGCAATATAACTAAGGCAATATATAACGGCAATATAGATAGACAACCTTGAAAAAGCTAATTGTAAAGTAAGCGTAAGCTCGGTACTTTGTAATAATGCTGTTATTCAATAAAAATATTGTGTTTTATTATATAGAATCGCGAACACACCTAAAACGAAGATTGTTAGATTTTCTCGAAAACTTATATTTCTTAGCATTAAATGAAACTGCACAACATTCCAAAAATTGGAGTTTACTGTTTTAAAAAATTGTTAATACTTTTTAGTTAGAGAAATACTTGTATTAATGTAGTTAGGTTATGTTATGTTAACTACATTATTATTTGAACTTTGTCTCGGAGCTTTTGGTGCTAAAGAAAGAAATTACCCATCCAACATATTTACTTGAATTTTAATTTCCTGCTCTTTGATGACTTAAATAAAATAAAAAGTCATAAATGGTCCACACAATTTAACTTAAGCTCCATCACGCGTGATTTTTCGTAAACCGTATTTTCACTCTTCGTTTGGTGGGTGAAAGTTAACTTTATCTTAATTCCTATAAATTCCTAAAAGATTGTGTACTTACTTGTGTTTAATTAATCCCTTTGAGTTTTCATTCTTTTTGTATTTTTATTCTCTTGTCCAATGTGAAGTTGCCAAATCGGCACAGCATGTCATTCCTCAACTTCAAACTCCGATCCCTATTAAGTTACCTATCTTTAACTTTAACCCTCCTCATTGTTCCCATATTATCTTATACCTACTGTTCATATCATCGTCTCTGTATCTTCTATGGTTTCTAAATGGCACTTATCGGACATTTTAAACACCGAAACCTCCTCAGCGTCATTATTTTTGTGGCTCGGGATAGAAATGCTTAGAATACATAATGGAGCTTATAGATTACTGAAAAGCTTAAAAGTTCAGTTAGATCTTTCATTAGTATTGGAATAAATCGGCTTTTATATTTGGCTACCTGTGTCTTGCGGTTTCCCCGCGTAGGTCAACAAGAAGTGTTATATAGTACCTAACATGCCTAGGTTGATTGTATGCTTTTTTGTATCCTATCGCCATTTGTTCGAGGGACAATACAGTCTCTAACAAAAGTTGTTATTCAAATAACTCGAATAAGATTAGCCGAATTGGGTCGAACCTATGTTACAAGTAAGACGGGGAAACACCAAAACTACTTATAGTTTCGATTCTTTTCAAGCTCTGTGGTTCAGTGTTCATTGCTCCCCTACCCAGTTTGACTAGGTCATCGCTACGTTTTCAATAGACCTAACTAGGCGTAGATAACGGTGATCGATAGTAAATCATTGTGAATAGTAGGTGGATGTAGCTGGCATATATGGAGCGGAACGGACGGTCATAACTATCGCCAAACCCCGTGGGATTTTGGTGATATTGTGACGAAAGTATTGTTATAATTGTTGCTTTGTGAATCTTGTCGATTGATAAATGTGTTTGTTATTGCTTTTGTGTAGGCACGTGTTTTATATCTACTTACTTAGGTGTACCTACTTATTGTATTATTCTTATTGTACCTAATAGGATAGGTATTTACTTTTCTACACTTGGTATTATATAGGTACCTATCTCTGCCAAGTGAAGTGCATGCAATTGTGGGAAATAAATGAAATTCATGAAAGAATATGAATACGCGCCTTTACTCAGAGACCGCCCCCGCGAAGCTTTGAAGCTTTGCCGGAAAACCGCCTGTAAATGTAGATATGATATATAGACTGAATAGTCTATACCACGGACCATATACAAAGAGGACTTGCTTTTATCAGGCATGTCTCGTGACACTGTTAGACGTAACGGCCTACCGAGGGCCCACTTACTAAACTAGAGTTTGGGGTAGTTAAACTACGGAGTTTAGCTATGTTTTTTATTTAAGTATGTAGTAAGTCAACATAGGCCGAGGCAAGCAGTTTTACTATTGAGCTGTAGATGAAAAAAAAGTGGATCTCACACTCACTCAACCGTAATTTGTCACACGTTGTTTCATAGAGAAATCTGAATACAACACTCAGATACAACATCTCTACTCTACATCTGTCTGTGGTCTATACATAGGTTTATATCTAGAAAGATAATACGTGTAGTACATACACATTTAATAATACCTACAGGTATGCTAGGTAGGTACCTACAGATTGAGTACAGGTATACTAGGTAGGTTGAGTACCTACAGATTGAGTGTCATCTTGATTTCATCGGAATTGGTTTTGACGTTTTAGCTTGAAGGAATAGCATCATACTAAGATTGAAATCTATAGGTAAACTTTAGTCGGTTAATTCAATAAAGTTTAATAAAGCACTTGGATTTAACAAGACAGTAGAGGCTATAGGTACGTACGGTGAACAATTTTCCTTTTTGTCCTTGGTCCAAATATGATACTAACATATTTAGAATGAATTCACCCCATCGTCATTATCTTACACAATATAATAACAATAATGATGATGGCTATTCTAATAATTTCGGTAAAAGCGCACCAGAGGTCAATTGTTACAATATAGCTACAATAAGAGAGTTCGCAGACCACCCGACTTTTAAATCGAGCGATAATCAACTTAACAATTGTCAATTATGCTACTTAGTAATTCTTTAATACTTAGCTTATATCGTTCTAATGAAACACACAATTTAACGAATTTTACTCGCGTTTTTTTTATTTACCTAAAAATAATTTTAAATTCCAAACTATTACAATAATTTTAAAGTTTACGTACACAGGAAGGTTTTCATACAAATAATAATGAGAGATACAGATACATCTTTATTTGAGATACATCTTTATTTTGCCTTTCTTCAACTACTTCTTTTGTCCGCCACCATATTTGTCTGATTTGGTGTTTATTTCAGGCTTTCTTTACATTAAATAGAAGACAAATATTCAGCAATGGCGCCTGAAGTCAATAATTATATTTCTGTCATCTATAGAAGACGGTGGCGGTCAAGAGGTCAATTTAGTTCAATAGCGCTTGTGTAATATAAGTTGGTAAAAAATTTGATGAATAAAATTCAGGAAAATCTTAAAATATTTTTATAACTTTGTTGGTCGATGGTAAAGTTTATCATCCGTTTTGTGATCGGACATTCACGGTCCGGCAACCAGACAGGGCTTCCGTTTAGATTTCATCACATTTCCGTCACATTGCTGTTTGTTTGCGTAGCGTTAGGTCACTGGACTTATGCTAAAATATTTAATGAGGGAATTATCTAATTTGGACTCATTGTTTAGGTAGGTGCTAATCGTGATTATAATTATTCAACAAATTGTATGTATTGTAATATATGACTCGAAATGGCGCGTCTGACAGTCTATTCTTTGTGCCATTTTTTCCCTGTAAACAACTCCTATAAAGCTTCTGATTAAAAACTCGATTAAAAAATACGCATAGAAACAACAAAAAAACCAAAAAGAAAAAAACAAGCCCAGTAATTTGAAATTACGCTAAGTAATAATAGTTTTGTAATCGATACACACAGAACACATAATAAATGAGTAAAAAATCACAGTCGGGACCCATTGGAAAAATTAGATTGGTAAAATGAATGGGTCCCGACTGTGAGTAAATTACTGGGCTTGTTTTTTTCTTTTTGGTTTTTTTGTTGTTTCTATGCGTATTTTTAATCGAGTTTTTTACGCAGTCGGGTTTTTTGTTTTTTTATAAGTTATTTTTTTATTTTACGCTTTTTAGTTATTTTCATTTATTGATGGTAGGTAAGTCTCCTAATCTATTCATTTCATTAGGGGGTTATAATGTACTAGCTGCGCCCCGCGGTTTCACCCGCGTAATTTCCGTTCCCGCGGGAATAAAAAGTAGCCTATGTGTTAATCCAGGTCCCCCAGCTACCTATATTCCAAGTTTCATCGCAATCGGTTCAGTAGTTTTTGCGTGAAAGAGTAACAACCTCACATACATACGTACGTGAGGTGGTTACTCTTATACATACATACTTACATACAAACTTTCGCGTTTATAATATTAGTAAGATTCTATTTCAGTTAGGGTTTAGTTATTTATTGTTTAAATTTATTATTCTTTTAACGTTTTTAGGTACCTAAGTGTTATTAGGCTTTTATTCAGTAGGTAGGTACAATTTATGTAAATATTTTTTTAGTTTATATCAATAAATTCCTGTCACCTGTACCATCACGGCTTATACTTTGATAGTTCCAAGCGTAACTACGTAACAAAAATAAAAACTTGTTCGTTAGTAATAAAAAGCAAGAATACCTAATTGTAAATTAACTTTAAACCGTTATATTTCCTAAACGGTTCTTTATAACGAAAAATGGTGAAAGAAACCTAATATTTATTTTTAAAAACCTATTCAACGATACCCATCTTGACATACTTTGACGATTTTGGATTTTTTAATTTTGACAATATGGCGTCTGGTGGTGACATAAGTTACTTGGGATTACTGTCATGTCTTTAGTCACACTCGCCAGATTAAGACGAATCGATTGACGTAAGAATCATCAAAATCGGTCCATGCGTTTGGCCTCTAGAACGCCACATAGAAACATCCATACATACATACATACATGCATACATACATACATACATAGACCGGTAATCACATTACCCTCCTTTGCGTCGCGCAGTCGGGTAAAAATGTTGAAATGAGACAAAGCTGAGGATCCATTTCGTAACAAATATCTAGTTTAATCAAAATTATAGTTTCTTATTTTCAGTTGTGTAATCTGTATGTATTTGTTGCAAATGAATGAGTTTACATTTCTTTAAGGGGAGAAGAAAATAACAGAAAGTTGTCCTTAACGTCTTGCGACCTTTACGAAACAATGTGAAGGTCAATTTTCTATAATTTTCTTCTTTACTTAAAGAAATATAAACTCATTTATTCGCAACAAATAAATACAGATTATACAACTGGAACTAAGGAATATTATAATATAAAATAATAGCTTTTTTACTCAGCATAATGCTAGTCTTTCGACTAGCACATAATTTCTATACCAACCAATTCAATTTCTGTATTATTATTTGTTTCAGAAATTAGTTCAATTCTCAACAATAAAAACAATGAGGAACTTCAAAGAACTTATTCTGCTGAGTTACTTTATACAAATTTCGTTTTGTATGGAACTCCAGTCCAGATATGATCACACTGAGGTAAAAATTGCATTAATAAATAAATTTGTTCAGATATGTCCTAAGAAATCTCTCGCACAAAATTTATCGTCCGATACATTTTTTTTAATAGGCGGAGGTTTATGCACTTACTAAATCATCTATTTTATAATCTTTCAGACAAATGAAGCAGCTGATTCAGATGCAGTAAGAGATCGTCGCGGTGTAATAGAAGAGGAGAAATTCTACAACGTTCACGATAGGCAGACACTAAACCATCAAACCCCTTGGATTCCAGGCCCTTTACCACCTGAAGATCCTACTACTAAGATATCTATCACCAATGATGTTAAAGAAGTCTTACCTCTTTACCAAACGACAGAAAAAGTTACAGACAAACCTACTGGTCGTGGAGCAAGAGCTTCAAATGACAACTGGATTAAACTGCCTTATCCTGGACACGATGACAATCAAGGCGATATTTTAACCCCGCCACAGGCTTCGGGTGACTTGATCAACTCTCGCATGCCTCGAGTAAACTTTGTAACCCAGTCCAAAGGTTTAGAAGCACAAGAATCGAGAAATGATAAAGAATCCATAACGAGAGCGACTAGAACAGAAGAGTCACTGAGAACTGAATTCGTAAGACCAGATGAAGAAAGGAATAAATACAAACCAATTTATCCTAGACAAGCTGTGTTTTACCCTGATGATGCTCGTCGTCCGATCTATGATGAGAGATATATAAACTATCCTATTGATGATCTGTATAGACGAGATCCGTACTTCGAGATGTATGATCGAAGGAGGATTTATCCTGTGGCACCTTATGGACCAAGAGTCGATAGATTCGATGAGCCTTACGACAATTTAGTACCGAGAAAGCCAAAGAGAATTATTTACTACACACATTTGCCTGAAGTTGTTCGTACGCCGCCTAGTGTGGATTTAAGATACAGATACACTGTCGATCCTTATAGAAGGTACGAAGACGATTTATATGCTAGAAATGGAAGATATGATTATAGATTTAGACCCAGACCTCCATACCCTTACGCACCGTTAAGAAAAGAAGAGAGGAACTACCGTGATCTAGCTATTGCAGGAACCGTAACGAAAGACAAGAAGGTCGATGAAAAAGTAACTCCTACTCCTATTTTACCGCAAAAGGAAGACAAAACTAGGGTTAATATGAATAGAAATAATAATATGAATCTGATAAATAGTCACCAGTATCATGATAGTGGTGATAGCTACAACGAGGCAGCTCATAAAGGATTCCAAGATCCTTTGAGACATGAAGACAGGTATAGTCTTCGATTTGAAGAGCCTCTTTTCCAAGGTGCTGTTGATGATATATACCATAGGAAATATTAACATTTTGTTCTCATATTTCCGTTTCGGCAGCGTAATGTGTATTTCATAATTCTGTAGTATTTATTGATAGATATACCTTTTAAAAAAGGTTTTAACAAGGTGTCCGCGTAACACGTTCGCTAATAAATGTAATATTGTAAGAGTTTGTTTTAATTATTCAACCGGGGTGCGAGCGACAAATTGTACAAGCAATAAATCGAGCATTTAATTTAAAACGGGCAGAGGGTGAAGATGAATTTCATTAAGAATTAATTAATGTCATTCTTAAGTTCTTAAGCTGTTTTGTTTTTCCACGCTTGTAAAAAACATCTGTCGGCGGATGGCCGGGCGCGACGAGTTTTCTTGAGGTAATTAAGCAATAAATTTTGCGGCTGGCAACATAGCGAGGTGGGGGCCAATTACAGAGCGCATTTAAGAAAATGGATGTTCGCCGTTCGCCTCGCCACTCGAGAACGTTTCTGTACAAAACCAACGTGACTAATTAGAATGGAGGGCTTAGAAAAAATCCTACGACGTGACAGCTTGTAATCAAGGGGATAGATTTGATGTTTTTTTAAGTTTTTAATGTTGGGGCTAGAGCGGTTGCGGATTAATGACAGGCGATAAATTATCCGGCAATTAAATGTCTCGTCTGGGAAGGGCCGGCGGATGAGGCCTTGAATATCCAGTTTGAGGATGCGTAAATCATTTCACTGAGATTTGGCGGGTTGTTGGCTGGTTCTGTTTATGGAAATGCTTCTATGGCAGTTCATTAGGCTGAATACAACAGTAGAATAAACATTTAGAGAATACCTAATACAATTTCCATCAATTCTAATTATAAACTAAGTACTACAAATTTATTTGGGGTTGCAAAACTAGCACATAATTTGAAGGTAGGATAGGATGTATTAGTTAATAGTGACAAATTACAGACAAAATTGAGAAATAAAATCGTCTCTTTATCCTCCGTTTTAGACGATAAAAATAATTAGGATATGTAGGTACAGTGCGTGCCAGATAAGTCTGCACGTAGTCAAGATTGGAGCTAATCTAACTTGGACGTAAGTTTACCTAATAAGGTAAACTGTGCCTAGGTAATGTTAGGCAGTGGCGCCCAACGTCTGGACTTATCTGGTACACACTTACTTAAAAAAAAAAATGAAAGAACCAAATAGACATGTCGTTTTCTAAAATAGGTCCTCTGTAAATAGCATGTTTACGTAGCTATTGGTTGTTCTTGACATAACAGTGAAACTCGTTAAGTAACTCTTTCCCTCAAAATGTATCCAATTATAGCTCTTCATGACCCAAAGTGGGTCATACACAGTCCCAAAACAAACATACAGTAAGCACCTAAGTATAAAGTAGTAAGCGGTCACTAAGGCTGTCTATTAACATGTCTATAACAATTTGTTAGATTGCCTTTATGCCGTACGTATGAGTTTCATGTCTGTAATGAAAGGGGTGGGAGTAGGGCTGCCACGGTGCCGCGGTGTTTATAACATTTACTGTTCTTTGGGTTTTAAATCGAATTGTTGGTAAATCTTTTTATTTAATACAATCAAAGTACCTATACAATGACATTGATCAATTTACAGGGTCTTAAAAATGAAATTCCAGATTTAATTGGTAATTTTGTTGTTGAAATAGTATTGTGGAGTATTTCGAGATCTTTTTTGGAAATACGGTAACATCTTACTAATATTATAAACGCAAAAGTTTGTATGTATGTATGTGAGGTTGTTACTCTTTCACGCAAAAACTTCTAAACCGATTGCGATGAAACTTGGAATATAGGTAGCTGGGGACCTGGATTAACACATAGGATATTTTTTATCCCGATATTCTCGCGGGAACGGGACATACGCGGGTGAAACCGCGGGGCGCAGCTAGTTAAGCATAAATTGCACTAGTAATATGACAAATGTTGGAATTTATGTTCGGTGCATAACTGTGTTTAATTAACAGTTTTGATATAATAACTCAGTTATACTCATATATATATATTTTCAATTCTTTACCTTAACAAAAACTCACGGTCTGTCAATCCATTTTTAAATACTACTTATTACGACTAAAAATTCGTTTCGGCGTTGTTTGTACCTATCTTCCTCCTATAATTAATATAATTGAGTTTTGTTTTTATTGATTTCATTTGTATAGCTTCCATTAGACATTTTATATGATAACGTAGTGTAATGATGTATATTTATGCATATAATGTTAGGGTATTATGGCATATTATTATTAGGGAGTAGCACAACAACAAGATAATTTTGTTCAGCCCTGCAAATTCAAACATGGAGAGTCAAGGGTCGCTACCATGACACGAGAGCCGAGAGAGGAGATAAATTGATAATTTTCACTTCAAAATAATAACATAACATAACCGTTACATAAGTTATTCATTACCTAGCCATGATCCGGGTTGAAGTATTAATATTTATACCCATTTAGCCCCATTGTCCCTTGACTTTAAATTAATTTGGGAATTGTTTGGATTGTCCGGGCCATGTTAATAGTTATGATTGTTTAGTGAAATGGGATTTGGATAGTTTCTGTGTTCTTACTTAGTTTACTGACAGAGACAGACTACTGATGAAAAATCGACCGATTCTTGATTTGTCAAGAGTTTTCAGAATGCCTCTTAACTGAACCTAACGGGACCCACTGCTGAAGTGCCCTTCGAAGCATGAAGGAGCTAGAAAAAAAGTTTTGCTATAAGTACCTACGTATACCCGTCACCCATCCGAGGAATGACTGTGCCAGGTGTTGCTTAACTCGCTTGACTGTATATTTTATTATTAATTATAAGATCGGCAAGGGTTTCGAGCACCTCACAAAATTGTTTTTTTTTATAGTTTATAAAATGAGCGTTATACTTATAATCTCACCTGATGGTAAGTGATGATATGGTCTAACCACGTTCATCTTGAATTTGAAGAAGGAATACGGCAGTGGAAGGGGATCCGACCCTTCTTCCACAGAAACTGATGTATCGGAAACGGAACTCGTACAAGGTATATATGAAGGTGTATACTGCAGTCCGCTTAGCGCTTCGATTTTGACCGCATAGAGTATGCCACGGCCGAAGCCTCCCACTAAAAAAACTCAGGAACTTTTGGCCGGCTTTTACTTCGAGGATACGGAAGCCAAATAGCCATAGTCGTTTAGACCCTACAGGATACCTACGTTTCAATGTAAATATGGATAGGTAGGTAGATAAAGTAGCAGTGACTGTACCCTCGGTTCTCAGAAACGCAAGTAATTCCAATCTTCCAATGAACTCAAACTTTATGTGACATTTTTTATGAATTTTAAACTGCCTTGTCGCCAGAGATACAATTTATTACGTTTCTTAGAACAATTTTGTCTTTGTGATTATTGCTTGCAAGTTTGTTAGTTAGGTTAGTAACGAATGAGTGATCGGCATTTAAAAATCTGCTTGTGACTATAGGAACTATATGTGTTGATCTCGAAAACTTATTCTACTAAATTATAAAGGTGAAAGTTTGTGTTTTCTTTCTGTTTTTCTTCTCAATTTTAAATTTACCTATTATATCCAAAACTTGGCGACGGATATAGCATTTTCTGTAAGTAAATGAGTAGCAACTAAGCATGTTTGTTACTCTTTCGCGCAAAAGCTATTGACTCGATTGCGATAAAACTTGGTAGGTAGGTATGCAGACTGCTGGAGATTGTGATTAACATAGGTTACTTCCCGCGGGATCAGGACTTACGCTGTTGAAACCGCGGGACAGAACAAGGTAAAATATAAACACCTACTTAAATTACTTACTTACAACAACAAGCCTCATCCCTTCATGTTTTATATTCGATGAAAAACGTAACATTTCCGTGTTGCGTAGTTTGTCTGTCGCTGTCGCAACTGGCAGAGCGACACGGCTGATATACGCAGCCGGCAGCAGCGACAAAGCGACCATTATCCGAAGCGACACGACTATAAAGTAGCGTTCGGTGTGTTACGATGACGTCTTGCTGTTGCAGATGTGATGTGCAAGATGCTCTATTTAACAATCTACTTATCAAACCGACATTTTTACACCAGTTCTTGTTAGTGAATTTAGAGGTTTTGTTATTCGAGATCGCATGACTTCGGTGCTAAGTTTGGCTAAGTCTAAGCTAAGTCGTGATGGCATGCATTCGTTGTTAAAGGATTCGGTGTTACACTTTTCGAAGTCATGTATCGCACCTAGTTCAGAGGGGGTACCTACGTAAAGAATAGATTTGTAAAAATCTCGAAACTTAGGAAGTTGATTAAATGCTAAAAATAACAAAAGCAACTCGATTAAAACCGGAAAAATGAGTTTAATTTCTATGAAAATCGTAATAATAAGTATTTTAAGGTGGAAGTTCGTGTGTAAATCAATATGTTGATTATATTGTTACTCCTTCACGCAAAAACTACGTAACCGATTGCGATGTAAATTGATGTGTAGATACTTACCTGCATTAACACATCATTTTTCGCGGTATTCCCGCGTGATCAGGATTTATGTGGATGAAATTGCAGGGCGCTGCTAGTAAAATATAATGATATCTCGTTTAGAGGGGATATGAGTGTCCCATACATGCTTTCGAAACGCAATGAGTCCTAGGATCCGTCAGTTTCCTCATGATGTCGATGGGTGTGCGTTTAACTGCTACCCTATCAGATGGTAAGTGACAACAAAATGTTTCTTATATATTATTTTGGTTTTTCTTTGCTAGAGCTACATTCAAAGCGTAACAATATCAATATAATATTTTGCACTGCAAACATTATGATCATTTCACATTATATTATCGGCTTATGTAGTGTAACACCTTCACGTTGAGCCATTATTACAGAATATCAGTACATAATACTCCATTATCTACATTAAACGGTTTACAAACTTCATTATAAGTATAGCTATAGTAAAAACTGCGCCCCGCAGTTTCACCTCCAAGTCTGAATCCCGTGGCAATGTTTGAACTTATCAAAAGTTTAGTAGCCTATGTTGCTCCTAAAGCTTTCTAAATAGTGAAATAATTTTCGAAATCGGTTCAGTAGTTTCGGAGCCTATTCGTTACAAACAAAGAAATCTTCCATCTTTAAAATATTTGCATTTACTTGTAGTTTGCTTGTATAATTGTAGCAAAAAGATTGAACTATTAGAGAAACTGGTAAAACTTTTTTATTTCTTATCGGTTGTGAACCGATTATGGCCATTAGAAAATTAGCCAGTGTCATGTATTCTAATTTATTATGCAAGTTATTTGCATCGAAACAGTCAAGTCGTCATAGTTAAAGTCAAGTCTAGGGAATCATTTGTAAACACGGCGGCCATTTACAAACAATCTTCACGGAGCCTTGGAGACAACACTAAGTCAATGTTTTGCACCGATTTTCACTTTCATTCCACTTGTACACCTTCACGAAACTAAATTGATTAATATGCCCCCGAAATTAAACAATTTGCACGCATATGAACTAGGTTTCACAAAAATGAAAATTTAGCACCACATCTCCTCAACGAGTTCCCGCCAAGACTCACCCTGGTAAAACTTTCTGTGATAAAAACCCCATTTAAATTAATTTCTCTTTTTTTCAGGCACAAATTCATGTTTTCTAACCGGCCAGGTTGAATTTTAAAGCTGTATAATAGTGTTCCTTTTTGGGCTAAGTTTTCAAAACAAGGTTTTATGTGAACAGTTTTGTTATTGATAGTAAATAAAAGGTATCGGAGTCTTGGCGGGAACTCCTTGAGGAGATGTGGTGCTAAATTTTCATTTTTGTGAAACCTAGTTCATATGCGTGCAAATTGTTTAATTTCGGGGGCATATTAATCAATTTAGTTTCGTGAAGGTGTACAAGTGGAATGAAAGTGAAAATCGGTGCAAAACATTGACTTAGTGTTGTCTCCAAGGCTCCGTGAAGATTGTTTGTAAATGGCCGCCGCGTTTACAAATGATTCCCTAGACTTGACTTTAACTATGACGACTCGACTGTTTCGATGCAAATAACTTGCATAATAAATTTGAATACATGACACTGGCTAATTTCCTAATGGCCATAATCGGTTCACAACCGATAAGAAATAAAAGGTATCGATTGCTTGCTAACCAATTTCACCCTGCACGCCCTGCAGTTTCACCCACGTTAGTCCCGATCGCCAGGGAATATATGAATATAGGGATAAAAACAGACGAGGTATGTTACTCCTCAATAATGTAGCGTTCTATTCAGTTCTATTGGTGTATATTTTTAAATCGTGTCAGTAGTTTCAGATCGTATTTGTTACAAACAAATCTTTTTTCTATTTAACTATCTATATCTAACCATAAAAGATATAGGTACACCTCCTTGAACAAAATCTCTTCTTTATTTAAATCTTTTTTTTTTTAGATTTTTTTTGTTTAGCGCATTTTTTCGGTTGAATTAAGCCAGTTATATCGTAGTTTTTTTTTCTATTCGGCTATGTTTAATTTTAAATCTGTATAGAGCGGTTTTTGCAACTATCCAAAGTTTTTGCTTAATAAGGTCGAAGTTTTTCAAATTTAGAATTAAAAATAATTATCTAAACTTTGCTTCTCTGTTATGACTATGAAGTTCTTTTTTATTTTATTCGTATATTACAAAAAAAAAATCGACTATAACTTCCAATTCAAAGTTTATGCTAAGTTTTTGCTAAGCTTAGTCTGCAATGAGCAAAGTCAAAGTACGTATTATAGATTTAAGAGGCGATTACTGTATCTCATCGGAATCATCCCCTACATAAACACTGCACCACAGACTAGTAAGAAGATACTGCACTGGTAGACGGAACACTGCGTGTGAATATAAAATAGGAGATCAAAGGGTACCGAACACTATGCGGATAAAAAATATCAAGAGGTAGGTATCTATAGATTCTATAGATATCTATACTGTAGATATACGTTCCTACCTATCGTTTAGAATAAAATACTGGTATCGGGAAATAGAAGGTGAATGGAAATCTTCTTACTAATATTATAAACGCGAAAATTTGTATGTATGTATGTGAGGTTGTTACTCTTTCACGCAAAAACTACTGAACCGATTGCGATGAAATTTGGAATATAGGTAGCTGGGGATCTGGATTAACACATAGACTACTTTTTATCCCGGTATTCCCGCGGGAACGGGACTTACGCGGGTGAAACCGCGGGGCGCAGCTAGTATATTATAAACACAAAAGTTTGTATGTATGTCTGTATGACTGTTTTACTCTCTCACGCAAAAACTACCGATTGTGATGAAACTTGGAATGTAGGTAGCTGGATACCGGAAATAACACATAAGCTTTTTCAATTTTAATATTCTCGCGGAAACGGGACCTACGCAGGTGAAACCGCGGGACGCGACTATAGTCTTACTAATATTATAAACGAGAAAGTTTGTATGCATCTGTGACTATGTTACTTTTTCACGCAAAAACTACTGAACCGATTGCAATTAAACTTGGAATATAGGTAGCCGGGGGACCTGGAATAACACATAGGCTAGGTACTTTTAATGCCGATATTCCGCGGGATCCAGTTTTGTATAGGTATATTGGGAACATGGGAATTTTCCACATTTGGCATTTCTGGTCTCAGAATCATTGATCGAAAATGTAAAGAAAAACTCATACGTTTATTAGAAAGCTCTATATTAACTGTTTCCTTTGATTTTGTCATTATACAAGATGTAACGGGTATGCCCTTTTAAGCCGAAAGGGGGTTGTTCTTGACGTCTAGGCGAACACCTTTTGTTCTACGACTTTTGGAAATTTGAAGTACTTTTCGAAAATTTTAAGTGTAAAGTTTATTTGAAGATCAGCTGTTTCTTAGAGTTCGAGGTCATTGACCTTATGTTGTCCTTGCATTTAGTTTGGTCTACTACAATCAAACCTTCAATTACCTTTATTTTCAAAAGCAGCTGTTTTTTCAGTGAAACATAACCTTAAAATTCTCAAAAAAAAGTTCGTATTTTCAAAAGTTGTAGAACAAAAGTTGTTCGCTTAGACGTCTAGAACAACCGCCTTTCGGCTTAAAAGGGCTTACCCGTTACATCTTGTATTAAAAAAAAAACAGTTCTATGTTGGCATTTTTGATCTAAGATTTATAATGTCTTTATCCAAGGAAGAAATAGGAAAAACAAGGAAGAAACACAGCCTATAGAAAACAGTAGATCATTTCCTCTAAACAAGACGAGATGCCAAAGAGCGTGCAGTGCGAAGTGGAAGCGCAAAAGTAGGAAAGCGGATACTGGATTCCCGAAAGGGATGCAACCGGAATGATGATGACTGCGTAGGTATATTTTGGAGGCATTGAGAACGTTTTACAGACATGAGAAAGACCCTTGTAAATGTAGCTCTTGACATAAAACCTTTGTTTCAACACATTTATGCCGTAACTTTGGGAAACTTCACCAAATTCATGAAAAACTTGGTAGATTTCACTAACTGAGGTCGGGAAAACTGGGATATTTCCACGAGTTTTCATGATTTATATATGCGGTGAAGCTTTATCTCTGAAACTTGATGAAATAAGGATAATTTGAAATTACCTACAAAGTAACAGAGTTTTACTTAGATTACTAGGCTTACTAGGAAAGTAAGTAACTTTTAACCGGATTGAAAGAAAGAAGTGATGTATAACTAGCTGCGCCCAGCGGTTTCATCCGCTTACGTCCCATTCCCGCAGGAAAATCGGGATAAAAAGTATGCATCCTATTATCTATGTCGTTGATAACAATTTTTTAGTAAGCGTTAATCTACATTGCTGTTTTAAAGCAGCAATTAATTGCATAGTGCCTATTAAAGTGCCTTAGTTATCAACCAGATAGGTAGCACGGGTTCGGGACAATATTTTTAAATATCACTGCTACCTACTAAAAAATATTTTAAAACGTGCATTTTCAATTTCATTTTCAGAAATAAACCAAAAGTAATTTAGAGATAAATCGAAAAAGTTCAAAGGTACCTACGCGAGCAGTCCATTAAAATTACTCAATGTCAATAAATACACTTCCCTACAGACTAATCAACCGTTAAAAAATATAT
The DNA here is from genome assembly GCA_949358125.1 of Idaea dimidiata. Classification (NCBI taxonomy): domain Eukaryota; kingdom Metazoa; phylum Arthropoda; class Insecta; order Lepidoptera; family Geometridae; genus Idaea; species Idaea dimidiata. Next base: position 10,749,779 of record OX442331.1, read on the forward strand.
TTATCATTGGTCAACTGCTATCATTTAGCGGAGAGCCCAAAAGTTATTTGTCAATCGTTTTTCTACGGGCCAAAGGGGTTGCTTACAGTAAATTAGCTTTACAACATCGAAGAATTCAGAACTTTATCTACTGAGCATAGAACAAAAAATCGCTAAACAGAAATCGGAACTCACATCTACAATTTAATGACTGTTTGAGGTTATGGGAAATTTATCTTTATTGTTATACGCATAAGTGTATTATGGGTGTGAAATAAGATTGTCGAAGTAGGGTGGCAATAAATTACGTCTCGGAATCTAGAAGTATTCGTATCGCTTGCGACTGATAAAAGTCGCCTTTTGCACGACCGACTTGTGACCTTTGCTAGTGATGATAATCATTAGGGGTGCCTTTTGAAGTATCGATAAAATAAAAGGTAAAAATAAATTCTGAGAGACGAACAGACAGACAGAGACGCGGGAGATCCGCATAAAGATCACTCGCTTATCAAAAAGGACTATATCAAAACCGGTTTATCTGTTCATAAGCTATGATATCCCAAAATACACAGACTCAGTAACATGCTTATATTGTATAACACCCCTTTTATTCGTTGGAAGAACGATTTTCACGTGATAGAAGAAGATAGATCTCTCCAGAGACATGAGACGTCACCATCCTTTTACTCACAGTGTGACAGATATTTCGATTGTCAATGTTGTTGGTTATGTTATTATTTATATTTTATAAACAATTATAAATGATTATTAAAATAAACGTGTCAAATGCTGTAAACGTAACAATTGTTGTGGTATGGTGCTTAGTATTTTTTACGTGGATAGTGATAAGACACGGTCGCGAGGACGATGTGCCAGAGCACCTGCGACGTTACATCAGGTTTAATAAGTCGTACCGCCGGGAGCAAGAGGTAAGGAACAAGAACCTCTCGGTAGATGACCTGTGGGCCATCCTTCACAGCCGCAAAGAGGATCAGACAATGCAAAACTGGGGCAGGTACGGTCCAATCGAAAAAGACACTCCGACTTTGGTGATACTCGTCCGTGGCGACGCCGAGCGACTCCAGTACCTGATCGTTTCCCTCTGTCAGGTCCAAGGTATAGATTCAGTGTTACTTATCTTCTCACATTCCTATTACGATGAGAAGATCGACGACCTCATCACCAGCATTGACTTCTGCCGTGTGAAGCAAATCTACTACCCGCATTCAGTGCAGCTGAATCCGACGTCTTTTCCCGGTTCTGAACCGAATCGCGATGGACGAATGTGCGAAGGCAAGCACCATTGGTGGTGGACCGCGCATACAGTCTTCGGGGACATCTGGCCCTGGTACTACGGTCACCGTGGCCCGGTCACCTTCATTCTAGAGAATAGCTACGTGTTGCCCGACTTTATCCACATAATGACGTTTACACACCGAGCTGTCTCCTACATTCCTGAAGCGGAGATGGTCTCCTTTGGGCGTTCCCTAGTGCGCCTCAGCACAACAATGACAAACTACAACAAGTTGACGCTCGGGATTTGGAAGCCGATCTTCGAGAACGGGTTGACTATGAACAGGTCGACGTGGAGGAAGATATTGGATGAGTCGTCAGTGTTTTGTATGTACGATGATACTAGCTGGAGCTATTCACTGGCGGCGGTGTTCAGAGCGTGGCCGCAGGGGCGAGCGCTGTGCGTGTTAACGGTAGCTCCTCGTGTGTTGACCGTGACGGGAAGCGGACAGGAGTTCCTCGCTGCGCTTACTCCAGCCCTTCGAGCGATTTGGCCCCGCCTTTACCCGATCGACGTCCAAGCGGTCCTACTCTACGATTACCAAGGCCTCAACATTGAGTATACGAGAGCCCCGCCGCACGGAAACGGCGGCTGGATAGACTTCCGTGACATCAAACTCTGTTATGGCTACGAAAATGTGACAAATCAATTAATTAATATTAAAGATAATTCCAATCCCTAAACTGTCTATGTTTAAGTCACGTTTCGATCAGCTGCATCCTTTGTTTTCTTTATAAATGGGTACGTCTAATAAACGATACCAGACTGGTTACAGTATTTCTGGGGGGTATTTCTTAATGACGCAATGTGCAAAGGAAACATGCTAGATAGCTTTGTTTGATTTCATTTTTTAATTATTTATACGTGTCCTACTGATAAGCAAAGTTCAGCGCCATAATTCGTCAAAGCGATCTAGGGTCTCGCCAGTGCTTACGCGGCCTATCCCAACATCTAAGTTTAAGCAGCTTCCTAATTCAAAATGAGTGAATAATGGTAATTTTTAAGTTTGAGAGGTGTTAATTATTTAAGTCTATAAAAAATTTGTGTAGCGTTTCTAAAATCGGTCGTTAATTTTTTTAACTGAATAAAATATAATAAGATCGAATTTAAATCAGAAGCATAACACTAAGAAATAATATCACGGTTCTCAGTGCACAGTCCCTGAATTTTTCACAAGGTACAAGTGATTCCCTACACGTACATTATTGTGTCCATAAAAAGACATTACCAAATGTAAATCCCATAATTTTGAAACACCGGTTTGAGGTTACGAAATACAGAGTTTTTCGGTTTGAAAAGTAGAGTGGGTAGATTTCTGGGGATCTCTTGTTACTTGAATTTAATAAATAGGTAAAAGAAATCTAAATACATGTTGTACAAATACAAAGCGATTTCTTTCAGGCAGCCTTGGAAAATATGTTGTTCAATTGTAAAATCCTTGGTGCAGCTTGTTACCTTTCTAACCTGTTATACTCCGTGTCCCGACACGAAGCTCGGTGCAACCACTGCTTAAGATCAGTTGTACCACTCCTGTCTTCCTACTTTATAGGTATGATTGCTACTCATAATCAGAACATAATATCTTCAGTCTTCAGTAAGCTGTTTAATAAACCAAACTTCTCAACTTCTACCTATATAAAAAGCCCATTCTATCTACATCTTCACAATACTACATTGATGGCGTTCTCTTGAAACCACCATTCATTACTTGAAAACCTCCTGCTTTTTTATAGTGGTTAAATATCTTATCAATAAATAAAGTACCTACTCACGAGGTCTACTGTTCGTAACGTAACAAATAAGTATAATTAATGACGGTAGGAAATACATAGAAATCAATTTTAAGAATACTCTTTAAAAATCTACCCAAAAAAGCGAAATGTCCCACCAAAAGGGCAGTAGCGTATTAGAGACAATTTGTAATTTTGTTGCGAGTGGTAAGTAAGTAAGTACCTACGAGTCCCATGGCATATCGTGAAGTGGTTGGTATGAGTAGGGATGCGTTTCTATTTTATTGATATTTTACCGGAGAAATGATTTTCTTCGCGACCGTACGACCCTCACGGGGCGCTACCGTTACTATTGATGGTGCTGGCCACGTGACGGATTTAAAAAAGGAAACAAAAAGTTTTTTTTCCAATATTTTTTCGTTTTTTTTACTGTGTCTGCGATGTTGGATCGATCCAACCGGAAAAATCTGTTTAGTATCAACATCAAACAATTTTTTCCGGTTTTAGTTGTCGGTCAATGCCTGAGAAAGAAATCAGGAAAGATTTTGAACGTGGTGTTGATAAAATATGCTTAGCTGGTGTTAAAATTAATGCAACGCGATTAAACGGGAAAAATAACTTTGAAGGATTATTTCTAATGGTGTACTGACGAGGAAATGCTTTCTTAATTTAGACAGCGGGTACACGTACCTACTCGTGCGAAGCGGTCTAACGATGCCTATACCAATAGTCGTAGGTTTAAATCCTGCTTTCCATTTTTTTTTAAATTCATAATTCATATATTGACTGAAAATATAGTTTTATTTTCAATAACAAAGGATAAGTATGTCTTCTTACTATAAATAGATTTGGCAATGTTTTTACAACTTGAATACTTGAGCCACAATGGGAATTCGACCTTTAAGAAATTCAAAATTTTGACAATCTACGTTTTAGGACGTTCAACATTTGACGAATAGAACATTTTGGAAATTCATCATTTTAGGAATATAACTTGGTCCTTAAAGCTTGTCCTTAAACAAAACTTTGAAACAAAAAAGCAGTCTTCTCTAAGATAACCTATCCACCTTCGATAAAAACAAAAAGGCACCCCTAAATCCGTCCCTGTCGAAACTTACAGGACATTCCGTGTAGTTTTATCGGCTTACCACCGATTTATCCTCAAGTACATCCCATCGCTTGAATCATTCACAGTAACTGTACCTACCTTCGCTCCTGGTTTTTGATGGAACATGTTTTCATGATAGTGGTACCTATCTGAAGTTACCGGGAAAATGTAGGCAGTCGAAATCTATTGCTGAAAATGATTGAATTGAGTTTTGAGTAAGGTCTGCCGAAATTAGGCTTGATCGGATAATAAGTTATCTTGGTATTTCTGAAACTACATGTCTTAAAATATTAGGCTCATTTGTGTTTTTAGAGGATTCGTCATTGCTTCGGATACCCTTTGTGTGCTCAATGTATATTAAGCTAGCTACGTAACGAGGTTTCACCCGCGTAAGTCAATAAATAATAAATAAATAAACGACATTACACACAACGCAAACTAGCCCCAAACTAAGCACTAGGCTTGTACTATGGGTACTAGACAACGGATATACTACATAATATTATACTTTTTTGTTGTAAATACAAAACTCTTTTACCTATATTATACATAGAAAGACACCCAAACCAGTTACAAATACTTATTTATTTTTGAGCGTAAATATGTGCACCCGACAATATAAATTGTGAACATTACTTGTTTATGTTACTTCTAGATAACGTAGCTTTCTATTGGTGAAAGAAATCGGTTCTATAGTTTCGGAGTTATTAATTCATTACAAAAAAAAAACAAATAAATCTTTCATCTATAATATTAGTAGGCATAGATAACTCCTTAGTAAGACGTCTGGAAAAACCTTAAAATTTAAGGTATTGATAAAACACTACGTATACATAGTAAAAGCAACGCAATTAAAACTGAAAAAAAATATGGATTTTATTTCAACGCCATTGATATTGCTATTTATTTAATAGAAGGCGTTTGTAGATATTGGACGGGGATTTATGTACTTTCATGATTATTTTCAAAAACACTTCTCCGGTTCCGAAAACATTCCTTTGATAATTAATTCTTGTACTTTATGATGTCAACGTGATGAATAATAACTGGGAAAAGTAAAAGCAGGCCAAGTGCGAGTCGATCTTGCGAACATAGGGTTCCGTACTTACAATTATCACAATAAAATTATATGGGTCCACTTCTTTTATTCTGGTTTTATGTATTTGCTGTTATAGCAGTAACATAAATACACCATCTATTAAAAACCACTGTGTAGCCTTCACGATTCAAGAAATACAGCCTAGTTAAATAGGCAGATGTATAGTAGAGTCTCAGTACTCAGTAAAGGGACTCTTCATTATATTTTATAGTTTAATAATAATAATTTATACCCTTTGGGTACGGAACCCTGAAGAACAAAAAAAAATGATTTCAAACGTACCTACTTACTCAATTCTCAAAAGCCTTAGCACCAAACTGACTCGGTCCGAATTCCTCTAACAAAACACTCATAAACCACAAACGAAATAAAACCTTTGTCACACGGTCATCCAATCTCTCAATAAATAACATACGGCGACAAATATTTCTGCGCGACAGAATGTTAACAAAAACGATAAAAAGTCGGACGACATGAGCATCGGCTGATAGCGACAACATCGTAAATCGTAATTCGATAACGCGCGAGAGAGAAATATTGTCACCCTACTGCAAAATTTTGCGTGCGTATCCGTTGTTTATTGTTAAATTTTGCGTGCGTTGTAAAACGCAGAAGGTTGCGGGTTCCATTCCCGCCGGGGACAAATATTTCTGCTGACCATAAATGTTTGTTTCTGGTTCTGGGTGTATTCTATATATTATTATATTATGTGTTTACAAAAAAAAAGTATAATCTATAGTATATCCGCTGTCTAGAACCCATAGTACAGTACTACATAGGCAGTAGCCTAGTGCTTACTTTTGGGCTAGATTGCTCTGTGTGTAACGTCGTGCAATATTTATTTATCTGTATCTTTCTATACATATAGGTATGTATGTATTTACAAAAAAAAGTATAAAATGTGGTAAGTCCGTTGTCTAGTACCCACAGTACAAGTCTATTGCTTAGTTTGAATCTAGACTACTGTGTGTAATATCGTGCAATATTTATTTATCTACCCATATTAATCCTATATATTGCTTATTACGTTCCTTTAATGTTATCTTAACACTTTAACATTTGAAGTAAAAGCGTAAAAATATTGTAAATCCGATAACGTAAAGGTATCGTGTTTGTCAATGGGTTTGTCTCTCAGTACTCTTTGTTAAAAGATATTTAAAATACTAGAAAAGAAAAAACAACTACACAGTTTTATATGCAGATAGCTGGTGATCTGTATTAACACTTATGCTACTCTTTATCCTGATATTCCCAAGGCATCAGGACTCTCGCGAGTAAAACTGTGGGGCCCGGCTAGTATCTAATACGAATTGTATTTTAATAAAGAAGCTGAGTCAACTTTTACCATAACTTTTTTAAATCCAGCCATGTGAATGTCAAATATGTCAAGATTTGACTTTGATTTTAATTAATTCTGAAATAAAATAATCAAATATCTTCTTTAACCCACCGTAATTTAAATATCTTGGTCTCCGGTTCCATATCTCGTGGCTGAGTGGGCATCCTTGTAGGACACCGAGTGGTTTACGCGGCAACGCGCGGCGGCGGCGCCTGCGCAGGACACGGCCGATTTATGTGCGCGCGCGCACCCGTCCACATAGATTAGCCTGATAGATGGAGATGCGCGATCCTTTGAGATGGCGCGATTGAACTTAGGTTAAAATATCTTGAACTTGAAGTAAAGAATAGGAGTATTAAAAAAATCGATTGAAATAATTCAAATGTAGAGCAAATAAGATGTAAGAATCTATTGCCTATTGATTGTGTTGATATTTTTTTATTAATTGTATGGCAATGTGCAGACTCCGGATTATCGCTGGTTTGGTGTCCACTTCATAGTTTGCGATTAACAAAAAAAAAACAAAGAAAACACGTTTGTTGTTAAAATTTATTTTATTCTGTTTTAAGTATTTATTGTAACAGAAATATCATAATTCAAGAAACAGCCTGATGGTATCAGACAGACAGATAGAGAGACAGTGGAGTCGTAGTAAAACAGTCCTAATTTAGCGGTACCTACGGCACCCTACAAAAGTATTTCAGGTTGAATTGTTTATTGGTTAAGCTATCCCCACCATTATGCCAATTTAAAAAGTTTGGGATCGTTTTTAGATCAGCATTTACAGGGTAAATCGGGCGATAGAAAATCTGTAATATGCAGTAATTCTACCTAAGATGCAGTAACTTTGACCACCTTCATCCAGCTTGCGCCATAGACAGGGTGTTCACAAAACAAAGTGCCGTAATTAGTCAATAGGGGAGGACAGGGCAACTCCGGACAAGTTATTTGGAGCTGCCATTTCACCGTCGTGTTTATTAGCCCTGTTGTCCCCAACTAATTTATTGGGCCCTTAGCGCCCTTTGCCCTTAGATGGATCACCTAATTTAACATTAAGACCTTCTCGAGGTGCTTACAGCGAGTACCGTCATCATTTTTGTTTGGGAGAGAATAATTGTTAGAGACAAATAGGTTTTTGTTCTTACCTCATTGGTTCTCTAACAATTAAAAACAACAAAAACAATAAAATACAAAGCTAAAACAAAAGGACATTTTCAACACCTCCCTCCCGCGGCATAGTGCCCAAGATGCTGGCGGCGTTCCCACGCTGGACAGCCAAACTGCAGCCCTAGATAACATTCTTATCGATTAACGAAATCGTTTTCGATGAACGAAATGAAATTGACATATAAGTTCGCGAAAAGTCACGTGACTTTTCGCGAACTTATGTCAATTTCATACAAAAAAAACTGACCATTGGCGATTTCGTTATTCGATAAGAATGTTGTCTAGGGCTGCTTATCCGCTGGGACAAGAAGCCGCCAGCCCTGAGGTCACCAGACGCGTAGATTAAACACGCAGTTCCTATATTGGTCATCAATATCAAAATCGATGTTTCATTGATAATATTAAATGCCAGGGGTAATCGCGATTAATCTTATCTTACTAATATTATAAACGCGAAAGTTTGTTTGTATGTATGCATGTATGTGACTTTGTTACTTTTTTCGGCTGATATTCATTGTAATCTTTGAAAACGCTTGAAATGTTCAATTAAAAAAAATAAGAACATGTGTAACAAATGTTTTGTAAATAACTTGCCTTAAGAAGGGAACACAAAAATAAACAAAAACATTGGAAAATACCTCCCGTTAAAAGATCTAACATTTAATACGAAACCATTGTCACATGTTGTATAAATATCATCTTTATTTATTGTTGACACGCCACGAAGGTACATGTTATTATTTTGAGGAAAGACTCCCTGTGGAGTGAGGGGCAAACATGCGAAGATGGTATACTTGCTCTGTTTATAATTTAGGTTTGCATGCACTATATATACTCGTATGTATATGTACTTACTTTTTTATACGTAAAGTTCGCACTCATTTTGCCGTTTAAATTGCGTTACTTTATATATCTTAAGTCAATTTAAGCCATGATGGATAGAAATTAAACTCATTTTACCAGTTTTTTTTAAAATGCATTTTATCAATGGCCAACGATGAAAAGAGAAGGAAAGGTCCTCCTAGGAAGGGTCCTAGATGCCCTGACATTAATTATTTAAGGCTTTTGCTACCTTACCTGTGAAACAACAGAATAAAGTTAATTTATTACGTTATTATTTAATTTATTACATTATTATTCATTCATTCAATTTTATTTACAATTTAATTTATATTACAACTAAAATTAAGTTTTGCCGCATATATTTTAGTTTATTACATATTCCAAAATTACAACAAACTTTGTAACTTTGAATATTAAATTACGAAATTACAACATTAGCTATCTTAAAAAGCATTGCAGACCAATGACTTCGTCGGTTTAACCCCGGTTGATTACAAATTGTGACTTGTTGTGAAAATTTTAGACATTTATATGTTTTGTTATTTTATTAAGAACTGTCAGCCGATCACAAGTTGTAACTCTGCGAGTTCCCTGAAACACTGTTTCTCAAAGTTTTTATAATGAAAAATTATACTAATTATCAGATTAACTATCAATAATTATAGGTATTACGTTGCGAATGTATCTGATAATAATTCGGGAGGTTCTGGTGACGAGCGACGAGCGGGCTCTCATCAATACTGCCCTCGGGCAGGTGGCTGGTCGGCACCGTCATTATTCATTGGTACCATGGATAGGTAGGTAGGTAGGTATACCAGGGTTGTCGAGACCATGAGATTATATTAGTAAATAAATAATGCCATGTATTCATGTTGGCTTCTTGGGACCACGGCCAATGTAATCCATGTGCTGAAACTTTAATTTTTACATTTGGTAATGTCTACAAACGCGATCTCGACCCAAAGTTTTAATAATAATAATGTCATATTATTTCCTATCTATTGGTAGGTAACCGTCTGGGTATAATAGTATCCTTTGTTTAAAAATATCATTGACATTCGTATTTCGTTTGTTATCAAATCTGCTAAAAATAGATTCAAGCATTAGCAACCCTGAAAGCAGTGTCAAAAGTGACCGTTCGTAAATTATTTGTTCAAATTTAGAACAGGATCGCTTAAACGTTTCGGGGCAGAAATAAGTAATGTTGCCACCAGGATATGCTGACCTTCCTTGGATTTTCACTTACTGAATACTTCCCTTCGAACAGTCTCTCGTGGAAGCTCCTGTTACGTTGGTTATTTTGTAATAGCGGTTCGCAATTACTTGGACTGTACGTCCAGTGACAAATGTTTATGAGTTTGTCACTTGTACGAGTACAATGTTCCGAAGGGGATAATAATGCAGTTGTTTTCGATAGGTATCTATAGGTAAGTACCTGGTTCGCTTGACTCCTTGTAAATTGGGCGTATAAATGATACATTACTGAATCGAGACTTTATTACTTGTTAATTTTGTCTAAGGTTTTCGCGATTTTGCATAATAAAACACAATATTATATACCGGGTTTGACTTGCGATTTATTGATTAACGTCATTATTTTAAACGCGAGTAAAAGTCGGTATATATTGTGTTTTATTGTTACTTGTTGCTGTATAAAATAAAAGCTTATTTAGGAACGCCTCTGTGGCATGTCGGACGAATAGCCTACTGCAGCCAAGAAGGTTGCAGGTCGATTCCCGCTGGGGATAATTTTTTTGCTGACCATAAATTCTTATTTCTGCGTCTGCGTGTTTCTGGTGTCATAATTATTTCCAAAAAAGTAACATACTTTACTGGTACCACACAAGCTATTTGCATTGTTTTGGGCTAAAAAGCGCAAAAATCCGAAACAGTTTTTGCCCCTCCCATGCCTTGCATTTTTTATCATCTAAGCGAATAAATGTTGTCCATCTTCGACATAAAAATGCGCAGATTTTTAAAAGTACTGAAACAAAAGTAATTCTAGCTCCCTTGGGCAAAGATTTTATGTTCTGTCTTTGTTTCTCAAGGTGTCGTATCGTCTAGTAAACAGTGATGGGTGAGAGAACGGTCGTAAACAAGATGTTTGTTAGGACTACCGAATGACATTATTTAGGACGTGCTCAGTTCGCACGAGGCTATGCAAGTTGCGGGTAAAATACATTCAATAAGTTGTATGTAATTTTTAAAGTTAATGTACTTAAAAAGATGAGTGAGTTAAGCAATTGGACATTAAAGCAATAAGTTGTTTGTAATTTTTTACCTAAAAAGATGAGTGACTCAAGCAATTGGACATCATAGGATGGTTCAACACACAACCTAAAACGATGGCCCTAATGACATGAAAAGCCCTCCTAGCATTGCGGTGTGTAAGTTCTAAGAAATAATTTCAAAGACTTTTAGGCTTTACGTGGGTGAAACCACAAGAAATTGCTGTTGTCTACTAGAACGAAGTGAAAGCTAACTGAAAAAAACCTATATTTCATAATTTCTTCTATGGTTTTCGCGATTTTGCATAATAAAACACTTTATTTATCCGGTTTTATCGCGTTTTTATTCATTATTTGAACCGAGCTTTCGCCAACTTTACAGTTGGCTTTTTCAAGCCCCCTATATACCACCTATATTGCGACCTATATTACAGTACTGTGCAATTTATATTTCTCTGTTTCTCTTTAATTTAGTGGCCACATCGAAAGTAGAAGAGGCAGCGTCTTCGAGCGGCGGCAATCATTCTCTCGTGAGCTCTCACACTATCGCACGTAATTAACCAAAGTCCGCAGGACTGTCGACTACAGAGATATGCGATGTTATAGATGTGGCCCTTACGTTAAAAATAGGTATTAATAATGTAAAGTAGTAGAATGAACAAAAAACCCCTATGAGTTTCTTGTGGCTGCTTCTCATGTGTGGTCAAATTTTTATGAAAGTTGGTTGTAAGAATGGGTCCTGACCGATGTTATGACGCGTAATGTAACGTGTTCACTGTTCAAGTAACTTTCGTTCAGTCAGCACGGGGAAAGTATGCGAAGAAAGCGCTCACAACTGTATTATAGTATCATGGTGGCTGCAAATGGTACATTACGCGCTGTTACATCGGTCATGCAGTATCTAGCCACCTAAATAGCGCCCCAAGGCACCAAGTAGATGGCTCTCTGTACAGCGTCCGGCTCATTCATTAATAATTTTACGATATTTTAACGGAAAGAAGAGTTATATGTTTATCAGTCTAAATATGTATGTTTATTCCTTTATGACTCTCTTAATGCTTAACCCCTCTAAGAGGAGGCCCTTGTCCTGCAGTAGAACAAATTAACGGGCTGATTATTATTATTATATAAATAGACTGTCAAACTAACCCACGCTACAACTATTTTTTCTCGTCACTTCCATCTCACGAGGATCTTTGCACCAACCGGGTCACTCCCTGCCAATACTCCCGCTTCATTAGCCATCGTCACTAACGACTCGGACCAAGGGACACTTATTGTACCACCTAACAACAAACAACAGAACTATAACTACAAACAACACCCGCACTGATGGAATACACGCCAATCTTGTCCGTATAACAAATGAGGAAATAACGGCGTGCTGTTAACTAGGTTTGTTTGGGTTAAGCCGACTTGGGGCAAAGGTGGTAATATAAACTATTTGTTTTTTTTTATAATTGGTATGCAATTGTTTTAGTATTTGTACACAACAACCTCACAAGAAAAATGCATGGTAAGTGACGTTTCGCTAGGAATATTATACAGGAAAAATACATCTTCACTCGTGGCGAAGTTTGAACTCGCGTCTCAGGGTCAGTACCCCAGCGTCCTGACGAACAAGACCACGCGAGACCCACTACGAGCGGCGAGTTTAAGAATGACATATTCCAAGTCTACTTTTTTTTTAACTGACGATGACGAACTACAAATGCATACATAGGCCCGGGCTCTCTACCGATAACGGAACGAATGAGCCTATGATAATGAGATCGACTTACCCTTAGTAAGTCGAAAACAAACGATTACAGAAACTCTACTCAAAATTTAAGGCCGACTTAAACAATTAAAGAGCTTCTAAACCATAAAAATTGCATATCTACTCATTTTTAATGACGTTTTAGCATTCGGCGGTAAGTCTCATACCAAAAAGTCTGGGTTGCTTAAAACAGTTTTCCTATACAGATGATTCGTAGATGTGTAGGCAAAATTAAGAACTGTATAGTTGAAGTTTGAACTGACAATCTATGCCAAATATAATTTTGACTAAAGTTTTCGCGATTTTGCATAATAAAACACAATATTTACCGCAATATACAATTTAAATTATACAATTCAACACAATGTACAATTGAATAGCTTTCGAACGAGCGTTTTTTTAGCGAGAGATTAATAAAACGCGAGTAAAACCTGGTAAATATTGTGTTCTAGTAATCGAAATATCATTAGAAAAAACTGCATAGTTACAACTAAGTAAGTCTAAGTTTAATCTAACGTTCTGTAGCCTGTTTACCAGTCAACAGCACAGACGCGTTTTTTTTTTGCTTCTAGTTTGTAATCGAATCTACCCAGTCAGTAAAGTTCAAAATCCGAACTTCTTTGATGTTACCCGTACTTTAACAACATCCTAGATCTAACTTTATTTTATAGTTGGACGAAACACACCCTTCCAGTAGCTGGCAACACAAATAAATCAAACGAGAATTACTCAGTCGATTAATCTCGATTTATCTTCGCAATGTGTGAACGCAGGATGCGGAAATGACGTGGTGCGTGGAGGCGGATGTCGCGAAAATGGCGCCAAATGTTTTTGTTGTTCAAGTTAATTGTTAGGACTACTTGTGTTTGTTATTTTGTTAATGTTAGCTGTACTTTGCGATTTCACTCGTGTGTACACTTCACTTACACTTTAGCTATCTGTCTGTATTTAAATACATTTGGTTTAGCAGTTTACATATTATTAATTAAAATACATCCTGACGATTCTGGAGGGAAGTCACAGCTATCTCACGGCAGATTATGAGGTAAGTTTTCAAATGGGTATTCTATTAATTTCATGAGATAAATTTAATGCGCGCTAAAGTAGCCTGCGGCGAGTTCAACTAAAGCTAGAGAAAGGGGGAGAGGTCATTATGAATCTCGAGTGGAGTGTAAGTGAAGACGAAAGCGACTTCTGAAGTGATGTTCGAGTTTTATAGAATACACATCTTGCTCGTAAACACATCGAACCTTCTGCTTAATTGCTGAATTCTCAGAGGCCTGGTAAAGCGCCTCATAAGAATATATAGATTCGAGGTTCCCAACCTGTGTTCGCAATCTATAATGACAATACATCTTAGGCACGTGGTTAATTTGTATAAGTACTCAGCAAAAAAATAAAACAAATTCACGATAAAAAATACCGCTAATTCCACCGTTGACAGACATTCATAAAATCAAAAGAACAAATTCGTAACAAGCGACGAAAACCAACAAAATTAATTTATACCACAAAGCGCTTCCCCTCAAAAGAATTCGCTATAAACAAAGAACAAAGACATGAAGTTATTCTGCGAGAATATTAGTACGAGTGAAATATTAGACTTAAAAAGTTTCCTCACGGTGAAAATTTGCTTATTTTGATACCACGAGACATTTGTGGGAAGCCACGCGTACATTTGACAGAAGTTTGGGAGATGTTCTTGTTAATGTTGTGGTATTTGACGCTTTTTTGTTATCTTAGTATTGCAGTTAAAATAAAACAACTTAGATATGTCACTTTTCGCGTTTCTCTTTTTTAGAATAAATATTTTTTTATATAAATTGTTTTACATATTGTTGCTGCATAAGCCCTATGTTTAGAAGTACGGCTGGAGTTCTGAAGTAATATAGAATTAGTTTATTCATAAACGATGTGAATAACTTTTTATTATGCATTTTCAATTATTTATCTGTTCAGTTTTATAAATAACGTAGGCGCTGAACAAGAGTAAAGATTAATTAGGAAAAAATGCATACATTTTCAAAAAGCCACGAAGCCACTCGAGAGAATTTTTGAAGATATATTTTCCTTGTTTTTTTCCTTTTCCTTATCTAGTAGTTATTTTAGAAACAATTATAGGTTTTTTTTTACGATTTGCTAAAGTATATACGATATGCACTTAGTAGGTATAAAATAGTGCATCGAAAAAGAGTAAATACGAAGACCACAACTAGAATTCATTCAGTTTCGGGTAAGGTACGCAAATATTGAACATTAGGGCTATAATTCCGCGGGAAGCCTTACTAACACGGACCTCCTGTCGCGAAGACGGTTTCATAGATTCCATGAGACGTGATACAACTTGGTACCTCTTCCCCAACATTAGGTATCAAATTTGACTTTTAATACTGTAGAATAAGAACTGTTTTAGAGTAATTTTCAATTATGGGTTTTTTCTTTCAGTTTTTTTTCTAAGAATTTATTGAAATTTTCTTTGAAGTTTTAAACAAAATGGAAATTTAATGAATTTATGGTGTTTTCGTTTATTGTCGCGGTTTTAACATAGTAGGCATCTCAGATTTCCTGTTGTTACAATAGATACCTAATTAATTAATTACCTATGGTTGAAAGTGCGAGTAGGTTTCAAAATGAAAATGGTTTAGAAACGATTTTGCTACTATTTTACCAATAATCATTTGATTTTTGCCTTGATGTTGTAGTTTTTTCTTTTAATTTTTTTTTGGTGTGTTTTAGCCTTTTTCTTAATTTACATTTACAATCCTAATGTGTTTGTAAATAAATAAAAAAGAAATCAGAGGCTATGGCGGTCATAAGTTTGACGGATTTCCGAGAATTAAGAAAAGTCCGTAGGTATGCAAAGCAAATTTTTGAGGTAGTAGATTTAGTTCAGAAAATGTAGTATCAATTTAGTATTCAATTGCTTAATATTCTTCAAGAAATATGCTACTAAACTCAATTTACAACTAAGTTTCTAAAACGAAGAAGAAGGTTGCGGGTTCCATTCTGGCCGGAGACAAGTATTTATGCTGATTATAAATATATGTTTATGGTTCTGGATATATGTATTTAGGAAAAAAAGTAGTTTATTCGTTGTTTAAACAAACTTACGTGTCCTGCATCCTGCAACTTATTGTTGACACGACCCGTCAAATCCCTTGAAGCAAGTTAAATGTACCGAATGCGACGAGTCCCTCTGATGTGAAATTTAATCGAAAATCCGACTTCACTTGCTCCGTTCAAGAGAAAACCTTTAAGTGATGGTTTTCAATTGATTTCCGAAAGATTAAGCTTTAGTTAGATTATTTTGTATTGATTAAGTATCAGTCGATTATGTTAGTAATGATTATAGTAGGTACAGATTATGGCTCAATATCTATAAAAGTTATAAATACATGATAATGGAAACCACAGACTATAACTTAACCTGACTAAAACCGATTTATTTTAGGTAAGTCAATTTTGTACGCTATTCGGTTTTGTCCATAAACTTTTACAATTTGGAAATGAAAGGACTAAATTAAGCTCACAGATACAGAAGAATTTGATATAAGAACGAAAGGTTTGTGCTGTGATGTTGGTAGTGCAGTCATGTTACAATGATCTTGACCACGAGGAGACTGATCGAAACGTCGAGGTAAGAAAATTTAAAAATACCAATACACGAATAAGACTTGGGTAAAATCTTACTATGAGTACAAGTCGTGTGAGTTTTTTTAAATTTTATTTTTTTTAAAATCTAACTCTACGTACTTACTTGCTTTTTAATTTACCTTTAACTACTTGGATTTTTTCTTCTGATTTCGCAATAGTAATAGGACTGCAAACTTATTTTTTCGTTTTAATCGCGTTGTTTTTATTATCTTAACTACTTTTCAACGCCCAAAGCGACTGAACCTATAGTCATAATCGTTAGATGCAGTTAGTGGCCTTAGACGACCTGAAAACTCTAACACTGGGGGCTCCCCCACATCACTAGAAGAAAATTTCTTAAGAACTACTTTAATTTTTTAAAGAATATATTGCACGGCATTACATACAGCACTATCTAGCCTCAAACTAAGCACTAGGCTTGTATTATGGGTTCTAGACAACGGATATACTACATAATATACTTTTTTTTATAAAAACATACTTATGATAAATAGAATACACCCAGAACCAGAAACAAACATTTAAGGTCAGCAGAAATATAATTTTGTTCGCGACGGGAATCAAACCTGCTAGTTTCTGCGTCGCAGTCAGGGCGTCGCCCGCCGCGCCACAGAGGCCGTCAGAATAGAATAAACTGACATCAATCCTAAAAATACGATCACAAATCTATACTTCACAGCAAAGCAATTCCCAGTAACATATCCCATTCAATATTTGCAATGCACTAAACCACCGATATCTTCCAATAAAAAACATTTACCAAGTGAGTCCCCTAATAAAACTATTAGAATGTATGTCACGAGCAGTGAGCGGCTACATTTCACCTCAAACGAGAGGGCCGACGACTTTAAACTATTTGATAGGGACTCTAGTGAGAAAATCACCTTTTGATAAAACATTGGTAAGGTCTCGGACGTGACAAGAGTTGTTATTGATTTCATTTGCTGTTTTATTCTAAGCATCGAACTTACTTTAAAGTTGCGTTCTGTAAAGTAAAGTTCTGTTTGAGAGCATTAAATTGCTTTTGAGTTTCTGCAAGACAGTCGGTAGCCTTAGACATGTATAGGAACATCAAGACGTCGAGTGATTGAAATAGAGTAAAGTAGAGTACTTTCACACAAAATTAGTTAGAGACATTCTTATGACCAAAAGCCAATTTTGAAAACGTAAAAGTCAAAAGGCTACCCTCGCAATTTTACAGAGAGCATCCAACAAAAGATCACTCACGTTAACTATGAATGGTCAAAACAAGCTGCCAGTCGCCTCGACGCTCGACGCTCGCGCTGCCATGGACCCGAATTCAAATTAAAAAGGAACACATTCAAAAATACGAAACTGAAATAGGAATTGAATTAAAGTACATTTTAAATTCCCCCGGCTTTGACCGGTAAAAATAATAGAATCCCCGGGTTCAAAATACGAATGCTTTTTGATCTTTTTGCCGTGTTGTATCCCCTTAACGACTGGAGCATTTGTGCCACGCAACTAATGGATTATTTTCTTCGTGTGTTCTTTTTTTGGGAAGCGATTTGTGTCTTTTTGGTGGCGCTGTTGATTCCTTTATTCCTCGTCCAGTTTACAGTGGACTGTGTCGATTTTTGTTTCAAGGTGTTTTTTGTTTGTAGACGAATGTTTAGCGGGTCTTCGTTCGGCGGTGGTATACGCAAAAGAGGAAACAAAACGTTGACAAGGACGGGGTGTGATTGGATTAAGGAGGGTTGACTTTATAGTCGCCGGGCAATTTGGAAATTGACTTTGGGAATCTGTTTTTGCATGTTGTGGTTTGGTTCGCTTGTTTTTGGGGTTAGGTGTCAATTTTTCAATTGTATTGTATTTGTATACGGAGTGCTATGCCAATTTTGAGGATTAGATACGTTTTTGAAAGGTCTGTTAACTTCTTCGGGTTAAGCCAGATGTTGGTTTTATCAACATTTAGAGTAAGTATCTGTTTTCTTTGACTTTTGACATTTAGATGATGTAAGCATAAGTTGGGTATCAGAGTTAGCTTCGGATCGAGTTAAGTTGGATAAAAATCAAGAAAGCTATAATAGAGCTTGGGTGTCGAAAATATTAGATTATATAAGCTCTACATTCAAATATTTTCGAGACGTTCGAATGAATTTTTAACAAAATTACTTACTTATCTACCCAGAACGGTGTTCGCAAAACTTTAATTTGATTACCGGCTAGAGACGACAAGAGTCTGTAGCAAGTAGCAATTTATTCGTCACCTAACGAAGCGAGAGGCGTGAACATTAATTTCGTTGTTCCCAAACCAAATCGTTTCGGCATTGCAACAGGGCGACAGGTCATCACTCATTGCAGTTGTTCGAAAGGTGATAAGACAGTTTTTGGGAATACCGCTTTTAGTATACCGGGGAGGATATGTTGAGTTTAAATGTAGGTACATGAGTGCAAGTACTTGCTTTTATAATTGAATTTGCTTGATGAAGACTTATCACCGAAACTCAGTAAAATTTGTATAACTTTCGATCTCTAATAAAACACTTTATTTATCGGGTTAAATTGCGTTTTATTCATAGTTTAAACGAACCGAACTTTCGCCAACTTTACAGTTGGCTTTTTCAAGGTCGACTGTCAAGCCAACTGTAAAGTTGGCGAAAGCTCGGTTCGTTTAAAACCATGAATAAAACGCAATTCAACCCGATAAATAAAGTGTTTTATTATGCTAAATCGCGAAAACCATAGAAGATTCGATCTCTAAATTTTAAAAATTCAAAACCGCATTGTGTTTTTAGTTAGATTATTACTAGCAATGACCCGCACTTTGAAATAAAGCAAGTTAGTTGTCTGTTCAAAAAACAAGAGTAAGAAATCGTATTCATAATAAATTGTATATGAAAAATCTTTGAAAATGTTATTATTACTAAGTAATATATGGGAAATCATTCCATCCCAAGGGCTGTGGGATGACGTGGGCACATTAAAAAGTTTCCTTATGTTGGCAGAAGTGGATGCTGGCAATATTACCACAACAAAGCAACGCCGATCCGTCATCGTATGACTACTGATATATTTTAATGGAGACGTAGTTTTGACCAGATTGCCTTTTCGTTGAAGATACCGTATTCGATACCACATATTTTTTTTAAAACAAAAGGATAAATACATCTATAAGAATAATTTATATGACAGTGCAGGCTTTGGCACTGAAAATAAATAGAAGTAGGAAAAGTAGGTTAAGAGACTAAAATAGTAGGTAAATTCTCATCAGGTTCGGCGAGATCTAGTATGTACGACCCTAACTTTATGTTTATGTTCGTGTGAGTGTGTTTGTTTGTTGCTCCTTCACGCAAAAACCGGTAAATCTATTACGATGAAACTCATAATCTAGATACCTATACACTTGGGACATAAGCACTAACACACAAGCTTTTTATCCCGATATTTTCCCGGAATAAGGACTCACGTGTAGAAAACATAACGACAAACTGATATTTTTCTCGAGTGACGAGTGCAAACTGCTAAAGTGTCAGGTACATTTTGACCCAGTCTCCTTGGGCTCCAATTTCCCGTCCTCTAGTGGATCCATTGTATGATTTTTTATTTATTTAATTTATTTTCAGATAAATTAATATATCAGTATCAAATACCGCCGACTATAATAAGAAGACATACACAGACGGCCGCAATCAATCACTTACGGAAACCTATCAGGGCGTATCCATTATGCAAGAGATAAGTTTGTACAATAACTTGGGCAAGTTACCTCCGACAACCCTCAGGGTTCACGTACAATTATGTGGCCTAACGTATGGTATAAAATATGGAGACATTAATGGTACTGTATGATGTTTTCCTAGTTTTAACTATGGATGAGTATTCGTGTGATTTTGTTTTAATCCTACTAATATTATAAAGCTGAAAGTTTGTGTATATGTGTGTTTGTTACTCAATCACGTCAAAACCGCTGAACCGAATAACATGAAACTCGGTATGTAAATAGCTGGAGACCTGGAATAACACATAAGCTACTTTTTATCCCGATATTCCCGCGGGATCGGGATTTACACGGGTGAAACCGCAGGGTGCAGCTAGTTAGGTATTAAGGCACTTAAGTAATAAGGTTTCTAGACTAACATTGATTTTTCTTCGGTTTTCGTAATGCAGATATGAGCTTAAACGATTTTTTTGGTTTTAATCGGATTGCTTGTTTTTTTTTGACTTGCCAATATTAGGCAATATGATGATGATATGGTTAATAAATGATTTATGATTTACATTTAGCATTTTCAACGCCCGATATCGAGGTCTTTCCAGATCTTCTGATTAATAGTCGACTTATAACAACTTTATAAGTTTTGAAGAAAGGTGGCGGGCGATCCTAATAGTGATCAAACGCTTATCTATCGTGTGTAAAAAAAATCTTCATTCATTGGATCGCTCGCAACCTCTCTCCAAACGGAAAAACTTCCCTAATTTGCGCACCACACAACTGTATCTTTTTATTTTTTAACCAGAACTTTATCTTCCCAAAAAAAACCATCCCGTACACCAGTAATCATAAACTGCGAAACCCATTCAACCCACTTACAATATCTTAAAACGTATAAAATGGCATCTGTTGCTTCGAAACCCCAACCTAACCCCATCCAGTGTCATTACCATAACCTTTATGGGAAGGAAAAAAATAATGGGCAATTGTAGCGAGTGTAGAGAAATGTGTGGGGTCGAAATAGTGGGAGCAAGTGTCCCCACGTGTGATGAAATGCGACAATCTAAATGACGTGTGACATGGACGTGGTTGGGGGTGGATGGGACGTACGGGGTGGAAGGATGGTGAGGATTTTGGAGAATACGAACTATTAAAAAAAACAATGTCAATTTCGAGTTGAACGTCACACGAAGGGTTCTTTACCATGATTATAATGAATGTTAAATGAATGGAATGTTAAATCAGTAAAAAACCATTCACCCGTTGCTTATTACTGTCCAGCTTATATTGTTTTGAAGCCAATTTAAAATGTGCGCCGCTCATGAGGAAGAGGTCGTCAAACCTCTACGGAGAGGGGTCTGGCCAAATCGGACCATGCCCGTAGTCCCCGACATAAAGGCGAGTGAGGAACCGGTGGAGTTTTTAGTGAGTAAACCTATGGCCGTCTAACACCCTAGGCCATAGGCCCCACACACCGCGCCGCTCTTCCCCGAGAGTGGCGTGACGGTGCATCAGGCTGTATTTTCTCCACTATAAAAAAAAAAAAGAAAAAAAAGGTTACCTAGGCCAGGACAGGCCAGTAAGGTGTATACCTAAAGTGCAAAAGGAGGAGGATTCTTTCTCGTCAACACAAATTAGGTAATACTACCTAATTGGCATTGAAAAGAATTAATCAGAAACTTCTTTAACCATCATTATTTTATTACAAAAAGGATGTAATTTCTAATACAGTAACTTTCCATGTTGCCAAACAGTGTGTCAGGAACAACAAAGGGCGTATTTCCCCCAAGCTTCGGACACGTCTTGGGATTTGGGGAATTCTCAAAATGCTTCAGGTGAGATAGTTTAGTTTCGAAAGATTCGAACAATGGCCACAGTTTTCTTTGGAAATTCTAGGAATTCAAGAAATTTCCCTTCGATTTATAGGAAAATACAAATTCAAGGTCGAAATTCACATAAATATGACGACCTCTGTGATCTGTCGAGCGAAGCAAAAAATAAATAAATGTTTCTGGTCTGAAAAGTATCAATCTCGTGGGAATATCGGTATAAAAACATAGAACTTCAGCTATCTGCATACCATGTTTCATAGTAATCGGTTCAGTACTTATTTTTTGCACGAAGGTGAACACTCAATACTTGTTTGTTTACTTACTTAGGTACCAACCTACTCACTTATACCATTTATTTATTTATGAACAAGACAAATAGTTGCGTATTACTTATACCTATATATACACAATTTTTTCACATCTATAGTAAGTACTAGCTGCGCCCCGCGGTTTCACCCGAGTAAAACCTTGCAGGGTAATCGGGTTAAAAAGTAGCCTATGTGTTATTCCAAGTCTCCAGCAATATATTTTTCAAGTTTAATCTTAATCTGTTCAGCAGTTTTAGCGTGAAAGAGTAACAAAGTTACAAACATACAGACATACACACAAACTTTCGCGTTTGTAATATTAGTACCTACTAGAACTTTTAAAATCCTACTTCCTACTAATATTATAAATGTGAAAGTGCGTGTGTTTGGATGTTTGTTACTCAATCACGCAAAAATTACTGAACCGATTGCGATGAATTTTGGAATATAGGTAGCTGGATACTAAGAATAACCTATAGGCTACTTTTATCTCGATATTAGCGCGGGAACGGGACTTATCCAGGTGCCACCGCGGGTCGCCGCTAGTAAGTTCCTAAAACCCTACTAATTCATTTTCTTTCCTTTCAACAATTCAAAAACTGACACGTAGAGTACGTACATAAATTGTTTTATATTTAACTTTGTTTTCCTTGCAATTTAAGTAAAGTGATTTTATTGTAATTTAGCATGCAATGTAATACCGCTCGCGGACAAAATAAAGTATGTAAAAGTAACTACTTATTGAACGGCGTAAAACAGGTAGCCACACCAATCATTTCGTTTGGTCGCGGTTACTGCGCTCGTACTGTCTTGATAATTATAAACATTATGTCAAAAAATATGTTGAAATAAGTAATCGGTTGAGAAATTAAGGATTTACGAGAAATATAACTTGTTTCGTCTCGCAGTTTCATCTGAATGATCTTTTGTTAAATAAAACACAGACAGATAGAGGGATATTCGGCAAAGCAAGTGATTTTATAGGAGTTTCTTGATTTACGGAACCCTAAAAAAATCAAGAGAGTAAAGGTTCAGCTGCTTTAGTGAAATTTCGGCGTTGCCATTTAATGAAGCTACAAATATAAGAATTCACCAAAACGTTGCAACTTACAACTAGATTTGATTCACCTATTTTAAGCCATTTAACCATATTGTTGAAGGTTTCAAGTTGAAATAGCTATAGGTTTCCTAGTCAAACACTCCATTAAATCTCTTCAAAGTAATAATTAATTTCCTTTGTTTTACTATTGACTCGGAAATAGATTCCAATAGATTCTCTTCACTCACAAGTATCAAAACCGCATCATCCAACAATACATTGTCAAAAAAATCAACCTATAATGACTGTTTATTGAAATTCGGCCATTATTTTAATCAGGACATCCGGTGAATCCGACTGCCTGAACCGATTTTGAGATGCGCCATAATGGCACTTGACCACCGAAATTTCCAGAGCATTAGAATAATAACTGCGATACTGCGCTTTAGAGATCGATAGTAAATTAGTGGCTTTAAACCACTTCATCCAAAAATGGTCCCTAATTAAGGGTAGCAGAAACGCTAATTTCGTATGCTAATTTGCAGGTGTGTGAACCCTTTGTTGGCTGCTTGTGCAATACCACTCGCTTTCGTTCATTAACAGAACACCAAGCTATTGTTTTGCATGCATTAGTTTTGAAGAAAGAGCAGTTTCTTGCAAGAGCATGCAAGTCTCATAATTGGGAGTGTAAACACACAGGAGCGGACAAAATTGATACTGTTAGATATGACGGGCCGAATTTTGTGTTTTTGGTTGTTATTTTGCATTTTTTTGTGTTATCTAAATTACTAGCTGCGCCCCGCCGTCTTGTTCCCGCAGGAATATCGGGATAAAAAGTAGCCTATGTGCTATATTCCAAGTTTCATTGCAATCGGTTCAGTAGTTTTTTACGTGAAAAAGTATAACTAAGTCACATACACATTAAACATACAAACTTTCGCGTTTACAATATTAGTAAGATAAGGAATGGACCTACCAACCTACCTACTTTTTCTCCGTGGAAATGTAGAAAGTTGATTGTTTTCTCCCTGGATGAAGACATTACAGCAAATAAATTTGTGTTCAACCTATATCTGCATGCCCTATTTCTTCATATTTAGACAACTCATTCAGATCTATCTGAATGGATAGACTAATCAGTTTTGCCTCAAAACTATTGTAGGTACTCACTATACTTAACTTAAAACACACATTCAATCTCAAATAATCTCTTATACCTAAATACTGAGACAACCCTGAAAATTCGGTTCGTACATTTTTAATGACTATAGAGCCTATTTTACTTCACTTAATTTAAAAAGTTACCATTTACTGTCCAGTAAAAACCAAAATAAGTACCAACGTTGGCAATTTACCTAATTGGGAAAACGTTAAATCTATTCGCCTCCTATAACCCCTTTCTGAGATGAGGTCAGAATCCCCCTTCCCCATATCTCGAGGGAATGCCCCATTGGCATTCTTTATTGCCTTACTGCTCGAACTAAACAACTCTTTGCTATTGCACCCGTAATGTTAAAAATATTACTGGCCGGTTCGCTAGAAACTTCTTTAAAAAAAAGAAAAAGGTTGCTGAAACGAGGTTTCATTTTATTATTTAAAACAGCAGATTTGAAATTCGAATGGTGACCAAATCGATTTTTAAATTCAATTAAAGAACGTAGCGTTAGCGCGTATATATCAGTCGTTATTAATTTTTAAATTCACATTCAAATACGTTCGAGAATAATAAAAATGCGAATGTTCTAAATAAAAACAAAAGGCAACAGTGAGACAGTCGCCCCATCGCTCGTCCCTGACGTGTCTCGAACGAATACGCTTTTCAAATATTAAAATTTAATCGGCTGGTTGTCGCGAGTCAAATTAGGCCCTCTTGAGGGACTCGCAATACTGGCAAAGATTAAGAAAAAAAAGAAGGACAAACATTATCAAAATACGGAAAATGAAATTGCTAATATATTCAAGTAATATCCAATATAACAATCATGTAAGTTTAAAATCGTATGAGAAAATTACTGTCAAAGGATTTTCATTCAAAATTAACAAGTTTAGATCGGATATTTACAGTATTGTTGATGAAGATCGTGATAACGGTATTTTTGTAAATCTATGTTATTTCGGATACTTCCATAATTTTTACACGCCCAATAACAAAAAAGATTAGATGATGGTTTTCCGTATGTTAGAAAATTATGACTTTGTAGGTTTCCTCAATATTTTATTATTAATTTATTAATTTTTCCTTCCCCGTAAGAACACCGTTCATTAAGAATACATTTTTTCTTGAAGAATTCCTAAAATATTATATTCCCAAAATGTGCAAAAGTAAATATTTCCAATTTCCAGAGTATTATATCCAAAAATGTTTATTTTTCTGGAATTGGATCCCAAATTTCCCAACCTTCTATACTTAACTAGTGTCATTTCTGCACCCGAATCCCTTACTCTTTGCGTAATCGTCAGCAGTGATACGGACAACACCGTAATTGCCGCAGAGACGAAGAAAACTGATATTAATTCCAGTTCGCGCGAACAAACGACTCTGAATGATTTACCAGACATCGTTTGCGTTGTCCCTGTTGGTATTAAACTCGATTCAGAATTAATATTTCATTGCAACGTCTAGGGAGGCGTTGCGAAGACAATTTCTACAGTTTATTAGCTTGTTTTTACCTTGTTTGCTTTGTTTTGTTCAGTTATAGGTGGAATTGTTAGTATCTAGAAGAACGGTTCTGTTAGGTTTTGCAGGGGTTTTTCCGTTCTGAAGGTGCTTTCTTACATTCGCGGGTAATGTAACGGTAGACTTGAGCATTACATCAGTGAGGGAGAAAAGCCGACCATGTCAGGGAGGTAATATTGTAATGTAATGCTCAAAGTCAAATAATTATCTAATGCTACTTTACACGAGAATGCTCCCGGTAAGGGATCGCCTTAACACGAAAATGGCTGCAGTTCTGCTATTTTCTTACCTAACTTAAACTAGAACTATTTTTTTATATCTAAGTTAAGGAATTCTAAAAAGCTATTCTGTTGTTGCGCTAAATGTAATAAAATTAGGTTGAATTTTTGAATAGAAAAATGGCAGTTTTACGTGTTTTTTTTTACTAAATTGAATAGAGCTGTCAGTCAAAATTTAAATTTAGAAAAGCACCAAAAGAATAGGAATGTTCCGTCTAAACCTAATTTGGAAACAATCTTGGTCGGATTTAGCTACATTTTTTGGATTTCTGCAATACCACACCACCAAATTACGTAAAGTACGGTCGAATACAGAAACGCCACTCAAGATTTGAGGGCTACTTAAACAATTAAGTAGGTCTTGAACCAGAACAATCCCATATTAATTTTGAATTTAGAAGCTACGCAGTTATCTAAGTATAGACCCCAAAATTTAAATGGCGTTTATTTATTTGGCCGATAGTGATGTGTGGAAGTTAAGATGTGGTAACTGGGTGTTATTTCTGATCACTAACCCCCTTACTTATTAACACTTGTTAATAGCTGCATAACGATGTATCGTTTGTCTTTTACTGTGACATGAAGTTTCTAAGTTGACAGACAGAGAGGTTTATAAGTATAAGGGGGTAAGTGGTCAATTTAGAGACCAAACTAAATACATCGTTCACACAGTGCGAGCTAGCATGCGAGTTAGGTACTATTGCCTTATTTGTCATGTAAAAACAAAGCATTCACACGGTTGAGTTACTCCCACGTTACGTTCAAACAGTGCGAGTTACTTCAATACAGCTTTTGGGCAGATTAACTCGTTCGGTACCTAGCACTGTGTACTTAAACGATCTATTACTGGATATCTGCATCCTTCAGTTTCCCCCGCGTAACTCCCGATTCCGTGGGTGGGTATAAAAAGTAGCTTATGTGTTAATCTTGATCTCCAGTCATCTGCATATCAACTTTCATCGCAAATGGTTCCGTAGTTTTTGCTCGAAGGCCAACAAACAAACACACTAGTACACACCAGCTAGACAAACATACTAGTCTACTTACTGATATATATACATAAACACAAAAACATTCACATTTCTTTCATAAGTAGAATGGGATGAAACGAAATTTCATAGGGGTGAAAAATTTGGTACTTTCTATGTCATACCTACTCTGTTTCTTTAGCCTGAACAGACGACCTCAAATTACCCACAAAGTTTTTATTACTAACAAAACTCTCACGTAGATAAGTATTCAAAATACGAGTGGTTATCGTACCCCGCTATCAGCTTATCCTACGTCCTACCACCCTACTGTGACCCGGCCATGTCGCTCGTCGCCTCTCCCGATCGATACAGCCTCCTGCACTTGAGCTTTTTACCCCCCACCCTCCACCCCCCACTCCTAACTCCTAAAGGGGGAAAGTGGGGGTCTTGAGCGCCTATGTTGTTGCCATTTTTATGTTTATTCCACTTTTATTTGGGAAAAAAGTAAGTGAATTAGGAGTCTTTTGTTGGCCGTAATAAAGGAGTCCATGTTCGGAATTAATGGTATTAAATATTACCTTTATGTTTGGTAAGGCAAATGGAGATGAGAAAATGTGTTTTTTTAGAAATTCTGTGATTTAGAAGATAATAAATACAGATATGAACCAATGAGATGGATATTATGATCACAGACTAGCTACAACATATAAAAATATTATTTGAAAGTTTTCAGTTACTCGGAAAGATTTCTAGGAAATTTCCGTTGAGAAATTCTTTGTCCCACTCTTGTGAATGACATTCTAGTTCAGAGTAAATGTGACAAAGCATTATTGCATAGCTAAGATTTTATTGAAAAGAGATTTCAGATATTATGTGTCTTTTAATTTTAAATATGACGTAAGTGACGAAAATGAAACGAAATAAATTGAAATTTTTCGGTTTTAACAGTAACAATGCTGGAAAATAAAAGAAACAACGTGTGTATTTATACTTTTCCAGTATTATTACAATGTCGTCCCAACGTTCGATAAAAGTGATCTCAAGATGTAGTAAGTATATCCGTTGTCTATTCACCATACCCAAACCTATATTACCATAGCACAAGCGTATAATGGCTTATTTAGAGATTACATTGAGCTATCCTGCAACATTTATTTATACATATGGAATAATGTAGTTTATTTGAGGTCATATTTATCTCCTTACAAAGAAAATGTTAAACATAGCTTCTTAACATATTAGGTAAATCTTTGCCTCCTAGAAGCCGCCCGCCCAAACCGAAGGCTTTTTAAACAGGCCCGCAGTGACAAAGCGGCGCTGTCTCTTTCTGCCACGCCCCTTTGGCGACAAAGCCTTAAACCACGCCCAATGCGACATTTTCCACCAATGGTAACGAAGAAAATTGCCGTTTTTTATTCTTAGTACGTAATTCAGGGTTGTTTGAAAACTTTAATGCTTGGGCGGAGATGTGGGAGGAATAAAAAACGGTTATTGTAAGGAAAAGTTGGTAGTTTCGTGTTTTTGTTTCAAATTGGAAGGTATTTGGTGTATTGTAGATAGGTAGGTATCTAGTGAATAGGCACATATTTACAGTTACCTGGTACTTATATAATAATAAATTGATTATTTGAAGAATTGCTTTAAGTCATATTCTGTTTCTTTAGATAGCTAGACAGGTTCAGCCACTAAAATTAAGGAAAAATATCACGTTTGTGGTATATGAGTCAAACTTAAATATTTATTTGATTCTGTTTTTAGTACTGGTTGGTATAGCGGCAAAAGAAATACATCATCTGTGAAAGTTTCAACTGTCTAGATAACATGGTTAATAAAATACAGCATATTGACAGACAGAAGTACATTGGAGTCTAAGTAAAGGGTTCCGATTTTACCCTTTGAATACGGAACCCTAAAAATCAACGTATGATATCGTCCTAGTCGTATCCGACGATGGCGATTCAGCTATAATATCATCTAATTAGCATACACCGCTACTAGTTCCTATTTACTGTCCAAAAACATAATATTTCGTATTCTACATTGCTGCTTTAAAGTAATCACCGGTAACAACCACGTTACGTCAAAGCAGCAATGTACTGCAACTTAGCAACTGAAGTCTTGGCGGGAACTCCTTGAGGAGATGTGGTGCTAAATTTTCATTTTTGTGAAACCTAGTTCATATGCGTGCAAATTGTTTAATTTCGGGGGCATATTAATCAATTTAGTTTCGTGAAGGTGTACAAGTGGAATGAAAGTGAAAATCGGTGCAAAACATTGACTTAGTGTTGTCTCCAAGGCTCCGTGAAGATTGTTTGTAAATGGCCGCCGCGTTTACAAATGATTCCCTAGACTTGACTTTAACTATGACGACTTGACTGTTTCGATGCAAATAACTTGCATAATAAATTTGAATACATGACACTGGCTAATTTCCTAATGGCCATAATCGGTTCACAACCGATAAGAAATAAATAACTTAGCAACTACTAGCGCTGGATGCTAATTAGATGATACCACAGCTGGTCACCTTCTGGCGTGTGCTCATAAGTGGCTGGCAAATCCGAACTTGGACTTGAACACTCTGTCACAGGAAGCACGTACAGTACAGCTGGCCGGTGTCATTGTACGTGTAGTTGTATGAGGGTTTAGGTCTGGTTTTTCGAATTTGGCCCTTAAGATCATGTTCCGAATGGCAGTTTCCGACAACAGTAAGAATAGGCCTTTTCATCTAATTTTAGATGATATATATACAGCGCAAGCAACTTTTAATCCATGCTATTTTATGGTGCTGTA
The DNA here is from genome assembly GCA_949358125.1 of Idaea dimidiata. NCBI lineage: Eukaryota > Metazoa > Arthropoda > Insecta > Lepidoptera > Geometridae > Idaea > Idaea dimidiata. Next base: position 10,779,553 of record OX442331.1, read on the forward strand.
GTGCCCGGGACAGTGTTAGGTGGAGTAGGCATGCCCAGCACCTATACCGCCCTCCCAGCCCAGTCAGCCATGCCCAGAGGAAAGAACTGGTCAATACGTCTGGAGCTAACTAAGCCGTGGGTTTCCTCACGATGTTTTCCTTCAACGTATGAGCGGTGTTATTAACATACTTAACTTTTATGTAGCAAGGAAAAAGACATTGGTGCGCGGCCGTGAATCGAAACCACGACCTTCGGAATGAAAGTTAGGGTATTTACCAATAAACCAATATTGCTCTTAACAGCATACTCCGACAGCAGTATCAGAAGCTCATTGGCCTAGCTGTACCAGCCGATCTTGAATGGTTGTGCAGGTTAAGCAACGTTTGGCGCGGTCATTACTTGGATGGGTGACCTAAAATTTGTGTGGCAAAAAATAATTTTCTCGAGCTCCTCCGTGCTTCGGAAGGCACGTTAAGCAGTTGGTCCCGGTTGTTATCTCTGATAACAGTCGTTAGGTCAAGTTAGAGGCCTTAAGGCGATCTGAAAAACTCTAACACCAGATGAGCCACACCACTACACGAAAAGAAGAAGAAGAAGCAGTATCTAGGTGGTATTTAATGACATTGCGCTTTCAGTAAAAGAAGTCAAAAAAAAGCTGCTACGTTATACCTATTTCTATTGATTTTACAAGTATTTTTTGTTCACGGAAATAAAAGATATCATAGCATAGACATTACGTATATAAGTATACGTATCTCCTTAAGAGTAGACGTATAGGTAGGCACCTAAACGACACCCCCCGGGTATCCTAGCCCCCCTTTTTCGAGAGGTGGGAGGGGTTAAAGCTCGTTTTATTCTGCCACTGCCGTCTTTGTCGGAAACAAAAACTGTAGCATTTCAGCGGATAGATAGGTAAAACTTCGAGGAGATTTTCAGTTTTTAGGTTTTTTTATCTAGGTCAAGAAGAAGATTCTTACTCTCTTACTAACAAATTACTCTCTTTTAAAACACTTTATTTACTCCAAAAAAAAGAAAGTAATTTCTTATATGGTTTTCGCGATTTTCCATAATAACACACTTTATTTACCGGGTTTGATCGCATTTTATTCATGATTTTTAACCGAACTTGAATCATGAATAAAATGCGAACAAACCCGGTAAATAAAGTGTGTTATTATGCAAAATCGCGAAAACCATACAAGAAATTACTCTCTTTTTTTAGATTTTAATCGGATTGCTTTTATTTATTAGATAAATAAAAAATGTATGAATGCTACGACATTAAAATCAAAAATGGGTTTAATTTCATATTAAAATCGTGAAAATCTAAGAAAATACTCAATAAGTATACCTTGTGTTATTATAGTATTGATTTGTCAATTAAGAAATCATCTAATCCTCACTATGTAGCAATTAGACAAAAGTAATAGTTGATAATATCAAGGCGTGGAAAGAGCTTTTTCATTGTATCCTTGTTATATGGAGACATCGCGTATTCGCGTCAAATATAGGTACTCCTAATTGGTTAGTATTGGACCACTACCTCACCAAGCGACGATCTGCGATCTATAATAAATATTGCACATATATAAATAAATAAATATTGCACAACATTACAGCGCAATCTAGCCCCAAACTAAGCACTAGGCTTGTACTATGGGTACTAGACAACGTATATACTACATATTATACTTTTTTTTGTAACTACAAACATATTATACATACATTATACATACAAATATTTATTTTTCAGTACCTATAAATATTTGCATCTGACGGGAATCGAACCCGCAGCCTTCTGCATTGCAGTCAGGCGTACACCCGACGCGCCACAGAAGCCGTCAAGATGAGATGAGACTAAATAAATCCCGCTATCAATATAATTTCATCATCAAAACCAGACATCTATAGTGAGTAAAGTATAAAGTACGGCTTCATTCATTCCACCTTCCCACCGGAGGGCCATCCATTCAACCACCTACACTTAACTTGTATATTTTTAAGCCGCCTTTTTTGATAAAAGAACCCATTCACTGACGATACATTTATTAAAATTATTATACTTACCTAAATACTGTTTGTAAATGGGAATGTTTTTCTGTGTGTACGTTATAGTATTACAGATGATGTATTTCTATTGGTGATTTAACAACAAATACGAAAAAGAAAAATAAACAAATATAATATTTATCGGGGACTCCCATAAAATAATCGTAATTTTTAAAATATAAACGCAACGATACCGCGATGTATTTTTATCACTGTATTTGCCTTTGGCGGTAATGAAAACGTGCTTTTTTCGCGATTTTCAGCAAAATACTTTTTATCTTCATTTTTAATCATAGACTAGTAAAACCGTAGGACATAAATTATAGATCGTCGTGGAGTCTCTCAATTCTCAAGGTACTATTTCCTTTGAATAGGGTATTTTCATTACGCGAACCGAATTTCTTTTTCAGTCGCCTGAAAGCGCCATGTTTCAGATTTTCAAATAATTTAGGTGCTTCCTTTTGTACGTATATGAATTTACAAAAATGATTATGATTTTTTTATACATGTCGATATTTGGAGAGCAGTGAAGTGAGCGCTTGACCATTATTTCACCGGATGGTCACAATGTGCAGGCAAATTTCTACTTTTCCCTACGACTGTGTAGCTGACTTATCTGCTATTCTGCATCTTAAATGTCATCGCAATCAGTTCAGTAATTTTTTCGTAAAGGAAGGATCTACCAAATATAGGTACCTATAGGTATATGTTTATTTGCTTACACACAAACTTACACCCTACTAATATTATAAAGCTGAAAGTTTGTGAGTATGTGTATATCTGTGTTTGTTATTCAATCACGTAAAAACCACTTAACCGATTGCGGTGAAACTTGGAAAATAGGTAGCTCGATACCGGGAATAACACATAGGCTATTTTTTATCCGGATAATCCTGCGGGAACGGGACTTACGCGGGTGACACCACGGGGCGCAGCTAGTTTATAACATTAGAAGAATGAGAAGACTCTAAAATACTACGACAAAATCACTACCTTCATTCTTATTACCCTTCAAAACTTGAAAAAACACTTAACCCTTTCAATAACACCGTTATTTTTCAACCCTTCATAAAATTATAACCTAACCCTTCGAAGCAGAAAGTTGTGAAATCTCAAAAAACTCCCCGAAGACACACCGAAGACGACTCGAAGGACATAATTCATGATGAAAAAGTTAATTTTCACGGGCCTTAAGCTCATTTGCATATTTTTGTGTACAATGTTCAATTATCTGAGTGCGTATTACAGCTCACTTTTACCTATAGAACTCTATGGAACCCCAATAATAGTCCTCGGGGCCTCGTTCCGGAAACGGAACCCTTTTCGTGAATTAATTTTTCTTAGCCAATTAGCGAGAGTTGTTACGAGGATGTTCGTCTATTGATCTCCTTTATAATGTACCGAGTTGGAAGTCGTTTCAACTTATTCCTTGAGTTTACGGATAACAGGACTTATAATAAACCCTTTGTTGGATTAATATTTTAATTGGAATTGGGAAGTTATGTTCTAAGCCCACTACAGAACAATATTTTTTTACTAGCTTTGCTCGCGGGTTTAATCGCACGAATAAAAGTTTCCAAAATTATAGAGAGTATCAAATTTAAAAAAAAGTAATATTATAAATACGTACCTACCTAACTACATATAGTAAAAAAATGAAGAAAAAAGTATGTAATTTAGTTTAATTTTCAAAGTTAGCATTGTCAAAAACGAAGAAAAGTCGACGTACTTATAGGTTTTAATATAGTATTAAAATGTAGGTATCTATCTTGGATTTTTCTTATGTTTTTACCCGACTGCGCGACGCAAAGGAGGGTAATGTGTTTATCAGTCTATGTATGTATGTATGTATGTATGTATGTATGGATGTTTCTATGTGGCGTTCTAGAGGCCAAACGCGTGGACCGATTTTGATGATTCTTACGTCAATCGATTTGTCTTAATCTGGCGAGTGTGACTAAAGACATGACAGTAATCCAAAGTAACATATGTCACCACCAGATGCCATATTGTCAAAATTAAAAAATCCAAAATCGTCAAAGTATGTCAAGATGGGTATCGTTGAATAGGTTTTTAAAAATAAATATTAGGTTTCTTTCACCATTTTTCATTTTAAAGAACCGTTTAGGAAATATAACGGTTTAAATTTAATTTACAATTAGGTATTCTTGCTTTTTATTACTAACGAACAAGTTTTTATTTTTGTTACGTAGTTACGCTTGGAACTATCAAAGTATAAGCCGTGATGGTACAGGTGACAGGAATTTATTGATATATACTAAAACAATATTTACATAAATTGTACCTACCTACTGAATAAAAGCCTAATAACACTTAGGTACCTAAAATCTTTAAAAGAATAATAATAAATTTAAACAATAAATAACTAAACCCTAACTGAAATAGAATCTTCCTAATATTATAAACGCGAAAGTTTGTATGTATGTATGTATGTGAGGTTGTTACTCTTTAACGCAAAAAATACTGAACCGATTGCGATGAAACTTGGAATATAGGTAGCTGGGGGACCTGGATTAACACATAGGCTACTTTTTATTCCCGCGGGAACGGAACTTACGCGGGTGAAACCGCGGGGCGCAGCTAGTACATTATAACTCCCTACCTAATGAAATGAATAGATTACGAGACTTACCTACAAGCTTGTGCTTAGTGTAGAATCGATGTCTGATAAATGTAATTTGAGAAATGTGTAATAAGTGTCATAGTTAATAAATAAATATTTGATTTGATTTTGATTTGACCTACCATCAATAAATGAAAATAACTAAAAAGCGTAAAATAAAAATTTTTTTTTATAAAAAAACAAAAAACCCGACTGCGTAAAAAACTCGATTAAAAAATACGCATAGAAACAACAAAAACTCGTTTAAAAAATACGCATAGAAACAACAAAAAAACCAAAAAGAAAAAAACAAGCCCAGTAATTTGAAATTACGCTAAGTAATAATAGTTTTGTAATCGATACACACAGAACACATAATAAATGAGTAAAAAATTACTCACAGTCGGGACCCATTCATTTTACTAATCTAATTTTTCAATGGGTCCCGACTGTGAGTAATTTTTTACTCATTTATTATGTGTTCTGTGTGTATCGATTACAAAACTATTATTACTTAGCGTAATTTCAAATTACTGGGCTTGTTTTTTTCTTTTTGGTTTTTTTGTTGTTTCTATGCGTATTTTTTAATCGAGTTTTTTACGCAGTCGGGTTTTTTGTTTTTTTATAAAAAAAATTTTTTTTGTGACGTTGAATTGAAATGAAACTCATTGTACCTATTTATCTTGTGTTGTATAAAATAAAAATAAACTTAGAAATGCCTTGTTAGAACAATACATATTTAATTAAGTGTACAGAAATGATCTTGCATCATAATAAAACGGGTATCTCAAACAAAGTCCCATAATTAAATTGATGCCTACGACGCCCTTTCAGACTGTAAGGCGATGTTCCCACAGATCCTTAACACATTGAAGCCCATTGTACTGTGTATATTGTAATAATACCTTCTTTCGCTCACAATAGTGATTGAGACGTTAAAAGCCAACAACAGTATTTTTATCAAAACTCGACGGTATTGAGGGTTATGTATGAAGACTAATTTTGGATACGTATGAAATGGTTAACATTTCAGTCAAGCAACCTTGAAAAAGCCAATTGTAAAATTGGCGAAAGCTCGGTTCGTTTAAAAATCATGAATAAAATGCAATTAAACCCGGTAAATAAAGTGTCTTATTTTGTATTTAGTTTAAATTTTAGCTTATGACGTAATTATTGTTTTTTAGAATTTATAATGTAAGTAGGATATTAAACATTTTATTAGGTACCCATTGCTTTCATAAAATAAATATACAACAAACACATCATAATATAATAATCGACAATACCTTTAAACATTAATAATAATGCACCGAGTGAAACGATTGAAATGTTAGTTTCAATCGTTTCATTCATTCATTCTTACCGTTCATTCAAACCATTCATTCCCCGAAGCGCCTCGTTATTAACCTATTGAATGATTTGCGATTACTCCTTGCTGTTTTCAATGCTCGGATGTCGTAGGGGGCTGATACGAAGTCTTTGTATCAACGATACTTTATAAGATAGTACAGAAACATTTATATTTTATTATGAAAGTTAAAATAAATATAAAATAACAAATCACGACAACACTTCCATTTCACAATACAGTAGTTAATTTTTTTGTAAAAAAAATGAATGAAACAATCTGCAATATTTAGATTTTACAGCTTCAAGGTTGACAGACGAAAAAAGAAAAAATGAACCAGCATGGCCTAACATGGCGACCGTAGAACACGTTTATCACGGTAAGCTAAATGGGAACGTAATAGGAACCATGTACAGGAACAAAATTAAAAAAATTAAAGGGAAAGAATTGTGAAATATCTAAATTCGGAATGAAAAGGGAATCAAACGAATACGAAACGGGAAACTAAAACCTTTTTTACTAAATTAATGTTTGGAATAGTTAGGGGTGAGCATTGTGCTCACTCATTGTAAATAATTAAGAACCATTGATATGGGGTTGTAATTAACAACATTTCGTTTAAAATTTTCGACAAGCGATAAGTGTTGTATTGCCTACCTACTAACACGCAATAGTAACTTGAACGTAAGTATAACTATACATACCTACCTATTGTGATTTTACATTCCATTTCAATTAGGCAAGTATAGGTGGGTCCAGATGCTCTAACAATCTGTAGATTTTACTTCTTACTAATATTATAAACGCGAAAGTTTGTATGTAAGTATGTATGTGAGGTTGTTACTCTTTCACGTAAAAACTACAGAACCGATTGCGATGAAACTTGGAATATAGGTAGCTAGGGACCTGGATTAACACATAGGCTACTTTTTATCCCAATATTCCCGCGGGAACGGAACTTAGGCGGGTGAAACCGCGGGGCGCAGCTAGTTAGATATAGAAATTAAATAACCTTCACTGTTAGTGGAATTCCTGCAAGTATGGAGAACCTGGAAATTACCAAAACTCCAATCCTATTCCTATAGGATTGACGCAAGTGAAACCGCGGGTGAATCTAGTATTTATATACTTTCTCTATAAACTTCTATTTACAAGTTAGTCAAAAACTTTTTCTATAAATTTTCAAGTACTTAGCTAAAGGCTAAGTAACAAGTCTGCTAAACTATAAGAAAACTTTCATAGGCTTAACTAGTCAATTTACATTAGGTACTTCATCAAATTGCAATAAGGGCACAATAAGACTAAATTTCTAACTCTAGATTTTTGTTCTGTTTTCGCGATATTGAATTGAAATAAAACTCGTTGTCCAGTTTTAATCGCGATGCTTTTATCAGCATTGTTGCAATTCCGTTCCTACCTTTCGGAGCCTTTTTTCTTCAGTGTAGATCTGTCTATCTAACTCTAGATAAGATATTTAGTCAAAAAACTCGACTTTGATAACAATCTGGAGGACGGAGAACCGGATTCATTATAAATCTGAATCCGGTCTATTTATAACCAATATTTGAAAGTCTTTGTTCGGCACTAAACAGGTTGTTTAATGTTGGTATGTCCAGCCTACTGAAATAAGAATGGTGTCTATTTACTACCAATCACAGAGTTTCAGTTTCTATATGGTAATAGAGGATACATCTTCTGTACTACTTTAAGGTACCATCAAAATAATAACTAACTCATTATACACAGTACATTACAAAACGAAAACGGCATAACTCAAAACTGAACTCAATGGATTATGGAGCACTAGGAACGCCCTCTGCCCTGTAAGAAGGACATAGGAAATTAAGTCAGTCACATTCCGAAGAAGTTTTTTGTAAAACTTGCTTTAAAATAAACATAAGTTATTCGATTAGTTGGTAAATATTAAGCATAATTCTGAAAGCGACAGCGAAATACTAAGTTTAGAAACTTCCGTTAAAAAAACGTGTAGGTATCCTTTGTAAATACACTACTTAAAATCTAAGATGATCGAAAGGTTCTATTGAAGTTGCTTTGATGGCACATGGATCGTATAATTCTTATAAGCTCGGAGTGACGCTGAAAAGTTTAATGTGAATTAATGCATAAAATTTCGATGCTGTCTCTTTAGTGGTATAGACAATATAACTCTTTACTACTAATAAGAAAACTCAGGGCGGCCATTAAGCAAGCAGGCCGCGTGCCCCTTTGGGAATGAATCACATGTTTTATTCAGGGAGTAGGTACGGACGGTGCGCGACCGAATTAGATGCGTTTTTGTTCTCTACTTAGGTACCTTATTTACAACGTGTTAAGAAAATGTTAGTTATGCTATTGATCTCAACTTTAACAGTAGATATATTATATGACATTAGAAAGAAGGCAAACAGCCACCCGAAATCAATGATGCTTTTGACGTTTTATCGTCACTAGCACCGATGGTCATTTATTTTTTACGATAGACACCGGACAGGATTTGATGGCCTATTCTCGTAATAAAATTATCCAAAATATAATTTCATTATCATTGTTATCAAACTTTAATTGCTTTGATGTTATCAAATTACATTTGACATTTTGAGCGTATTGTTTGCAATTGCAATGATATTTAATTGAAATTTTCGGCAATTCTATTAGGCATAGGACTAACCCCCCAGTAAAATAGATAACCTAGACGCTACTTTTTGTTGATACGACACAATCCTGGATTTTTGTAGGACAAACCACAACGCACAGTTAGTTGTAGATACATATTTCCAATATTGACTCAAACCATGTCAAAGGCTGTCCGTAAGGTACTGTTTGTCCAGACACGAGGGTTTGATGAGCTTGACCCGAGGCTATGTACAGAATTAGGGATCAATCAACGGTAGCTAGATACCTAACTCCCGCTACCTACCAATGATATTGAAATTATGTGAATATCTGATAAGGGTCAATATTGACATCAATTTCAAACATTTATCATAGTCAATCTGTGAGGCTATGTTTTGTAAAGTTAATATTAGTTTTTTTTTCATTTTTGAAAAATATTTTAGTTCCTAATGGTCGTGCTAAAATAGTTATAATATGATAAATAATTTAAAAAAATTGTGACCAACACACACCGCCATCTATCCCCATGGTAAGAAGAAAGAAAGAAGAAAGAAAGACGTGTTACGGTGTCTAGACGACGGATATACTATTTATATTTATTTTTCTTTTGTAAATACATACACATTATACATAGAAATACACCCAGACCAGATACAAATATTTATTTTGAATCATAAATATTTGCACCCGGCGGGAATCGAACCCGCAACCTTCTGCATTGCAGTCGGGTATTCGCCCGCCGCGCTACAGAGGCCGTCAAAAAGGGGGATGAGTTTGTCATGAAAGATGAGTTTGTTAGGGCTTCGAAATGTAGGAGCGGAATTGCTACTTGAATGATGAATATGAACTGCGGCATTGCTACAAAGAAAAGCAACGCGATTAAAAAATCGGAAAATAAGTTTCATTACAAGTAATAATAATTAATTGTAATTTTTTTTGTATTTAGATTTAATTTATTTGTATTTAGTTTTAATTTATTTGTATTTTAATGTAATTTATGCAATAAATAATTTTAATTTATAGTAAGTAGTATGAACCTACGTACAATAGAGCACCGAAATGAGTTCATCCACGTACAAATTTAGTATTATTTGCTTTTAGACTAATTTAATCATATTATATTTAGTACTAATTACATTACATTAATGCATTACTTACATAATAATTATGTTTAATTTATTAATATTTTCACTCATGGCACACGTCAAGTATAGAAATTTCGCTATTTATTTCGCTCTCTCTCCATTCATAAGTCTTATGAGTAGTAGGCGCAGTGCTGAGAATTTAGCTATCGATGAACGGTCCTGATATTGCAACATGTTTTAACCTAATAAACTTTTTAAATGCACACGATTTGTTAACATAGTAACATATTTAAAATAAATTATATGTGACTATGTTATAACGTTACTAATATTTCTTTTTATTTTTTTTTTGCTCATGGCGTTTTAAACTTAGAAACATTTTTAGCAAGGAAATATATTTCCAAAAAATCCCCATCACAGGTTAGGTTTGCAGGTCCGAATCCTGTCATGGGGATTTTTGTGTGCAACTAGTTAGAAATAAATAATAAATAAATAATAAATAAATAATAAATCCTGTGACGAACACACAGCGCCATCTAGCCCCGTGGTAAGCTGCTAAGCTTGTGTTACGGTGACTAGACAACGGATATACTACTTATATTTATTTTTCTTTTGTAAATACATACATGTTATACATAGAAATACGTCCAGACCAAATACAAATATTTATTTTAAGCATAAATATTTGCACCCAGCGGGAATCGAACCCGCAACCTTCTGTATTGCAGCCAAGCGTTCGCCCGACGCGCCACAGAGGTCGTCAGAGTTAGAAAGTAATCATGGTTTTGGTTTGGTTGGTTAGAAGATGAAGAGATCGCCCATAGGCGATAAGGCTGCCCTTTGTACCACTTTAGTTTTTAAGATCTAAAATGTAAGCTTGTTATAATTTGTGTTTTTGGTACAATAAAGTGTTAATCAATCAATCAATCAATCATGTGTAATTGTAACTCATAAATATTTCATCTCAGTTGCCCGTTTTCAGATTTGTGTGCCTTAAAAGCTTTGTTTGTCTAGCTTCGATCTTTCGTCAAAACTAATGAAAAAGTCTGAAAAACTTCGTAAAATATAAGTAAAAGCTCTTAAATGAAAAAGTTTAACAAAAAAGTAATCTATCACAAACTTTTGAAGTTTTAGGCATAGAAAAATATATAAAAAATAAAACCTTAATACTTAGAACAATGAAAGCTCAGCAGATTAAACACTTCTATTTGCTGATGCCTAAATAAAAAATAATATTGCAGACCGTTGCACAAGTCGCCATTTAGCCCCGAACTAGAAACTAGGCTGGTACTTTGGGTACAAGACAAGGAATCCAGTCACTACATTTTTTATCATTACAATTATTTTTTTTGGAAATATATTACACTAGCTGCGCCCCGCGGTTTGTGACCATAGGTCCAGATCCCGCGGTAATATCGAGATAAAAAGTAGCCTATCTGTTATTCCAGGTCTCCAGCTAGTTTTACTCCATGTTTCATCGCAATCGGTTTAGAAGTTTTTGCGTGAAAGAGTAACAAAGTCACATACATACATACAAACTTTCGTGTTTATAATATTAGTTCTTAAGATAAATGATACATCTTAATTACCCACTGTACCCAATATTTTTGTAACTAATGTACTTATAGTAGACTAACATTAGACCACTATCCGGTAAACGGAAATCAACTATCACGCCTGGTGGTTAAAGTTAAAGTTAAAGTTTAAGCTGTGTGTTTCCGCAATTAGCCCTACTATTGGGCCTTTGTGCGTGATTTTAAGCCGTGGGTTTCCTCACGATGTTTTCCTTCACCGTAAGAGCGATGTTAATAGCGCACATACATTTTTCTTAAAGAAAAACACATTGGTGCGTGGCCGGGATTTGAAACCACGACCTTCGGAATGAAAGTCGGGGTATCTACCACTAGACCAACACCGCTCTTACACAACAACACGCCTGGTGGTATAATAAGTGCTGATGAAGCCTAAGATATTATGAAACAGGCTGACCTAGAAGGGTACGTACCTATTCACTCGTGACCCAAACTTTATTCAAACTTTATTTTATGTAACATCGACCCACCAACACTCCGTAGTCTGTTAAACCCCAAACGAAACGAATAAAAACTTAAAGAAATTCATCATCCACACTCCCAATCCTTTCTGAGTTATAATATCCCAAAAAGTGTAAGGTTGTGGCATAAGTAACTGCCCCCTAGAGTGGCGTACACTTCGCATGCATAATGCTTCACCTCTACTTGCCCGCTAGACCACTTCGGAATATATTTCGCGTTTCTTAGGCCAAATCGCTCGGAATACGATTGTTTCCACTGGCTCCTAACATATAAATTATATGACCTGCCGCGATGTGCCATGAATATATGTATGAGAGGCAAATTGATATTACAAAAGCTCGTATGTTACAGTTTGGTTTTTACGCCACATTTTTTTCGCGCCGAAATTGGCTTTTTATACGGCATGTAGATATAAATTGCGGGTGAAATGTGTAAATTTTGGATAATGAATGTGGTGACGAAGGCGGGGTTGTGTGTGAGGTGATTGTCATTGAGAATATTTTGAGGGCAACATTATACTCTTCATAATTTTTATGCGCATTTTTAAACCGACTTATAAAAAAAAAAGGATTGGTTGTGGTTATTTTTTATGGCTGTTCATTGATTAGGTACTTGAAGTTGCAACCGGCCGACTGTGATTATTCATTATATTATAAAAAGAAAAAGTTTAGACGAATATCCGAAATTAATTAACTGATAATAATATTTTTCTTCTGATTTCGCGATGTTAGATTGATTGTTAAACTCATTTTTCCAGTTTTAATCGTTTTGCTTATATTGGGCATTTTATGAATGGCCGACGCGACGTTTTGGGATCTGTACATACCTATTTCATAGAGTTAAACATATTACTAGGTACCTATGTGATATATTTAACCCCTTATAGGATAAATAGGACTAACAGCCCAATATTTCCACGGCATTTGTTTAAAGACAGGCGCAACAAAGAAAAATCGATTGCAAAAGCTCTCAATCTGTAGGTACTTCTACACGCTTTCGTAATACGCAAATCCAATTCTTCGTTCGTAAATAACAACAAAAATAAAACTTTAAACTGAAATGAAATTCCTCTAACATTAGTGTTAAAGTAAAGTCGGCGTAGTCTCCCGAGGTTGGCTGTAATCCGGCCGCGGGCCTTCGAGAGCACTGGGGCACATAAATAAAGGCAAACACCGCAGTGACCACAATAGCTACCGATAGTTTAAGAATATTCACGCGTATAAATTAAACAGTTCGCTGCTGTGCAGATTTCCCTGATGGTTGACCGTCTGTTTTACTACGATTCAGTTGAGTTGATATTTTGTATTTAAAATAAATGATCCTATTAATCGTAAACATAAAAGTTTGTGTAGTCCAGTTAAATTGTTTTTCCAATGTTTGGGATCGTATGCGTTAAATCCAGTATATGTGATTTTTGCAGGCTTATTGGTTGCGTTCGGCGCCCGAGGTCACAAATTTGGATTATTCATTACGCCAACATCACGAAGAAGTCTGCAAAAAATCAGATCTACCGGATTAAACGCAAACACTAATGTATAAAGTTACTGGACTAGTAGACGAGTATGTTTGTTACTCCATCACGCAAAAACTACTGAACTGATTGTAAAGAAACTTGGATGCAGATAGCTGGATATTTATTTAGATGTGGCTGATTGCCAAGACTATCTACTAAATTAGCCCGGAAGGTCTTAAAATAAACAAGTCAGTGCAGTGAACTGATTTTATTGTCTAAGTGACATGCTTAAACTTTAAACTCGTTTAAACCCGTCTATAACTATAACTCATTTCATAACTAGGTGGTTCTGAGCACGCAGTTAATCCCGCTATGGGACCCTCTGACCTTGATATGATGTTTTGGAGACCCTAAATGTAACAGTAAGATGTGAATTAGGGAGATATAATGTATGACGTACCTTTCTGATGTATGCGCTCGTATTAAAGATACCTTATAATTACATTTTATAATGAATTTACACTAAAACGCAATCAAATCGTAAATCCTACTTTTTAACCTAAAGTATCAAAACACATCACTCTCAGTACACATGACATGATACATCCGGGGCGCGGTCAAGCGGTAAAGGCAAGACGCATGGTTCGGTACTCTCTCCCGGGTAGCACAGTTACTGTACCTATTGTATTCTACTATTGATAGTGTTGCGATTTTGTTTGTTCAAGTTGACGCTACTGGTCACTAGATAGCGTTAGTGGTAGGTAATTGAAGAGTTATTAATTATACTTTTTTTTTTAAGTTGCAGACTATGATTTGGAACATGGAAAATATCGTTTCGAGGAAAAGATGACAAATAAGAGGAAACAAAACGTCAGACTGTAGGCTCAAATTAAAAAAAAAACGTTATTACGTAGTATATGTAGTTAGGTTTCAGATTTTCACGTTAGCTTATGTATCATGCATGAGTTTGACGGCCTCTGCGCAGGAAGACGACGAGGAACAAAAAAAGTAGAAATCAAACGAGATCCAACCCACCTTTGTTACTAGCTGCACTGGCCTACATGTATACAAGTCCACTTGGCGAAACGACCTAAGTTGAAGATTGGATCTTACCAAAATAAGTTGCATACCTCATAAAGACAAACAAAAAATAAACAAATTTTCACAGCCTCAAATAATGGGACCCTAAATTTAATAAATCATAAACAAACCAATAAATGCCATACAGTCTAATTAATAAATGCGTTTAATATTACAAAAAAATATTATTAAAACAACTAAGGACTCAAAACAACCCCTAATAACCGTAACACACCACCTTCCATTTACTAAATTGAGTGAAATATACCTCCCTTAGCGCCAAAGACATTAAAAAACGCCTTCAAAACTTTTAATATTCTAATAAGACTTTGATTTAATTTCCCTTTATCATTATTTATGTACGGATCCACGGTAAAAAAGACGATAAGTCTGTGGTATTATTTTTTTAGTGAGCGTTTCCCCCTACTAAATCTGCCCTTTTTTCGGAGGGTAAAAACAGTTACAGAGCAGCAACACCAACTCCACAAAACTTTGGCTCTGGATTTTCGTTCCAATCTTTGTAAGATTTACGATTAATCTGTAACTTAGCTTTTACAAACTTACATTTGGAATTAAACTTTATGAGTAATGTGTTAGGATTGAAAATAAAAATAACTATTCTAAACAGGACGACAAAGTGACAACTCGCTAACAACTTGTTGAACAATATTGTTGACAATGTCCAGTTTATGTTAACAATAGTGTTTTTGTAACAGTAAAAGGTTAAGGGGAAATACAGGAAATGAGGGAGGTTTCTTTTGAAAGTTTTGACGTGAAAAGTAAAAGGAAATGATTTAAGGGCGGGTCGATGTTTTGAAACAATATTATCTTCAAATCTTTTTAGGTGTAAGATCATTTTTTACTGACTTAACTTGACTATCAATGCACAGATTTAAAAACTTGTAGGCGAATCGAGCTTCTTCTTCCTGCCTTATTCCAAATTATTTGGGGTCGGCACAGTAGGTAAGTCTTCCTTAACCATACCTACAACAAATATATTTTTGATTTTTTTACGGCTGGCCGCCTGTATGGCACAAACCCTCCTTGGGACCAAGGAGTTTACCCCCCCTGGAAAGAACTCCAGGTTTGCTAGTCTCCCCCGGATCCCTTAGTCACTTTTTACGACAGCCATGGAAATACATGGGGATAGTCCTATTCCATGCCGGGACTACATAAAAACCTAGGATAAAGTCATACCTTATTAATATAAATAATTATTTCTCTAACTTTCCAAATGATTTATCATGACATGACTTACGCGGATGAATCGTGGGACACTATAGTATTTATAAATGTGAAATACTGATTAAATGTTTACAACTACAATAATTTGGCATTTGGAAAACCGAATCGTATTAATATGGCGTTTGCCGCGTCTCGGCAAACGTAGTGTAGGACGTCTTCAGGCACGTTGGAGCGACGATCTGCGCAAGACGGCTAGCACTAACTGGATGCGAGAAGCCGAAAATAGATCTAGGTGGCGTGCAATTGGAGAGGCCTATGTCCAGCAGTGGACTGCAACAGGCTGATGGTGATGATGATGATGAATCGTATTAATATACCAAATCAATTTTCAAAAATGACATCGTATTAAATCGAAGCAGTTTCCACCCCGGAATGACTTGCAATTGTGAAGTTAAAACGTCCCTAGATTACAATAATCACGTGATCAATGCTCTAAGGAGTTTCCGAAGACATCTTCATCATAATTTTATAAATGCTGAAGAACGCATTACAGACACTAATGGTTTACGAAAGTAGTTTTTGTTGGGGTTTGAGTTACGAGCTGATGATATTTGAAAGTACAGCACTATAAAGAGAGTTTTGAACCCTTGACAACGCAAAAAGGGGGACGTTTGTCGTGTGAGCACAAAACGAAGCGCTGAAATGAAAAATGTGTTGGAAAATCCATAATTAAATTAGTATTCTCAATGCAAAAGTGATTTTTAAAATAAAACTACATACCTACAAAGAACAGAACAAATTTTTAAAAGAGCAATTTATAGATACCTTACACGTAATAATACCGAGCCCCATTCCACGCTTTTTCAACTTATATTAATATTATTTAAAAAAAACTGGAGATCTGGTATACTCACTCGTGGAAAGTTACAGTTT
The DNA here is from genome assembly GCA_949358125.1 of Idaea dimidiata. Classification (NCBI taxonomy): domain Eukaryota; kingdom Metazoa; phylum Arthropoda; class Insecta; order Lepidoptera; family Geometridae; genus Idaea; species Idaea dimidiata. The sequence continues at coordinate 10,795,957 of OX442331.1, forward strand.
TTTACCCGACTGCGCGACGCAAAGGAGGGTAATGTGTTTATTAGCGTCTTTAGACATTATTACATTACTATAAAAGTACAAAATGAATCATTGTACATCGATACATCTTAGCACTATAAAAAACTGTAACTCCTATAACTCAAACCAAAAACAAAATTCAATCGCAAAGAGGGCGATACCCTTAATGTGTTTGCATAATGCTACCCATTAAAACATTTATTACGAGCCGCTGGCTACCCTTAAACGAAGACATTCTCTTGTAATATCCACCGAAAAAGTTCACGATGCGTATTTTAGGATAATGGATATTTTGGTACTATACAACGGAAAAAATCTAAAAAGATTAAGACTCTTTTAAAAGTTAAATTTTTTAAATTGCAGTTTGCATCATATCACCACTATCGGCGACGAGGGTATGTCGTTGACACGCTAGCCAGCTTCACTCACTAAAAAACCATTGGTAGTACGTCGTGGTCCCATAAAGAACAGCAGTATGCTTGGCCAGTCCATCAGTTACAAGTTCAAATGTATGAAATCTTTTATACTTATCTTTCTTTTATTTATTTTTCATTCATTGATAATGGTGACAATCTCATCAGATGGTAAAACTGTATGCTCACATAGAAGAAACATAGAAAATGGCATAATAGGAAACAGATTCACTTGGTGCTTGCTGGTATTATAATTTCTTAACATTACGTTTTGTTTTGTAATATTTTTCCGAAGATATAGATAATCATACATTCTATATAACCTATAAAAAGACGATGAAAATCTAGGTAAACTCGTCCTCATATATGCCTGTATGCAATCATTACTTGAAAACCGATTCGCAAGAGTAACAGCACTTTTCATTTCAATCCCATATAACTCTCATTTACGTCAAATGTCAAATCAAAGAATGATGAATAGAGCGAGTTTAGTGCAATGACTCAGCCAGATGAGGAGACATACAATAATGAAAAGTCGCAGGGTGCGAGTGACAAATGACAGTGACTCGCTAGTATGAGTAGCCTCTCCTCTTAATTTACTGCAAAAGATTTTGTGAATTCGTTGAAACAGGAAGTTTCTTGACAGATTTTACCTTTTCCGGGCTGTAGTTCCGGAGGTCGTGGGTTCGAAACGCTTTGGGAGTATTGAATTTCGGAAAAGCAGTATTCAGTATTAAGTTCTATGCACAAACACCTATATATTTTATTGGCTATGGTAAATATAGGTTTTAGGGCAGAAACGTATTTGCTCTAATGCCATTATACAGTGAGGAAACAGCTGACTATGTTTTTATGGAGAAAGGGTAGGTATTATATTCTTTCCCCTTATGGAGTACCAGCTGAGATTTTAAGGTTTTGAGGCGCTAAAACTGTCAAGTGTAGTCAAGTACTCTAAGCTCAGTAAAGTAAGCTCATCTTAAATCAGAAACCAACCAGGTCCGGAAAACTCACAGTCCAATGAGTCATTAACCACACATTTATACACCTATAATGAATGATATACATACATCGGATGGATATCGCACGGCAACCTCGACGGCCGCATCGCATCGCGTGCGCGTGCGCGTTACTGGGTTATTGCGCAAGAACGACGCTTCAGTGAGCAAGCGGGCCGACTGAATCACTTCCTCTGTACACACGTCCTCGCCTTGTAAGGTGTTTGTTATACTTGGGGCTTTGGGGCTTGAACTTTTGTTGGGTTATAGGGTTCCGTACCATAAAGAAATTGCTATTAACCGGACTGGCATATACACGCAGATTAAGTATGCGGGATCGCAGAAAATTTTGACCTCTAAACTTCAATATAAATAAATAAAATAAGTAAATAAATCCTGTGACAAACACACAGCGCCATCTAGCCCCGTGGTAAGCTGCTAAGCTTGTATTACGGTGGCTAGACAACGGATATATTACTTATATTTATTTTTCTTATGTAAATACATACTATTATACATAGAAATACGTATATAATATGAAGATGGCACTAAATGCGATGTTTATAATATTAACCGCTGAACTCTGCCAGTCACCCTGAATTGCTTTGTGCAAACCTCCTCGTTAAGTAAGAGTGTTACACTAGTAAACATGAACGACAATAAGAGTGGCTTAATGCTTTGTCTTGCTCTTGTGTCTAATAATCAACATCAGCGAAAATATGACAAAAGCTGAGTTCAAGCATTTGTGTCCGGTCGTTTGTATGGTTGTAAGAGACGAGTGATAGTACCTACACTTGATATATTTCACTAGTTAGTTTGATGAACATACATATATTCACATTCTGTGCAAGAAGGAAAACTGCGTAACACTTAAAGTAATCCTTTACGTAGTTTAAGTAATTGAGATCTACTTCTCTTTTACCTTTTTTATTTATAAATTGTTGTATGACTGCCAGGGCAACGGAGGGGCTCCCTGCCGTTGTCTTGTTTCAGCAAACATCGATATTCTATTATCAATCATCCAAGACAACACAACAAGCAAGTTTACAAATTCAATAATTCCTTGCGAATGAAATCTCTAGAGCAACATGGAATAGTCTTGTATCGCGACGAAATCCGCGATGTATCATTGCTTTTACTTGTAGCATCCGTAGGGGCGTTCTGCCACGTTCTACAGCACAATCCCGTCGGCTCACTACCCATTACTTGCCTAATAAATTATTGTACTTATAACCACAATTGGAAAATCAACTCTAAGACGATTGGCTAAAGTCTATATCTGATTAGTATCTCTATATCAGTTTCAGTATGTCCTGTTATTAATTTGGAGGTCCATAGCATGCTAAGGATGCGATTTCGTTTGCCACCAATTTTAATGAATTGCGTTTTTAATTATACGTTTGTTTAAAATTGGTCAAGATCGCTCCGGTTTCTTTGTTTTGATGTTTGTCGGTATTAGAAAAATTGTTGTAATTGTTATTTGATTATAAATTGCAGTTATTTTTTTTTGTTTACCATTTATTACCAATTAAACAACTTAAAAAACATATAATATTTAGACTTAACACTTGAAACCAACAAGGTTTGTACTTACGCTAAGCCTTAAGTTTACGTCGACCATGTTCAAACGGTTTAGGACCATGTTCAAATAGAAGTTGGACAAATAAGTATGCAAACAAATGAAAGTTTTTGTCAATATAGTCATATAGGCAAAAGGTTTTACTTAGGGTCGCAAATATTACACAGAGAAGAAATAAAATGTGTGTTGAGCTTATATTTAATATTTTTAAAGGTTAATTTTTTACGTAATTCTGTTAAAACTCAAGTAAAACTCTGTAAGTTAAAACTTGTCGGTGAGAACTATAGCTTTGACTTTAAATTGCAGAGTTTTGACTGAGTCTATAGTCTAAACTATAAGTTGATTGGTTGTTTAGATGTAAGTTACATGTAGGTAAATGAACTAATCTTTTATTAATTTGTTTAATGTAATTAATTTAATTAATTTGTTTAAATAGTTATTTTATAAATTGTCATTTCGAGGAGTTTTAAATACCTCTTAGTCATATCAATATAATCAGTCAAAACTCATTAGGAAAAAAAGGAAAGTGTGTAAATTTTAAGAAGATGTATTTAATTTGTGTGTTTTGTTAGTCTAAAGGTATTAAGGTATTCTATGGATACTATTCGACTATGCTAACTTAGTTTAGTTAGCGCTGGTCGTCCTAAATGATCTTTAAATCTTATATCACAATGGAATAATAAAAAAGGAAACTATTTTATTGACATTACTCACGATATTACAAGTCCTAATCAGGTAAAAAACTCTGAATTTTCAGTTTCCGTTCGCTTGCGGCCGGATGTGTACAAACACGCTAGCCATGTAGGTACTTAGCTAGCTAGCCGACCGTGGGGATCGAAAGTGTTATGTATTCACGGAATAGACGCCTCATATTTATAGATTTTTGATAGATTCGTTGTAGGTAAAAAATAACTGAAACGCTTGGTTTATAGAAGCATAGCTCGTATAGTTTGTAAAATGAAGGTAGCCTGACCTAATAGTACGATAAATAAAATAGGTACCTACTTTTTAATAATGAATAGAATTGAGTCCGAAGAAAAGACTTTGTTTTTTTCTTGTGAATTGTTACGTAACCTAATAAAAAACGTTAGAAAGCTATAGCTTATTTAAAAACTAACTAACTATTGCAAGGTTGCTTCTGTTTACGAAACTTTTATTTTCGAACAATAGGTGCCTTGATAGGTGCCTTGTCTGGATAAGAGTTTTTTCCGTTCTTTCTTGTCGTAGAATTGAGAGACCCCAAAACGCTTCTAAAAATTTGTGACCTAAATAATTAAGTAGGTTAAAAATTCCTATGTCGTTTTTAACCTCACACGATTTGAACTCATATTAATATTTTCCCCGGTCTTTTATACGTGTATTGTTATTTTTAACTTCTCTTACCTCGACGATTTGATCATGTTACAATAATCTTGGTCGCGAGGGGGGAACAATACTCGAATAAGACCCGGGAAAATATTAATATGTTGTCAAAGTCCATTTAAAAAAAAAAACGGAAAGTTTGCATACCATTACTATGATCCAAGAAAGAGAGTAGGTATATCGATCGGTTGGCCGATAGCTCTGCGCACGAGTATTTATTTGTACAAGCCACGTGTCTAACATATCCATTTGGCGCTGTATCGAGCCACTAGCCACTTGTACAGTGTACAGTGTCGTGTGCAAGTAGAAGCCGAAAATATTTTTAATCCAAACATAATGCGAACGGTCTTCAAAATAAATATGTCGGCTGGAGAGTTAAGGAGCTTGTACATTATAGAAATAAATTAGCTTAAGTTGACGCAGAACATTGCGCATGCGCATTCGATTACTGTGGAAACAAGTATTTATGCTGTTTATAAATGTTTATTTTTTAATTAGCGCTAACTATAAAGATATGATATTTTTTGCATTTTTTTGATGTTTTCTACATTTGTGCCTTGCTTTTTGCCAAGTTTGGTACCATTTAGGTTTTTAACGCAAAAGCTACGTTGAACTAGATTTGTCAACTTTGGTAAAACGCAACGTTTTACAGCACAAGTACATATAGGAAAAATTAAATTTGCAATAGGTATTTGAAAATAAGGTAGGTACCTGCCTATCTTCATTTTGAATCTAAGGTACAAGTGAAAATAGGAATTTGCCCATTTGTTTTTATCATATATCACCCCCAAAGTGGACCACAAACCTCAGTATCTGCTTTAGGTATATCTATTTAAACTTGGTCTACTTGTGCCATTAATCATTAGACGAACAAATGGACAACACAGCGATCTTATAAGGGTTATTTTTTACCTTTTGAGTTACAAAACCATAAAACTGATTAAAACATTAATCGTTTAAATCATTAATATCATTGTACAACCAGCCGCATAAACTTCATGCCTAGTATTGCGCTTTAACGGTTACCTTACCATATCTACCAACTCAATCTTCCCAAAAGCTGCGTCGTTCTAAAAATAACTAGTATCAAGTGTGCAATCCTCTGAACATGATATAAAAATCAACGTTGACCAGAGCCAGATCACTTAGGACAAAAAGAGATCATGTTTATATTACGCACCGCGAAACTGAGAGTATAATATGGGTGATTGGACTACGGGATACGGCATAAGCAGACGCGATTTATTTGTTATAGTCTTCGTTGCGAAAAGACCCTCCGAGATATAGTAGAAACATTGTTTAAAATGAGCTAGTTGAAAATTAGTTCCAAACGCTGAAAACGTTGTGATACAACATTGTGAAACTTAGATTAACTTTTGTAAAGTTGAAAAACACAACGTCTTTTCACTATTAATGGGTAGGTATTTTTCAACCTGTAGATAAAGATTTCTGTACAAAATAAATAAATAAATATTACACGACATTACACACAGCGCTATCTAGCCCCAAACTAAGCACTAGGTTTGTACTATGGGTACTTTTTTTTTTGTTGTTAATACATACATTTATACATAGAATACACCCATTGTAAATGTAACATTACTGAATCACAACATTTACAAAAGAAAACAAAATTTCGAAGATTTTATATATTTAAGACTTTTTCGTCTACCTCTTTTAACTTAGACCACACATTTGAGAGCGATGTTTACGCAGAGCGGTCAAGTAACGATAGTCGGGTAATTGTAACCATTTCCGAGACCAAGAATAATCGTGTTCGCTTATTACGTGCGATGCAACATGGAGCAGATGGGTCCGTCCGCCTTGACAGATATTGATTCGATCTTTTCTAGCTAACGGATAAACGGTTTTAGGGTTCCGCAGTCGATGAGGAAACCTTATAGAATTGCTAGGTCCGTCCGTTTGTCTGTCTGTTCATAGCTTTGTACTAATCAATAGATAGGTACGATTTTCCTTACCCATATTTCAAAGTTAATAAGCTTAGATTGCAGTGTGGTTTCGTTAGCTCCAAATCGAAATGTCACTGAAACTCAATTTACTCTAAAATATATTAAAAAATTGTTTTGATTGCAGTTCAATTGCAAGTTGGACCGAATTTATAATTTTTATATCATTTCTAATTCGAGACTCTTAATAGTAGTTTATGCACCGAGGTACTAAAGCCCTGTCTTATATAGCGGGCGTCATATTCCTATTCCTAGTTATGTACCTAGAGCCCTGAGTGAAGCGTGGGATTCAAGAGCCCAAGATAACGACAGGTTTTATTACCGAGATGAATACTCTACTTTACACATCTACTGCGAGGCAATAAAGAGGCTACAAAAATAAGCATTTAAATAACAACAAAACAATAGATTAATGCTACGTGTATGAAATATATTTACAGCTCTTATTCAATTGAATCAATTGACTCTTTATCATGACGCCCGCTATATAAGACAGGGCTTAAGTACCTCGGTGCATAAACTACTATTATAGTAGTCCTAAAATCTAAGAATCCGCAAATGTATTCCAATAACCAAGTAGGACCTACTTACGCAAACGAAACAGCGGGCCTGACTTGTTAGTTAGTTAAGACATAATTTAGTTTACTAAGAGTAATGGTAATTTCGTTTACATTCGTTGATTTCGTACTACCTATGTCTTATTGGAACCGTCTTCCTAAATTAGGGAAGTACTATCTGATTGGAATTCGGCTTCTAGTTGGAAGGTTAATTTATCTCTGTAAGTAGATTTTTTATTGGTTTTGGTTTATTTAAAACTCAATAATTTTCAGATAACTGACACCAGTTATCTCTCCAACCTACTCTGATTTTGTGAAACTTCTATAATTAGAATGAACCAGACTAATGTTTGTTTATTTAAAATGTAGATGGCGTTATGTGTATTATTTGCATTAGTTTAATAAAAAAATGTTTTATTTGTGCTTGTAAAATGGCTTTGCAAAGTTTAGAATAATCGTTTTATAAATGTTAAATATAATTGAAACAATTTTGAGTATTATGAGTTAATATATATAATATATAGGTAATTATATACGATTTTCAGAAATTAGGCTTAAATTTGTTCAAAACAGTAAATGGGTTATTTTGGGTTACAACAATTAGTAAAAATATATAGTTTCATCAAGACTGGGATTGTAGTAAAGAGGGCTACTTTTCTAATCTTGTATGAAATTTGAGGTAAGTAACGTTAAAGGTCATATTCGACACTGTTTTTCATTTTCACTATACGCTATTACATTTCATATACACGAAACTAAATTGAAAATTCCTCCACTAGAATAAAAATGTACAAATACAACTTGGTTCACAATTAAGTTTTTTGAAAATAAAACGGCAGTACGACGTTAGGTACCAATTTCATGTATTCTTAACTTGTTTAATAATTTGTTAAAAAAAAATACAAATATAAATAACTTATGAACTTTCGTTATTAGAAAAACTACTAACTAGAAAGCTTTATGTTAAAACTTAAACTTGTAAAATAGGAATGGATAGAAACTTACAGTAATCCAGGGACGCGAGCTCAAATCGCGCCGCAAGTGAATTTTTGAAGAAGATTTTTTTCTTTAAATTATTTCAAGTAACTTACAGTAAGTTTTTTCTTAAGTTATTTTTTGTGCTTAGCCCTAAATTTATTCAATTATACATGTCCTTTTATTTTTGTTTGTTCTTATATTATTATATTACTAGCGTTTCGCTGTTAAACCCGAGCATGTCCACATCTCGCGGAAATAAAGGAATAAAAAGTAGCCTATGTGTTTTTTACATGTGAGATTTTTATAGCAATCGGTTCTGCGGTTTTGACGTGACGTAGGCACAAACATATACACTCACCAACGTCCACTATAATATGAATGTGATTTACTCGTGCACCTACCTAATATTATTCTGATTCTATGCTTACGTTAAACTCCTTAGTACTACGACGCGAATCGAATCCACAACCTTTTGCATCCCTCGTCATAAAGTGGGTGTTTGTGTATCTAACTGTAATTTCTTAGAGGAATATATTCATTGCAGTTACCAGAATTGTACAATATTTCACGTTAAGAAGAAACAGCACCTCGTAACTCGTACTGAATCTTGCAGTTCCACCTACGCTCGTTTATTTCAGGTAAGCTACTTCAAGCTTTAATTCTAATTAAATGAGCAGACTTCGTAGCTTTTAAAGATAGTTTTTTTTTAATATTGAAGTTTTGGGTGTGGTTGTATCTTTCAGTGTTATACAGATACGTATATAAGAAAAAGCTCTAAAGTCTTGAATTGCTAGATTAATTTTACTGTAAAGTCCTGCTTTAGTTGAATACCTTGGTAATCATAATCTATATCTACAACGGATAGACGGTAGATAGTTTACGATGGGTATGTATCTTTTTGCCTGACTATACGTCATACCTACTACATATATTTCTCACCGTTTTAAACTGTCACTTTGTCATGTATACTATATCTTGATAGTATCTTAAGTTGATGCAAAGTACTAGTCGAAAATGTCCATTATCCATATGTGGTTATGTCCATAGGTAGGTGCCCCCTCTATCTAGTCCCAGATTAGTACCCTATACGTCTAGCAGATCTATGGTTACGTTACGTAAGACGACGACGTATGGTATCGTATGGTATGGTTAGTGCAGTGTGTGTTTACAGTGGTCGGTCGGTGTGCGATGCGAGCGAATGTCGCCTGTCCCCACCGAGCATCGATCCGCTCCGCCCAGCGGTCGCTCCTCCCATCGCCACCCCCTCCCCGCACCCTCCCCCCGCGCGCTCGCCTTGTCGCGCACCGCCGCCGCCCGCTCGGTCACCTGTGTCGCACGTCCTCAGTCGCAAAGCGGCCGCGTCGTGCGCCACCCGCTTACCGATACGCGTGTTACACTATTATGACAGTGACGTGATGGAGGGCAAAGAGTTCGGTGCGGTTCCCGGCTTACCGGCCGGCCTGGACTATTTCATGATGCCTCGTGTCAGCCAGCCCGCACCACAGTTCGACTTCAGAAAACTCGGCGCCAGCTTCAGTGGACGAGACGACGACAAGAGCGATGAGCGACGGTCACCTGAGTATCACCCGGAGCGGCGAGACCCGCCGCCGGCGCCCTGGCCGCTCGGACTCGGTGTCCAGTTCGTCAATCCAGCTACGGGCAAGAAGAGAGTTCAGTGCAATGTCTGTTTCAAAACATTCTGCGATAAAGGTGCGCTTAAAATACACTTTTCGGCCGTGCACTTACGTGAGATGCATAAATGTACAGTTGAGGGTTGCACTATGATGTTCAGTTCCCGCCGTTCGAGAAACAGACACAGTGCTAACCCGAATCCGAAGTTGCATTCTCCGCACGTGAGGCGTAAGATCTCAGCGCACGACGGTCGTTCGGCGCAACCGTTCCCGTTGCTGCCTGCGTTGGCACGGCTTCCGCTGCCTCCTCCGAGCCTGCTGCCGCCTGAGCTAGCCGCGCGGCTACCACCGCCTATGGCCGGACCGCCAGGACCCACTTCGCTGCCGCCACGAGTGCCACTCGACGACCTTCGCAACTTTAGTGAAATCGAGAAGATGTACAGAAAGATGCCACCGCCGCCTGAGGAACCTCCTCGTAAGGCATTAGATTTAGTTAAGCCTCCAGTTATTCTCGAAGATGATTCTAATAATTATAGTGAAATAAACGATGATGTTTCTGACGATCAAAGTGAAAATAAACATCATTGTGAAGACCGAGCTACATCTCCCGTAGCTGAGAGATTGAATTACGAAGACGAACCGGAAGATTTAAGTGTAAATAAAAAAAGAGAAGAAACCAAACCTATTGTTGACCCATCCGAAAATACAAGTCGCAGACCTGAACCCACCGCTTCGGATGACAAAACTGCTTTAGTTCCAAATAAACGTAAAAGAAAAAGTGGAAATCCCACCAGGTGTTCTCAAAACAACGAATATAACGTATCTGACGAGGAATATCACGCTGACCTATTTAGAAATCTATCTACTCCCGGATCGAGTCGTGCTGAAGATGAACCGCTGTCTTTGAAAAAACAAAAACCTGAAAAATGGGAGCCATTTCAGAACGGAGAGGAAGCAACTGTGGACTCGGAATCGGTAATGCCTGTGAAGGCTGAGAGTGAATCAGACGATGAATCCAGTGCACCGAGCGTTGTACGAGAAGGTTTGAGATTGCGTTCTGATTTGTACACACCTAGTGATAGTGGAAGTGACCTACACACAATAGAAGAGCGTTTAGCGAGGGGCCGATCTCCATCTGCCAGCAGTGACCGTACTGACGACATCAACGATCTTGAAATTCCGATAGACGACGAGAATCCCGACAGGTGCACTGCCTGTGGAAAGGTATTTCAAAACCATTTTACGCTGCGTATGCACTACAGAAACGATCACTTGAAGTTGCTTCACCCCTGCGATGTGAACGGTTGTGACGCTGCCTTCCCTTCCCGACGTAGTAGGGATCGACACAGTTCTAATGTCGATCTACATCGACGATTGCTCTCTACGAACTCACCTGAATCTCGTGAAAAACAACCGTTTGAAGTTAACGCAGAACTGTTGAATAAATTGTACGCTGACATCAAAGGGCTAGCTTCTACACTTGAGAGCCTGCGCTACGGCGGCAACGAAGACTCCTCACAACTTCCTAGTTACGTGACTGAGACGATGAAGTTTTACAGTAGAAACTTAAGCGCATTGCAAGCCGGTCTGTTGCCACAGTTTTCTGATCGAAGTTTTTTTTCGGCTCCATTTCTAATGCCTAACGGAATACCTCAGCCTGGCGTGCCGTATGGAGCACCGGCTGGCGCTCAATCAGCCAGGGAATCGCTATCTCCGCTCTCAGCGTCCTCTCCGCCTGTAATCTCCCCTGGGAGACTGGACGCAGCGCACGCTCGTCCCAGAGACGATCCTAAGTTGCTTTTTCGCGAGACATCTGAATCATTTAAGAAAATGACATCCCTGTGCGAGCGCCAAGAGCAGCTGTACCAGCACCACGTTCCCGTCTCATGACGCAGCCGCTACCACCCTCGTCCCACTTGGTGATACCTCACTTCGTAAACTCTCGAGCGATAGACTCTTGTATATTTAATTGTTAATAATTTTAATTGTGTTAATTCTATTTCGTATTTCGTTTTGTATTTTCTTGTGATATTTAGACAAATATTATCTTAATTATTGATCCCACGAACTGTAAGTTATTAGGGATAGTATACCGCTTGGGTATTGAGTTGGCGTTTGTGAAGCAAAGTGCAATACTGACTCGGATATTATAAATATTAATGGATTCGGAGTACGATATCGTACCGTGTAGATTCTTAATCGATGTTGAAAGTAAACGTTATTATGATCAGCTTCATTTATTGTTCTGGCGCAATAAACTCATTGAGTAAAAAATATATACGTTTGTTTTTATTTCCTTGTGTTATTGTGTTGGTAAGTGGTATGCCGAATTAGTGAAGACGTAATCTGGTTACGGCTTATAGCTGACAATGTTGGAGTCAAAGTTACGATGTTTTGTTGGAAGTTAGTCGACTGGAACGTTAATAAGCGTTTAAGTTTTTTTTGTACAGTTAAATGTTACTGGCCGCATTTTTGGGTGTTAATTCCATTGTACGCAAAAGTTCCTTTTGAAAATTCCGATTCATTGTAACTTTGACAAAAACAATTAAAGTAACATAAGACTAATTAACGATGTCTTACTTAAGAGATGAATAGTTATGTTGTTTCAGTATACCATAGGTATCTCATGGTACAAGACAAAACATCGGATAACTAATCATAACTAACTAACTAATCATGTCTTATGCACAGTTTATAAGTAAATAAAGTAAAATAAATAAATAAATAAATAAAATTTATTCAAAAACCTTAGGAACTATTTAAACTTAAAAGTCAGTTTTTACACAATACCCCTGCTGTATAGATAAAACAGTTAGCAATACCCTAACTGTTTTATCTATGCCTGAACTAGGTAATCCTGTATTTCAGGCAAGGCAGGTAAGTGAAAGGTATACCTAAGTTCCAAAGCTTTCAAAATTTTAACTTTTCGATATGAATATAAATATAGACGAAAGATATGAGGCGGTAGAATCAAAGCAAACCTATTAAAATCAAATACGAGCATTTAAAACTATATTTTAGCAATCAATTCCGAACTATGATGAATCATCGATAAAATTGTCTAAATTTATATTACGGTATTAACTTAATTTACAGAAGCCATTTAAATACATAATATTTAGAAATGAGACGTAAATAAATATAAATAACTTAGCGTAATGTCTTGACTTTATTAAAATTTCACATTAATCTAAACCAGGTGGGTACCTTATTTAAATAAAAATAGCCTATTGAGATAAAAATATCTTTCTAAATTATTTAGGTAAGTTCACTTTTTTCTAAGCAATTTTTATGAGTAAGTAACTAACTACACACAGTTATACATTATTTTATGGTACAAACATAAAAATATCTCGAATCATTCATCATTTGAAAGTAAAAATATTTTTGTGGTAATTATGTATAGCACATTATTATGCGTAAACAAACAGAAAATAAGAATAGAATCTGTTCCAACTAAGGAATTCACGTGTTCATTCGATGAAAACAGATGGCGTTAGTAGTTCGATAATCAAAGTTATTTGCCCGAAGCTTTATGTTATACAGTTGCCATAGGTTGTCTTTGAACAACATAGTGATAAAATAACTCTATATCGAAATATAATAAAGTGCATTACCTATTATAAGTTATTTAATTATTTAGTTATTTATAACAGACTTGAGAAAAATATAAAATTAGGAAGTATTTTTCACATGACAACTAAGGCGAATCGAGCTACTGGCGTACGAGTAGCTGTCTTTTGGCTAGTCAGCTCGCATTGTTATAAAAGAGTTTAGAGTAAGTCAGGTGCAAGTCGGTGGTGCTTCAGTATAATTGTGAAGAAACAACCAAATGAAGACTAAATTACATGCGAAGTGTATTTTGGGACTAATACTTAAGTAAGTATTAAGTTTCTTTCAGAGCGTTTGTGTGAGACAACGCGAGACCGGAATGCTGGACTCTATTTGGCGCAAAGGATCAGCATTGCCATTCAACGTGGCAATGCTGCCAGTATTCTGGGCTTGCTGCTGTATGGCTAAGATTACTCTCTTGATACGTATAAATGGATAATAATTAATATAACTGGATAATTATTTCATGGAATCAACTATATTATTAATTAATAAAAATACTTATTTCAGAAGTATAATTTAAGTGAATTAGCTCAACTTGTTCCAGCCAGAGTTTGTTTCTAACCCTAAGTTTAGATCTAATTATTTAGATGAAATAATGTCAAAACTATATACGAATAAAAACGTGCTAACAAAATGAGGGGGTTATTTTTTTAACCCCTCGAGCCGCGCTAACACGATGTTAAAAATTTACATAATTTTTATTCTAAATCAAGGCTTAAAAAGCAATTCGATAGCTTAAAATAGCCTTTTGGGCTCCTTTCAAAAAGGATACTTAATATATCATTTACCTACAAGGTTTTCACTAATACCACAGAATACGGCCTCTGTGGCGCGACGGGCGAACGCTCGACTGCAATGCAGAAGGCTGCGGGTTCGATTCCCGCATCGAACCATTTGGGTGCAAATATTTATGTTTAAAAATAAATATTTTTTAATTTTTATTTTTTAATTTTAATTTTTCAACACAAAAAAAAATTCAACACAGACACAAACAGAAACAGAAATTTCCATTTAACAATAAAACGGGATATATTTGAACATTGTTTTTTCCTAAATTGATTAGTAGTAATTTGCACTTTAAATAAGTAATCTACAGTTTTAACTAATTAGCAATATAAATCATATTAAACGAGAAATGTTGTTTCGACGCTTACAAAACGTTGACACTAAAGAGCTAGATACCCATAGTAAACTAGTATGAGTTTTTTGTTTATCAATTTTTTGTCTAGTACTTACCTACCGACAAATATTATGTAAGTACAGTTCATAGCCATTATCGATTCAGACATTCACGGGCTTAATGACGAACTACTTTCCATGTTTTAGAGTTCCATCTCAACTATTACACAAATTAATTTAAATTTCCAAAGTTATAAAATACACACTTTATCAAATTTGTCTGTCCGAAAATTGTTGACCTCTACGAAAAGCCGGTCCGTCTAAAAGCTGTGATTAAGTCGCGTGTCCGTGGGAACGCGACTAATTGTCGTATAAACTCGTTATGATTTAATTATAGGGTGACGTTTCAACGATAATAGGATGTAGGAAATTCTTGGAGGTATACCAGTTACTGTTGTAGTAAATGATTACTCATGGGTTAGTTTTGTGTTGTTTTTAGCTACAACTGGTATGTTAGCTAGGTTATAAATAGGGCTTCGATTATCCGCACTAACAGAATCGCTCGTTCCTTTAGAGAAAGATGAAAAACTTCTACGTCAGCGACTGACAAAACATGGCTACGGCCAAATACTCAAATGCCACTATTTGAGGGTTATAATTTAAATAATGGAGCAGATTCTAAATTCAATATTTGTAATGCGGATTTTTAAGTTTTTAAGCTGCTTAATTGATTAGGTAGCTTGAATTCTACGATATACAATCCTCAACTTGACAATGCATTCATCACTTTCGGAAATTGTAAACGATAGTTAAAATACTTAGTAGTTGATTATTGATTCCGGGACTGGGATATACAGGTGTCAAAATGTCTATATGGACAGGTTGTCTATATTTTATGAGAAAGTTTCAAAGTTTATTTGTTTGTGTTTTAAATACTTAAAA
Source organism: Idaea dimidiata (assembly GCA_949358125.1). Taxonomy (NCBI): domain Eukaryota; kingdom Metazoa; phylum Arthropoda; class Insecta; order Lepidoptera; family Geometridae; genus Idaea; species Idaea dimidiata. Next base: position 10,811,133 of record OX442331.1, read on the forward strand.
ACTACTAAAACCAATATAATCGTTGCTATTTCAATACAAAGATTCCTCAAGAAAACCACTGTGAAGTTACTCTTTTTTGCAGGTACTCTTTTTTACTAGAGTAAAGATCCCAGAATCGCCAGACCTACGTCATTTTAGCAAGGCTGAAATTTTGAGTAGGTATTTCTAGTCTACTCTGTAGGTAGTTAGGACAGTACCTACGCGTACTCAGTAGCTCGAAAGCGGGGCTCTTTCATAGGTAGTGCGAACTAAAGGTTCATAAAAGCTTCTGAGAATTTATAGTCTAGAAATAACAAAAAACTATTTGACCACAACATCCCTTTGGAATTTTTCAAAAAGTTCTCTGATGACATCTGATTTTATAACATAAACAATCGCAATTTTTTGTACGCGCTCAGATAATTCTGCGGGTGGTCAAAATAGAAACTAATCTACATTAGGTAAACTCTGCCTAATATTAGGCAGTGGTGCCCTCAGCAATGTGCTCATTTATCTTTAGTTTGCGCTACCTATGAAAGAGCCCGCTTTCGAGCCAGTCAGTACGAATACTGTCTACTACATAGTAGACTAGAAGTCCTCAAAATTTCAGCCAAAATGACGTAGGTCTGGCGGCTCTGAGATCTTGGACTGTACCTACAGTTCTCAAATGAAAAATCACCATCATTACAAACCCATCAAGGTTCGGAATGTGATGCCATTTTTTCCATCATAATAACATGCTGTTAACTTTTGACAAAACGCTTTCAAGATTTTAAGATGTCATTTGTTAAAACATTTGAAATTTACTAAGATTATGTGGTAAGGTTCTTTGTGGCGCTAGTGCCTTCGATACTTAGGTGAACTATTTAACAAAATTTTAGTTTCACGCAATTCCGACTGTAGGAGTAAAGTTGGTCGTGTTAGTAATTGCCGGTTTTGATTAATTGAGTTTGAGGTTTTTTTTAATCGACTGTTTGTTCGATATTAACTTGGATTTCGTCAAAGTAAATCGCAAGTTGCTTTTATTTTGTATATTTGCTATTTATTTTTATCTAAATACCTATTTTTTATCAGTAAACTTAAGAGATAGTCTACTAAATTTAGATACTAGATTGGCATAAAGTATAAAAATACAACTGAATCAGCTTTTCGCATGACTAAAAATATTACAATCACCTTGTCTATATCTATGTTAAAACAACTACATGAAGCCTGGAAGAAAACGCTTTCAGCAATAGGTTACGCCATTTGAGCAACTTACTTTTTATAAGCTTGTCTTAACTCTGCGTTAGTGTTTTGTTCTCTTGTCTTACGTTGTACAAATGAAGTTATCTATCTAGCTGTTAAAGCCTACATCTGAATTTACAGTTTATAGTTAAATTCAATAAGCGAGCTTAGTTTCGGAGATGTAATTTCTTAGACAGAAGACAGGCATACCCGGAGGGCAATGTTAGTTAGAGATATCGCAAATTGAAGATTTTCTATCGGCCGATAGTTTGGCGCGCTAGATTAATGATATCAATCTATATTATCTATATCTATATCATCGTATATTATGTACTTTTACCATATTATATGAGTTATCGTATGAGAGGAAATTGGTCAGGAAAATCTGTCGCTAGCTCACGGACTATATCGGCCGTACTTATTCAAAGTTCTTTTGACTAACTACCCATTAGATAAGAATTTTCTATTTTTTAGATTTTATTTTATAATTGATTTTTTCTTGGTAGGTACTGTTTTTGTAAACTCAAAAACATTTCTCTGAACAAGGGCACTTTCATGCCAATTTCTGAGATCATCACAGTTAACCTGCAGTGTACACTCGAGGCGTTCTAATAATAATCGAGTACCTATTAGGTGCTGTAAAATGCGCACCTAGGTAGGTATATAATTCACTAATGGCTGGTAAATTTTTGATCTACAGTGACCCTTATGGTTCCGTAGGCAGCGTTAGCTCCTAGTTTATTAATTAGGGTTTGACAAACTATGCGGTTAGAGGACCCTTCTGTTTGCTTATGAGATTTGGATGGGATTCCGAATTGAAATCGTGAATTGAAACTGTGATGTTAGAATTAGACTGTGATATTTTAGGGCTGTTCACAATTTTAATAATTACTAGCAGCGCTTCGTGGTTTCGTTTCGTTCTCACAAAAAGTAACCTTTGTGTTATTGCAGGTGTAAAACTATCTATATTCCAAGTTTCATCGCAATCGGTTAAGTAGTGTTGCGTCATTGAGTAACAAACCTGAGTAGCTTTATAATATTATTAGGATTATTACCATGTGAAGAGCCCTAAAATATTGCATACGTGTTTTTTCCAATTCTAAAGTCGGTAATTTGTAAATCGGTTCGACCGATTTGTATAAAAATTTTAGTGATAGTTTTAATGACATAGGATACTTTTGATCTAGATATTACTGCGGAATTTGGACTTACGCGGATGAAATAAGCCTGAAATGGACTTTGATGTGCTGCCAGTTAACTTATTGAAACGATACTGAGTCAGAAGAGATTGTTGTCTAGTATGTAGCACGCTTATCTAGAAGATAGAAAAGGGTTTTAATCTACTTTGCCATCCTGGTTGATCTGTGGGTATTCAATTAAATGTATAATGTTAGTAAATTTAAATGTATATTTTTACAGCCATTTTACCTATACTAACAGCGATGGCTCTACTCGGCTACAACATCACAAGTACCTAATCTTCTACCTTCGTTCTTATTTTGTCAGTCTGAATAGATAAGTCGGTGGCACTGTCATTAATTATTTGACTGCGATTAAAACAAACGAAATATCAACCGTAGAAACATCTAAATTCAAAAATCATAATTAGGGTACTTACTTGCAATAACTGTTTGTTCAAAAAAATTACATAGTCCCGCTTTGGGCTAGTAATTTACAGAACCGTTTGAACTCCTTTAAGAATTTTTAAAGAGATTAAAAGAATCATTAGATATTCTCACTTGAGACTTGCTTTGGCAAAGGACAGGAAGATTAAAGTCAGCCCTAAGGCGGAAGGTACCTACTGTTATGGATTTACTTAATTGAGCATCGGATTATTAATTAATAAATAGGTGTATGGGAATAAAATTATAATGAAATTTGACTTTCTTTCTTAATCACGCAAAACCTACTTGATTTTTTTTAAACTTCGAATATAGATAGCTGGAAACCTGGAATAATAAGTCTGTTTACTGTTTTTATTTACCTATATAACAAAAGAGAGACAGAGCAGGTAGGTACTTCTAATAGATTCAATCAGGATCTTAAAGTTAGATAGAAGGCTCAACGTAACGCTAACGCGATTCAGAAACATAAACAGTTTAACAGTTGCTCGCTGAATTAGTTAAGAAAATCCTACTAATATTATAAATGTGAAAGTGTGTGTGTTTGGATGTTTGTTACTCAATCACGCATTAACTACTGAACCGATTGCGATTAAAATTTGAATATAAGTAGTTGGATACCGAAAATAACACATAGGCTACATTTTATCCCGATATTCTCGCGAGAACGGGACTTACGAGGGTGAAACCGTGGGGCGCAGCTGGTACTGAATAGAAACAAATATAAATTTCATTTTAGAAATCCAAATACATGGATAATGTATGTAAATATAGAAATCATGTTTATTGTTTTAATACAATGTATAAATTAATAAATAAAATATTCTTAAAATACTAGAGCACTCCCACACTAGGGTATAATATGTTAGAATAATTTTTGACATCCCCTTTTGCTACAAAGCAACATAAAACGCTCCAGGCTCCCAACGTCTTTGACTACGTTTGTCAAACGTTAATTAAGGTACTTACCTACAACAACACTTTGTACCTTACGAGTTACGTGTCTCAAGCTTTAACCTGAGATTAAGGCTTCACCTTTGAAGATGTAATCTTTAGCCCTTTTTGGTCTTGGTATGTTGGGATTAATTATTTAGACGCACGTTTGCGACTTTGATAGTAATGCGTGAAGGTTTTTGACTTTCAAGAAACGGTTTAAGGCGAAGGATTGATAAACTAAAAACTCATAGTGGTTTACTGTAGCTAGCTCGAGTTGCGACGTCTCGTAAGCGCCAAACAAACAAACAAATATATAAACTTTCGGACTTATAATATTACTAGTAAGGATTATATTCCATTACCAATTTTTATTGCAGATTACTACTATCAATAAAAAAAAAATTCAAATGTATCTCGTTTCGTTTTAAAATGCAAAATTCTGTTTTTAAAGATTTTTTAAAAATATTTTCTTGAGTTACAAATGTTAACTAATTATGTAAACAAAACTACCACACTGAAAGCAATAAAAGTATAGATTAAATACTAAAATATGATTTCTATTTGTTTTGCAATTACTGAGATAGATATCAATTATCTATATGAACAATAAAATTAAAACTCTTCGATTTGTCTTTTAAACTAGCCTAACCTGCAGTTTCACTCGTGAAGTCCACGGCCCTCATTCTCTAAAAATAAAGCATGCGACAAACAGGCGGGATACATGAGCATTGAAGAAGTCGATTTGTTGCAGGAGTAAAAATGATAGCTATTCTATAACTAACTTCTTTTAATACTGATTGGTTGAGAAGGGGAGTTATTTAAATAATTAAGTAGCCTTTAATTTGGAAGGCTACTTAACTAATAAAGTAGTAATTAATTAAAATAACATTTATAGAATACGAATTAACGTACATCTCTTGCATGTCGCCTGCATTCCGCCGGCTATGTCCTTACCTTACCGAATCGAGAGCCAGGATTGGGAACTTATTATTACCGTTTTGATGGGATCGTTCTCGGGTTGGGTAATAATAATTAAAGTGTTGCATTATTGACACAAACATTCAAACAAACAATGTTTAACTTCCAAATTTTAGCATAAATTTAAAACGTTAGTAGGGCATGTTTGTGCTTAAAAAGCAAAATGACTCTCTATCTATCCCAACTCTAGGATTAAAAATACAATAAAATAAAACTATTTATTTTACATCTAGTTTTAAAATAGCTTTTATAAAAATCTAAATGCTCTATCTTTGAGTGAGTTTACCCCTTCAGTGTTTGACAAGAAAGCACCGAGTTCGATGGTTGTACGGCGCGCGGGTGCCTCTCTATGAATAATTCAAGTATTTGTGATCAAAGACAATTGAGCCGTCAAGTGGTTTGTGTCAGAAACGTCATTTTTTATCTCGTATCTTCTTCGTAGTTAAGATGCAGGCGGAGGTATTTTCGTAGCGGAGCTAGATTTTTTTGTGAATGACTAGCTGCGCCCCGCGGTTTTACCCGTTTAAGTTGTGTTCTCGCGGGAAGATTGGTAAAAAAAGTTGCCAATTTGTTATTCCAGGTCTTCAGCTACCTTTATTTTAAGTTTCATTGCAATCGGTTCAGTAGTTTTAGCGTAAAGTAGTAACCAATTTACACTTTTATTTTAACAAAAACTTTACATTTATAATTTTAGTAGGTCTTTTTACATTGCACATAGGCTGCGCCCCGCGATTTCACCAGCCTAAGATTTAAAAGTCGGTTCAGCAGTTTTTTTATAAGAACCTTCTCGTGACATAGGTAAGCAACCTCAACAAAATAAGAATTAGCGAAATCGGTCCAGCAGTTCAAGCGTGATGGCGTGACTACGCGAAATTGGATTTCATTTTTTTATGGAAGAAGATTATTTTTATTTAATCATCTGTTAAATAGACAAAATCGTTTGATTCTTGGTGTTGCCAACCTACATAGTACAAAATGTGCCATTTTCCCCCTTCGACATAGCTATTATACTAATGCAGAAGTCACTGAGCCTTCATACATTGGGACGGGTCTGACATGCCTTTATTTTTACGGTTATACGCATTTTATTGACGCTTTCGGATTTCAATTTGCACATCAGTAAAGAATCGCGTGGGGAAATTTCACTTATCATATTATTTGTCGTTTAAAATATTGTACAAAGAAAACCTACTAGCAGCAACTAAAAGGCACTGAATATTTAAGGGCTACTTAAATAATTGAACTGTTTATAGACTTAACATATGGGTTTGGGTTTAGTAGCTGCTTAATTGTTACTACCCTCAAATCTTCATTGAAAAAAAATTGTCCTTATTTTTCAAGGTTGAGGTTGAATAAAACGCGATTAAACCCAGTAAATAAAGTGTTTTTTATGATTGTTTGAATAAAATTGCTATTAATTATTAGTTTCTGAAGTTTGTCAAATAAAAATTGTCATTATTCAATAACATTTTCTTGGGAGATTAAGTTTTCCATATTTTTTTGTGGCAATAAAGTTGTAAGTCATAGTTTCACTTTGAGTTTTTCCAATACCAATAATGATTATTAAATATTAGATTTTCGGGTCTAGATCGCGTTATAAGAGTCTTGAGTCTTCCCGGGACCACGGCCGGTGTAATCCGTTGGCCGAAATGTCGGGGTAATTTTAAATTTATTTACTAAATTTAAAATAATTTTGTTGTTATAACGCGATCTAGACCCGAAAATCTAATATTTAATCATAATGAACGGAAATCGTGTAAGTTTAAAAAATGTACCAATAATGATGTTAAAATGAATTTTTTTTTTTTTAAATCTATTTAATAAAGAGCTTTACCGAACAAACGGTAATGTCGCTCAAATGAAATTGGGGGAAAATTTAATACAGGAATAACTGCCAACAAAAGTCTCATTTTATAGCATAATATACTTATCCAGCACTTCCAGTAGATAACTATGGCGTAGGTATATTCTAGTTAAACTGCACAGCCTAGATTCCCAAAGCTACCTAGCTCCCGACACGTATAAGTTTTATCCTGACTTAGATAATAATTTTTCACTTAAATCAGTGTAAAGTGCGAAGTCTGGTCCTTTGCAGCCGCGAAGATAACATGGTATTGACGGTCTATCTACTCTGTTGGTACGAGTACGTAACATGCTCGATAGCGTATCGGAAAGTTGACCGTGCCCGTAATTTTATAGCTTTTTTCCTACTAATTTTATAACGCTGAAAACTGTGAGTATGTATGTACTAGCTGAGTCCTGTGGTTTCACCCGCATAAGTCCCGTTCCCGCAGGATTATCGGGATAAAAAGTAGCCTATGTGTTATTCCCGGTATTATAACGCTGAAAACTTGTGAGTATGTATGGATAGTATAATTAGATGCGCCTCGTAGTTTTACCCGCGTAAGTCCGGTTCCCGTGGGACTATCGGGATAGAAAGTAGCCTATGTGTCATTCCCGGTATCCAGCTACCTATATTCCTAGTTTCATAGCAATCGTTTCATTAGTTTTTGCGTGAAAGGGTAACAAACTCACAAACTCACATATATACAGATATGTACATACAAACTTTCGCGTAAGATAAGATGTTCCTCAATTCGATTACCACGGTATGTATGTTAGCTAGAGACCTGGAGAACACAGGCTACATTTTATCCCAATATTCCAGCGGGATCGGGACTTATGCGGATTAAACCACAGGGCGCAGCTGGTAAGTAATAAAGTTTCAGAATTAAATAGCGATAGGTGATTGAAATGTTACTTGTCAATAAGAATGAACGATGATAGTAACAATTTTTAAATTTTTTGGTGGCAGTCGAAAGTGCACTAAAAGAATGATATAAAAAACAGTTTCAAATAATGAGGACATTTCCTCCTTTTTTACACGACTGCCAAAGTAAGTGTTATGTTTTTGAAGTTATGTGGTCTCTCCTGATTTGACACACCGTATATATTTTATTTTATAGCTATTTTGAAAATCATAGACTGTTGATCTGACTGTACTTACAAATTTTCACTAAGCAACAAACATAGAGTACCTTTACAAATTGTTTGACACGGAATGTCCATACAGTTGACCTACCATGTACGTACCTACCTACCTATCTATCATCCTTTGTACAGACAAGTTAGTCAATCAATTAAACTCGTACTTAAATGTCGAGGTGAACGCTCAGTCGCACTCCACCGAATCTTTGATTTATAATTATAAATTTTATTCTTGAAATAAGAGACATAAGTACTCGCAACCACATTTTAATTACTGAGTTTTTTACCCGGCTGTAAGGCAAGGGTTATGTTTTTCGCGCCTATCTTGTTGGAAGCTGTTATTTATTAGAGACCTGCGTCGCGCTTTTTCACCCGCGTAGATATTTCCTTCTCCTGACCGTAACAAACATAACGCAAAAAGAATTATCGAAATCGGTCCAGCCGTTTACGCATGATGCCGTGACCAAGGGAAATAGGGATTTATTTTTAAATCTAAGATTTTTCTTAGATTTAACTAAAGATAATAGTGCTAGCGGACTTGTTCGTATTTTTTTGTGTAAAACGCAACGTAATAAATAATTTTTAGGGACTTGTTCGCGTTCTGATATTACAAATTTGAATTAATTAATCTTCTTTTCGTGTAATGGTGTGGCTCACTTAGTGTTAAAGTTACACTCTTATCAGGCAGGTCGCCTTAAAAATTCATTAAAATTACAACCAGAAGGAACACTTAAAATATTTCGTAATTTGTTTTTATTGCTCAAGGCATATTTACTAGAAATATTTCTAAAGGAAAAATTCACTCGCGGCGACATTTGAACTCGCCTTCCTGGATCCAAGAGACGCGAGTTCAATTCTCGGTAAAATGACATTTACCAATTTTAATGTAGCCAAGCTTTACTTAGTTTACTAACATTGGGCGCAGAACACAGTATTGAGTTGCTATGTATGTGTACTAAAGCAGATTTGTGTTGTGTACTAAAAAAATAAACGGTTTTTGAAAAAAAAAAAACTACATTTAGGAGGCCAAACGAATTAGAGTTACTGGATGCACTGTTTTGAAGAGTCATTTTACTTCTTTTTTTATTATTTTAAAGTCAATCAAAGTACCCTATGATCCTCCCTAAACCACTATGCAAAATTTTACCCAAATCAGTCAAGCCGTTTGGCCGTGAAAAGCATACAAACAAAAAAGAACATGTTAAGTCAGAACATTGTAGTATTTTAGATACCTAAACCTAAATACTACATTAGAGATTTATTCAATAGTCACCAAGCGATCTAAGTCGACAAACAAAGCGGTCTATTCAAATACATTTTGTAAACAAGTAGGGTTGTCACGTGTCACATTACCGCCCCGCGTGAAGCACCATTCACATGCAAAATTCACCGAACATTAGACACAGCCCTGACACGCGGAAATGATATTTTTGACGTAAGTACCACAGTATCTATCGCCTTTTGAATAACATGAATGAATTTTACAGGTTTTTAAAGCAGGGTTCTTTTTCCACGTCACTGTGTTTTGTCATACTGTAGCAACGAACTACTGTAGTTAGAGATGGCAAGGAAAAACATTTTCCTGTCATACCTACTGTTCGGTTGTTGATGACGGCGTTGATACTTGGTACCTATGTAATTTCTTATAGGAAGGTTTCTAATAGGAAGTCTTAGAAGTCCATGAATTCATAAATAAAAGACTATCAAAATTTATTCAATATTCTTAAATTTTTGTCACCCTAAACGTTAGTTAGATAAACTATTTTTTGACAACTTATTCTGTTAGTAGGTATGCAATTTCATATTTAACACCAGCAGCGCCTCGCAATTTTATTGGAATTGGTTTCTGCGTAAAGGAGCAATGCGTACTAAACACACACATGCCTACATACAAACTTTCAATTTTAGAATATTAGTAGGCTAGTACTGCTAATATTCCAAAATAAGTGCCAAATTGTATTTGCTTCACGGCGGATATTAAACCTGCAACCGTCTCATATTCTCTTGAGTAACGGAAAATTACTGACAAAACTATTAAAATCTTACCGCAGTTCTGCAAACTATCAACTCGATCCACGAGGTGTTCTAAATTTGAAATAACTCTTTAGGAGATGTACCGACACGTTTTGTTTATAGGACAATCTTCATGCGGTCGAGAGGTGAATCGAAGGTGACCAAACATTTTGGTTTTATATTTAGAAACTTTCAGCTTTATAGGATTAGTAGGATTACAAGTAGTTATACCCGCCCTACTATTACAACTTTTATGTGGTTACCTACTTTAAAAGTAGGCATATCACTCATATGACTTTTTTTTTAAGAAAATTTGAAATTAAATCCCACTGAAAGTAAGTTATTCAATTTAAGGAAAATATTTTTTTCAAACCACTTTCATTTTCTGTCTTTAAACAGGTCTTTCACTGTTAAAATTAGAGATATTCTCAAGGAAATATACCTAAATCTTCCAGGATTCACTCGTGGCAAGGTTTGACCTAACGGGTATAGGTACCTACTTACTTTTTTTATTTATAAAAGGCTATACAAACTTCTTATTAAACTAATAAGGTACTATCAATGAGGAAACCGATCTACGAGGTTGGTGTTAGTACCTGAAACCAATCTATGAGGTTTGCTTACGCGGTAAGTAAGCAAATCTTATAGATTGTAAGTACCTACCGCGTACCTACCGTGTACCTACACGGGACACGGGAGGTCGCGGCGTACCGCACCGCGCCACAGTCAAACAGAAATAGCGTTTGACGTTTGTATCCGTGGTGGCGCCTGTTCACTGTCAACTTTACATCGCATAGAACGTATAGAAAAGACAGATGTATTTGACTATTATTGGGCATTTTATCCACAATGTTTACAAAATTAAACTGACCACATGCTTGACTGTCGTTTTTGTTTCCGAAGATGCTTTAAAAAAATAGATTTGAATCGCGAAAACCATAGAAGAAATTAGATTTAAAAATCCTTACAAAACAAAGAAAGAGTAAAACGCCCAACGTTGTGAGTGGCCCCTCATTTGGTCCTTTAGGGTTATTTTACTTTTTTAGGGCATTTAAAAACGTAGGTTTTTAGATTTTTTGGATATATATTTTTTCTTTTTTTTAGCTCTAGGTTGGATTGGCATTTGATTTTGATTCAACGTTGTCGGTACATTCTAATCACTTTAGCAAAATTATCAAAAATACTTTTTCGAAATAGTTTCAGAAAATCACAAAACTAAGCCATAGTTGAGACACATAGAATAATTGGCATGCATGTTAAAAACATATTAAAGCCGGTCTACCACTATCCACATTTCGATGAGCACAAATGCTGACTGTACACAGTACGTGTGCAATCTAAAAAATTTCAATTTCCTATTTTTTTTTTTTTTTTTTTTTTTCTGTCATCTTCTCTCTCTTGCTGCAATCTGCAGTAAGATCTGCAATGAGCAACACTGTTGTCTGCCTTTGCTGGGTTTTATCGTGGGTCTGAGAGGTGTCCTATGACCCCATTCCTCAATCTCTGTCAATATTCCTATTCGAACCTAATTCGTAGGCTAGTCACACTATGCCTTTTAAGTCTGTTGAACTGGACATCATCAGTTGTAAGAAGTTCTTTTTCCTATTAAAATAATTAGTGTTTTCATATTGTTTGGCGATACGTCGCCACGGCAACAATCAGGTTTACCCTGCTTATAGATGTTTAACATCAAAAATGGAACCACTTGGAAGCACGTCTAATCGTTCCCAACTCTACACACGTAAGGAGGGCGCGTTAAAATTGAAAATAAATTCAATATCAATTTGAGCTGGAGCCAAGAGCAGTACCGCGTCTGTGTCGATGTGTGACGTTTATATACCGCCACTCGACATCGCGATCGCGAGCTGCATGCCTCGACTACGAGTAGGCAGGTACAATTGTACAAAAAAGTGGATATCCAACTAGTTCTATCAAATTTTAAAGGAAAAATTCATAGGCCACACGAGTTCCTATCTCAAGCGGAGAATTAAAGAATATGAATGTTCTAAACGTCTAGTAGATTTGCCTTGTGCAAAAAAAAAACAAATTTAATCGCATTTTGCTCATGATTTTTAAACGAACCAGAAACCTGACCCTGAAAAACCTTGAAAATACCAATTGTAAAGTTGTTGGTTCGTTCAAAAATCATGAATAAAACGCGATTAAACCCGGTAAATAAAGTGTTTTATTATACAAAATCGCGAAAACCATCAAAGTTTTGGCTTAGTAAAGTCAAAGTCAGCCTTAGTCCTAATTATTATATTTATTTGAACTATTTTCAACGTAACTATCTGTCGATTCACCTACGGTCATTTCAAATATTGGTCGACTCAACTACAGTTTAACTCTCCTAAGTTTGATTAAACTAAAATATGGACGATTGGAAAGGATGACGACCTATTTCCCTTTTCCCATTTGTTGCTAGATATGTCGATCGGGGTTCCATTAAGAAATAACATTTTGATTACTTTTTACCTTCATGTTGTACCTAACAAATATTGGTCGAAAAGTTGAAAAATGTATTGTTAGGTATTTATAAAATTCTTCAACTGAAATCTACTTATTTTCTATTAATATTGCAGAAAACTGTACTGAAATAAAACTTAGACGATTTCAGTCTTGCAAATGTATTGAAATTTTAATAAAAAAAAAACTACTTACTTGCCTACATACATTTGTAGACCGTCTGACCACGGTTATATCTACCCGTGATACAGTCATCATTATTATCATCATCTCAGCACTTATCTGTCCACTGCTGACCATAGACCTCCCCAATACGACGCCACAAATAGCGATCTCATGATTTTCAAGCCACCTGTGTCCAACGACTTCCTACGATACAGTTAAGCTAGTTTTTTAAATTATAATTAAGTAAATCTGCGCCTCGCGAGATAAAAATATGTAGGCTATGTTTTAGTCAAAGTCTCCAGCTACCTATATTCCAAGTTTCATCACAATCGGTTCAGCAGATTTCGAAACAAAATGTCGATGTTGGAACTTTTTTTATATGTAGGTGTGATCTTAAATATGCCAATAGGTGGCATGTCCGTCTGTACCTTAAGAGTAAATAACTTTGGCCAACGATATAATAACGATACAACGATATATAAGAAACGATATAATTCGTTTCACAACTCAAACGCATCTACTAATTGCTTATAGGTGGCTATATGACTATATGACACATCATTGGGTATAAACGGGACACAAAAATACGATCATGTAACTCGACAGTCAGATAAAAAGCATCATAATCTCTCGCCCGCGTAAATTATTGAGCACTCGCACCGAAATAAACCGATAATGCGTCGAATCCTTCTAAATCCTACAACCGGGATGTTCGGCAATTACCGTCAATCACAATATGGAACATGGAACAACATGGCGACTTGCTCGCTTCGTACCAAAGATAATAAAGCCAATTGACTGTTCATACTGCGGATTTTTCTACATAACACAACACCATTGCGGGCAGGAGGTGAGGTAAAAATCAAAGTTTGTAATTGGCTATTACGTTACCTATCTTATACTTAAACTCTTTGTGAATGGCCGATGCATTACCTATTTAAACCTAGACTAATAAACTTTTGAAACTCTAAAATTTAAAAAGTCGACATAAGTCGCGTCAAATTAAAACGTCGAGGTAAGAAAATAAGTAATAATACAAGATTAAAACCCGGTAAAATGTATTTAGGTAAACCTAATTGATTAGACAAACTCGTTGATTAGACGTTTTTGCACGAGAGTGCTACTAAAAAGACGTAGTATATTTCTTTACGGTGAATACTTACGAGCAGTCAATTGGTTTTATCGTTTTTGCTCCGTACCATCGTTCCGAGAACACATTGTTGTTATTGGATTTAAAATATTTTATAAATAATATTGGCTCGCGTCTGGTTGCCGTCGATTGTGATAGCAAGAATACTTCGAATGTTTGTGAGAAGTTTTCGGCTATGTAAATAAGCTGTTATGATTCCTAGGTTTCTGAATTGCCAATTTGGTGCCAAAGATTATTGGTTAGCATACCTACAATTTGCTCGAGCGATATTCCCCTGTGTTATTTGTAAACAATTATTGTCGTGCGTTGTTTTGTATAAAAATTGATGGGAACTAGAGTAGGCTACTTTTGATCGGGACTTGGGCGGAATAAACAATCATATTATTTGATATTATCCCTTAAGCCTTACCTAACCGTTCGAAGTGCAAAGCTAGATAATCATATTGAAATAGAACTGAATCCTTAATAAGATTTCCTGATATACTGAACATAAACAATATTCTATTAATTTTCAGGTATGAAATTCGAGTTGCGCCACGAACTACCACTGCCGATACATTTGAATGCCGAAATTTAACGGACAAGTGATGTTTGACCAAAAGCCTTTAAAGCCTTGAACGTCGTCGTAGGGTTGCAAGCTTGTCGGTGTTTTATTGGATACATTTTGGGGAGTGTGCCACGGAACTGCACAATTTGGTTTTATCATCTCTCTTCTACCACCTGATATCCAGGCGGACTGATAAGCGGCACCGGTTCATGGTAGAAATACTCGTCATCTGAACCAAGCATTTCGCATCGTCATTCGTTCGTATCGCATTCGTATCGTTCGTATCGTTTCGCATCGTCATTCGTTCGTATTGTTCGTTTTCATGTCTATACTGCTGTACCAATTTTGATGAGTTTAGGTATAAAGGTAGATGGGACGTCGAAGAAAGACGAAGGCTAGCTACTTTTGATACCAATATCGGGCGGTCTGTACTGCGGGTGGAACCGCGGGCCGCAGCTAGGCCTTTTATTTTAATACCATTAATAAGACAATCATCTCTGTTGACTACATTATTACCGCTCTATATAAATTTAATGCGAAATGACGTCATCTCATCAAAATGTTATAGAAGTTTTACGATACGATTCAATATCGATCGTATAAAATACGTCATGCAGCGGTTGGATAAATAACTAAGTGTTCTGTTCATAGACATAGAGCAGTCAACATAATGCTATAGAGAATACATATAACAGTATGGGGTCTAAGTAGGTCACTTTGTCTTACGGTCGAATATTAAAATCGTTCGAATTTAAAATCTCAGAGTTACTTAAATTTTAAGCAGTTCCTAAACTGGAAACCTCCCATTCTAACGTATTGTGTTAAAAGAAGCTGCTGAATTATGTAAGTGGCCTTCTAATTTTAAGTGGTGGTTCAGTATTTGGCCGCACTAAGAACAGCTTCTGAATTGAAAATTTGTAGATATGCAAATTTAAGAGTTCAAAAGCTGCTTTTTTGTTTGTATTTTTTCAATCTTTGAGTAGCTTTTAGCCGTTAGACTTTTAGACTCATTAGTTAACCACGGTTACATTCGCGTAAGTCTCCATTCCGCGGGAACATTATGATATCAAAAGAGGTATTTAAGCTCGAATTGCAAAGCAGAAGGCTGCGGGTTCAATACCCGCCGGGAACAAATATTTCTGCTGAATAAATATTTGTTTCTGGTTCCGGGTGTATTCTATCTATCATACCTATGTATGTTAGTAAAAAAAATGTATAATATGTAGTTTATCAGTTTTTACTACCCATAATACAAGCCTAGTGCATAGTTTGATGCTTGATAGCGCTGTGTGTAATAGCGTGCAATATTTATTTTATTTATTTATTTAATTATATTTAGTGTTATATCTCTATAGTTCTGCTGTAAAGTGAAGTTTATTTCGAACGCGTCACTCATCCTCGGACTGAAGATTTTTATGAATCTGTCCTGAGTGCAACGTTTGTAGATCATTGATATATTCTTGAAACATTCAATTACATTATCGATTGACCTCATGGCGGTAGTGGTTTCAATGTGTGCGTAAAGCTTGTTATTGTAGTCTAGTTATTAACAGCGTTCTTACCTCAGAAGTGATTGTCCAACAGCTAAGTACCGAAACGCTTCTTAAAATTTAAGAGCTACTTAAACAGCTTTTAAAGTTGAAAATTGAATTTAGATGTTGTGCGGTAATTTAAGTACCCCAAAGGAGGAGTTTTAGTATTCGACCGCTAGACTGGTTTTTTAATGAGGAGAAAACGGCCTAAGATTTACCACGTTGCTTTGATTTTTCCCGAAAAGGAAGATGTCCCTGCTGATCGAAGATGGTGGGCGGCCAGAGGTTTACCCACTAAAACACTCTGACGCACTAGACCTTAGTAGATCTTACCGGATAGGGTAATTTCAAAATGAGCAGCCTTTCTTACATTTTCACATTTCAAATCATTAATAATAACACGAATGAGTTTTGGTTGATGTAGATATGAAAAAAACTTAATAGACAAAACTGCTTTTTTCTCTCCTTTTTTTATCAATAAAAAATAGTACATTACTGCAGCGGCCGACAAGAGAGGCATTGATGGACGAATGTGTGTAAGTCCATCAATGCCTAGTTGCGGCCAAGGCTTGTATTGTATAGTACTTTTCTCAAATAATGCGCGAAAATTAAACTAAGTAGTACAACTCAGAACTTTAAAACTAATGACGAAGTTGACGAACAACTAATAACAATAGTTTCTTACGCGCCAAAGTATTTTTTTCACTAAACAGCTTTCTGTGCAAGCCAGTTCGAAATTTAAATTAAACCTTTGATACCTCTTTGGTCGGCATGTTGCGGAGTAGAAGATCGTTCCATTTTTAAATTACACAACAAAGATTTTACATAGTAATTTATTTGGCCACTAAACACGACAGATAAATGGATTTTCTACTACTTGTAGTAATATGTACTCTAAGGGATTTTCATACAACTATTGTCGGCCGCTGCTCGAATAGTACAGCAAGTTCGATATATCTCGAAGAAGGTTGTCAAAATAATGCTTAAATTTCCAAACATGTTCGAGAAAAATAACGTTTGTTTATAATGTGTAGCATTAAAACCACTAAAGCTCCGCTCCCTATTCAAATCCTGAATTTTAAAAAAAACTGCTGGACACAGTAAGTTACAAATAGAGCTTATCAGTACAGAATTTTAGGGTTCTTGGGTAGAAAGTTGCATTCGAAAGATGCAAGATAAATAGTAGCAGGAAAGGTACGGGGTTATGCATAAATAACGTGGACTTGTCCGTACTGTCCGTCCGATGGTAATCACGACCTCTAGAGATTTAACACTTTTGTTTCTCATTGTCCAGTGTTTCTGAAACTACTTTAGAGGATGTCCTACTACGAATAAAGGCTAAGTTTTTTTATGAGATGGGATTGCATCTTTATAGGGTTACGTACCCAAAAGTTAAAAACATGACCTTTTTACTATGACTCCTCTGTCTGTCTGTCTATATGTCCCAGGCTGTTTCTCATGAATCGTTATAGCTAGACAGTTAAAATTTCACAGATAATGTATTTCTGTTTTTACAACACTTAGTTATGTAGATACTAAAGATAGAACAAAATAAATATTAAAGTGGGGCCACAAAAGTAATTTTTAAATTTTACATCTAAACACGATAGATGAGCGTGTGGCCACTATCTCATGAGCGTTTGACGTGATGGTAAGTGATGATATGGTCGACTATGTATTAAGCTCATTTAGAAGAGAAGATCTAACCCTACTTTCTTAGTGACACTGGTCATAAAGTGGTTTAGGAAAATGATTGTTAGGCCCATGGGTAGTAAAAAGCCGGGGTTACACGAAAAAAAACAACCACTAAAAATCAAAGTGTTTAAAAACTTGAAACACCCTATGTAAACGTAACCCTCTACTGGAATAGGGGACCATGCATCGTCCTGTAACAGGAATACATCAACTTCGCTTGTTTTATTCATCAACGTGTAATGTAAACGGGAATTCACCTCTACTAAGATTTATATGAAACCATTCTGACGTTTTGGTGTTCGGAAAGGGAAAAGTGTGGTAGATATTTTCCCTTACACCTAAACTGTTTGGTCTGCATTCTAAATTTCATCGCAATCGGTTCAGTAGTTTTTACGTGATTGAGTAACAAACATTACATATCGTACATACATAATCACAAAAATTCAGCTTTATATCGTGTTAGTTTCAAATGTTTAGAGCTTGCATGTACCGGACTAGCGATCGGGAGGCTAGGGGTTCAAGTCCCGCAAAAGCATTGGCATTTTGGAAAAAGGAAAAATTTTCTCAGAGTACTAGCACAGCTTACCAAGTAGTTGGAACGCTTCATACTAATTTGTTTCCTGAGACTGATCACATATTTGTAGGAAAGGTCACATTTAGAAATGTAGGAAATTAGACACATGACTTGTTAATGCCCGTTTTTTAAGAAAACAGACAAGACTTCATACTAAAGGCACTAGGTACTGGTACCAACATCCCTAAAACAGGTAACCACTCCAACCTACCAAACGCCCATTACAAATCTGGCTTAGTTCACGGCAATCAATGAAATCGGTTAATATCTTCTAATTAAAACGTTTTGGTAACAGGAAACAATTAGTCAGTACATGTTGGATATAATAAAACGCGACGATTATCGCTAACGCTAACGTTAACTAACGATTGACTGCTAATGGACAGTTTGGAATGACCGCGGGAAAATATTAAGTTCACATCAGAGAGTTGGCGGAGACATGTTAACGACAGTGGCGCTGCCTTTTCATGAAACTGAGTTGATTTATAACTCCGATTTAAACATATTTTTCTAAGGGCTGAATTTTCAAATTCCTAGATAGAGATTTCTGACAAATAAAATGTAACACCACCGAATAAAAACGCAACAAAACTTTTATTACTGGATATTTGAACACGTTGGTTTCAGTGTAGTTTCGATCAGGTGCACTGACATATCCCGCAAAAAGGACACCTAGCAATGAATAGGCCCCCAACGCCGACTTTTAGAGGAACTAAATATCATTTTCAGAATCAGTTCTAATTAGTTTAATCCTTTATTCGATACCATTTTCCCACGGTTATTTTTGACGATTGCAAAGAAACACAATGAATAATTTCTCAAAGAAACATAATATAGGTTACTCATAAATTATTTCGTGATTCAGTAAACCGATGACGTAGCCGGGTTCCGACCTTCGTGTAGTAACTATGATAGAATCTGTGGCAAGTTAATTGCAATCGTGAAGTCCTGGATTATAACTTTTGAGCAAACACCTAATTGTGTTTTGTGACTAATCTGTTGTTAGTTTCCATTGTCTTCCTAATCGGTTAAGTGCAATTTGTTTGAAAGGAAGTTATTGTAAGGAAATAAGAAATCAACCACTATTATTTGTTTTATTAAGGTTGTTTTCTTTATACTCGTATAGCGACAAACAAATATTTCTTTTTAGTTAAAAAAATAAAGATATGTTATTGTTAGTCTGTTTTATATGAGAAATAGTACTAGCACAAGATTAATTAAGTACCTTCCTACTGTTGATTCTGTATCTATCTACATACTCTTTTATAGTACTATTAAGCAACTCCTGGCGCGATTATTACTTAGATGGTTGACCAATTTCGAGCTCCTGTGTGCTTTAGAAGATACGTTAGCAGTCGTTAGATCAAGTTAGAGCCCTTATAGGGACCTGAAAACTCGATCACTAGAATGAATCACACCACTATCCGAAAAGCAGAAGACTTGATAGAGAGGAAGGACACTATCCAGCCTTGGGACAAAATAGGCTAGCAAAAAAAGCTAGTTTTTAATTGCTTACTTCGGACCAATAAAATGCTATTTCTTTCTTTCTTTATAATTTATATGAAACTCGTGACATCGCACTTAACAATGGAAACGCTCGATTAATCTGACCACGTATTTTGCACAAACGAGGCCGTTCGCACGTTTACTGATGTATTTATAATCCTAACAGTAATTTCCATAACGAATTCATTACAACTTACATGTCATGTAATGACGATAGTATGTAGTGTTTAGGTAAGTATACATACATAAAAGTAATAAATGAAATATACTAGAAAAAGTATGTGCAAATAGAACTTCGAAGTTTACAAATAAAATTCAAAGTCCCGACCGACTGATAGAACTACATATCTGCCCTCAGTCTAAACGCCTGACACTTAAGAAGGTTAGAGTGTGTGTCCTTTGTGATGTCTAGGTTTCCCACATATACATAACCTACGAGGAATAAATAGAATGGAGATCTAACTTGTCAGTAGGTAGTTAATGTTCTTTCTGGACCAATAGGTAACTCTGAAAAAACTCTATTCTTTCAAATTTTGGTCAGCCCCCGCGCCCTCGCTGCCCAAAATTTGAAAGAATAGAGTTTTTTCAGAGTTACCTATTGGTCCAAAAAGAACAATAACTAAAAATGTGAAACAAAACTACAAGTTTCCAACGAGTGCCAGGACACTCTTCGCATCGGGGGTTCTAACCCAAAGATCAAAGAATATATTTTGGATTATTGGTCTACAACGTACAATACCTAGAATGTGAAACAAAACTTTATTTAATATTTTAGTGCTAACCATTAGGGTTTATTAATTACAGTTATTATAGATCTTTAGTCATTTCGTTAGGTGCACTGTTAGAATGAAGTTCGTTAAGCAACCAGTATCTTTACAATTTGAAAATATCAACTTTTCGTCTGATCAACAAAATTTTCGTCATGGAAAACTATTACCAAATACAGTTCGCGGTATAATATGCGGTCCATCGAACTGTGGAAAAACGAATTTGGTTATAGGTCTACTTTTGCATGAAAATGGTTTAGAATATCGTAACGTTTATGTATATTCAAAAACTCTTTATCAACCGAAGTACAAGTACTTAGAGCAGGTATTACAAAGGGTTCCTGGTGTTACTTTCTCAAAGTTTTATGAAAATCAAAAAGTAATCACTCCAGAAGTAGCAAAATGTAATTCAGTAATTATTTTTGATGATGTCTCTTGTGAAAATCAAAACAGTATGCGTAATTTTTTTGCAATGGGCAGACACAAATACATAGACTGTTTTTATTTAAACCAGACATATAGCAAAATACCAAAACAGTTAATAAGAGACAATGCAAATTTAATAGTATTGTTCAAGCAAGATGATATAAACATGAGACACATTTATGATGAGCACGTTAATACTGATATGACATGGCAAGAATTCAGAGAAATGTGTGCTCAGATATGGAAAGAACCTTATAGTTATGTTGTAATAAACAAGGACTGTGAAAAAAACAAAGGTTGTTATCGAAAGAAATTTGATACGTTTGTTTTATTTCATTAGCGGACTTATGAAACTGAATAGCATAGCTATTATTTAAATCATTGTTCGTCGATCCGTGGTTCAAAATACATGTTTTGTCAGTGTTTTTAATAATGTCCTACATTCCCTTTTTTCGTCGGTTCGCTGATGAAGAGGAACGTTTACGCAGTTTTGAAACTTGGCCGATAGGTTTGAAACAGAAACCAAAAGAAATGGCTGAAGCAGGATTTTTTTATACCGAAAGAGGTGACAGAGTCATCTGTTTTTACTGCGGCGGAAGAATGAAAGATTGGGGCCCCCACGATATACCATGGGAAGAGCATGCACGCTGGTTTGACAAATGTCCGTATGTATTGGTAATGAAAGGAGAAGACTATGTAAAAAATGTACAAAATGGAGGATATGAAGAATTCGAAGAAGAATGCAGTCAAATTGAACCTGAAACTCTGCAAATAAAAGTCGACGCAATACCATCGTCAATTATATGTAAAATTTGTGTGCAAGAAGAATTAAATACGTGTTTCATACCTTGTGGTCATGCTGTGGCGTGTGCAAAGTGTTCTCTATCTGTCGGAGTTAAATGTCCGATTTGTAGAAAAGTATTCGAAAAAATTATTAGATTGTTTTTATAAATAAAGAAAAAAGTAATTTTTTTAATAAGTCTATCTTTTTTATACCTTATAAATAGCGGAGAATATTACTCGTACTATCATTTTGTGAGGTTACTTACAACCAGCAAAGTCGAATATGATGAAACAAAAATTAAAAAAACGATTTATAAACGCTGTTAAAGGAAAGGGTGAATGCATAATTCATTGCTTATGGTCATGCTGTGGCTCTCTAGGCGATTTTTATTCGATTGTATTTCTATGTAAATAATATTATGTTATTAAATTTAGAAATTGACTATAAATAGCTAAATACATAAACTACGCTATCATTTCACATGAATACTGTTAATAGTTCAATCGACTCTGATGCAATGGAAAAAAATCTAAAAAAACAAATTGTTGAAGCTGCGGAAGCTGTTAAAAAGAAGGTTCGAAAAATGCGAAATATTGAAATGGAAAGAAGTAATATTTTGGAATCGGTTTTTAAACCAATCACAGAACCGCTTAATAAAATGGTAGACAGTTCTTTATTAATAGAGTCTCCGGTCAAAAGAAAATCATTTAATTTTTCCAAAGCCTTAAAAAATGATGTTAAATTCAATACTTCAAGTCCATTAGGTAGCGATAAAACTCTAAAGAGACAATCTAACGTTGGATTAAATAGTATTGCGTCTATAAGCCCAAAAGAATATAGTGAGTCACAGGATAGTGACAATGACGATTACGATGGTGATACAATCAAAATGGATAAAGAAGAAGACGAATCTTTTAAAACAGTGTCTTCGGGTTCAACCGATGCAAATTTAGATATTTCTTCGTGGTCCCTTACTCCGGATGCTTCAGATAGTTTAGATAGTGTTCCGTTTGGTGTTAGAAATGATCGCGGAAATAAACTCATGATGGGATCTTCGCGTGTGGTGTTGACCGATGGTTATATTCAAGTTGGCACAAAGAAGTACAAATTTACGAATGGAATAAAAGAATTACTTTTTAAAAAAGTCCCTAACTTGGACGTAATAAATAATGAAGATTTGACTCATTATAAGTTAATGTTACAAGAAACAAATGCTCATCGAAGAAATTTTAGTCCAAATCAACCGATCAAGAGTAATAAAGGTCGGAAATACTTGACTATTATAAAACCACTTTTCAAATTACGTAAAGTTTCAGTAAGCACTGATAGTAGTCAACCTGATACAACACATCAAGGAAAAGGTTTACCACTTATGAAAACTTGGAAGAAAAATGCTGACTACGTTTACTGGGACGATCCTAATGAATTAGTAGATAGATTAAAGCTTTTGATTGCTTCAAAAGATGCTGGTAACACTGGGTTGGATAATGAAATAATTTCTATTATAGAAGAATTGCGTGAAAGCGGGATTATACCATAATAAATAGCATGACTTTAAAAAGTTATTTCATTTCAACTTTATCGATGACACCTGTCAGTTCACCATGATGGACAAGTTTGGACATCACATTCATAAACGATTGCGTTTACCAGATTTTATAGAAAGTTTTGATAAAATCTTAATGAAAGCCGAAAGCGGAGAATTTGATTTACATAATACAAGATTAACCGGTATTATAATTCCACTGAAAAATTCTGATGCTGTCAACAAGGAGTACGTAGATACACAAAATGAATTGTATATAAAGAAGGAAGAGATCACAACAATAGTAAATAATTTAAAAACAGTTGTAAAAGAACATTTCGATAATATTATTGCAGATTATTGTACAAAAGCTGATTTACTTAGAACTAAAAAATGAGTAAACTTCAAATTGTGAATGAAATTCATAAAGCTGTTCGCAAGAATTTTAATCGACGATCAGTATTATTAAAGGGCATCGATGACTTATGGCAAGCAGATCTAATTGATTTTCAAAGTTTAAAAAGATATAACCGTGACTATAGATATATTTTGGTGATAATAGATTGTTTTTCTAAGTTTTCTTGGGCTATCCCCGTTAAAACTAAAACAAAAACTGAAATCGCAAATGCGTTTCAAAGTGTATTAGATAAAAACCACCGAAAACCCATTAATTTACAAACTGATATGGGCACCGAATTTTACAACGATGAATTTAAAAAAGTAACAGCAAAGTACAACATTAATCATTACTCTACATATTCTGTTAAAAAAGCTTCTATAGTTGAAAGACTAATACGGACATTGAAAAATAAGTTATTTAAAGTTTTTAGTTTTAATGGTAACTATAAATGGATTGGAGAGTCATTGACAAGTGTCATATCAAAATATAACAACACAATACATCGAACAATAAATTATAAACCTAAAGATGTTAACCATTCAAATCAAAATGCTGTAATGAAAAATATTATGAAATTCCAGAACTCTAATAATAAGCATACAAAATCCAATAAACTAAAAATCGGAGATCATGTTCGTATAAGTAAATATAAAAGCTGCTTCGAAAAAGGATATACCCCTAACTGGTCTACAGAATTGTTTTTAGTTAAAAATGTTTATCTTTCTGTACCAGTTACGTATTCTATAGAAGATCTGTACCACCATCCAATATTAGGACGTTTTTATGAACAAGAACTGCTGAAAACCAACTGTCCGAACGTATACCTTATTGAAAAAGTTTTAAGAAAAAAGAATAATAAACTCTTTGTCAAGTGGTTGGGTCTTTCTAAAAGTGAAAACAGTTGGATTGATAAACAAGCTATATTATAATTCTGTTTTATTAGATTTATAAAAATATAAAATTGCGAATGACAATAGAAATTACTTCATTTATAATTCAGCTATGCGCGGTAGAGGTCTCGTAAATAGTATTATAAATAAATTACCATTTGAATTGCATTTACCTGGTTATAATTATTGTGGACCCGGTACACGATTAAAGAAACGATTACTAAGAGGGGATAAAGGAGTTAATGAGCTTGATAACGCATGTATGAGACACGATATTGCTTATAATAATTCAAACAGTTTGAAAGATCGACACAAAGCAGATTTAGATCTCATAAATATTGCAAAACAGAGAATGAAATCAAAAAACGCTGGAACAGGTGAGAAATTGGCTTCGTGGCTTGTGAACAAAACGATGAAAACTAAGGTCAAGTACGGTGCAGGCGGGAGATCATTCAAGTCGTTGGTTTCAAAAATACATAAAAAATTGAAAAGGTCAAAACCGAAAAGTGATGCTGCAGCAATAAAGGAAGCTTATTCTGCAGCTAAAAAACTCATTAAAAATAAGAAAAAAGTTCATGTGCCTCGTGTTATACCGTTACCGAAAATAGGAGGTATTTTACCGCTCATTCCAATATTCGCTGGACTATCCGCATTGGGCGCAATGGCTGGAGGCGCAGCAGGAATAACGAAAGCTGTAAACGATCATAAATCAGCTAAAAAGAACTTGGAAGAAGCTCAACGTCATAATAGAATGATAGAATCAATTGCTCTTGGGAAAGGCCTCTATATAAAACCCTATAAGACAGGAAATGGTATTTTTATAAATAAATCAAAAAACTAGTTAAAAGGTTACCCAGACGCGCACTTACTGATCTTGACATTTTAGATTATGCTAATCAACATGTTCCATACTTTAGGGGTGTTTTTATGAGAAATAAACTTCCGTCAAAATCGAAGGATATTGAGTGTGGGATTGTTAATTTAGATAGTTCAGAAAATGATGGAACTCATTGGGTAGCCTATGTAAAACTATTCGAAAATTGTGCATATTTTGATAGCTTTGGTGATTTAAAGCCACCGTTAGAGTTGGCTAAATATTTGAAATATCGCATCACATATAATTATTGTAGATATCAAGACTTTAATACATCTAATTGCGGTCATTTATGTTTAAAGTTTCTACAAACGTTTTGGAAAGAAGAGTTAGGTGATAAGTACGCTATTGTAAATCTAACAAACAAGAATTTTATATGTTAAGTGTGTGGTTCTTTAACTTACGAGTGTTTTTTTGTTTTTTTTTTTTTTTTTTTTTTTTTTTTTTTGTTTTAGTGATAGATTATTAATCATTATATTGACTATATAATTATAAAATTGTTTTAATTACGTTCATTTGTAAAATGTCTTTCACGTTGTCTATAACTGGTAATACCTCGATTTTATCTTCTACTTTTTATCCACCATTGCAATTTGACGGTGAATTCGAGTGTGCCCTTCTGTATTTGTCAACATTCAATTCGATCCCTAACATTGATAAACGAAATAATAAATTTTATTATGACAACAATGAAGTCTTAGAAATACCCGAAGGTGCTTATGAACTCCAAGATATTTCGGACTATTTAAAATCAAACGTAAAAAATGGTACAAACATAAATTTATTTTGTAACAATAACACGTTGAAAACTTTTCTTTTTTGTTCTAAAAACATACGATTCGACAAAAATGATTCTCTTGGAAAATTATTAGGGTTTGATAAACAAACTCTTAAAGCCAATATAATACACGAGTCGCAGCTTCCAGTTAACATTTTATCTACAACAGTGGTAAGAATCGAATGTGACATAGTGAGCGGATCATATATTAATGGAAAATCAAGCCATATAATTCATGAATTTGCTCCAAACGTTCCACCAGGGTATCGAATAATAGAAGTACCAAAAAATATAATTTATTTTCCTATTAATCAAAATAACATAAGTACTATAAATATCAGATTGTTAGACATAAATAATAATTTGATAAATCTACGAGGTGAAGAAGTTCAATTGTATATGCACATCAGAAAAAATGATAGACTTTAATAAATACGGTAATAAGAAAATAAAACACATCAGTACTCATCGATCAATCCGTAAAGGAACAACTAAGAAAAATAATAATAATAATATTACAAAAGAAAATAAACAGTTCTTAAAATTAATCGGACTACTAAAATGAACATCTTAGATATAACGAGTTCACCGGCATACGATAATACCATAGATGGTATAGAATATCATTCATATAAGCCCTACATAACAAGTTTCAACAGAAATGACGAAATTCGCATCCCTATTAACCAACAGGATTTATACATATTACCATCAGCAAGTACTCTCTATATCGAAGGAACGGTAAACATTGTAAAAGGTGTTGGAAAAGAAAAAGTTAATACTATCGAGTTCACGAATAATCCAATTCTTTTTATGTTCCAAGATGTTCGTTATGAACTCAATGGAGTAGAAATCGATAGAATAAAAAATGCAGGAATGACAACAACAATGAAAAATTTGCTATCTTTAAATGAAAATGAGGCTAAAATGGCTAAAGCTTGGGGTTGGGATGTAAACGGGACAAAGACAACTCATGGTGAACACTTTTCTTGTTCAATACCCTTGAAAAACATTTTAGGCTTTGCTGAAGATTATAAGAAAATTATTATGAACTGCAAACATGAACTAATATTATTACGCAGCAATACAGATTTAAATTCTTTGAAAATTCCAACCGGCGAATCA
This sequence comes from Idaea dimidiata, assembly GCA_949358125.1. Taxonomy (NCBI): domain Eukaryota; kingdom Metazoa; phylum Arthropoda; class Insecta; order Lepidoptera; family Geometridae; genus Idaea; species Idaea dimidiata. The sequence continues at coordinate 10,838,080 of OX442331.1, forward strand.
CTCGAAGACATTACAATTCAAAAATTAGTTTGGCGCGTCCCACACATTAAAGTGTCTGACAAAGAAAAAGTATATTTATTAAAAATATTAGAAAAAGATCGTCCCCTCCATTTAGCTTTTAGGAATTGGGATTTATATGAGTATCCATTAGTACCAAAAACAACTAAGCATACTTGGGCAATCAAAACATCGTCGCAGATTGAAAAACCGAGATATGTAGTATTAGGCTTACAAACAAATAGAAAAAACTCGTCAGATAAAGATATATCACGATTCGATCATTGTAATTTGAGAGATGTAAAAGTGTATCTTAATTCTGTCTATTTTCCATATGAAAATTTAAATATAAGTTTTAAAGATCAGAAATTTGCGTTATTATATGAACAATATATCAAATTCCAAGAATCCTATTACGGACGTAGAAGTGAACCACTGCTAAGTCCAAAAGAATTTAATGAAAAAACTCCACTGTTTGTCATCGATTGCTCTAGACAATGTGAAAACCTAAAGTCCGGTCCAGTAGTCAGTGTACGTATTGAGCTTGAATGCGATTCAGAGATACCTGATCACACCGCTGCATATTGTCTCATTTTAAACGATTCCATCATTGAATACAGACCGTTGAGTAACATAGTGAAAAAGATAACATAAATATGAATTCCAACACAAGTGAATTTGTGATTGTGGACTTACAAGGATTTAAGGATAAAGATAATAAATTTATTATAAAAGAATTTGCCGTTATAAGAAACGAATGTACGCAAACTTTTCTTGTGAAACCTCCTTTCCATTTTAAACACTTATCGGTGGAAGAAAAGAAACAGGTACGATGGATAGAAGCTAATCGTGGAATTTATTGGAGTGAAGGTTTTATCGACTACAGTGAATTCAAACGTAATGTTAAACCGTATCTGAATTTTATTGTCAAAATGTTTTAATTAAAGGAACTGAAAAGATCAAATGGATTAAAGATCTTTGTGAGAACTGTGAAGTAATTGACATTGGAGAAAAGCTAGGCTGTCCTAATCTTTTAAAATTATATAGTCAATATGAGGAGTCTAATGTAAATTTAAATTGTGTTCATCATAAGAAAATGTGTGCTCTAAAAAATGTTATGTGTATAAAAAAATGGTATATTGATAACCATACTAAATTTAATTTATGTAAATATTTTAACTCTGTATCTTGTACTTAATATTTTTACTGAAATATATTTCTATCAATCATTACTTTTGTATTATTATTATTTCGTCTATGCAAATAAGGTACCTATTTCATAAATAAAATACATTATTTGAACAAATCAGATAAGCAAGGATTTATTTCAAAATAATCTATGACTAATACATTTTTAAATAAAATTAACTAAAAACAGATTATCTTTATTAATTTAAACAATACTTACTAACTAAAATATACATTAATTAATTATCGATTATAGTTTCTGATATATTTTTGATCACTCTCTCCGTTTGGTCTAATATATTGTCCACAAAATCTTTTACTACATATTGAGCCGAAACAACAACGTCGCTTTCATTTTCACAGTTTTCATCACTAATGTCAATTATTTTAATCTGTATTAACCGCCTCCCTTTACAGGGCTCGCGGTTCAAAACAAATGAAGACTTTCGTTGGATGCTACTGTAATTATTCTTAGTCGTCTTCTTTAATTTTCGTTTTAGCTGCTTTGGTGGTGTTTTCTTTAAACTTTTTACAGGCAAGTTTTCCTCATAATCCGAATCTGGAAATTTTTGCGCACATTGAAAGAATAGATCTTGGGTGTCGAGTCCTAAGAGTCCCTCTTGTATTTCCACATCATTTCTTAGTACCATGTCCGACATTATCTGAAACAATAAAAATAACACATTAAGATACGTAAATAGGTAGTATTTCGAATTGAAAACAGAAAAGTCAAAATTTGAAACTTACCAACGTGCAATATTTATTTATTTAATTAGCTCAAAAGGTCTTGCCTCTGTAACGTACAAGTAAAGAATAATCCACTAACATTATAAACACTTAATGGAAGTTAGTGTTTACTCGACAAAATCATGCATTGATGCAATGATACTTGATATTGCTATTTTTACAAAGAAACAGCGCAGGTGTCTGTTCTCGAGTTTCATTCCTTTAAAGCAAACAAACGTGTTGCAACATGCTGGTCGGTATCATCAAACTGCTTTGTTTATAATATTAGTGGATAGGTACCTAAATAATTATTTCATTTCGAAAGAGATAAATAAAATGCAGCTTTTATAATATAATAATATAATTCTTATTTAACTTAAACTATAATTACTTATAGCTATAACATCGTGTATTGTTCTAAAAGCTGGCTCTCTAGCAAAAAAGTAGTTACCATTTGATTTTTACAAAAAATAACTTATAGGTTTAACATCGCGTTTAGTTTACCGCAGGTAGTTTATGCGTGGTATAGGTATACCTTGTATTTTTATTTTCACAAAATAGTAGGTATTTTTACAAAATAGTATTCTTAATTTTGAATTTATGACGTTGATTTGGAAAGGGTTCAGAATGAATACTTAAGAGCCACTCATAACTCATAGCATTGTTTTGCCTACATTATTATAACTAGAGTTACAATAATAATTATGTCAACTCGATAATAAGCTACAAAATAATGTTTTACACTCCTAGAAAAGCAACATGACCCAGTGCTTTTGTAGATATCTTATCTGATGATATTAGACGTTTATCATCTTTACTGGATAAAGCGACTTTGTCAACGCATTGAGTGAAAACTTGATGTTTTATTGATTTAAACAATTTATTTTTTTTCCTTAAAATTGATTGAGAAAATAAAGTTTTTCTATAGTCAGACACTTCTAAATCGCGAACGACACATGATTTGACACCTTTAGCTTTTTTTATTTCAGTTTCGACAGTTTTTAAACAATAAAGTTTTGACCGTAATCCTATAAATTCCAAAATAATTTTACCACCCATTTCATCCTTAAATAACCCTGGTACTTTTTTATTAATCAAAGATAAACCATACCCGTTGTCTATTGGAAAGTTACTAGTGTCAAAATAATTAACAAAATGTTCTTTTAAATCTTTATAGAAGTCATTTGTTTTAATATGATAGATAAAACTATCTGTATCGGTATAACACATTTGCAATCGATCACCATAATGTGGTTTCATTACTGAATAATGAAAATCATACATGTGAGCTTTAGAAAGTTCAAGTACCGAAAACCCAATGTAAATTGGTTTATCTAATGCTATTTGTGTTGGCTTCAGTTGAATAGCTGCTAGGTTTTCGCTAAAAATAATGCTACTGTGGTAATAAGGACTGGATATTAATTTCCTTGCAGAATTTTTCTTTTTAGTTAAATTTAGACTATCGTCCCATGTATTAACCAACTTCACATTCACTTTCTTTGCGTTGTTTTCTAATGTTTTACCAAATATACTGTTATTAAGTAATTTAAAAAAATCTTGTTCAAACGTCGATTTAGCTTGTTGTCTCAAACGCGTATTTAATTCAATATACTGTTTTAAATAATCATTTTGACGGAATGTAATGACTCTATGAACTTTTTTTAATATTAAACCATGTTTCAAACATGTTTTTAAATGAACGTAATGAATAACGTAATAGAATTTATCATATAGATTTGGGATTAGTTTAACAGTTTTTGAACCTGGTGCAATGAATCGCTGTGAAGCTAGAGGGTAATCTGAATGGGTTAAATGCAATGATTTTGGATAGCTTAAGTCAACCTCAAGAATAAAACCATATTCTGCGTTATCCGGTACACTATTTACGTCTAAACTAGTGATTTCTTCTTTAGATAGAAATTTAAATTCAGATAACGGCAAAGTTAAACTTAAACTATGACCATACAGGTTATTGCAATCTATATATATGAGGTAAGATTGTGGAATCGAATGATCATAATCCAACATATATTTATTATTCGCTCTGGCATATCTATGTGAAACTAAACAAATACCGCCTCTAATTCCTGATTGTATCATATTATAAATAGATTCATCATTTATCAATTCTAACTCGACTTGTGTTTTGTATAACATCGCATCGAAAGATAAACTCGGAGCGGTAATATAAAACGCTGGGTCTAATTGATAAAAGCTTTTACATGTGATACGGAACTGTTCGAAGACGTCAGTTAACAATAAAACGTCCGTTTTTAAATATAAGTCTGTATATTGACCCATATTATTTAATCTAAATTGTCTCCAAATTAATTGCGCATGAGCATAATCTTTTTTAGATATATGCACATTCGTAAGAGAATTATAAAAATCTTTTTTATTTGGGAGTGATGTTTCATTGTAACGATGTAAATTATTCATATAATCGTAAGGATACACTCCTTTTCGAGTAAGAAGGTGAAACTGTGCATCATTCGAAAAATGTTTTTTTAAGTGCACAAATTTTTCATTATGCATTGTTTTCGCCAATTTATCAATACTCGTATTTAGAAATTTGAAGGAATCAACGAAACGCAACAATATTAATTTTCCATCAGGAAAAGACATGTACTTAGTAAATGATACATAATTCTCTTTAGTTTTTGGGATAATTTTTATAGACCCTGGAGCTTCACCTAATTTTGTGATAAATAAATGACAGTCGTAACCAGATAAATTATGGAAAAAAATTGGTACAAAATTTGGAATTTTGTATTGTAGATTGCAATAATTATGGGCAGCTCCCCTAAATTTTCCAGTTATATGACAATGGTCTCTAACTTTATCACCATATAAAAAATTGTTACATATGTGACACCTCGATGCGTTTTTAAAATTATGCTCATCAAGATCAGTAAAAATTATAGGCACATTTCGACACAATATATCATGAATTTCGCGAACGTCGTTAAATATGTTAGATACGAATATGTCTACACAGTCCATGCCTCGATATGTTACAAATTTATTGTACTCTGAATTCTCCGAACAAACAATGTAATAAGCAAATGCAATAGGTACATGTCGATGGGTTGTAGAAGTATGTAAACCTCTAATTTCTTCATTACAACTCGCTTCAAGCAAGCTCTCAAAGTCCGCATAGATAACAAACGGAACGTTTTGTTTTCTGTCATAATGTCTAAACTTTATTTTGGAACCCTTTTCGGGCAAAACAGTAGCTAAGCCGCTGCAAGTGTGCAAGTCTACTAGTTCGGCACTTTTAAAAAACACTAAACAAGTATCACATAGAAACAGTTTTTTATGATTTGCAGTAATTTGATTTCGTAATAAACGCGACAAGTTTTTAATTAAACAATAATGGGACTTTTTATCATTTTCTAAATAAAGTAAATGAATAATTCGTCGATTAACAGTGTTATCAGATTTATATAGAGGACCAATAACAGTGTTCTTTTTACTCAATCCGTAAATTATAAAACCTAAACCAGGATTATTATTTTCAAATATAGATATATCAGAAAAAGTCGCTGGAAATGACATGTTTTGTAAGTTCAACACATCACGAAAATTCGGATAGGATGAAACTCTATCAACATGTTTTTTTGTAGGATATAAATAAGCTAAAATACTATACAAAAAGCAATACTTATCGGTATTACGAACGTTTATACAAGCCTTTTTGCTTTTTATTTGATTAGGTAATTCAATGTACGTTGAACCACCGATCGGTTCGTATTTATTTACGTTAATCTCCAGGTGAATACAATTTAAAAATGACCAGCCGCTGTCACGACCTTCAAATTCCTCCACTTGGTTTTTCAAAGTTTGAAGCAGTGAAGAAAATAACATATCGAATTTATAATTACTGTAAATAGGTGTATTTTTCGTACAAAATGATTTAATATCTATGTGATCATCCTTAAACGTTATAAAACCTGCGTAAAGTTCAAAATTAACTTTTATGCAAATATGTAACTTTATGCAATCATTTAAAAGACGTTGTAATTTACCACGAATCGATTTTAAAAATAATTCAATACTAGATTGATTCGTCTCCTGAGCCAAAATTCTATAAGATATAATTCTACATTTAAATGCAGATTCAATGGTTTCAATCCCCTCGCTAACCAAAAGACTTGAAATTTTTTGTTTGTGAACCCTGCTTCTTAAATGACCTACCCAGGATTGATTATTAATTACTAAGTCACACGTCTTACAGAAAGGCATGGTAATAGAGTAAATGATCAAGGACGTAAAATAATTATTTATTTATTATCTTATGTAAATCTTATAAATTTTACAAGATGAAAAAGATAAGTGATTAAAATCTGGAAAATTGCATAGAGAGCCTAGCTAGCTTACAGTGTTACAATATTAAACTTATAATCTTATATATATAACATCGCTCTTACGGTGAAGGCAAACATCGTGAGGAAACCGACATGTCCTACGCCCTTGCCCTGCAGTGGGACAAATTAACGGGCTGGTGATGATAAATCTTTAAAATTTAAAAGATAAGTCATAAAGATGTTATAAAAAAGCCTCAAGTGTTACAAAATTATAATAATTATTTTTAAATCTTTAAAAAGAATCTAATTTAATTAGAATCTTTAAAAAATTTTGCCTCTGATGCTTTAAAAACATCAAAAGATGTGACTAAAAGTTTTTGGAGTGGATCCCAACTCGGGTGCCCCTCATCCAAAATCAGTTTTAAAGACGATAAAGCTTTTTTATACCGTATCTCAGGTTTTTCGTTAATAATGTCGGCCTTATTATAAAGCCTGAGCTCTAGATAATAATCACCGCTGGAGTCAGCAGTACGATACACTTGACCATTTGCGACTCGTGTCGCAAAAGCAGAGATCAGGGGTTTAGCTCCGCCGGCCTTTGTTTTTCCTTTTTCACTGAAGGTTGCTTTATCTCCATCAATTATAGAAAATATATTGGATTTTCTGTAAACAAAAATAAAAATAATTAGTTAGATGAAATTGGACTTCGCAAAGCTATCTGGAACCGTATAAAACGATTGGTATCGACTGACTACCTGAGGGGATACATCTGGACGTTTTAAGTTGTACAACAATGAAATTACGTTACGATACGTTCAGTTTCAATGATAAAACAGAAACTAAGCAGGAACTTACTTCGAACAAACGGCTTCAGAAGTTTCTTTGCTGGCTTTCCTCTTAGTCGCCTTTTTGACGCTGGCCTGCTTCTTATTTTTCTCAGGTACTGCAGCGATCCAACTGTCTGTGACCTCAGAACTGCTTTCGTAATCAGACCTAAAAAAACAAAAAACAAAAATTACATTATATCACATATCAAATAAAACTTTTTGAATCGTGAAAAATAAAGAAAGATCGTATGTACTCACTTACATGATTGTTTTTAGCTTTGAAAAAAAATGTGATCTTCAAAGTAGACAAGTGGCTGGATTCAGCTGCTTTGTTCCTTGCTTAGAGGTCAGCTTCAGCTTGAAGAGTAAGAAGTACTTCTTATCGACCGTAACTAGGGTAAATAACGGTAAGTAAGCTGCAGGCTCTCGGCGCAATTTTCCAGATTTTAATGACTATTTCATGACATAAAAGCGTATTTATATCGTAAAAAAACAAATTGTCAGCAAATAATTATTTTACAACCAAAAACTTTTAGTCGACCGACAAAATCATGTAATAAAATCAATAATAATAAATTACGTTAAACGTGGAATGTTGATCGATTTATTAGTTTTCCGTCGGTATAAACAAAGAAAATTATTTAAAATACTATTACTTACTTTATTTTAAAGCCATTAAGAATCATTTTCTAAAAGACAAAAGAATACAAAATTGAAATGTCATCAAAATTATATATTTTATAAATATCGTAGAGATAGAGGTAAAAGATTGTTTGGATTCCTACCAAATCCGTTTGATGTAATGTCTACTCTATTAGTTAAAAAATGAATATCTTTTTTTAGTCGATGGCTTAAATGGTATAGTGGTAGATATAGCAATTTCCATTCCGAAGCCGTGGGTTCAATTATTTTATAGGTAATATTATAAAGTTAGTATGCCTGTTTGTTACTCTTAACTTAACTTAAAACTACATAACCAATTGAGATTAAACTTACTTATTTTATTCTTTTGTTTTATTTTTACAATGATTAAAATGTATTTCTATTCGATAGAATGTAAATGTTTTACGGGATAACCTAAGAGAAAAGGTATCAAATTAATTTTGGATCGAGACTTATGCGAGTGAAACAGCAATTTCCATTCCGAAGCCGTGGGTTCAATTATTTTATAGGTAATATTATAAAGTTAGTATGCCTGTTTGTTACTCTTAACTTAACTTAAAACTACATAACCAATTGAGATTAAACTTACTTATTTTATTCTTTTGTTTTATTTTTACAATGATTAAAATGTATTTCTATTCGATAGAATGTAAATGTTTTACGGGATAACCTAAGAGAAAAGGTATCAAATTAATTTTGGATCGAGACTTATGCGAGTGAAACCGCTTGATGCAGTTAGTATAGAATAAAAAACAATATGAATTTAACATTCGATAAAACGCCTAATAAAATTTTCAGAGAATCAAAAACTAAGTTTATAAAATTTTTTGTTTCTCTTTATAACAGAACATCAAATTAAGATGTGTAGTCAATTTACTTACTATTAATTTTACGATAGTTATAATAACTGAGACAATTAGTTGATACGTTTCGTATTTTTATGAAATTAAAGAAATTTATGTTTAAGCCTAAAAGAAAAATGATAGCAACGCCCAGAGAATGACGTGCTAATATTAATATTTGCTTAAATGTTTAAAATATTTCCGCGGAATCTGGACTTACACAGTTGTCCTGCGGGACACAGCAAGTACTTCGATTAGCAGTTCTTTGTTTACATTTTTTGGTCTAAAAACGCCGAAGGCTGTGAATATTTATGCGCAAAAACTAAATATTTGTACCTATCTGGTCTAAGTTTCTTTCTATGCATAATATTATAAGTAGTATACCCGTGGTCTAGTACCCATAGTACAAGTCTAGAGCTTAGTTTGAGGCTAGATTGTGCTGTGTGTAATGTCATGCAATATTTTGTTTATTTATCTAGATATTGGTATGAGTTCGGGATTTCTAAAAAGCAAATACCTACTTCTTTTTTCTAAATCGGTTAAGAATATTATTCGATTTCGTAATAAAGTTCCCAAGATAATATGATACAGGTAGGTAAGTTTTCATAACAACAAGAATGAACTTGTTTTTATAAATGATGAGTCGACATTGAGTGCTTAGTTAATGCTAAAAGTGCCGTATTTTATCCACCGTATTTTATCGTAGGATTATTAATTAATAATTTTGCATGTGTCAAGTACCGTAGTGTTCCTTGTCTAAACACCCTAACTTTCATATCACTTTAAGCGATAAGGTCACCCATTGTGTTACCTACATTTTAGTTATTTTGTATGTATTCAATTGTGGTGTGTTGCAATAAATAAATTAATCTATCTATCTATCTCTTCCTTGGAATAGCATGACTTCATTACCAGAACAAATATTTTTTGGAAATTGAAAACCTCCTAAGTCGGTTAAAAGTGTTTCTGGACATTTGCTCATGACTTTACAACTGTTAAGTTTTCAGTTCGCTTAGGTGTACAAAATTATACTCCGCCTGATTCCTCGTGGGAAATAACACCCAGTTTTCATTATGTTTTTGTGCAATACTGTTTTAGTGGTGGTTTTTTAAGTTTTAGTGTTTATATTCTTCTAGGAAAAAATAAAAAAATGTAAGTACGAAATTTAGATAGATATTGATTTTGTATCGTACTTATCAATTTCTATTTAAATATTAGTTCAATGCTGAAAGTACAACCAACAGTTGTATATAGTCAGATATAATTTATTTCTGTTTTATTAATTTCAAGTTAACAAGAAAAGTACGCGGTGGATTTGTGTTATTTAAGAATATAAGTAATTAATTCTTCCGACTGATTGTTTTAAAACGAAATGTGGTTTACACACATAGGCAGTGTTTACCAACAGAATATTATATGAAATATATTTTTTAATCGGTACTCATTATTATAAATTCATAATATTGGCTAAAACGATCTTACCATGGGCGAAAAGTATTCATATGGACGGAATACATTTGGTCGAATATTATATGAATTTTATTTTTAATCGGTGCTCGATTGTTCCGATTGATTGTTTTAAAACGAAATGTACTTCTTAATATCGGTTTAAAGCGGTCTTACACCCATAGGAGGTGTTTACCGACCGAATATTATATGGAATATATTTTTTAATCGGTACTGGAATCTTTCGGCTGATTGTTATAATTCATGAATATCGGTTAAAACGATCTTACCATGGGCGAAAATAACACATACAGACGGTGTTTATTTGACTGAAATATCATGAATTATATTTTTAATCGGTTCTCGATTGTTCCGACTGATTGTTTTAAAACGAAATGTGGTTCATAATATCGGTTTAAAGCGGTCTTACAAACACACATTGGCGGTGCTTAAAAGCGGTCTTTACCAACCGAATATTATATGAAATATATTTTTTTTAATCTTCTGACTGATTGTTCGATTTAATTCATAATATTGGCTAAAACGATCTTACCATGGGCGAAAAGTATTCATATGGACGGAATACATTTGGTCGAATATTACGTGAATTATATTGTTAATCGGTCCTCGTTTGTTTTAAAACTATTGAAATCTGTAAAAAAGTTGCACGTATAAAATTGAAATACTTAATTAAATAACAGAAATACTACCGCAATGGAAGTTGACATGACTATAAACAACAGGAGGTTAAAAATTTAAATAAACCTATGATAACAATACATGATCATACAAAAGCGTGGTTTTAGCCTGGAACAAGCAATGAAGTTTTGTTTTACATTCTAGGTAGTGTATACCAATAATCCAAAAAATATATTCTTCGATCTTTGGGTTAGAACCCCCGATGCGAAGAGTGCCCTGGCACTCGTTGGAAACTTGTAGTTTTGTTTCACATTTTTAGTTATAGTTCGTTCTAGACCAATAGGTCTGTAATTAATAAACCCTAATGGTTAGCACTAAAATATTAAATAAAGTTTTGTTTCACATTCTAGGTATTGTACGTTGTAGACCAATAATCCAAAATATATTCTTTGATCTTTGGGTTAGAACCCCCGATGCGAAGAGTGTCCTGGCACTCGTTGGAAACTTGTAGTTTTGTTTCACATTTTTAGTTATTGTTCTTTTTGGACCAATAGGTAACTCTGAAAAAACTCTATTCTTTCAAATTTTGGGCAGCGAGGGCGCGGGGGCTGACCAAAATTTGAAAGAATAGAGTTTTTTCAGAGTTACCTATTGGTCCAGAAAGAACATTAACTACCTACTCTTGTCTTGGGTTTTGAGACTTTGGGTTGTTCGGGTCCCAGTGCCAGTAGGTTTTTGAGGGAGTTGTCGCGACGTCTGATCGAGGCGACCGGTGATCCCAGAGCTGGCGGGTTCCTTTCTCAGCGAGATGAAGAGAGACAGCGAGAGGGACTGCTGCCAGCATCTTGGGAACTATGCCTCGTAAAGGCGTCGACGATGGCTTCTTCTTTTTTAGTTAAGTGTTGGTTTTTGTATTTGTTTGTTTATTTAAATTGTCGTTTGCTTTTTTATTATAATATGTGTGTGTGTTTGAAAATGAATAAACTTGTCTATTAAATTCGAAAAAAGCATGTTCCACGGTCACACAGCAGCAGATGCACACACTGACATGTTCCATACAGTATTACGTGTGATCGACCTTAGATGGACCAATGGCAGACAATCTTTAGTGACAAACTGACGGTCGAATCATCGTTCTAGGCCCTTCAACCACCGTTGCGTTTTAAAAGATTGCTCCTTCCATATAATATATTCGAGTTCGTTGACTGTAAATAAGAATGGCTTCTGTGAAAATCTTGCGGAATTGTTCTCTAATCAGCTAAACATGATATTGAGGTGATGCGCTTATCCATCAATCAGATAATCAGTTAAAACGAAAAATTATATAGATAAGTTTATGATACGTACCTAATATTAATAAAGTCGCTTTTTAAGATATTATTTTCCGACTTTTAATATCGCTGCTTTTGTGGGAAGTCGTTTTTAAAAATGGACACTAAGTAGTTTTTTTGCTTTAATTTGGGTACCTAGAAACCTTTTACCAGACTGCGCGACACGCGAAGAAGGGTTATATTAAATATTTTTCCATAGGTCAAAAAGCTTACTTAACTGCGCCCATAACTCATTTCAAAATACTTTAAGCAGTCCCATTAAACGACTTCTCTCATCTCGATATCACGATAGATCATCGAGTGAATCCGTTGATTAACCGACAACTAGCATCACCCTTTGACCCAATCCATGACAAATGACCAACAAATTGTTAGAACCTACCATTTATATACAAGTAAAAATAGACTCTACCATGATAGATTTTGAGTTTAAATTAGATCTTAAAGGTCACCTTGTTAAAGTGTCTTGTTTTCGAGAATCGAAAAGATAAGTTTGATAGTGCGGTCTCGTAAAGATCTAATTCTGATTTTGTTGTTATTTAAATCGATTTCTTTATGTTTCAGTGGAAGAGTGTTGTTTTGTGGTAATTTGTTGTTTTGTTGCGTAGATTTGATTGGGAAATGATATCCTACTAATATTATAAAGCTGAAAGTTTGTGAGGATGTGTGTATGTATGTATGTATGTGTGTTTGATACTCAAATACGCAAAAACGACTGAACCGATTGCGATGAAACTTGGAATATAGGACCTGGATTAACACATAGGCTACTTTTTATCCCGATATTCCCGCGTGAACCGCGGGTGAAGCCGCGGGGCGCAGCTATTACTTAATATTATTGAGAAATCGTTTTCTTTTGACTTAGTGCTAGTACACTAATTGATCTACAGTAAAATTTTACTTGGGTAAACATTAAAGCTTAAGTTTAACTTAGGTATTACTTCTTATTGATAATTCTAAAATTTAAAGATAATTCATATTTTTTACACGACTGCCAAAAAAAGTGTTATGTTTTTGCCACGAGTCTATGTATGTATGTTTTAAGTTAGCTGTACCTAGTTAAAAATTATCTTATTTTTTGACATTTTAAAAATCTGCACAGATACTACTTTTGGATCTGAGCCCTTAGTATGAGTTTTGATAGTTTATCGTCTCGATGAAACTGGCAGTTTACTTTCATACATTATTTTAGTTCATAATAGTTACCGCTAGGGGCGCTGATGGAAAATGTATGAAGTAAACTGCCAGTTTCATCGAGACGATAAACTATCAAAACTCATACTAAGGGCTCTGTACGTTTCTCGACAAATAGTACCAATAAGAGTGGGACTTACGACAGCAAAACGAAACATTTTAAACAAAGTGAAAAAGAAATCCGTCATAATTCAAGTCATGTTTCAATCGAATGTAGATAAAAATCCAATTATGTACGAGAAGACAATTCTCACTTGAGGTTCTGTGGTAAAAAATACCGTCCTCTGTGTTTGTGATCAAAGTTTTAGGAGTACTTTGATAGTGGAAAATTGTTCGTGAAGCATTACCTAGGACTAACGCATGTCACTTGTACATCTATATCTATACTTATAATAAAATCGTAACTTAGCGGTGTCTGTTTTTGAAAGATATTTTGAAAAAACTATTTTTAGGGGTATGTACTAACGTAACAGACCCCATTTCCGTGTTTACTTTTTGTCTGTTTGTCCGTTTGGGTGTTTGTCCATTAGTCTGTTTGTCAGGGCGTTTGTCACATCTCCATCTCGAAAACAGCTGGACCGATTTCAATTAAATTTGGTATGCAGATAGCTTAAGAGTTTGATTAACATATAGGCTACTTTTTATCCGGATATGAAGTCCGGATATCCGGATTAAACATAAAAATTGCGTAATTTCGTTGTTTATGAATAATCGTCATCCATCGTCATCATCACTTACTGACATACAAATTTTTCCTAACTTCACCTATCTACTGCAGTGCAAAAATCCACACTTAAACGGACGACCAAGGAAGTACTGATGATGCAATGGGCGACCGGACAGTACCGTTGTTCTAAACCGCGGGGCGCAGCTAGTGTTATCATAAGCATGGTGCAACTGTCGTTATATTGAGTCTTAAATAATAAAATAAATAAACAAATATTGCACGACATTACAAACAGCGATATCTAGCCCCAAACTAAGCACTAGGCTTGTACTATGGGTACACCACTCTGTACTCGACTATTTATATATGTTATTGCGTCCCCACCGACAGCCAAATGCAGGCATTCCGTGCGGGGTCCGCTATACCCGAACGAACACCCCGAAGGGCGGCGTCGAGGATCGAGTTGGTGTGTCTTGTACTATGGGTCTAGTAGACAACGGATTTACTACAAATTATTATACTTTTATTTGTAAATACGATACTTAGAAAACACGCAAATTTTTAGCGGTGTTTAAGTATTTGGTAACCTAAGCACTATCTAAAGAAAAATGACAGCGGTTTGCGATGTAGCATACTTTCGTGTTCAATAGTAACTTGAAGATCACCTAATCAAATATCCACAATTATCTCTATAGAAGTGGTCAAACGTCTCTGAGTTGGTATCAAAGAGTCGTATCATCTATCAATCTAACATGGCGCAACTACGGGGGGCAGTTGTTTCGTTTATTCACCACTACGACACACCGGAGGTTTTTGAACTTTACGTTTTTTGGTCGCAATGTGACCATGCCGTTTTGAGCACTAGATAGGTGCTTACAAGAAGTGATAAAGTAGGTAGGTTTGAGGAATTTTGACCGTTATTCAGATTATTTCATTGAAAATCTTGTATAAATACATGTACATACACCTTACATGGTGAAGAAAATCAGCTCTAGGGTGTTTTAGATGCTCTGGATATACATCATTTAGCCTGATTTTCTTTCTCCTAAAATCAACCATAACGAAGGATATATTGTCAATACAACTAAGGCTATAAAGAGCGCTTCCTCGGAAGTAAGTGGATCTGCACTTTTTGCCAATGTAATAACCCTCTTATTTTAAACGCGTAACGAGTTTCGTTTACCTATTAATAAAATACGCGCACTGATAAGCCTGATTAGTTTTATTTATTACGCAATTTATTAGTGCACGTATATTTTAGCCCAACGTCCCGGGCACTACAGCACCATAGAATAGCATGGATTAAAAGTTGCGTGCGCTGTGTAAATCATCTAAAATTATAGATGAGAAAAAGGCCATTTTTGTATTTTAGTGTAAGAACTCCACAGGTTCTTTACTCACAATACTATTATTATGAGGCTATTGGGACGTTGGGCTGTTAGGCCCTACTGAGGCTTATCCAAAGTGCAACTCCTCATCATAATTACAAAGGATGTAAACAAATTCTCTCCGAATAGTTGTACTATCTCGATCGTGAATCGTCGAGTCATTAAACAATCTAGAATCGAGATCAAGTCACGTATCAAATTCAGATTGGAACTTCTTTCTAATCAACTATTTATTGTCAAACGTCCTTCGGTGGTCTAAGGCATAAGCCCTTTTGTTAGTGATGGGAAAATGCATTCTTTCAAGCACCGGGAGACGAAAACGGTAAGTGAGGCTTCCTCCGTCTAAGCAGCTTTGCAGCTACCCACTAAAGTCGAGTTTCCGTCAAAAATCTGGGTCTATTGGATTGTGTAGACAAATTAAACATATTATCTCCACTTATTTATTAATTTTACTGCCACAAACATTAATACTACCTTCAAACAAATGTGGAAAATTCATTTGCATTGCTTACAATTTCCGGAAACTTCTGTCAGTATCCGTCATGGAAATTTGCCTTACGGATTTTAACTAAGTCCTAATGTTGAGATCGCGGTTGGCGATCTCTGTTTTTTATGTAAAATACCTATGTTTTATTTTAGAAAATAAAAATATGTATTATATCCGTTATCAAGTCAAAAAGTTAGTAGCTTACCAGATGACGTTATGTGATGAGCACAAAATTTATAATCGGCATTTATATATTTATATTGACTTGAGGTGGGTTTATCAAAATTATTCCGCTTATAACTTGTACCATACACATTTGTCATCATGCGCGGCGGCGCCCGCGCAGGTCAAGTCGAAAAAAGCCGTCCAGCCCAGTTCCCACAGTAGTCGATGTATTTAATCGAGAAACATCCTAAACGATTTTTTATCAACAACAAAATTAGATTTTGAATTGTCTGTGTGTAATTTAGAAGGAAAGTTAGTCATTTTATATACTAATTTAAATATTTTAAATGCATCAAATATAAAATTAACAAATTAGAAAAAACGAACACTGTGTCACTTACAATAGATAAGTGATCATTTGTAAATCAGGTTATTGTGTTGTCAATAAATACATCTCAATTATACGTTAAAGTTGGTTCAAGCGCGGAAACTACTAAACTGATTACGATAAAACTTGGAATGAAGATTTTGAAAAGATACCCATGTTGTATTTTACGTCATTATTCATATAGCATCAGATTGTTTGTTCCTGTGTTAGAAAACACTAAAAAATTTAAAAATAAAAATGTAGAGAAAATGGTATTTCGAAAACAAAAAAAAACGAAAATTAGGCATTAAAATTAAAATTTGATTCATTTATAATATTTTTTTGGACAAGAACGAATACGTGGAGCGCTGCTAGTAGTAAATAAACATAATTGACTGTCGAGTTTTATGGAGCTTGAATACCCATTAAGCATAATTATGTAAATTTAAGGCGGCTTATATAAATGACGAAGTTAAACAACGGTGTCATTATGTCACATTATTATGACATTTTTGGCCAATCAATTTCAATAAAATGTTCTTACAAAATTATTAGCTTTTTAGATTACCTAGATGAAGTCTAGATGGTAAGTTAGTCTAACAACGACTCGGAGGTCCCGGACGGTTTGAGTTTGCAATTGGTGAATCTCGTCCGTCAGAGACGAGTTTGAAATGTATCACTATCAAGCGACCTTTCTCCTTTTAGGCCAGTTATTTTAAAAGCAAAGAACTGATCCTTTATTTTTAAAGCACAGCAGTACTGTATTATTATAGCAGCAGATCTCGCTGTCTCTCCCGCGCCAGACGGCGGAGATAATCGGCAAAAGGTTACCTGGAAACGAACGCAGTTAGCAAAAAAGCCGCCAATGTACTTTTTTTCTAATTAGCTGTAAGTTTACGTAATGAGTTGATAAAATTTGGTAGAATAAAGTGTTTATCTAAACTAACATCATCATCATCATCATCAATGGCTGAACAGCCTTTTATGGGCCCGAGCCTCCTTCAACGCCTTTTTCCATCCTTCTCTATTTAACGCCGCTCTCTTCTAATTTGTGAAGCCGAGGGTTTTTAAATCTTGGTTGACTCCATACATCCACCTTAGCTTGGATCTAATCTAACATACTCAGAACAAAAAACAGTCGAATTGATAACCTCCTCATTTTTTTGAAGTCGGTTAAAAATATCTCCCATTGTTTGGGAATATTTAACACGGTGTTATTGCATTGACATTATTATGGTATAATTAGTATTGGTTAAAAAAAGGAATTATGTCTGGCGCAAATGGTACTCATGGTTAAAAGTCATCAGTAAGTAAACTCATCGGTTGATTAAAGCTCACGCCGCATCAATTTGTACAGATATTAAATAAATACATAATAATCTTGGTTTGTCAACGTCGTGACTGTTACCAAGGCTGACGATCGTCCCTACCTAGGGTTGTCGCGTTTTAAAGAACTCGGTACCAACTATTTTAAACTTAGAATTACTTAACCTCCTTGGGTGGAGTATAATTTACAGCTCTGTCGTTAAGAGGTTTTTTAAAGGCTTCGGCCGCAGCTTGTAGTAGCCACCTACCGGGTCGGATCTTCTTCCTCCAATGTCTTTCTTCTTATATATGAGGGTGCTATATTTTAGACCACAGTTTGTGCTTTAATGATGACATCAGTCTTATTCAATTACAAAACAACTTTATCTCTTGGCCAACCCTACAAAGACACCGTACTCAGATAAGACACAAATCATCAAGGAAAACTATTAGTAAGTACTAAGTAGTCTTACTGGCAACGTGGCAACCATAGCGTATCAAAGCAACAATTACTGGCAATCACGACGTATGACGTCACGCCGTGCAACGATACAACCTTCACGGTAGCTCATCTCGCGACAAATTGACACTCTGTGGTCAAATTAGACGTCTCTAATTTAAAATATGAAGGACAATCTTTATTAGGGTCAGTAGTAGAATCAGTTGAGAAAAATACTACCATATTTATTAGGGCCAAAGCTTCAAAAATCTACAGATCTAACACTATAAAAGGCAACTATCAAAGGTAATGAAAATGTGAGTAAGAAATAAATCACAAGATTTTTTGAAATAAATCCAAAGAAAAAATATATCCTCAAAAATTCACTTGCGGCGAATCTTGATTGAAGCTTGATTTTTAACTGACTTCCATATAAATTTCATGACTCTAAGTTAAAATATGAAAGGCAATCTTTATTAAGGTCAGCTGTAGTTAAATGAGTTGAAAAAAAAATACTACATAATATAATGATTTATTAGGACCTTAGATTTTAATAACTTCGCCAAAAGTCAAAAGCAATATTACACAGTGCGAGTTTCTGTCTAGCCAATAGACAGTTACTCGAATGCTAGTATAATATAAACTCTTTAGTAGCTATACGGTATACAGTTTGACTGGTACGTTAGTTCGCACTAGGGGAAAATGAATTATGAGTATTGTAGCACACGAGCAGTGCTCCTCGGTTCCGCGATGCACTTAGATCCTGATGCTGCTGGACCAGAATATCGATGTAAAAATAGCTCCTGTGTAATCTACCTATCACCACACCAAGTTGCATTGCAATCGGTTCAATAGTTTTTACATGATGGTGTTACAAATATACTCGTTTACTTACTTACTTACTAGGATACCTAGTCGAAACATCGATCAGTTAAAATTATAAATGCGAAAACAAACATCAAATAATAATTACCTATTATGTGTTCAAACTCTATAGCTAAATACATTTCATGTCATCTCTCGAATTTAAAGTTATTAATTTTAACACACACATTTGATAAGTTATTAAGCTATTATAAGGCTGTTATAGTATAATGCCACGCCTCAATAGTTTTTATAGCAGCTGTAACAAAGTCAGAAATAACATAATTGAGTAAATCTTATTATGTAAATGATGTGTCAATAATGCTTATGGAAAATACATAGAAGATATATAAAACCTTAATGGGTTTTTCCAACGACGACAATTGCTACTGTTCTAAGTAACAATAAATCATCATACGCGATTAATCGTGAACCAATTTATTTAATTATAAAATTAGTAGCTCCCCCATACAATAAGTCCCCATACTTGAAAAATAATAACTAAAAAGAACCTCTTTTTCGCAACCCTTAGAGCTATCAGTTACTCAAGATCCAGCACTAAATATTTCACTTCCTAATTACTTATACTAGATAATTACTTGAGTCAACGACGACAATTGCTACTGTTCTAAGTAACAATAAATCATCATACGCGATTAATCGTGAACCAATTTATTTAATTATAAAATTAGTAGCTCCCCCATACAATAAGTCCCCATACTTGAAAAATAATAACTAAAAAGAACCTCTTTTTCGCAACCCTTAGAGCTATCAGTTACTCAAGATCCAGCACTAAATATTTCACTTCCTAATTACTTATACTAGATAATTACTTGAGTCTATATTTCTTGGTAAAGGCTTTAAGTTTCTTGGGGACTGATCAAAGTATGTTACATCTTCATCATCACTTATCATATTATTATGATGAGATAGTGTTCAAAGTTTCTCCTAAACTTACATGCGTTGAATTGAATGCTCATCTAGAAGAAGGAAGACGGTAGTAGAACAAGATCCGACCCGACTTCCTGCTTCCGATTACACCAGTCTACTAATTGGCTTAGTCCGCTTGGCGCTACGACTTAGGCTAGTGGGTGATAACAAGCCACGGCCGAAGTTTTCCACCAAGAAACCAGAAACCCCTTTTGGTCGCCATTTACGGCGGACAGGACATACAGTAGCCATATTACTTCAGACTCAGGCTACTGGGTCAGACATTATAGACATAATGTAACAAAACATTTATTATCCATAAAACAAATTGGCAGCACAGTTTCAAATAGGTAGGTTTATAATACGATTGTGATAAATATCGCGAATCTGTCACAATCAATAATACCTACACAAAGCGACGGTCTCACTTAGCCGCTGCAGTTGAGCGCGTTATGCAATAAACCTATCTTACGAATATCATAAAGGTCAACGTTTCTTACTGCTTCATTCAAAAACTACTAAACCTATTGCAATTAAACTTAGTATGCCGGTATTTAAAAATCTGGATTAAAATATAGGCTTCTTTGTATCTTGATATTTTTGCGGGATCGAGACTTACGTGCGCCAAATTCTGTAGCCCAGCCAGTTTTGATAATAAGTCGCAGAAGAGGGGGCATCGTCGCCGTAGTGCCAATTCCTTAATGATTCTGACCTGTTATGTATGTGTCACCGTAAAGTAACAAGAAAGCTAAAATTATAAATTTTCTAGGAAACTATCGTAGGACTTTTAAAATACGGAAAATTACACAATGTTCTCTGATTGGTCGATGTCGACAGGGGTACGTATTAGAATATCTATTATCTAGTTATAAATTTCCTGGAAAGTTTATAAACTAACTGTTCTTGATATTTTCCGGTCACTTAAATATAGTCAAATAAATTCCCTTGGTACATACCAAATAGATGAGTTTTCTAACTAACTAATTTTCTAACTATATGTTTTGAATTATTCTTACCTGACTGGTGATGTGCGCTACGAGACGGTTTTACAAACGTAGACCTTTTGTATAAGTTGCGTTACGTGACGCTAGCCGTAGACCTTTAGTACATATAAGCACTATTTTACCGATTATGGTCTTAACATATTTGTGTGTTAAAAACCCGCCTTTTTCTCTTGTTCTACTTTGCTTTTCGTTTCACGTTCAATCAACACCAAAACTTCTAATCAGTTGGTAAACATCACAGACATGTTATTATTAGCTTAGTGGTGGGCTTACGATCGATTGTTTTTATGTTCTTTTTTAGGCATTTTCTTTCTTTAGTTTAGCTATGGAAAGTTCTTTAACGAAACTAAAATATTCCACTGAGATTATGTAGCAAACAGACTAGGACAGCTAGTTTCCTAACGACAAAGGATTATTAAGCTAAAAATGTGTATTTACATTTTATGTAAATTTAAATATTTTACAGAGCATTTACATAAAACACCTCTCTTTTTTCATCGGGGATTAAAAATAGTTTTCCACTCCCACTAAGAAATATTGCGAACGTAGCAGTCTTTAATGTGTCAGTTCACATCGCAAATCGCAAAACACTAATTCACAAATATTTTTGTCTTTTTGTCATTTTCCCTCTACTTTTTATTGGGAACACATGCACTCAAATGTTTAATTGTGTATAAATTTTGTATTGTCAGGTAAAAGATGTCATCAATGTTTTCGTTCCGATAGTGGTGGGAACGTGGCTTAAGGCTCTAGTCAGACATTTAAACTGCATACCAACCCAGCAGTCCAATTGCAGTCCCATTGTTTTGGCCATAGGTACGAGTTTTTTGTTAATACTTTAGTATATTACGATATAAGAATTTAAAACTATTAAGAGTATAATCTTCTTTTAAGCCCTTATCCGTCTACCGCTGAACATAGGTCTCCCCCATACGTCGCTAGAAATAGTGATCCCGAACTACCTCCATCCAACGACACCCCGCAATAGCTACAACGTTTTCGGTCCACCGAGTATGTGGTCTTCCAGCAGTCCGCTTCGCATCGCATCGATAACAAAAGAGTATATATCTTATATTATTTATACCATTTCCCTTCACTAGCAACCGTTTCAGAGACAATGAGCCCAACGCAATGAATCATAAGTTTGGTAATATCCACTAATGACACCTCGACGTTCGAAATAGTCCCAATTTTGCAACTGCACCCATCTAAAGTGGATGCCCATCGATCAAGAGAGCTACTATTTCGTAAATACTCTGTCTCCGATGGTCTATTGTTTTTTTTACAAAGACTCGATTTATTCTCAAGGAGATTCTGATGTAGATTGTGATTGTAAATGTAAGTGATTATGGTTTGTGTTGATTTCACAGTTACAAGTGCTACAGGTATTTGGAAAATAGTGCGAGTTTGTTAGGTCAACTTCATACATCATGGCATTGCATGAAATAATTTGTATCATAGAGAAATTAATATCAGTAGTAGGTGTATGTAGTATGGGAGCCCTCTTTAACACTTATTTTATCCAGTTTTTAAAGTAAAATTGTTGTTATAGTGGTAACAGAAATACATCATCTGTGGACATTTCAACTAGGGTACGTTATTTTACGTCTGACGTTTTGGTTTCTTGTGTAAATGTCAACTTTTATTCAGAAAGAAATGTCAAATTGTAGTCTACAATTAAAAAACAAAGTATATCTAGCTATCACGGTTCATGAGATACAGCCTGGTGACATACTGACAGTGGAGTCTTAGTTAAAGGGTACCGTTTTCATTACCACTATACTTAAATAACTATAAGAACCCGTAGATACTTATAAACCTCATAGTTCTATTACCAATACTTCCCATTGACTAATAAATATCATCATTCGCATTATCAATACTCTATCTCGAAGTGCTAATGTGTTGATTTGCGACGCCGTTTGCATAAGAGTGACTCACTCGGATCCGATGTGGGTTCAAGTGTTGCAACGTAAGACTCTGCCACTTGACGTGGTGTCAACGGCCTACGCGTTTGGCACTGTCGTTTTGTATTATCTCTTTAGAATCTTTAATAGATCATCTACAAGGTGCTAATTTCCAAATTGCATCACACAAAATGCTAAGCTAATTCAGGACACTTTTTAGTACCATTTTTAGTACCTTTGCAGGCCCTTTACATGGGCTCACTGGTTCGGATTGGACATCAGCGTGTGTCTATATATTACAATACGAAATGGCACCGGGTGTTAGCATCAAAAAAAGATTTTGAAAGAGATTTCGTCTTAGCGGCCGCAGCTATGATAATTTTCTCTTTACAATAGACGCAACAATATTGTCAGCGCAGCAGCGAATTTTTGCACGTATTTCGCATTTCGTATTTCTATGTATTGTTAAAAGGAACATGGAATGAGACATCACCTCTAGAATACTATGGTACAAACAAACATTTCTACTACAAAATGGTACCTAAATGAATGGCGATCTAAGTGTTGGTGTTGTTGACTCACGCGACTGTAATAAATAGTTAGTGCATCGTTTACCATTACTTCTAATCACATTTATTAGGTAAATCCAAAACCTACATAAAATTAAATACAGTTCCCACAAAGTCTTCAACTGATTTGTAGATGAAAATGTTTTGAAATTGCAAAGTAAAGACTAAATTAGATCGTATTTTAACATAGGGCTAAGATAGAACACAATCCTATCTTAATGAATGATTTAATGTCATTTATTTACTCGAAATATGGTTACTTACTGTAAATTGTAATAACTCAACAGAATACATAAATATAGCATAAATATCATGCAATCCTTTCCTACATATATTAATATTATAATGAGTGAAAGTTAGTGTATCTATGTTTGTTGCTCCTTCGCCCAATAACCGCTAAACCGATTGCGATAAAATTTGGTAAGTGTGTAGCTAGAGACTATTATTTCATCTCGACGTTCCCAAAGGAACAGGATTGACTGATTGTGGTGGATACGTGTCAACTTTTCAATAAGTATATTTCTGTATTTTTTGATATGTCCATAGATATTTTATGCGTCTAGAGCCATTTTAATAATAATAAAAAAGGTTTAGTTAGCTTAGAATAGGTTTAGGTACTTTTATGGTTCCGTGCCCAAAGGGTAAAAACGGAACCCTTTCACTAAAATACCACTGTCAGCTTGTCTGGCTCATGATATAGTAGACTGTATTTAATGGACCGTAATAATTTTAATTTTCCCAGATGATGTATTTTTTTACTTTAGTAGGTACACTACTAATTAAAGTTCTACAATTGCGAAATATATAAATGGAACCCGCAAACTGCGTTTCAGCGTCGTTGTAGGCAGATTTTCGTTTACCATGTTGACAAGATCCAGGTCATCATTCCAAGAAATGCTAAAAAACTTGACACGCATTAGTTCCGACACATCACACGAAATGTCTTAACGGTGCATAATTCGTGAACAATCATGGCATAGATCACACAGAGCTCATTAAGTCACATTTTGGTGACCGACGGGCACAATCTATTGTAATTGGATATAATCAACGAAACGCCTTAGGATACTGTTAACATTGTAATAAGTATCTTTGTATTGAGACTATTGCAGATTTGATTTGGAACGCTGCGTTTTTGTTTCGGCATTCAATACAAAGTCGAAAACCTACTGAAACGCCACTTACAGTTTGGGGGCTACTTAAATGATTAAGAAGCTTCTATATTCAAAATTAGTGTGAATTATGAGTGGCTCAAATATTTAAGTCACCCTCAAATTTTAAATAGAGTTTTGAGTATTCAGCCCTTAATTGTTTAAGTAGCCTTGAAATTAAAGAAACGTTCCAGTTTTAACCCGGAAGAGTTTTAAAACCTATTCTTTATGTAGGTAGTTCAGCAAATTACATTGCGGTAAAAGTGTTTAGCCACAGTTTCAGCACATAACGTGACCGCGCACTATTCATTTCTTTACGCACTGAACCTTTAGAACATAATAATTCCCTTAGAGCTCTTGCAATCAAGCTTATAAAGCTGATTAAAGGTCACATCAGACAGTTGGCGTTAGACGGTTCGGTATTAAAGAAATTAAATATATCAATAAAAGCAACATTGGTAATTAATTATATTTGCTTTTCGATACTTAAAATTTCGTCCTTTCTTAAAAGCTTATCTGAGGCTCTAATCCCTGGAGGGAGAGACTCAGACACTTAATCTTTGAGGATTGTATATATTCACTTTAATTTTTTGCTTTTTATGATAAGTTTTTTAATATTTTAAGTTTTTAAAAGTTCAACAGAACCTACCTACCTGCCTGCCTACCTTCCTGCGTCTAAGATGGACCATACAATCTTTCCTCTACACACCGTGTACATACTCAAATTTTATTTTGAATCTCTTGATCCGCATCAATTGTGCACGGTCTCTTAGACCTTGAACTATGACAGTCCGCCAAATAAGTTGTGGTCACGCAATTAAACGCTAATGTGGGTACAACATGCATAACATGTTGGGACTATTGTTGCTTAACAGTGTCCTAGGAAATGTTTTTGTTAGTTGGCGTGACAAGGACATGTGTAATGTTAGTTAGGTAATTGACAAAACAGTCTTAGTCCATTGTATCGTTCCTTCACCAAATTACATTTAAGGCGCCATTTATAAATGACAACCATTTTGCGCAGTCAATCAAGGCCATTAGCAGATTTGGTATTTAATAGTAATCTGGTATCTAGTAGATTTTTGGAACATATTGTGTTTGGGCGTTGTCATTTTCTTCATTAAGATGACATAGTAAGCAAAAGCGATGGTTTACGGTCAACTGAGTTAGTTTGAGATGCAATGATATTATTTATTGTCTTTGGATCTAGGTATATATTATAGGTGTTAGACATATTAAGTTTTTTCGCATAGTTTTTCATACTTGTAAAGTATAGCTGGCATAGTTTTGTTGTGACGCACGCTTTTTTGAAAAACTTCAATACGACTACCACCGATAGCGATATAAAGTGCGCCGGCTCAGCTAGTTATCAATAAAAGTAATGCACGAGTTGCTTAAACTACAGCTATAATCATAATTATTGAATGTCTATCATGTCTCCTAAATGTTAAATAATATAAAGTCAAGTATGAGGTCTTAAAATTAACTGGTTGGAGGTTGATACTAAAATTTAACGATCAAATATAGGTAACCATAGGTCGTAAATTAAGTTAATAGGGTGTTGTTGAAACTTCTAAAGTCAATATCTTAGTTAAATCTAAACACTTTGAAATTTTGATTAGCTCGCCTAAGTTTTCGAAATATGGAAAGGGTTTTTTGAAATTTCCGTTTCTTTGTCTGAGACCCATTTTCATCATTACACTGAACTCTCTCTCTAAATGTCTATCAATTAGTATCAGCTTGCCTACGCGGTTATTCATCAGTTTTTGTTCAGACTCCAGCCTGTTCCTTCAAAAAACACCACTACAGCCAGGCTCCAATAATGAAACACAAAGCTGTATAGATGTGTATGTATTATCTCACTCAACTTATCGTATCCATAGCGAGGTTAAACAATAGGTAACATTGCTCTCCTAGCCTATACCTACATTAGTAGAACGTAACGATATCGCGATCTAATTGGTGAGGGTGGCGCCATCTCTTAATCAAATTAATGGACTAACCTAACTACTACATTTGAGCTCAACAATAATAGCGTACAGTTTTATACAGTTTTTATTATTAAATATTAGATTTTCGGGTCTAGATCGCGTTATTTCAACAAAATTATTTTAAATTTAATAAATAAATTTAAAAAGTCATCAGTTTTTATCGATAAATATAGATAGTTGATGTGAATTTAGCTTTTTTACATGAGTTAAGGTGGCTTGGCTGTGGCTGGTTATTCCTCATCTCACCCGATGAAAAGCAAGGACGAGTTCGACGGTGTACCATGTTTGCCTAGAAGAACCCTACCAATTGCTTAATGTGCCGTCCGAAGCACGGAGGAGCTCGAGAAAGTGATTTTTTGCCACACAAATTATTGGTCATTCATTCAACTAATGACAGCGCCAAGCGTTGACAATTCAAGATTAAATTTTCATAAAATACAACAATTTATACGAACAACAAAACAACAATTAAACGAAATCACGTTTCATTGATTTCCTTAATAACTGAGTAGGTACGACAGCATTCGATTCGCGAAGTATTTTCCCATATCATAATATACTATCGTATATATACATACATACCATACATAAATTGCAAGAACTAATAAACAATCATACTTCACAATCGAATGATAGTCAAAGTGTATGACTCAACTTGAATGGGGCAATCTCACGACACAGCTTAATCAATTTGCATACAAAATATTATTCGTATAAAACAGAATCTCAACTCTAAGCAAATAAATTTTCCTACTCTGTGAATGAAGTTGAGGTCTGCGCTTTAGTAAAAATAGTGATGCGCTTTAATGTCGATGTCGATATTATTCGACAACAGTTTTTTCTTCAATTTATACCTCTGTAAGACAAGAGCCTACTCGTAGAAGGGTTGTAGGCAGTAAAATTGGGGAATGTCCCAAATCGAACGGTGATGAGTCTCAGAACATGGTTTCCCCACGATGTTTTCCTTCACCGTAAGAGCGGTGTTAATAACTGGAAATGTGTGTTATAAATAAAATTGTACAAGTTTTCGTAACTATTAGAATAAATAACCTCAGGCTGTTAGAGCAGCCTGAGGTTATTTATTCTAAATCAGAGTCATTTCTAATATTCAATCGATTAAATTTGTCAATCGTTGATTTAGAAGAAAAGATAGAAGAAAAAAGAAAATAAAGATAGAAGAAGGTATTGTAAAACATTTAGGTGTAAACGTTATTTTTAAAGTTCTCGAACTTTAGATAAATCTTTGTAGTTTTACCCGCGTATGTCCAAAATACAAATCATGAATCGATTAGATCTTTTATCAATAACTATTGCATTGTACTCAAACTTACCATCCCTAAGCTATTCACCAATAGTTAACTCATACCACAGCATAGACAATAATAGCCAATACCGTGTCTTCAGTCCAAAAGACAAACAATTTGACTGTATGTGACAAATTCGTAATGGACCCCGTGAGAAATTCAATACTGACCTCTATACTTGATTGCTAACATTAATAGTCAGATTTGACACGAACGCGTTGTCTGTTGGCTCCGACAAAGTTATCCGTGCAGACAGTGGTGGCGCTACTGTACTTCAAAACTAAAATGTTCTGTAGGTCGATGTTTAGTTCCGGTTTTAGCCGCAAGGATAGATAAGTAGGTAGCACTGCGAGGTGTTTACCGGCTGTTATTATAGATTGTTCTATGCAATAATTCAGTGCAATTTGTAAGAGATTGCGTCTTTTAAAACTTTTGCGTTTTTTAATAAATATTTCAAATAGCCGCTGTTGGGGGACTCGTTCATATTTTGATGGAGAGGCCGATGCAGCAGACACTGTGGATTATATTCAGCTGTCGTCGTCGTGTTAACCGTTAAATCATAAACTACTACTACTTTTTTCTTCTGTTTTTGGGATGTCGTATTGAAATAAAACTCATAATATTATTATTAAGTACTACTAATATTACCTATTATGGACGCGACTCATGTGAAATCCCTTCCGATTGAATAGTTTTCTTCATAGCCGGTATCAAATAGATCTTTAAACAATGTTTAATGTTATTGTACATGATACAAGAAGTGTCCCCTTCTTTTCAAAAACAATAAAAAATAACTTTAAATACCACTATTATACAAGCAAAGTTACCCCTGTTTTACAAAATATATCAGTTTTTCTTCTAAATCCTTAACCGCTATATTTTCTTATAGGCATCATAATATTAGAAAAAACAATACCTAGAACCCCTTCATCGTATTTTATAAAAATATTGTTTTAACTGATTTTACGAGAAATTATAGATTTTTTCACGCAATTCCATCTCGCTCATTTATATGCAATCGGACAAGGACCGTTGATTATCATCTATCGCCGCCTTATGGGCGTTTGACATCAAACATACATATGTGTGATTGTTGTTTCTACGCCAAAAAACGACTGGCACAGTATAAATAATAGTACTACGTATACTACTGGTTCAATAGCTAAAGACTAACTCCCGATTTTCGTCTAGGATAGGGATTAATTGATGTGAAACATCTATAAGCCTGATATTTGTCGTGGCGAGGCCTTGTCGAGTTCTATGTGAAAACATATCTGTCAATCAAATGTTTCACATCTGTCAGGCGTCCCATGACGGCTCACTTTTTTATATTCTGAATTTGAAAACTGACCTCATCTCACCTGATGGAAAGCAACGATGATGACAGTGTAACACGCAATTAGAAGAAACCTTAATGCTCCCAACCTAACCCAACAACCACCTAATCTATTAATGAATTTAAAATATCGCTGGGGGTTTCTTGTCCCAGCGTATAAGCCTCGCGATTCAGAGGGGAAACGCCGCCAGTTTTCTAGGGACTTTGGGTCGAAGTGCCTTGGAGGATGACCTTTTTTATTGATTTTATTTTGTTTATTTATTGGCTGCTTAAACGACTTCCTATAATTTTGTAATTAATTAAAAAAAAAAACGCTTCAAGCTCAACACTTGCGTCGTTATGCAAAAAGTAGTCTCCCACGGTTATTACGACAAGTGCTTTATCTCATTGCTAATTGTCCACGTTTTTGTACAATTTGCGAGTTCACTTGCGCGCGCGCCGCTCGCGCCGAGTGACTAGGAAATCGATTTTATATTTAATGGCATAGAATTGTTTTGAAAAAATCGATCAGGAAGTTAGGTGCAGAGGTCAGGTAAATCATGATTTTTACAGAAATATAAATAACGGTGTGATTCAATTGGTTTTTAATTTTAGCTTTAAAGATGTAACCATGCGCCTAGGCGCCAACTAATAGGTAAACTGTGATATTACCGAGCCTTCTAGTTAGTGTCTTTTAAAAACATTCGAAATTACCAACAAAGAGCCTATGTTTGCTTTTTCTGGACGAAGAACCGACTGTAACATTAATACAATACGGTTTGAAACAAACTTTAGATTTCTTGGAAACTTGGAAAAACTTGGAAAAAAATCGTTTTATCGAAAAAAAGCTAGTAACCCACTAGTATTAATTAGAGAAGAAAATAATAATCTTTTATATAGTTTATCTGAAATCACCGTTCATACGTTCGTCGGAAAACAGCAAGTAGACCCCTAGTCAAATAAATAATTAATCGGTAAAGACAAATTATTTAACCTTTCACCCGACAAAAAGTGAAAACGTACAGAATTCACCCTCAAACAAAAGAACCCGCTCAAATATTTCAACAAAAGATGTTTTAACTTTGTTTTTCCCTTTGTCAAAGCATACTTTATCCGTGGGTTTAGCGTTAGTTGCCGTTCGGGGGTGAACGGTGAATCTATACGGAAAGCCACCAAAGCAAATATTTGAAAAGTTTTGTCGAGTTGGTACCTACACCTGCGGTCCGATGGTATTGTCCACTTGATTCAAGAATTATACGGAGATGAGAACACACATCTAGAGGCTTTCTTACCCGACTACGGCAAAACCAAATTAAAGGGTAATGTTTTGGACAGTCTATGTCTTTATGTTCTACCATTAGCACCTAAACTACTGAACCTTTTTTCAAATTTTGGGAGCTAATTTTGGTTATGAAACTCAGGGGGCATTCTTGAGGTTTCTTTTTCTTCGAAACCACCGATCCTATTTTTAGATCATAAGACAATTGAACTTACCCTTAGAGTATATATTACTACAAGTAGTATAGAGAACTGATAACGCAAGTGGGAACGTAGGCATGGATGAGAACAAGACGATGTTCTCGCCGATAGCATTTGTAGTCGTGACAGGGTGCTGGCGTTGTGCGGTCGTTGACACATTTTTTAAATGTTTAGGTGTCAAAATGGTGAAATGTGCTGTTCGATCTTGCAAAAACGATACTAGGAAACAGACAAAGCTGAAATCCAGTATCACATTTCATCGGTAAGTCGATTTTTCTGCTGATTTTTATTAAAACATATCACGCATCGCGGGGGTGAAAGAGCTTGAGAGGGGGGTATTCAAAACACCCCCGCGTACCGCGCTTCCACACGTAAAATTGTAGTGATGTGATGCGACCAACGCTTTTGTCGATATTTGATATATTTTTTTATTAACCACGAGACCCGATAACTTCGGAACTAACCGAGGCCTAATGGATTTTATCAAATTAAAAACTGTGTATTTTATTGGATATTGAATTCCACGAAACCCGAAAGGAATCGGTGCTATCCGAAGCCAGATAGATTTCAGGTTGCATCTAGTTAATTATAAATTACAAAATTTAACAAATTGCATGTTAACTTTTTTTTTCAGTTTTCCAAAAGACCAAAACTTAAAGAACAAGTGGACAGCAGCTTTAAAGCAAACAACTTTCGAACCAAACATTTGGAATAAAGTTTGTTCAGCCCATGACGCCTTCGGGGCAAGAAACAGTTGGGGGCGGAGGTACTCTCAAACGGTCCGGAGGTGCGCTACGCGGGCGCGCGGCAGGGTACATGTCTACATGTCCCGCGGCTACTACCTTCACCCCCGCAACTCCTTGCAGGCGTTCCGCGAGTTATCTGATTTGGCGCTTATAGTCTACACGATTTTATGACATTTACGCATAATTTTGAACGTTATGTTGCAAATTTTATCGAAATCGATAACAAATAAATATACAATAATACATATTACTCGTTTAATGGTACATACTATGGTACATACTACATACTACTAAGAACATACTATTCAGATAGAAGTAGCTGAAAAGAATGCTCTTAAAAAAACTTTAAACACTCCCAGGTTACGAATACACGCTTTTAGAAACACCGTTGGGGTCTATGGTTGGTGTTATACATCTTACTAATATTATTAACGCGAAAGTTTGTATGTATGTATGCAAAAACTAAAGAACCGATTGCTATGAAACTTGGAATATAAGTAGCTGGATACCGGGAATAACTAGGCTACTTTTATCCCGATATTCCCGCGGGAACGAAACTTACGCGGGTTAAACCGCAGGGCGCAGCAAGTTATTAATAATGGATTATCTTCTCTTTAAATATAACCTAAGCAAAAATAGCACACACTCTTTCCCTTTTATTCCGCGAGTCAATTCTCTCTCTATTCGTTTTACCCTCAAGTGTTTGCCATTTTCCTTTAGTGAAGGCCAAAGGACCGAGCCAAGGGTGAGTGAGAAGAATACAGAATCGGCCCTCGAAAGCCCTTCTGACCGCTCGCCGCTCGTTCTTTTATTTATTTTATTAGTTGTCGTACGTGAACCGTAATTTTATTATCATTTTATTTATTTATCGTATATCAAAGGGTTAAGGGTTGTCGATTGTTTGGGTGATAAATTGTGTTATGAGTTATTGTTGTTCTGTTGTTCGTTACTCATTTTTGTTTAGCTACTTATCGACTTCTAACAGATATTTTGTTTTTGACAAGTGTGAGAGAGGATGCAAATACTAGTGAGAGAGAGGATGCAAAATTACCTACCTCATCGGATACCCCAATCGGATCGGCAGCGGCACTGGCAGAGCTGATTCCGAGTTCTAGAGTGTTTGTTAACAAATTTAAATATAGCCTATTTTAGTACCCGATGAGGTAGATATTTTTGAAATCGGTTCTCCCACTATACGGAATATATTTCTGTGACGTTTTGTATAGTGACTATTTTTGCCAGTTTTGTCAGTTTTTTTATGGCGATACGAAGTGGCGCCTTATCAGCTAGTAACGTAAGTCCAACCCATTTGACAGTATATTGGCTACGTTTTATCTCAATTTCGTTCTATCCTGTACACATTTATACGTTTAGCCTTAGTTTCATTTTAGTTTAGTTTAATTCAATTTCCGCTTTGCAATGATCTTTTATCTCTTACTTGCTCACTATGCAAGCACTTTGCGTTAAGATATTAGTACATAGGTAGGTAGGATCCTGTATGTATAATAAGCGTTATAGATATGTACTTACAAATTAATCTCATATTGTTATCTTGATCGTTCTTGGAGACCATTTAGAAACGCCTCAGGCACTTTTCTTCATCGCAGACTAGTCTAGGTCCGTCAAAGATTATTTTAGGAAACTGAAGGAAACAAATGACTTGTTCTTGTATGGAAATTATCTAAAATATCATTTCCATATCACTGCGATCAATCTTTAATTCCAAATTGGACGTTTATTGTTAAATAATAAAATCACATTTGACATTTTGGAAGTTTTTTTTTTTTTAAATACCGTTTCCAGCCATTTTAGAGCTCTGCCTCACTAACACGCCATGGCTAAGTTGCCAACGATGCAGGCTTTGATTACTTCTAGCGTCCAAAGGTCGGGTAGGGTGTGGCCATGGCGTCGCAATAGTCAAGAATGGAAAAAATGGCGATCGGTTGGCGACTGAATAAGTTAGGCTTACTACTGAGATTTACTATAATATAATGGCAACGTTGCCAAACCACCAGAGTATCCAGACGCCACGTATGAAGCCGTATCTCATGGCCAGGCTTTCAAATTAGCGACGCTACCATATATACCCATTTTAAAATAAACTACCTGAATAAGTAGTTGGCGATGTCGCTAAGGCATCCTACTCGTAGTGAGGCAGAGCTTTTCGAGTCAATAAAGTTTCCAGTTCTTATCTCGACGTTTCGACTATGTTACAAAAGTCTTCGCCGCGATGAGACGCTTAATCCTTGCGTTCTAATCTTGTTAGTCTAAAAATTTGAACTTTTGGTGGACTAACTTTTTGAAAATATGCTATTAAATTTTTTGTACTCGACAGGACTTGAACCTGCAACAATTCCGATGTCCAACGTACTATTTTATTCATAATTAAACGAAACTAATTTTCCAATTGTAGGAAACACTTAAAAAAATGAAATCAAATGTGTAAACTGTTAGGTTTTCTATGTAGGTAAAGAAAGCAAAGTTCCGAATCAAAGCATTAATTTTTGGTCACCACCTAACGTCGAAGAGTTGATCCTCACCCGTGTCTAATGTTTGAGACAATGCCAGCATTTATATATATTGATAAATACAATAATATTAGGTGCTTTACATGAATTATGTGCTACGGTACTTTCCGTGCGTGCTTTTCGCTGAACGTGTTTAGAAAATAGAGTGGGTTTTGTGATTTTATTTCAAAGTTAAGTAGGTACACCTACTCTTAGGAAATTTGCCTAAGTACCAGGGCAGACTGTGCTAGTGTTAACAGTTAATACATTAAAACCAGTCAGTCATAGTCAGCCAGTCTTGCAGGGACCACGTATCGGTCAAGGTAATTTAAATTAAAAATTAAAAAATGTGTTCAAACGCGATTTTGACCCGAAATCCTAATAATAATAACGAATGCCTGTATGTGCCTGTTATTCCTTAATATCCTGTACCAACTTCATTTAGGTCTAATGGATCTATACAAGATATAACCGCGGGTATGCCCTTTTAAGTCGAAAGGGGGTTGTTCTAGACGTCTAGGCTAACAACTTTTGTTTTACGACTTTTGGAAATTCGAAGTACTTTTCGAAAATTTTAAGTGTAAAGTTTACTTGAAGACCAGCTGTTTCTTAGAGTTCGAGGTCATTGACCCTATGTTGTCCTTGCAATTAGTTTGATCTACTACAATTACCTTTATTTTCAAATACAGCTGTTTTTTCAGTGGAACATAAACTCAAAATTTTCAAAAAAAAAGTTCGAATTTTTAAAAGAGAACAAAAATTTGTGGAATCTCATTTTTCGAAAGACTTGAAAAGAATGAAGGTAGCGCAGGATAGTAAGGAAGTGGTAAGGAATAATGTGGGATTGGCGGAAAATCATCATCCTCATCGTTTGGTTACGAGTATGGCATTTTGCGTGGATCATAATTCGATGGAAAGAATTTTAATCAACTTTGCGCGTGGTTTGAACCCGGTGGTGAGGTGTGAATTGTGGACTTCCAACATTTCTACGGGGAAATAGCGAAGTAGGCATTTGTTTACCACATAAAAAACACTTAAATGTTCCACAATCGCTCTGTAGTGATTTTTATCGCTCTCTCTCTTCTTTAATCCATCTTTATAGTGGTGGTAGTTAGTTATAAACTAAGACTTCGTTTTATTCGCTTTTACCGGTTTGTAAAGATTAAAATTAAATTCCGAAACTAGAGCACAAATATCTTAGGTCACAACCGACGTAACTACCAAATCGCAAGCTTCCTGACCCTCCTACGTGACATTAGAATGTTGCACTATCACGTCTACAAAAATAATGCTCCCTTCACAATAATAATAGGAGCTATTTGCTACCTGAACTGTGGTTTAGGTAAATAATTACACTCGTGATGCTTGCTGTAAGATAAACAAGGATAACTTGTAATATTTTAGGCTAGGTTTAAAGAATTTATTATAATACGTCCACTTACAATGAGTAATAATAGGCCCGTATTCACAAACTATCACATGGACTGGACTTTTGTCATATTTTCACTGACATTGATTTTCACTCACAACAGCAAGACATACCTTCATGCCTCGCTTTGGGTCGTCTGTGAATACAGCCAATGATAGGTTAGCTTCTGATCTTTTGGAAATCAATATTGAAATATGTTATTCTACATTTCATAAGTCTGTCCATTTTTGAAGTGGTATCATAACCACTTCAAAAATGGACATTGCTTATGCAAATGGACTCACAATATCTGCTCCTCTGCCGGGTCTATCTGTTAGCTTGTCTGTAATCATAAATCATATTTATAAATAAAATAAACAAACTACAAAATTACTAAACAGATTTTCATTTTCCACCACCGATTTCCAACAACAGCTACAATGGTTCTATTTAGGGATTTAATTTGCGCCACGCGGTTTTATATAAGTCCCGATTCCGAGGGAATATCGGGATGAAACTGATCAAGTCTCATAGCAATCGGTTCAGTAGTCATTGTTTGAAGGAGTAACGAACATACTCGTACGTACTTCGGGCGCAAAACCTTTATAATATTGTAGGACTAAATGTAATATCTAATTTCAGTTCTATTTTGAGTGCCCTTTATCTAATTCACATCACACGTTAATATGACGTAGTTATAACTTAAAGCTCTCTATGCATATCTATTTGAATCACCTTTCGGCTATCTAGTATAGTACCTAACACTAAATACTTGCCAAGTGAAACGTTAGAGAATAGCGACCCTGAGGCCATCGCGCCCACATTCGGATGGGCTTATACGTCTCCTGTCTTGCTGTGAATGTAATGTTTTAGGCTGATCTGTGATCTGCAATTTTACTAAAATAAATAATCAAAAGGTATATTCTAGTAGTCGTGGGTCCGAATTTTTTTTAAGAAAAAAAATATCCGCTATTGTCATCGCTTTTACGGTGAAGGAACATCCGCGAGAAAACCGACATGCCTTTAAACTCACCACAATCCGAAGGCATGGAACATTCGCCTATCTGGGGTACCCAGACTCTCGTGGCAACTTACAGTCTAACTAACCCTTCTAAGAGAAGACCCTTGCCCGTGAGTGGTATAAGTTAGTGGGCTAACAAAAAACATTTGATATTTTCGAATGTTACATTTTACGGGAACCGAAGATAAGGAAGACGATGTGCTTGCCTAAAAAAACCTAATCACTCTAAACTTAAAGACTCCACAAATACTATAACATATTTGTGTTAAGGTACGCTGAAACCAGGATTCGTAGTTCCAACAGATCTAAAATATTCCAAGGTGACTAAAACATAACGCAATCTGAAGCGCGCCTTAAAGCCGCAAGCAGACTTACGCGGATGCGGCCCAACCTAATAATTTCTTAATGTCATAAGCTTTGAAGGGAATTATTGTTTTGCATTACAATATAACAGAACGAGACGCTGAGATTACGACGCCTCGGGACATAACTAGGTCGCTCTAACTTGCTCAGTTGCTCAGAAGTCATCAGGAATTCATCTTTAGTCACTATTTTGTAAATCAACCAGCAAGAAAGAAAAATAGTTCAGGATTACCTATGTATTTTTAGAACAAATTTGCAAATCACATCTCAGTCTACTCCTGAAGCTGTTTAGATTACGAAACGTATGGCATTTATAAAATGCTAAATAAATTTAAAGCGACGTAATTAAAAACGACAAATGAGGTTTTTTTTTATTATTATGTTTAATAATATAAGCATACGAACTCATCGACAGTCATCTTCAACATGAAAAAAAAAACAGAAAACGTGAAAAATGGGTGGCCGCACTTAAATGTCTATTTAATTTGGTTTTAGTATTTGCTATTATAACGACAACACAAATAAATCATCTGGAAAAGGAATGATATAATGTTAATAGACGGAATGAAAGACAGACACACTTTTCTGATTTTTCCAATCAGAATGATACATTTCCTAAGAAAACAATAAAATATCACAAATACATAACTATTAAACTTTTCCATTAACCTTTCAACAGCTACATTAAAGGTTTACATAAAATAAGTCCTTCGCAAACTAAAAATCCGATTACATCTCGCTCATCAAGAGCCTTGAAAGCTTGCTTGCCCCGTTCCTGAGAAAGATCAGCCTGATTACAAATACATTAATAGAGGTAGGCGTATCCATATTGTTATTTAAAAGCTGCTAAGCTATTAACGGGTTTTACGGAATACTATCATGGAACTAGCCGACAGCGCACAGTCGTTTATGCGACTACGTAACAGTTTGAAATACTTCATCGATGTTTGATGGAACACACATTATTTAGGTACCTATTACCTTCTTAGATTTTTTTTTTGGGAAAATTTGGGGAACTTAATACATAATAAAACCTTCATTTTAACCATACTTCTTGATTTTTGATTAGCATAAGTAAAAATAAATAAAAAAAGTTTAAAACTCAGAATTAAGAATAATAATTTAATAATTCATTTGCCATAAATATTAATATATATATACATTATAAAGTTTACATTAAAAAAGAAATTAATATATTGCTAAAAAGTAACTAGCGGCCCCTGCACTAAGCAATGTTCGTATCGCAGGCGACCAAATACAGATATTACAAGACAAGATATCCTCGGGCGTAGGTAAGGTAGTATATGGTATTATAAAATATTTAGCAGTTTTAAGCAGATTAGGTGTGGTTCATAATATTATGTGTGTGAATGTGTAGGTTTGTGTGAACAGCAGGGATAACCCAGCTCACCCCAGCGTCGTGAGACTCTGGGTAGACAGGCACAGCCCCGCAGCTACGTGTGTGTGTGTGTGTAAGGGTGTGTGTGTGTGTGTGTGTAAGGGTGTGTGTGTGTGTGGGAGTGTTAGGACGATTCAAAACAAAGTGTGGGGCAAAAGTTTTTCAGTTTTAAAGTAGTCGAGACCAAGTAACCAGTCTTCCACAGATTTCCTGAATTTTATTAGGTATACCAAATCGGTTGAAAGTTTGTTACAGTAAAGCTTGAATGTATATAAACACACTGGTTTATTAACAGTTTATAGTATTTAATTGTTGTAATCAAAATACCTATTCGTTTTGATTTTACAGGCAGTTAAACTTACGATAAATATTGAGTCTCACTAAAAGTCATGTGACGTCGTTTACAACGCTCCTATAATCAAAACGTTATACGATATGTACTGTGACACATAGAGCTCGAGCGGACTGGACGAGTGTGAGATGACGTCAAATCCGAATACGCATCGTATATAAATCGGAAACGAATTAACGTAAATCGAAGTAATTATTTTACTTGTATTTTTGACAGATAATATGGAGAGCCAATATTCAATATTAGTTATTTTTCCTTATTATCGCGGCTGCCCTCGCAGCTTTAGCTCATATATATTTAGTTAATATTTTTAATAGTGCAGCTAAGCTTTGCTTCTAGTACTAGGTACTTCAGTAACTGCTCTCGCTAAAATGAACAGATGATGGCAAGTAACGTGGCCACACGTCTCTGCTCTCTTGACACGCTTCACGCGCGTTTACTGCGTTATTCATTAGGTTTGTCGTTCGAATAGTTTGAGGTCAATTGATATTGTCGCTGTCTGACAAACATCATTGTGCACACTGCGTATCAGAGTTGAATCGTCACGAGTAGTAAATGTTGCCAGCATTTGCCTATTGTTCTGTTACTTCATGAAGTGGCTTTTAGGATACCAGATTGCGTAGTGGTGAAGCGAATTGTTTTACTAATAGCTGTTTTGGGTGCAATGGTAGCTCTTGCGTAAGATAGATGTACAATACATGTGGTAAAAAACATTTTCGAGTTGTACACTGTGACTTATTATTAGTTACTAGCAGCACACCGTGGTTTCTTCCTCAAAAGTCCCTGTCCCGCAAGAATATCGAAATAAAAAGTATCCCACGTGTTGTTCCAGGTTTTCAGCTAATTGCTTACTAAGTTTCATCGCAATCGGTTCAGTAGTTTTTGCGTAAAAGAGTACTTAATAAAAACACATCGCATTATTTAATTACAAAAAATACAACCAAATATAGAACCTGCGTTCAGAAGTCAGTCCAAAAGTAGTTGTCTCTCCAGTACAAAACGGGGTAAAATCATCATCGACTAAGTCCTACCCCGGTCCTACCCAAAGTCCTACCTACTTCGATTTTCTCTTCATTACAAAACGGGGTAAAAACATCGACATTAAGTCTCTGTACTTAATGGGGCTCCTACTCTTATTACTTCCAGACAATTTTCCACGACACACCATCGTCGAGTCGGGCGGTCGGTCGTAGCGTGGCACTTGAGGGAATCGGACCGTTTGCTGTCAACGGGGATGGAAAGTTCTCGTAGGGTGTAAGATGGTAGATGTAGCGGGAACATTTTAGAATACCTAGTTTTTTTTTTGTTGGGGTCTGTACTTAGGGTGGTGATACGTACAAAGACTAGCAGTTTCTTGTCTATTTGGCACGTGCCTTAGGTGCCTCAACTTTTTTGTTTCGAGCTAGTGGGCTAATAACTTTAATTTTTAAAATTTATTTTACATACTAGTACCTACTTAATACATATAATATCCTGTGAAAAACATTTATGTAGGTATGTAAGTAGCTAGGGTTTTGGAGTAACACATAACTCATGCTCCTTTTGACTTGCCTTTTTTCATGGGATAGGAAATATTGTAGAGTCTTCTCGTCTTTTCGTGTAGTGGTGTGACTCACCTAGTGTTAGAGTTTTCAGGTCGCCCTAAGGCCTCTAACTTGACCTAACGACTG
This sequence comes from Idaea dimidiata, assembly GCA_949358125.1. Lineage (NCBI taxonomy): Eukaryota > Metazoa > Arthropoda > Insecta > Lepidoptera > Geometridae > Idaea > Idaea dimidiata. The sequence continues at coordinate 10,878,038 of OX442331.1, forward strand.
CTATCAAAGATAACAACAGGGACCAACTGCTTAACGTGCTTCCGAAGCACGGAGGAGCTCGAGAAAATGATTGTTTGTCACACAAATTTTCGATCATCCATTCAAGTAGTGACTGCGCCAAGCGTTGCTTAACCCGCACGACTATTGAAGATCGGCAAGTGCAACTAGGCCAATGAGCTCCTCAATTGTCCTCAATTTTTCACTCTACAATTGAGCTCCTCAATTTTAGAGTGAAAATGCGGGATGTATTGACACATTATGAGTTTTTATAATGCGTTTCTTTTTGCAAAAATCCGTTTGAAGACCACCAGTTACACCGCCAGTAGAAGGGGATGAAGAATGGGTCTGTGAAAGAAAATTATAAATTCTTCCTGCGTATCATTTACACTTATCTCTACAACTTTGCCCACACAACAAAGAAACCAAAGACGCATGTCCTTCACTCGGTCTAAGGACAGACCAGTGCCGTATTAAGGATGACAGATGAGCGGGCAATTCGCGGACGTGACTTGTTATGACAAATTGCCCAAATCTTCCTGTTTTCCGCCTCAGGTGCTTTATGGACTCATTTGTTCGTGTATACTGTGGGGGTTATAGGCAAGTTAATGTTTTTAATTCCAGATTTTTGGATCAGTAGTCGAAAATTCATATGAAGTGTTAAAAACCTCATTTGGTTGTTATTAGACTAAATTGAGGTAGTCTATATGCAATAAACAATTAAAAACAATTTTTAAAGGTTTTTATTTTGACATTATTGTATTAGCAGCACATGGAATTACAAGGAGAATATCCGAGTACATTTATTTCTTGGGAGTGACATCATTTCCGTTTAAATACTTATTGTTAAGGGGACATGGCTTTAAGTTGTATTTACGTAAAACCCTATGCTTGGACTCAGCTTGTCACATTTTCGCTGACGTTGATTACCACTCACAAGAGCAAGACAAAGCACTAAGCCACACATAACATCGTTTATGAATACTGCTGTTAATTATAGAAATAAGTTAAACCTTCTTTCTTACCTTTTCTTTCTTTAAAACTATCTATACCTTCGGCACCTATCTATACTAATATTATACAGAAGAGAGATTTATTTGTTTGTAATTGATATACTCTGAAACTGCTGGACCAATTTCAAAAATTATTTTACCAATAAAAAGTTACATTATTGAGGGGTAACATAGGCTATTTATAATCCCGATATTTTTACGGAATCGGAACTTATATAGGTGTGCTCCTAGTTCCCTATAAATTGATTTCTCCCTAAGTCCAGCCCCACTTCAGGGACATATGGCGTGACATAGAGAATTCGCCGGCTGTTCTCGAGAAAGGTAATTACAAGTCGTTTGTGATAGACAGATCGACCCTTTCTGTTATACAAATACCTATATATACTGTGACACGATACCATTAACTTGCACTTTTCGTGTCAAGCTTCATTTGTTCTTAATTTTGCTTTTATTTTGTCTCGAATACGAAATCATGGTGTATCAGTTTATACTTGTAATATACATACATGTATACGTGTGTATTATACATATTGTGTATAATATACGTTTACGTATATTATATTGTATACTAGTTATGTCTTGCGGATTCACCCTTGTACGTCTCGATCGGATAAACACTTACATTACGTAATCACTCTCCAAATTTCAGCCCTCAACTATCAGCTATTTAGGCTGTGCTTTGATCTGTCGGTCAGTCAGTCAGAGCTAATTCTTTTATAGATATACATAATATGAAATCGTCTATAAAAATGTATCTGCACTGCTCCCACGTTTTATGACCGGGTGTTGCAGTAAATTATGTTATAAATTACATGTGAGCTAAATTTCATGGAAATCCGTTTAGCCATTTTAACATAATTGACACACAAAAAGTCAAACAAACACCTGAACTTTCGCTAATATAACATTATTGGTAAGATTTGTCTGTTCAAACCACTTAGCTTTAACCTAATAAACACAAAGCAGTTATTAATTTTAGCTGCGTAATTGTCAGTAAATCAATCAAAAAGAAAATTCTGAAACACAATGTTCGGTACTCAAGCCGTCTCGCCGCGTCGTCGTCGACGACGTGTCCGGAACGCAATCCAAGAATTCACAGAATTCCTGACACTTGGTGAATTTGACCGGAATTTGGGCTAAATCTTTGACAGATGTCGGCAGAGCTGTTGTGTTTGCACTGAGGTATTCTGTACAGACATTATTTGATGGCAAAATCAGTGAATAAATGTGATTATTCTGCAAAAGTATGCATTATTGATAGTTCGTTTTTCGAAACAAAACATGACTTCTGCGTTGCTTTTTGTAGTTTGGTCGAATCGAAACCAAATAAAAGTAAGTCCCCAAAACTCGCAAACTCCATATCACTTCCTCTAAGTCTCTCTTTTAATTGCGTTTCGATGAAGCGAGTCTAATTCCTACTTTCCCCTCTTTCAGAAGTTTTGTCCCTTTGATAACATACTTAGCTTGGACCGACCTCGTTTGTAAGGGGGTATACACAGCGAATGAAATTACATTTAGAAAAACTAGCCACATCTTTTTTTTACAAGCGATATGAGCGTTTGACCACTATCTCATCTTATATAGATAATAATGGTTTAAGAAGAAGCACGCTCATCTAGAAGAAAGAAGACTGTAGTGAAACAAGAACCAACCCGACTTCCTTAGTGGCTGCACTGGTCTACGTGTCGCAACACGTCTGCGGTCAATTTGGTGCTACGACTTACGCCGGTGGGTAGTAACAAGCGGCTGCCGAAGGCTTCCATAACGCTGTATTGCAAGTAATATTCTCGATGTCCTGAAATTTACGGGAAAAATTGTAGAATGGCTACTTTCTTAACCCCATCCAACTATAAATTTTGTGTTATATTGCTTTGTAGGTACCCAGTTAATTAGAGTTGCTTATCAACTACCTTTTATTATGTATTTTGTGGTATAACTATAAAAACAAAACACCTTAGTATATTGATATTATTATTACAACCTTTATAAAATAAATCGATAGGGCACAGAGTCGTAAACATTTTTGAATCATGTGGTCAATTATGAATTATAATTATACCTACCTAGTGGCTAAAAAACTTAGGCACTAAAAAAACGACTTAATTGGTGATTTATTGTTACAGCTAGCGTTTCTTTTTATCTAATAAAAGGAGGAAAAATATTACCTGAATATCTTGACGCGATTTTGTGGTGCATCGGGCGACGAAGCTGCTGCTAAGCAGAAGATTGCGGGCTCGATTCCCGTCAGAGACAAGTATTTATGTAACCCATAACTTGTTTGTTTCTGTTTTTGAATTTTCTCTGCACATATGTATAGAAAAGTCATATTTGTAGTATATTCGATTTCTAGTAACCATAGCACAAGCCTAGTTACTTAATTTGGAACTACATTGCGCTATGTGCAACGTTCTACAATATTTGAAACGTCTCTGTTTCAAATGTGGTATAATTTTCTTTCGTCTGTCAGAATTTTGCAGTTGCTTCTCAACTGCAGGTCGTATTTCTCGACCTATCTTCACGAATCTTGGTTTGTAGACAGAACGAGACTTAGCGGGTGAAACCGCGGGGCGCAGCTAGTATTATATTTTTTTTTCTGCCGCTTGTACGAGCCCTAACCGAACCACGAAGTTCCAATACCTACTTCCAATCAATGAGAGACAACGGAAAGTGCCAGAAGGCAACCTCTGCTTGTTCGAACGTGACATGTTATTTTTATTTTAGCACATTATTTGCTATTATTGGCCCGTAATAATACCAATATTAGTTTTTGTTATAATGTAACAAAAAGGTCAGCGGTGATTGCGTTTTTAAATTGATCTTCAATGTCATAGGAACGAAAGATTACTTCTTTAGAATAACCAGTTTGTGTCTCGCAGTTTTGGATCGGAATGAAATTTAGGTATATCAGCCTAAACTTAAAAAATGATAGTAAAAACTGAAGTTTGAAGAGTATGTTCTTTGTTATGTGTAGATTGGATCTAAGATAGGGTATTTAGCAAAATTTTGACTTATGTATTTTCGGTTTAATTCCCGTGGTATTGGAATACGGGTGAAACAGCGAGACAGTCCTGACTGATTGAGTCCTAATTCAATCAATTATTGACTGATTCATGTTTCTCTCATAGTAATGAGCTCAATTTTGTAGAGTATGTTTTTTATGTCATGTAGGCAGCCTATTATAGAAAAGAATTTTCAGACCTCTTCCTCACAGGTAGCATGGCAATTAAACCGGAAATAATGAGTTTTATTTCAAACAACCTGCGCCTCGCGGTTTCACCCGCGTAAGTACCGTTTATCCCCTTGGGGATAGAATTTATCAAAATCTTTTCCTAGCCAGGCATCCGCCTACGTCATAACATCTACCTGCATGCCAAATTTCAGCCCGATCCGTCCAGTGGTTTGGGCTGTGCGTTGATAGATCACTATGTCAGTCAGTCAGTCACCTTTATGTTATATATATTTAGATGGCACTAACAAGTTGGTGACAAGATACTGTTATTTTCAAATCACATTGTTCAAAATCAAACTGTAGTTTCAAGAATGTATAGTACGACATGTGAGCATCTAATAACGTATTCAAACAACATAATCCTGCGGAGGAAGGCGTACAGCGTACATAATGATAGCAATCTACTGGCAATAAATCGTTAATGGACTGTTGGTTGTCCACCGCACTTGTGGGTGATGCACTGCTAACGGGGGTATTCTGAAGTACGATAATACTGCGACACGTTACTTCAGCTGAATCTGTCAGTTTCTTTATTAGCTGACCCGGTGCACTTCGTTTCGCTATCGGATCGGTCATATCGACACTAAAAAATAAAATCTTATATAAGAAAAGAAAAAAGCAGCAATTTAATTCTCCCTGCCTGCTACAAGCTAAAAAAACCCATTTCTTTGCGTCAGTGACATGTGACGGATCAGTGATCGCATCCGATTACCAAGTGTTTGAGATGTTTTACGTCTTAATTAGTAGCTTCATCAACATACTTCTTACTAATATTATAAACGCGAAAGTGTATTTGCATGTATGTATGTGACTTTGTTACTCTTTCACGCAAAAACTCCTGAACCTGTAGCTGGAGACCTGGAATAATACATAGGCTACTTTTTATCTCGATATTCCTGCGGAAACTGAGCTTACGCGGGTAAAACCGTGCGGCGCAGATAGTTATACAATACCAACGAGTCCTTTTGCCAAACTATCAAACAAAAGTAACTAGCCGCAGCCGAAACCTCAAACGAAATAAACTATCTGACAATATCTTCCCCCGTTCATGAGCTACGATGCTACAGCCACACAGGCACATCAACCTTTTAATACCTTTATTTTCGGAGTTAAATATTTTCCATTATTGTCCTTTGCGAACGTTTTATAATCGTCTCATCAGAATTAGCGCCCGCGTAGGTTGTAGCCTGCAGGCGCAGTCGTCGTTATGCGACTAAACTTTCACCATACGTCTGATACCTTCAGATTTATTTTACATCCTTTTAAAAAAAAACTTTAGTTTATGAAAAAAGCTTTCCAAAATTCTTCACCGAAAAGGATTTGTACCTGCAATCTTACAAATCCTTGGATAAACTAGTCACTAAATGTAGGTATATATTATTATGTAGTGGTAGTGGTCATATCGCTGCTGAAAATCTATGGTTGCATTAGTGTTTAAAAAAGACTTTAAAATAATTCGCCGGTTTGAGGTCTATCACAAATTTTGAAATTAAAATGTTACTAAAACGGGCTTCTACGTGTTGGTTTTGGCCTCACGCACACCTTCCAACGGTCCGGGTGCTCCATAGCCCCGAGAATCGAAAACGGTAACAACAAATAATAATAATAATAATTCATTTATTTGAATCAACACAGAGCTCATAGATCGTATTTATGTTAGTAAAAGTTATCTAAATGTTAGTAGATAACCATTAAAACTTAGTCACATCAATTTAAAAATAAATCGTACTCAAGTAATAAATGTCAAATCAATAATAATGGAATTACGCTTATTTAACCCATGGTTGTGGAGATTACCAAATTTCTTATCTTATATTTTAAGTAAGTATACGTAAGTAGTAGTACGTTATCAGTATGTGTAAGTAGTATATTTTTAAGTAGTACGCTGTGAATTTCTTGCTTGCTCGGTTAAAAATATTATACTCTTGCCTGGTTCGAAACAAAAAAATATTTAAATTGGGAAATGACAAGTATGGGAAAATATCCTATGTTCACGTTTCGACTAATGCTAGTTACTATAATGCTAATACTAGTTTTGGTGGCATTGTAATGATGATAATTCTGTGATACTATGGATGATATAAATATATACAAGGGATAAAACTATGAGCACAAATTGTGTTAGTTTAGAAACTTTAATAAAATAACTTATAAATAACAACAACACAAGTCCTTTACAATAAACCTCAGCAATACCCTGCACCTAAATACAACATTGAGAACGACAGAAACCCGGTATTGCCCTATCTAAGTATAAGTTAAAGTTATACAGTGACAGTAACGCCAGCGGCACTCGACCACAATGGCGATTGTTCCAACGGAGATTAACAGATATACTCGTAGTTCGTACCTTGTGTTATTTATGGACAATTGCCTATTGATGCATTATAATGTTGATTTAGATGCGCTCGCGCTTTAGAATTGGGGGTTGTTTCTTAACTGCATTATATTTGTCACGATTTTGGTTTATAACTGTAAATGATGTGGGAAGATTAAGTATCGCATTTGCGTATAGTAAATGTGAAAATTGTGTGGAAAGTAGTACAAGCTTCGAGTTGTGTCCGCTAGGGGCGCTTTGGAAGAGCTTGTTTCTTTCTTGAATAGGTATTGCCTCCAGAACTAAACTGCGTAAGAGTTTTTCCCTTTTTTAAATCTGGACATTTGGAATTTCCGAAATCAGAACTCCCAAAATCTAACAACAAGCAAAATAGTATAGCTAAACTAAACATTTGAAAAATATATATCAAGGCGCAATATTTAGGTAGGAATCAGAGGAGTTTCAAAAATTCGGCTCGGCTCGGCTAACGGCGCTTAAATGAACGTGATAGTTTTGAATTTGATTTACTATAAAGAAAAGTACGAGTTACGTGTGACTACCACAAGTAGAATAAACATAGTCAATTTTATCGATCACTGAAATTACAAAATAATATAACTATAAAATAAAACACACTTAAATAGGTAATAAAAAGTAATGACACCAAATTTACCTCTAATTTCATTGCATTGAATTTCGTTAATAACTGTCGGAAAGAAATAAACATTATTTTGGACTATTGGACCAGGATGCTGCGTGTACGAGCACCTTTTTGTCTACTTACGTCTATTATTTATTACACCAGACAACACATAATCAAACATAATTTGATGTCAATCGAACGTACGACGATCTCTGACATTGAATCAAGAATACCATAGATAAAAAAATGAGTAGACAAAAAAAACGCGTCACGACGAAAAACCATTCGGTGTTCGATGATTACACAGATTATTAGTCTTCGATACTATTGTCGATTGTCTGTGTCAATTTTTTGTTGGTACACTTCGTCCCCCGCTGCCTGTGCATGTATAATAGAGAGAGGGGTAAAGAATAGGCAAGGTAGAGGTAATGTAAACAGCGTATTATTGAAAGGTTATTGAATAAAACAACTAAGACACAATCAAACAGCAAAAAATTAGGCTCAAGTATCAAGCAATTCAAAGTCAAAATATTTTTACTCAATAATATTTTGACTTTTAACAATTTTAGATCGGTCTTGGGACTTTCAACGAGAGAAAGTCACAATTAAGTTACCTAGGGTTTTTTCAGAGTATTGTAATGTATAAGTTAACAAAGGATGTACGTATTGCTAAACCAAAATACTTTGTACAAAATGGGAATTTGTACCAACCCAGCCACTCCCTAAGAAACTGCTTCGAGCCTTCAAACTTGTAAAACTACAGATCGTAGATTGTTCTTGTAAGATGTTCATTGTCCACCTGATTATATTGTGATACATCTTTGACAACGTTTATGGTGTCATAAAGGTCGTCCAAATTGGTTGTCAGTATTAAGGGGCATAGGACATAGGAGAAACTGTTTCATAAATTGATTTAAATAAAAACTCGTCATGATGTGGTAAAAACATTCCTACTCGTAACTGCAGCAAGATCCTACTTCGATCCAGTATCAAGAGTACTACCTACTTGTAACTCTTTGTTTCTTTCTTCTGTGAAATAAAATAAATACAGTAATAACTTTAGATCACTTTATCCTACGAACTTCGCAGATGTTGAATGTAATGCTTGACGCTTGATAAGATTTTTTGATCGTGACAGGAATCTTTAAAGCATACTTTAATTAGAGGAATATAAAAGACTACCTTGTAAGCCAGAGGCGTCTCAAACCTCACGTCTAAAGTTGATTGTGTGTAATTATTGTAGAAGCAAATTAAATAAATTAAAAGATTTTTGGTAGCGTCCGATGTAAAGGCGGAATGTCAATGTCACGTCAAGCTTTTGTTGTTACTGAAAGATGATTTTAGTTATTTATATGCTTATTTGAATGTTTGATTGTAGTTGTATTGATTCTTTAATGGATTTCCGATTTATGTAAGAGATAATCCAGAAACTACTTTCTATTTTGTTATTAGTTATACGATTTAACTTTGACGTTTTTCCAGTATAAAACGCGCTGTTGTTGTAATTCAATAAAATAACCCCCAATATTAAAATTTTATATTTGTATTAATATTTAGAATATATTCAAATTCTGATTCCTTGGTCAACCTTTTGAAACAGCTGAAAAAGAATGTCATAGTGTGGACATATTACAAAATAGAAATATACATTTCGTTGTTCAACTTATGTTGTTCTTCTCAGGGTGCTTCTCCGACTAATGAAGTTTGGCATTGGCAGTCAATTCAACGTATTTAGTTCGACTCTGTACTGTTTCGTAGGCCGACTTCTTTCCACGACCAACTTTTTTTTCTCGCGCAACTTTTGCAATAATCAACTTTGTTATTATGGTGAAAAAATAAAAAAAAAAAACAAATTTCACGCCCAACTACTGCGTTTAGACCTTAATAACAGAATCAGTGCCATTCAAAAACACTTCATTTGAAATTAAATCTTCGAATTTAAATCGGAAGGAGTTCACAAGCCACCTTCATTAACAGATTTAATAATTAAAACAGAAAAAAAACAAGTGAATGTTTTTCTCGATTACTGTTTAATCGATGTTTGAAATTGACATCAAACGATAGATCAAAGGCGGTTTCAATAAAAACGATTGACTAATAATAATGAACATGATTCGATAGTCGGGAACAATCTCGATTCGATAATCGGAACTATCTGTCGTGAGAACGTCTAGTCTTTACAACTTTAGTTAGTTTGTATGGTTCTGAAATGAGCGGGTAGCGGATTTCGACAGGTAAGGGGGGGAAGGGGGGGTTTCTAATGCTGTCAAAAGATGCTCGGAATATAGATGAAAAACAATCGAAGTTAGTCGTGTCAGTAAACTTTTGAAACGTACAAGATTAACACTCATATTTACATTTTCTCGAGCCCTATTCGCGTATTGATACTTTTGAAATTATTTTTCCTCAATGTGTCGACTATATGACAATAAAAGTCTTGGCCGTAAATAACAATACGCGAATTAATTTCGGGAAAATTTTGTCAATTATAATGCAATTCAATATTATTTTTTTAGGAGTCAATCATAGAAAAACAATACGTGGATATAGACCGACGACTTATTCATCGTCTCGCTCCCTGTTGTTCAATTTACAATCAACCCTGTGTCTCTGTTATCTTTTATCAAATGGTGTTCTGTCCTTAATCTAGTTCCCATAGTACAAACACAGTTGTTTAGTTTGGTTCTAGACGGCGCAGCGTGTAACTCGATATGTGTAACGTCCTACCATATAATATTTTGTTCCCATTGTATCCCCGTCTACGCAAAGGAAGGAAACAAAACGCAACTTCATAGCCCAACACGAAGCACCCAACAAACGCACTCAAAATCAATCCACCTATTTCAAATTAGTCACGCAATTTGTCAATCAATTCGTAGTCACCGGCTCAGTTTTATGTCAAATTTTTAAAGAAAAAAATAACGTCTTACGTTCGCCGCTCGCGTATTAATTCCCATAAAATTAATTGCGATGACAAATCCATTAATTTGGATTGCTCTCAGGCGATTCCGTCATCAGATAAGAGTTTTTATTACGCGCATGTATAGCCTTTTTATGTTTGAGAATTTGTGTGGTGGGTACTGGGTACTTCTGTTGTTTTTTTCGTCCGACTTCATGCAATTTTAGTGTGAATTAAGACGAAATCAGTACACCACCCCAAAAAAAAAAATTTTTGGATTTCTCCAATTTTTTAAATAAATCATTAGTTCAAGGAAAATTATAGACGTTTTATTATACCTACCTATTATATAACAATAACTAAAGATGCTTCTATATTGATCAAAATTCCATTAATTTTTTTGGTAAATAGGTACCTATAACCTAACATATTTTTTGGAAAAAGCTGGTTTTTATTTTTCACTGTGTTACCCAGATATTAGTGTCAACAATACATAATAAGTCGGTACTAACTCTTTGTAGTCAACTCTACATAATAAAAATAATGAAAACTTAAGAAACTTTTGTCCAGAAAAACGATTTACCAATTTAACCTAACCAATAAAACTGTAAACTATAAAAAAAGATGAGGTCGCAATTAAGTAGCAAAAGATAACTCTCGACGGAGACTTTGATGTTTTGATGTCGATCTAATAACGCGTGGCGAAAGGTTGTTATGAGATAGGTATAGATAGGTAATTGTCGTTATTATTTGTGCCAGTGCTATTATTAAAAGATACTATATTTCAATGGCTAAATATGAAGCTCCTAAAGAAGAATGTCAAACTAGCAGATTCTTTAAAGTACCTACTGCATAAATTTTTGAAATGGAAAGTTAAATATTTTTGTAATTTGTTTTTATTGCGTAGAGACGCGAGTTCAAACCTTCAGAGTGAGTTTTTTGGAGATGATTTTTTCCTTTAAAATATTTCTATGGAAAGTTAATTTTGATTGTTACGTTAGTACGTATTAGATTCACTACCTATCACATCACCATAGCCCAAGTAGTTTTCATTCATACATTTCTCAGTATTTAATAAATAAATATTGCACGACATTACACACAGCGCAATCTAGCCCCAAATTAAGCTCTAGGCTTGTACTAAGCGTACTAGACAACGGATATACTATATATTATACCTTTTTTTGTTGTAAATACATACATATTATACATAGAAAGATACCCAGACCAGATACAAATATTTTTTTTAAGCATAAATATTTGCACCCGGCGGGAATCGAACCCGCAGCCTTCTGCATTGCAGTCAGGTGTTCGCCCGACGCGCCACAGAGGCCGCCGTTAGTATTTGGAATCCGGTTGTGATCTCTGATGTAGCCATTAGGTCAAGTTTGATAGACCTTATTGCTACCCTAAAAATGTTTTACTGGTGAGCCACGCCATTGTTTACATTGAAAAGAACAAGCAGAAGAAATAAACATTTTTACAATCAAAATGGTACCTACATACAAATTTAATTATTAGTTGGAAGGGTAGGAATAGGTAGGTTCTATGACACGTTATTTGCTTAGCAATACAAGTGCCAACTACTAACTAAACTGTGGTGAAAGACTAATGAAATAACATGCTAGATAAATATACCTACTTGTACTAAATCTCTAATTCAACCAAAAAGTTACACCACTAACGAAGACACAGCTGTCAATTGAAATTATTAAATTGACAAGTGTGACAAAAAGCCGCTTTGATTTGTAGAAAACGAATACACTACATCACCAACTTTTCGTACCGCGGAATAATAGGAAACTAAAGAAATTGTCATTGGAACATTATAAATTGCTAAGACAGTGGCGCCATCAGCAACGGCATAAAGAAGTCATTTATCTTGGTCGAAATCATAGTTGTATAATACATGTCATAGTCAATTCTCCAATTAAGGGGTTTACGCCAATTTTATTTAGAAAGTCTCAAAAAACCTGACAAACAAGTCAATCGCGATTTGTCCAGTTAATCTGTTAGTTAACTGAGAAAAATATTGTATTCAATCAAATATAATTGGAAGCGATATTTTTTTAAACATTTTGAGAATAATAATTATTTTATTGACATTCAATTAAGTTTCAATGTTATTTTTTAGATGCAGATATGAATGTGCTGTACTAGTTTCTATTTTATAAACATCCATTAAAAGAAAAGAGGTTCGAAAATAAGTTTTGCAATCTCTAAACTAATTTAATTGCGATAATTCAAGAAATCCATGAGACAGAAATGATATGGGTATTGTTGTGAATCTAGATCATCGGAATGTCTAGAAAACAATATTAATAGAATCATCAGAAATGCAGCATTTTAGCTGTGCGTCAGTCAGTCAATCAGGAAAAAACCTTTTTTTAATAATGTACAGGGCTATTACATTCCAATAAACTATTTTCACGTATTAGTGTTTGATATACCTATATGTATGAATTTAACAACGGCATTTATATGTAGTTTTCGAACTATTCATTACCTACATTCTGCACTCATACTTATAAGTTTTATTATTATAAAAATAGCAATTTAAAAATGCAAATGTTCATCCGAATCGGTCGAACTGTTTGACCGTGAAGAGGGAACAAACAAACAAACAAAGGAACTTTCAGATTTATAATATAAAAGTAAGGATACTAAACAAACATTTTGTTGTATTCTTGTATCTAATAAATTTACCTTCGATTTTCCTTCAACAGACAGAACAATCTTACACAAGTGGGTACAAAAAATTTGGAAAACAAATTTTCGGTTTCTCGTATTTAATAATGGTTTCGTCGTCAGATAGCTATCATCCTTTTGTCTTTTAAAATGTAAATTGGAAACAATGCTCAGATGCTCTTTGTTTGCCCGTCGCCTATTGTTGCAGTCACCTACCGGAAAATTACATACTCCGACCAACGTTATATATGACCGATGTTATGTACCTACTACATTATGTACCTACGGCTATTGTGCCTCCGAAACTGCCGCAATCCTATTGGACGGGTGTCAATTAGAGGCGACAATTCAAATAGCATGACAACGTTGATAGGCAGAATAAATGATGTAGCTACTAGGGACACAGATTGCAAAAGATGATAGTTCGTGTCGGCAACGATAGTGTTGGTTAAAATAAATAATACACATATAACATCTATGTATAATAATATGTATGTATTTACAAAAGAAAAATAAATATAAGTAGTATTCCGTTGTCTAGTCACCGTAACACAAGCTTAGCAGCTTACCATGGGGCTAGATGGCGTTGTGTGTTGGTCACAGAATTTATTTATTTATTTATATAAGTACAGTAGTAAAGCCTAAACTCAACTTCGCGATTTTGCATAATAAAACACCGGGTATTACTCGAGTTTTATTGTTTACTGTCATTTTTTTAAACGACCGAGTTATCGGCTTTTTTTAACTTTAGAGAAGTTAGCGAAAGCTCGGTCGTTTGAAAATAATGACAGTAAACAATAAAACGCGAGTAAAACCCGGTGTATATTGAGAATATTACATTTTAAAAATTCACTCGCCGCTAGGTTGAATTTTTAAATATGTTTTTTTTTAATATTTCCAGTAGAAATGCTTAACTAAGTTAGTTTAGCTTGTATCCGACGATAGACGAATAATACTAGTAATCTAATCAATCATCTACGATCCGATCTAATATCACTTTTTTGCAGAATGTTATTAGGTCCTAGTTAGCTATGTTCAGCCCCTTTTTCAACCCCTATGTCATTTTAAACTAAAAGTTATAATAAAAACGTTTAAGAATAGTTTTCTGAGAGATAACACATTACAAATATCTTGAAAAGGTGGAAAAATGGCATTTTTGTATTTGTAGAGTTACTCTTAAAACCCATATCACACTGTAGCGAGTTACCTATAAAACTTCATTATGAAATTGTGCTGCCACTGTGAACAATCACCTTAAGATAGCGATTTAATTCCGCAAATTGTCTTTTTATATTCTGTGGTCTGTAGCACAGAATCGCAAAAGGCAATGCGTTTACAATCATCTCTATTCCCTTTGAAATAAGAACGACTTTTATTTTTAATAGAGTACAATTACAGTTGTTCGGTCAGTGTCAGCCGTCACGGTAGGCAGCAGTTGCTTCACCTTGCTTCACTTGAGTCCAAGTTGCAAAAGCTGTCGTAGATAATGCGATGAGCGATGATTATTCCGATATGTGTAACGGAGTCTCTTTACGTGACGGTATTGAATGTTTTTTTTCTTCTGTATTACTTCACAGTATTTGCACCGCACCGACAATTTATTGGAGTGCGTAAATTAATGCGTTTGTCTCTCACGGTTGGTTGTGCTTCCTTATTTAGGTTGTGTAATATAACAGTTGTTCGGAACGAAGTAGGAATTTGGTAGGTAGGTGTTTCCGTAGTAATTCCCTAATTACTTGCTAACTATTTAGTAGTAAGTCAGTACGTATTTGGTTACGAAAGAGTTAATTGTACAGCTAAACGCAACAAAGATTTTTTTAATAGATACCAAAATTACACCAATTTATTTGGGCCGAATTTTGTATTTAAAATCAATATCCAATAATCAATATTGGGTCCTTTAGTCGTTGGAAAATATTTCTTAATATTTCGTAATTTGAGTATTAATACTCTCGGCTCGGCTTATCTATAGGTACCTCACCGCGAGTGAAATTTTAAAGATGTATTTTCCTGTGAAATATTTCTCAAATAAATTTCGATTAAATAAAATTGATCTAATTACTTTATAGGCACCAAACATGGTAGACTAATGTTTTTAAAGATCATAAAGAGTCATTTACCAAACACAGCTACCGCATAAATTTAGAAATTCTAAGAGTAGGTAATAACCGTAAATGGGACAAAGGAAAGAATGTCCAGAAATTGGTGTGTTCACCCTGAGGCGAGACAGTTTGAAGTGTGTGTGGTGTTATTATGCAAATGTATCGTCATAGCCGAGGGACTAAACTTGATGGACTTAGAATATATTTTATGTAAATTCTTAGATCTGGATTCTATGCGCGCTGCACGCTGTTGAGATGGTAAAAACATGTATAAGTCTTTCTGTATTCGACCGGTGACGGGTGAGGTGCCTTAGTGGTATTCTGCGATGTATCCAAAAAATCATTAAAAAAAGTAAGTGTTAATTTTTTATAAGGTTCACTTTTATACACAACTCTGTGCATTTCAGCGTAAGTCTCCGCGTAAGTCCCGTTTCCTTGGGATAATCGTGATAAAAGTCCGTGTGTATTCTAGGTTTCCAACTACCTGTATTCCAAATTTCATCGCAATCGATTCAGTAGTTTTTGCGTGATTGAATAACAAAGTCACAGACATACATACATACTTGCAAACTTTCTCGTTTATAATATTAATAAGATAGTAAGATATGATATGCTACTTACCTATTGTCCCAATTTCTGTAATAAGTTGGTGGATGTCGATTTCTACTAAGTTACATCATGAAGGTTCACTTTTATTAATACCTATACAATGATCAAATCCAAAACAAAGAACGATCGAGACCAAAACAAAAGGAGATCGAAACTGTAACAAAAGGCGATCGAAACAGCAATAAAAGACGATCGAAATATAAACAAAAGACGACTTATACAGAAACAAATGATGATCGAAGTAGGAACAAAAACCCACAAACCGCTATCAGAACTTGGTTCTATTATAAAGCAAACTATAAAATAAGACACGCAGCATGTAATCCCGTCTCAAGCATCTATAAAAACCCTGCAAAGGGCGTTGACGGTATGTCAAAAATTTTACCTTAAAAATGTGACTCTTGCTCGCATCAATAAAATACGAAATTTGGCTCAACTAATGATACCTTTAGGACATCATGATTATAGAGTCTATATGAGTCAGCGTCATTTAGTTTTTTGGGACATCAACGGCATAAAATAGATATTTTATTGAAATTGTCTTCAAGGCTTGAGATTTAGAGGTCTAAACCTATTTATTAAAAAATGCGATTATCTTTTATATACTATCTTCCTGAAAGAAATAATGGTCATGTAATTTTTTTACACATGACAGTATTTGAATATCCTCCTCAAATGCGTCGTAGGACTTCCATCGTAGCGGAAAACTAAATTTTTAAACACTTAAAAAATCATCACCTGGGTATACTAAAACTTGTGATAATATAGGTTCTTAAAGTATTACGGGGTGGTCCTTTTGGTATCTATGTACTTACAAATAGATAAACGTTTCTTTCTACTGTCTTTTTGAGCTAAGTTATTTATAGATTTTTCTTCTGATTTCGTGATGTTGGATTAAAATAAAACTCATTTTTAAATTTTAATCGTGTGGTGTTCATTACTTTTAATATTGTTTCGAGGAGCTTAATGGCAATGCCTAATGTCATTATTTGGATGGGTGCTTGAAAATTCGTGTGGCAAAAAATCACTTTTTTTGAGCTCCTCCGTGCTTCGGAAGGTACGTTGAAGTAGTTGGTCTCGGTTGTTATCCCTGATGACAGTCGTCAGATCAAGTTATAGGCCTTCGGGCGACCTGGCAACTCTAACACTAGGTGAGCCACACCACTACACGTAAGGAAGAAAAAGCATTTTTTCATACTCAACCAGAAGAAGAGACCTTTTCGAAACATTGAGCACTGAAACAACGCTAAAAGTAAAAAACGCAACGCGATTAGCGAAATATTATAAAAATTTGAAGTGATTTGTGTCTCATTTCAACCTTCGAGACGTCTCTTACCTAAAACAATTCAGTGATTTTCCATTTCAAGCAACGAACGTCGCGTCCCCTTATCTCAATACGAATCTCACGTTACCACAAACGTGTAATAAAAGTAGTTTATAATATGAAATCTTGTACAATCGTCGTGACCGCTACTAGCACTCTTCTGTGACCGTTCCGCTTACCAACCACTGAATAATTCATAACATACTTGTAATTAAATGTCTTGGTGTGGTAAAAACTGACACCGTCCTGTAGGATTTATAAACCATAGATAAGTATATACGTTCTAAGTTTAAAAAAAGCGCGCAATTATATCAGGCGAAAGAAAAAGTCGGGGCAAAGATCTTGGAATGAGGGAAGTGCGTTGTTAGTTCTAGAAAAGTGGGTAGAGTGGTTGTTAGCAAATTATTGTCTATGTTCTTTGTTGTGTCTATGAATCATAGGTTTTAAGTTTAAGCTCTCGTACGTAATTTGTGTAAATTAATATATTAATAAATACATTCATATGATACATTGTATAAAAATACATCCAGAACTAAAAAAAAACCGTTATTTGTCATAAATGTTGGGAACTACGATGGCACAGACAGATACACAGTCACATAAATATTTTATATAAATACACCTCAAACCATCCTTAAACTTACAACATCCCGTGTTTTCGCCAGGGATTAAAAATAATTGTTAAAAATGAATTATTATTATTGAGGATCTAAATCAGAATGTCAAAATGAATGTTAATAATTTGATAACCTTCCTTAACTACCAATTCGTCCGTTTTATTGCATTTAAACGATAATTGTTCTTAAAAAAGGAAACTCATATAATTGCACCGATTTCTGCGTTTTGACTAACGCGGCAAATACACACAAAAGAACCACTAAATTGTTCACCTAAATCAAGCACTTCTAATTAATACCTACATTTAATCTTAGAAAGACTAATAATTACATGATCCATGGATTACGTCGAGCCTGTAATCTTTTGCAATTTTCTCTTAATCGCTGAAGTTGAAACCTGACTAATTTAACATGGCCCTCATAAGATATCACCCTGTACACAACTTCAATACTTAACGTGACTTATGGAGGTCTTTCTCGACTGGTAGTTGTCTAAACGGTACCTCGAGACATTTGGACTTATGTGATAATGCTAGGGCTAAGAAGAAATTTGATAATTCTCGGTTAGGAAAACGATCGTTTTAATAATATAAGTTGGGTCGCATTGTTAGTGGATCATTTATAGAATAGGAAAGGCGTGGAGCACCTTTGTTTGAGAATTATTTTAATGTTTATGACGTCGTTTTGGGAATACGATGCTTTCGATAACGGGGTTGAAAAAAGCTACCGCACGAGGAGTCGACAAATTGTCGACGTTAAAGCTATAGACAATTTCTGCTCGCTCCTTGCGCGGTAGCTTTTTTCGACCCCGTTATCGACAACATCGTACCTATTCCCATAACGACGTCGAGTTGAAAACGACGGGAATGACGCGGTAGGGTCAAAGTTTCATTTAATATTGTCACAAGATAGCGACTCCATAGCTCTCCACTAGTTAGAGAACAAAAACCATTTATCACTGACCCGTCAAAATCTAATTGTCCCGCCTCGATAACCACAGTATTGTGACCGTAATTACACCCCTATTTTTTATAAGAAATCGATTTAGAACATAAATTTTTTGTCGAATAGACGAATCGAGAGAATCGAAGGCGCAATTTAGAGATGTTTCGAATAGTTTTACGCGATTTTTTAAGTGGAAATGGTCGTGATCGATTTGGTACTGTGTAATTATTGTAGATGTCAAATAGATTTTTTATCGCACATGTACAAATATACAATTTAATAAATGGGATGAATGGTTAAGTTAATCCAAATCCATCCAAAATTTTACTCGCGTTTATAATATAAAAGCGAAAAGTTTGCAAGTATGTCTGTATGTGACTTGTTACTCTTTTACGCAAAAATACTAAACCGATTACAATCAAATTTGGGAAATAGGTAGCTTGAGACCTGGAATAATACATAAGATACTTTTTATCCCGATAGTCTCGCGAAAACAGGACTTATGCGGGTAAAACCTCAGAGCGCAGCTAGTAATATTATAATTATATACGAAAGTTTATGTATTCGTTTGTTTATTTGTTATCTCTTCGCGGTCAAGTGGTTTGACCAATTTGGATGAAAATTTGCATAGGACTCTGCTAGTTTAGAATGAAGGGCAATTGGTTGTCAATGGACAAATATTGGAAACTATGTCACCTACAATCCATAGGTACACAAAAAATCAATAACGTTCCGTCATGTGATATTAAAAAAAACGATGAACCTAACTGGGCTTTTGAGTTTAGCTCGTATGCCTTTAGAAGGATACTGCTGTTTCGACTCTTTTTTTAAAATAGTTTAAAGTATATTACCATCTTTTTACCAAAACAATCGTGACCCGTGCACCATTTGCTGTCGTTTCATGCGTAGTTTTGATGAATATATTTTTTCTTCACCCATTATTAGAGGACTCCCGATTGCGGTCTGACCAACCCCCAAATACGAGCAGAGATGATTAGGAACGCCTATTGTTGCTACGATACTATTAAAACCATGTAATTTAATGAAATTGCTACCAATTTATCTACGAAAACACATTTTACCTGCCTACTGAATGTTGAAGATCTATATCGATTTTTACCATAATATTAAATGAAGGTACTTCAATGTGTTTGTTAGTAGAGTTTAGACTGAAATTTTATTGCATATAGCTTATTATGACGTTTAAATATAAGTATTAATTAATATAAGGACATTCTTTGTGATTATTAGTTGCTAATTGCAGCAGCACTAGCAGCACCTCGCGGTTCCCCCAGCGAAAGTCAATAAATAATAAATAAATAAATAAAAAAAATTGTCGTGTTTGCTTGATTGGCTCACAAACACCCAAACGTATTATTATTATAAAAAATAGTTTTCTAAAGGCAAATGCTCCCAGACTAATTCATTAAAGTAAACGAATTTGAATACATTTTCTCATTGTCACCATAAGACAATCTTAGCTACTAATTTTGGTGATAGGTATCGCTGTGTGACCTACTATATTATTTAAATGACCTATTTTTTTTTTCAACTTAGATCTTTTATTTCTTTACAAAGAATTCGAGGCCATAAACAAGAATATTCCAAAAACATTTAAAAAAGATGATTAGTTTCTCATTTTGACGTAGAATTGTACTCTCGCGCAACTATCAATCACTTTGTGGGACCTCTAATTATAGGGATTAAGGGTGCATTCTGGACCCCAGGTAATGGCTTCAGTGTCGGGTCTTTTAATACCACCAGAAATGGTGTTTAGCCTCCATGGAGGAAATTAAAGAGTTTTTAATCAAACGATTTGTGGGTAGTTGAGTTACCTACTGTGAGGCTGTCCTTAACTATACTTTATCAATTATTATTAGATGAGCGTTAAAGTTACTTAAATTAAGTACTATATTAATATTGCCTGACTGACTGATGTGACTGAAGGAAGACGATGCATAGTTATGCAGCGCATTAATTAGCGTTTATAAGTAAGGGGGATAGTGAATTATGTATCTTTATATTTTGTGACAACAATGTCAGCTCCCACCAATTATAAGAGAATTAAATATTTAAATATAAAATACCCTTCTCATTTAAACATTTACAAAGAAATACAATAAATAAATGCAAAACAAAATATCCTTACCGAATATGGCAAAATGTAACCTGTCCTCCTACCTTTTAAACCACAAGCAACTTATTAAATACGACAACCTCAAGACAAAAAGAATCAAGGAAAAAGGGGATCAATTTAGACAAAAGGCATAAAGGTCGACCCTTCGAGAGTGCAAGGGTGTGGCGAACTTAAATTTTCACATTGACAGCCGAAACTGCCCTGAGGGACGGGACGAGACGTGCTTTTAGTACGCATAGAGTAATATTACAGAAGCTACGTTAACTTAAGATTTATTTTTATCCACTACGGCAAAATTTAAAGGAGGGT
Source organism: Idaea dimidiata (assembly GCA_949358125.1). Lineage (NCBI taxonomy): Eukaryota > Metazoa > Arthropoda > Insecta > Lepidoptera > Geometridae > Idaea > Idaea dimidiata. The sequence continues at coordinate 10,898,867 of OX442331.1, forward strand.
TATTATTTTGACCGTGATGTACCTATGTATGTTTGTAATTATATGTGTCTGTATGTGCCATTATATTGATTTAACAACTTAATTAAGTGTAAGCTAATTCATAGTCGGTCGTCGACGTAAACCCTAAAACGAGAGCGTGATGTTCTGCACTTGTATTGGGAGTTTACGTAAATTATTAAGTTGTGTTAACGCGAAACATTTTTCTCTAGATATTCAAAGTTACACGCTACTGTCGCTTGTCGGCAAAATTGTATGGAACATAGAAAAGAAAAACTTTTCTATGTTCCATACAATTTTGCCTATAGATAATAATAGTAATATTTCCTATACAAAAAAAAGGCACTCTAATGCCTCAGGTTACTTTCATCGTAGAGTGGTCAGCCATAATTGGAGATCAGGACTGGGAAATTATGGTGGACACAGCTGTGGAAAGTCTTCGCTGTGCTTTTAGCAAAAAAAAAAAGGCTAAAAATAAGTTAAACTACACATAGGAGAAAATTATAATATTCTAAAGTTTAATGCTTTTGGCGAATTCTAATCTACATACATATTTTCTTAATAGATATATAGACATTTAAATGTTTTATTTCGCAAAAACTATAAAATAGTCAAATACTACACAGAAAACCTTAAATCTAGTGTGACACATGGTCATGCTAATAGCGATCTCTTTCAGACAACCAACACCTAGTTATTAGTTTCTGACTTATTTACTGAAAAAATACACTATTATTTTTCCCGGGTCTTATTCGCGTATAATTATTTTTAAATTCTCTTACCTCGACGTTTCGATCATGTTACAATGATCTTGGTCGCGAGGGGGTTTTGACGTAGAATTGTACTCTCGCGCAACTATCAATCACTTTGTGGGACCTCTAATTATAGGGATTAAGGGTGCATTCTGGACCCCAGGTACCCTCGCGACCAAGATCATTGTAACATGATCGAAACGTCGAGGTAAGAGAATTTAAAAATAATTATACGCGAATAAGACCCGGGAAAAATAATAATGAGTTCAAATCGTGTGAGTTTAAAATGTTTAAAAATACACTATTTTAAAATTTTATTCTTCCGGCGATTTGTCTTCTTTGATAGGTATTTTTTTATCTGAGAAATGTACCTAGGTAAAAGTTAAAATTTTAACTGTGTGATTAAAAAAAGACATTAGACATTCGAAACCACGTCCTTCGGAATGAAAGTCGGGGTATCTACCACTAGACCACCACCGCTTTTTACCACCACGATTGATAGATATGGGTAACAAGAGTAACTTCTGTTTCATTATGTTTTAATCTTTGCGCTATATTCGTTATGGTTAATGTGCCAAGTAGTTTACGAGCCGTACTGTTATTTGCGACCTCCGAGAGTAAGGTACCACTTTTGTTGTACTCTTTTTGTTTAGGATTCTTTCTGTAATGAATGGCAGTTGATTGTGTTTTGAAATAAGTACCTACCTACATACTGTAGTCAGTTTCGTAATTTGAAGATGATAATAGGAGTTCTGGGAATCCGTTCCAGCGCCTTTCCAATTTGGCCACGGATGCATGTTCAATCGAGTCGAAATTAAGGATTGCATTTCTTATTGTTTTTACGTTTTTGGAGGCACGTAGCGCCATCTACTGACAATATTTGCAGACTGCCAGCTTGAACTATTCTATTTTCATAGAATTAAATTCAACGTTGAGATGTTGCTTCCGATTAACCGTTTTTGTTATATTTTTTTTTAAAAGTGTTTCCTACACTTGGATAACTATACTTATAGAAATGCTTTCCAAAAACGTGCCTCCAAAAACGTAAAAACAATAAGAAATGCAATCCTTAATTTCGACTCGATTGAACATGCATCCGTGGCCAAATTGGAAAGGCGCTGGAACGGATTCCCAGAGATGCAGGTTCAAGTCCTGTCGGGTGCGAAATTTTTGGAAAGCATTTCTATAAGTATAGTTATCCAAGTGTAGGAAACACTTTTAAAAAAAAATATAACAAAAACGGTTAATCGGAAGCAACATCTCAACGTTGAATTTAATTCTATGAAAATAGAATAGTTCAAGCTGGCAGTCTGCAAATATTGTCAGTAGATGGCGCTACGTGCCTCCAAAAACGTAAAAACAATAAGAAATGCAATCCTTAATTTCGACTCGATTGAACATGCATCCGTGGCCAAATTGGAAAGGCGCTGGAACGGATTCCCAGAGATGCAGGTTCAAGTCCTGTCGGGTGCGAAATTTTTGGAAAGCATTTCTATAAGTATAATTAAAACCTAATTTAGGATTTATATGTTTTATTTGTATGTTAGTCTGTAAGGTATATATAATTATTATCAAATGTTTTATACATTATTATATTAGTATCTTGGTTCCTTCAATACAAGCTTGTGCTTAATGTAGAGCTGATTTCTTATGTAATTTAATAAATGTTTAGTAAGATTCAAATTAATAAATAAATATCAAATCATATTATATCATTAGCGAGAGTTTGACTAGATATCTTATCATACCATGAACGAACACATACCTAAATTAACCACTTTTGAACCCTCTGTGTATGAGGTAACTACAATTTGCAGCATTGGTTGAGTTGTGTATGTACGATTTTTAACAACTAACGTTATTTTCATTACAAATATTATTTAACAACAGGATATTCACATCGTTTTAATTTGTTTTTACAGAGTTCGATATTTCGCCAGTAATTTCAAGTGGCTTGTTCACGAGCTTAATAAAAAATCGCATCACATCAAAATATATATGAATATTGTTTTTATTAATAAATTTTTGTTCCCTTTACTATAGTTTAAAGGGATGATTTCGGCTATGATGCTTGGTTTGTAAATACCTAAAAAAAGTTTCGCTAAGCTTTCAATTCCTAAGATACACTTTGAATAATAGAACGTAAAGTTCAATGGAAAAGTGTTTTTAAGACATGTACTCGTTTACTAAGTGGCTAGCGTGGACCAACATTTAAGGAATAAAAGTTTAGTCTTAGATTACTTATAATCTAGGTCCTAGATGGTTGGTATTCTTACCTAGATTACCTAGACGTTCGAATTTTGAAAGTGTGTGAGTATATTTCCGAACAATTTGGCTTTAGTATTGATGAAGCTCGTCCGTCATAGACGAGTTTGAAACGCATCACTATCATTCGAATTTTCTTTTTCTAGTCTCATAGAGATTAATCCAGTTCTATGGGTTTAGTAAAAAAAACTGTTAACTAATCACGTGACACTACCATAAAGCATCATCAACAAAATCAATCTTCATAAGAAACATGTTCACGATACATTTAAAGCGTAAATATGTTTATATTTAGATAAATTGAGATATTATTTGTATGAATATAAAACGAAATATTTGCGACTGCGTTATTTAATCGTCTATTGTTATGTTAATTTTGTAAACGATATAAATCAAGATTAACCAGTTTTTATAATAACAAATGACGATGTTATTAATATTATGATCTGTCTAAAGACTCTCTGGGTTTTGTTTGTTGTTATTTTTTTCATTGTGAATGATAAGGTGGTACGTGTAGAGGGAAGTCGTATGGCTATACCGTTGCGGTTTTTAACCGAATTAAAAAAAATAATACAAGCGGTCAAACGTGTAGTTATTTATCCACTGTATTTCAAGCGGTTGACCGCTTGCGGAAAGTCGCTTAGGACTTGGGAAAGTTTTTAAAAACGGGACCCTTTTATTAAAACTTTTCTGTCTGTCTGTCTTATTAATTGAATACGGACGGAATGTATAAGACAGTCATGTCATTTATCATTTTTCTTTACCCATAGTTGCTTTGCTAAAGGTTTTGAATTAAAATTTAATTTGTAAGTAGTTTGTCAAATTATTATAATAAATATTGGGTGGGTATTGACTGTCTTATTCACTTTAAAGCCGTGTTTTGATTAGGGAAAGTGTCGCGAAAGTTATAGTCATCTTTGCAAAAAAAATGCGTAGCACCAGCGATTTTTTGATAAAACTAGTTCCAGTAAACTTTGAATACAACTTTCGCGACAATACTTTCGTAGTGAAAACACAGCTTTAACTAATATCATAAATATACATTGAAATGATAAGCAATGCCTGAATTAGTCATTACTTGAATGGGGCACAGATAATCGGTGTGGAAAAAAAATCATTTACACGAGCACCTCCGTGCATCGGAAGGCACGCCTCTATTTCTAACTCATATAGCAGTCGTTTGGTCAAGTTAGAGGCTTCAGGGTGACCTAACACCAGGTGAACAGTACCACTATACTAATAGAAGAAAATTGAAATCTTCTTACACACCTTATAATTTAGATACATAGGTCCATTGACTCCAAAACTGAGGGACATTTTTATCAGCTCACATCGACAATCGTCGTGACCCGTGACCCCGAAATTCGTCTGTCAAAACATCATCCATCGTTCACAAGTATGTCAAAGGAAACCATTTGTAAGGAGCGGTGAAAGGAACAATACTACACGTAATTTTGTTATACCTTCAGCCGTGATCGATGGCCAATCCCATAGGCTCTTTGACATGACAAAATGGCGTTTTGACAGTCGAAATTGTTGATCGATAAATGTGTGATGCCTTCTTTTATGCGTGTAACTACGAGTAGATGTTCTGTGGCTTAATCAAATGTAATTAAGTCTCGATTTTGTAAGAATATCGGAAGGAAAAGTATCTTTTGGAGAATTTCAAACCTGCATATATCTCTCTCTCCATCCCTCTTAATTTCACTCTCAAGAGTGATAAAAGGATATTGTAAGAGAAATGTGGTTACTTATTTTATCATTGATAATGCATAATGATCTTACTAATATTATAAACGCGAAAGTTAGTATTATATGTATGTATGTGACTTTGTAACACTTTCACGCAAAAACTACTTAACCGATTGCGATGAAACTTGGAACATATGAAGCTGGATACCGAGAATAACACATGGGCTACTTTTTACCCTGATATTCCTACGGGAACGGGAACAATGCGGGTGAAACCGCGGAGCGCAGCTAGTGACGAATAATTACCGGACCAGTGACATAAGTTGTAGGAAAGTCACATGACTTTTAAACCCTGTTTTCAAATACCAGGCAAGTTTGCTTTTTACTTCTTTTACTATGCTGTAAGCATTCGATATCATGTAATGTAAGTAACCCAATCAAAGCGTTCTAATTTATTACTTCACTAGCTGCGCCCCGCGGTTTCACCCGCGTAAGTCCCGTTCCCGCGGGAATATCGGGATAAAAGCCTATGTAGCCTCGGGTAGCCTATGTGTTAATCCAGGTCCCCAGCTACCTACATTCCAAGTTTCATCGCAATCGGTTCAGTAGTTTTTGTGTGAAAGAGTAACAACCTCACATACATACATACATACAAACTTTCGCGTTTATAATATTAGTAAGAAGTAAGATTGACAATAGACGGTATATCACAAACAAAACGCCATCGTGTCGTGTGTTAAGCAATATTGACAGGCTCATTACTTGGGGATGGGGAGAGGGTGGTTATATTATAACAAGGTATAGATCACTTATATTGATCAGGCTAGTTCATTGGGAATGATAAAAGGAAAATGATTAAGAAGGTGTCATTGGTAATTTCACTATTCGTTTTAACATAAGATAGGCTAGCACATCTCATTTAAGACGGCGATAGATGATAATTATCAGTCCTTGTCCGATTGCATATAAATGAGCGAGATGGAATTGCATGAAAAAATCTACAATTTCTCGTAAAATCAATCATTAACGAAGATTACAATAATATTTTTATAAAATGCGATAAAGAGGTTCTAGGTATTGTATTTTCTAATATTATGATGCCTATAAGAAAATATAGCGGTTAAGGATTTAGAAGAATAAACGATTTATTTTGTAAAACAGGGGTAACTTTTTGTATAATAGTGGTATTTGAAGTTATTTTTTATTGTTTTTGAAATGAAGGGGACACTTCTTGTATCATGTACAATAGCATAATACATTGTTTAAAGATCTATTTGATACCGGTTATGAAGAAAACTATTCAATCGGAAGGGATTTCACATCAGTCGCGTCCTTAATGAGAAGCGACGATGAGGTCGACGGTGTAACATGCTTGCCAAGAACAAACCTATTCACTCTAGACTTGAAGACTCCATGGTTGTAGTTTACCTTCATAAGACATACATTTAATAGAACTGAACTATAGCAAAACGGTAGGATACTAGCTGCACCCCGCGGTTTCATCCGCGTAATAATAAGTAACCAATGTGTTATTTCAGGTTTCCAACTATTTATATACCAAGCTTCAAGGTCGGTTTAAATCGGTTCAGCAGTTTTTACGTGATTGAGAAACGAACATATATACTCACAAACCTTAGCTTTATAATATTTGTAGGATTGACAGGTTTTAATTTGCCGGTAGATTATTAAGTATTATTAGTAGGTTATTAGATTATTAGTAGATATACTCATCATTAAATAGAATAGTAGTTATGCCAAATTACAGATAGGTAATTACCACATATTGAATACGATAATAATCTTCAAAAATTTATTTACCCTTTACTCACTCTATTCGCATTACTTGAAAGTTTTCTATATATTGCCATTCCTACCTGCTTGCTGTTTACCGGAAGCTCCGATCATTTTATTATAAAATAGATTTAGAGAAGAAGAACTTGACAGGATGATAATATATAGTCTTCGTCTTATAATACAAATTTTCTTACACATTTCATTAAAAAAAAACCAGTATGCCAGAGTGTATGCAATTAAAACTTATTAAAAATGGCAGAGTTATTATACAAGATACGGAAAAGGACACCTTAAACAAGTGTATCAAGTGTAAGTGAATGTTAAAATAGACAAATTACATTTCAGTCAACCTTGAAAAAGCCAACTGTAAAGCTGGCGAAAGCTCGGTTCGTTTTAAAACCATGAATAAAAGCGCGATTAAACCGGATAAATAAAGTGTTTTATTATGCAAAATCGCGAAAACCATAGAAGAAATTAAGTGTATCAAGAAAAGAAGTTACCAAATAAACTAGTTTGATATACCAACCGTAGTTTCTCAAACATTTTCTCCTACATCACGAAGAATCTTAGTTTTTCCTCTTATGATTTACGCGTCCAATTTGGGCCCCAAAGCTTCGGCCGCCCATAGTGGACAGTCGTGCTATCTGATCAAACAACTCATAAATAATACTCGGCCTGTATTTATCACGACGAAAATATTAAGTAATAGAACGATTTATGGACCAAAATGCGCCTCGAGCGGTTCTTAGGAGGTTTTATTTGGTTTACTTCTAAGAATAGGTATCTGAGTCGTTGTGACTGAGTTTTTTATTTAATAATTAATTTGCTTTAATAATTTCGTTTGAAATTAATTGTATATTCAACCTCTTGATTTCTCTTGATCTTCTCTTGTTTTGTATTACAGTGTTTTAATATTTAGTCTCGTGGTTATTCATCGGACGGTCGTAAGTTCTAGAACGTGTCGGTTTCCTTGTGATGTTTTTCTTCACCGCCAGAACGATGTTAACGCAAATCAATTTTTCTTCATATTTTTCTAAAGACATTGGCCAAGACTGGAATCGATGAATAAAATCCGGGGATAAAATTAATCTACATTTACTACAGACTACGGTACGAGTGGTCGGTTACTACCAAAATTTAACTTACTGTTTTGTTTATGTCATTGATACGAAGAGAAGGAGACAAATATTTATCCGCATAAATCGTCATTTTTTTATTCCAGTTTGGTTGAAGCGAGTCATAGCAGTAAACAAATGTCAAATTAATTAAAATAATTAATTATCATTATCGTAATCTATATTGTTACTCGAAGCAACAGTGGGAATTTTGTGACGCAGATTTTTGTCAATTACTATGTAGGTAATTATTCATCTTCACAAACAAAACTATTAATTAATTAAAATCTAATGTTTGTCCCATTATACTTTACTAGCTTCTTAGTGTGACTTGGCTTTCTTCATTAGGAATTTTTTAGTACTTCCCTCAGTGAAGGAAAATGATCAAGAGTAACCCCCATACATTTCGCTGACAATTTTGCATCACTTGCAGTGTAGATCAATAATAGCATAATAAGAATTTTGATTAACCTCTAACTTTTTATCTAATTTAAAACATTGAATTGTCCACTTTTTCACACTCGAAAGTCAACAACACAATGAAATATTTTGCCAGAGATTGTATAATAGGGGTTAAAGTATGAAATTGCCGTTTTATTGCAATAGGTTCTTTGAATTGACATAGAATCTTCATGGTTTGAGGTTTTCGAATGAAACTTTTTTCAAATGGTTTTTGTGATGTTCTTTTTTTAAAAAATGTGAAACATTTGAATATCGACTTTCAATTGTTTTTGTTATTCAATTTAGACAAGAAAGATGGATACTGCGAAAATTCGAGTGATTTTTGAATACGAGTTCCGACGCGGAACTAACGCGGCAGAAACAGCCCGCAATATCAATGCTGCGTTTGGAGAGAGGTCTCCAATGGAGAGGGATGAACGCACCGTGCGATTTTGGTTTAAACGCTTTCGTGATGGAAATTTCGACTTAAAGAACGAGCCACGAGGAAGACCGCCCACACAGGTGAATAACGATGAATTAAGAGAGATAGTGGAAGCCGATCCTAGTCAAACTACCCAGGAATTAGCGGCATGGTTTAACGTTACCTTACCCACTTTATTGACTCACTTGCGTCAAATCAATAAAATAAAAAAATACGAAAAATGGGTGCCTCATGATTTGACTGATCTGCAGAAAGAAACGCGTGTTGAAACTTGTGTTGCCTTGTTGAACCGGCACAGAAATGAAGGAATATTGGATCGAATTGTAACATGTGATGAAAAGTGGATTCTTTATGATAACCGGAAAAAAAAATGCAATGGCTGACCCCAGGTCTAATGCCACAACAGTGTCCTAAAGCAAAACTTACCAATAAAAAGGTAATGGTAACTGTTTGGTGGTCTCAGCATGGTGTTATTCACTATAGTTTTCTTCGATCTGGTCAAGCAATTACGGCAGATGTCTATTGTGCCGAACTCCGAACCATGTTGACAAAACTAGCAGTAAAACAGCCCCGACTCATGAATCGATCTTCACCATTATTGCTCCACGACAACGCGAGACCTCACACAGCACGAGAAACCATTTTGACCCTTCAGGAACTGCACTTAGAAACCATTCGTCATCCTCCGTATTCACCAGACCTTGCTCCAACGGACTACCATTTTTTTCGTGATTTGGACAATTATCTACGTGACAAGAAGTTTTCTTCCCAGGAGGCAGTACAAAATGCTTTCACACAGTTTGTGCAGTCTAGATCGTCGGAGTTCTATCGCAATGGCATTAATAACCTTCCCATTAGATGGCAGCAATGTATAGATAATAATGGCAACTATTTTGATTAAATAAATTTGTTAAAAATTTAAAAAATAAACAATTAAGATTTTCAGTACAAATCGGCAATTTCATACTTTAACCCCTAATATTTAGGTACTGACGTCTTAAGGCTAATTATGCTGATGAAGATGGAAAAACAGAAAATTTTAATGCAAATAAAATTCGATGATCCTGTTGAGTAAGATCGAATACACAAACAGTCGTTTACTTTTTACTATTATTGTGGAATTTACAGCAAAAAGCAACGATTCTCATGAACAAAACATAACAATGACCGCCTAACTAAATGAACAACATTACCATTTTGCTCAGAAATAATTCAAATTTCATTGTCATCGTTTCTCACGAAGACAATGAGGAAAACAAGTTTAGGTTTTAAGAAATAAGGTATTCTAAAAACAATTAAATTAAGGCAGTTCAATGGATTCATTTAATATTCACTTATTAATCGATTCTTGCGTGTCGAAGCTGTTAGTTAGTATTGCTTTACTACTAATAACTATAATAATATCTACTAATCGGCTGAATATTTTAGTCTGACGCGCTTGAATGACTTCACATGTCCCTGCTTTGGCTTCCCTATTCTAAAACTTTCAAGACGGTTCAGCAGCATAGGATAGCGAGAAACATTTTGTTGCAAAACTTAAATCTCTGTTTCAAAACATAACTAAATCAAAACTAAAGTCTCTGTTTCTGAAAAGAGGAAAAAAGAGACGCAATTCTTTGTTGATTGTGAAAACGTTTTTCGTGCTCTTATGTTGGCACTGCAGAACGTTTTCATTAAATATTCTGTACACCTAAAACACATCACATTACACAGCATCTCCTCGATAACTACCAATAGTAAATTAAAATTATTCACACTCAACTATTGAAAACTTTTGAAATCTCGTAAAAATTAATATCCTAGTAGTTCGAAGCCGCTTCCATGGTGAACTGTTTTAAGACGGCGATAGATGATAATTATCGGTCCTTGTCCGATTGCATTAAATGACCGAAATGGAATTGCATGAAAAAATCTACAATTTCTCGTAAAATCAATCATTAACGAAGATTAAAATAATATTTTTATAAAATGCCTTGAAGAGGTTCTAGGTATTGTATTTTCTAATATTATGATGCCTATAAGAAAATATAGCGGTTAAGGATTTAGAAGAAAAATTTATTTATTTTGTAAGACAGGGGTAACTTGGCCTGTGTAATAGTGGTATTTATAAGTAGTTTATGCACCAAGGTACTAAAGCCCTGTCTTATATAGCGGGCGTCATATTGAATCCAAAGCGTACGAAGGACTCTAGAGAGTTAACTCCCGAGCGCAGCGAGGGTTTTAAAAACTTAACTCCTGAGCGAAGCGAAGGAGTTATGTACCTAGAGTCCTGAGTGAAGCGTGGGATTCAAGCGCCCAACATAAAGACAGATTTTAGTACCGAGGTGAATACTCTACTTTACACATCTACTGCGAGACAATAAAAGGGCATATAGAAATAAGCATTTAACTAACAACAAAACAATCGATTAATGCAATGTGTAAGAAATATATTTACAGCTCTATATTAAGTAATTAAATTTAACAATGTTACATCATAATGACGAAACCAAACATCGCCCTTAGCCGATGAAAAAAAAAAGTTGGGGCTTTATACCAACCAAAACTTTTCGCCTTATCCTTCCGAAGAAGTAGAAAGAAAGAAGAAAAATAACCCAGTTTTTATTTTTTTAATGTGTGTTATGTCTAGGTGGCCAGTTCGAAATGGCCGTATGCTACCAGAACCTTAGTACCAAATTTAAATTACTTTATGCCCTAGGTGCATAATGAGCACTTTATGCACCTAGGGAATAAAGACTCACTTTACGTTCACCTTTTTGGTCAAATAAAGTAACTTTGTAGAGCAGTAGGTGTGTAATAGTAGTTTTTATGTACCTAGAGTCCTGAGTGAAGCGTGGAATTCAAGCGCCCAAGATAAAGACAGACTTTAGTACCGAGGTGAATACTCTACTTTACACATCTACTGCGAGACAATAAAAGGGCTACAAAAATAAGTATTTAACTAACAACAAAAAAATAGAATAATGCAACGTATATGAAATATATTGACAGCTTTATATTAATTAAATTTAACAATGTTACATCAAAATGACAAAACCACACATCGGCCTTAGCTGATGAAAAAAAAAAGTTGGGGCTTTATACTAACCAAAACTTTTTGCTTTACCCTTCCGTCCATGAAAATAGAAAAAACATGCCCAGTTTTTATTTTTTTTATGTGTTATGTCTAGGTGGCCAGTTCGAAATGGCCGTATGCTACCAGAACCTTAGTTCCAAATTTAAATTACTTTATGCCCTAGGTGCATAATGTGCACTTTATGCACCTAGGGAATAAAGAGTCGCTTTACGTTGACCTTTTTGGTCAAATAAAGTAACTTTGTAGGGCAGTAGGTGTGTAAAGTTATTTTTTATTGTTTTTGAAATGAAGGGGACACTTCTTGTATCATGTACAATAACATAATATGTTGTTTAAAGATTTATTTGATGCCGGTTATGGAAATAAATATTTAATCGGAAGGGATTTCACATCAGCCGCGTCCTTAAAAGTGTAAAAAGGAACAATTATACATAAATTAACATAAGTCGTAGTTGACCGGTGACAAACGGGTGAGTTCCCAACGCGACGCTCCGGTGCTCTGCGAGACATTTCACTGTTGTTTTTACTGCAATAGGCCCGGTTTCATCATGCTTTATACTGGGTTTGATAAGATATGTTGATTAAAGGTTTTGGAAAATACTTTAAAAAGGAAAAGGTGGTTTATTAATTTCGAACAATCATGAGGTTTTTTTTTGTAACTCATAAATAATAATGATGAAATAGGTTAAAAAGAAGCGAATTAATTTTAAAAATAGATAAAAACAATATACTGAAATACTGAAATACTACTGAAATACTGATTTATTTGTAAAAGAAAATTTTACACGTCATTTTATCAATCAATCTAACAATTCATACAATATTACAGTTTACGATTAATTACGGCCCTTTCTTTAATTAAAATGAACGATTCGTTTTTGTCGTGGTGATTTTTGACCAAAATTAAGTAGTTCTCTTTATGGGATAAATAAATATTTATTATGCCATAGTTATTTATCCCATAAAGAGAACTTGTACTACAAGGTCTACTATTGTAGCATTGCACTGAAAAACCTATGGCCAATTGATATTGGTTACTACGCCAGACCTACTCGGTTGATGCCTACGCAGCTCATCTTTTAAACTGCGATTAAAAATACGGTGCAAACGGGTATTCCTTACATTTTAATTAAATAAAATCACGTGAGCTGAACTAATGAATTCACTTCTCGGCGACAGGCTAATCACGATGTAATTGTGGGACCGTTTTAATGCTAATGTACGCACTGGACAGAACGTCTTTCCTGTCCAACTTATTAGATAGGGAAGAATGTAATTAAGGTACTTGTGAGAATTTGACCAATATCTCACACGAAGTATTTAGACGGGCCTCCCGTTTAAAAAGAAGCCCTTACCTAGCTAACGATGCTAAAATTATATGTAGTTCAAATCAATCAAATCAATTATTTATTTATTAATAGTTAGTTTTTAGTTGAGCGTTTGACAATATACCACCATAAGCTAAGCCATGATAAGGTAAGCCATGATGCGATTTAAGATATAGCACGATCTTAAGTCAATATGTAGTCCGTACTATGAAATTGCGGCAGTACAGGTTGCTATTCCATAGTGCAGGCCAACTTTGTATCAAGCCATATCCTTTGTCTTAATTCTGAAATACATAAAAATGTGACGTCATCACATTCAACACATTTCCAACATTGTTCACAACTATGCATCTTATTAAAGTATTGGCTGCGCCCTGCGGTTTCTCTCGGGTAAGGCAAGATATAGTGAGGATTTTAAGTTAACATGGAAAGATAAGAACCAAGGTAAGAAATTAGCCGTGTTATCTACGAAAAACTGGATATCGGATGTCTAAAACTTTACATCATAATTATAATATCATACTCTAAATTTCACAACAAAATAACCCACAATTATGATCTTTGAGAAATGTTTGATTTCATAATTTCAGAATTCTACTCTGTTACTATCAGCTGTTTAGACTGTTCGTTGGTTTACCATTCAGTCAGTCAGGACAAACGTTTCAAACTATAGACTGGCTATTATGTCAGTAATAATTAAAATAGCGCACCTAATTTTATTATCTTAGGCGCGCAGTCAGAATTAGTCAGTCATAGACTAGATAATGACTGCAACAATAAGCCAAACTGACACGAAAACGTTCTCATTTATAATATGTATAAAATAATATAGGACCAAAGAACGAAAAAAAACTTTTATGTTCCCTAGATAATTACTTCGCAAGTTCATTACTGATCTAGTATTGCAGCGGTAAGAGCAAAGGCTGTACAATGTATGAGGGACCCGGGATTTACGATGTACCCTTAACTATATACAGTCAGCAGCGAAGTGCGGGTAATATCGAAGTCTTAATACGAAGGAATGAGACCTAATTTTGTGAGGACGGTTATCTTGACTGTACTGTAAGTAAACATAAATGGAGATTATTTTTTGGTTGTTTGTTAACGTTTATAGTTTAAGTTTTATAAATGTAGAGTATATTTAATTCTACTGTGGGACATATTTGTAAGATCTATACATATTAACTTAATATCAAACAATTTACATATGTATTTAAAATGTATATACACAACCAGAGTACCTACGGTACTAGTAGACCACACCGAAACGGACACAGCGAGCGAGGTCGAAGTTTCACAAACGAGGAAGGGCGAAGATCGACGATAACCGTAACACACGGCCACGGAAGGAAGTTGCAGTTACCTAACTCAGGCACGCCAGAGGGTTACCGACTTGCTTCATTTTTGCACGACATTCGCCGCATACCTGAATGGAAAGCTATGTGTTGTGGTGTCCTAATTATTATTAGTATAACCAAGTAGTACATCCCAGAATATCCGTTGTCTAGTATCCGTAGTACCAGCCTACTTGCTTAGTTTGGGGGTAGATTGCGCTGTGTGTAAAGTCCTGTTTTTTTCTTTTTCTTTTTTAATTATAGAGTATATTTTATTTGCAGTCACTTGGTGACTATTAACTAGACATATAATGTAAAATAAATCTTTTAAGCTATATAGAAAACTGCAATTTTTCTGCCCTCATTGAAATATACCGCAACGAGAAAAATTGGGATCCTTGTTACCTAAGTCTCCGGATGTGCCAGGGCTTTACCGAATTGGTTTATTTTTGCACGACATTCTACAAACCTGAAGTTTTGTTTTGTGGTATCTTTTTATGTAACTAAAAAAAACCATAGCCTTTCCTAATCTTATTACTCTCGATACCAAAACAAAAGACGGTCAAAACCGAAACTAAGGTGTTATTCTTTGATGATTATTCCGATAGTTATTGTTTTCGGTTTCGATCGTCATTTGTTTCGGTTTTGATGAATTTGTCCATTTATGATCATATATCGCACAATCTCATTATCTTATCTTGATTTTGAACATCTCTAGTAGTCTGCAGAGACACTATAGACGTACTATCAATGGGTTTTAGGGCAGGTAAAAAATAACCCTTTTTTACGAAATTCACCAAAACGGATATAACGAAACAACTATTGTAGATATTTAACCTTTATTTATACTTAGCCGACATTAAAAAACTGTAACACCAGCTTTCCTGTCCAAGGGGCCATCCGATTGTGCAAGCCGTGACCAGCAACCGAAACTTATACATATTTATGAGTGGCCTTGCAGACTACAAACTTTCTAAGGATGTGTTTCTTTTAGCACACAGCGACATCTAGTCACGAAGCTACTAAACTTTGCTTTTAAAGTTAGACAGCGGGTGGACTAAAGGGGGATTTACATTACGAAACTAGTGGCCTGCAATACATAGTCATTTTCACAACAAGTAAATGCGTAGGCATTACATTTTTTAAATATTTGATAAAGTGACTTCCAAATTTCAATATCTGCTATGATACTGTTTTTGTAAAAATGGCTCTATACCTAATGCATGACATTAGTCACCGTGCTTTGGAGAGCACGCTAAAAAAGATGGATTTCGGTTGTTACTCGGAGCTCTAAGTCAAGTCAGAGGTTTTAAGGCGACCTGAAAATTCAAACACTAGTTGAATCACACCACCACACACCACCTTTCATTATTGTTAAATTTTTCAAAATATTAAAAGTAATAAGTTGGTTCTACTTCATTTTATACTAGCTGCGCCTTGCAGTTTCACCCGCGTAAGTCCCGTTCCAGCGAGATTATGTGGATAGAAAGTAACCTATGTGTTATTCCAGGTCTCCAACTACCTATATTCCAAGTTTCATCGCAATCGATTCAGCTGTTTTTACGTGATTGAGTAACAAACGCACATACACACATACTCACATAAACTTTCAACTTTATAATATTAGTAGGATTGATCAATACTTTTGCTTTCAAACATGAATTAGTTGCAGATCTGTTATGTCGACCGTAAGTTGTTAGTCTACGAAATCCTGTCTAAGGTGCCTGTAATATACAATTTCTATGTATTATCTCTTGTAATGCAGGAAGTTGAGAATGATTGCCTTAACGGTCACCTGACTTAGTGATTTGGTGATACGCGTAATTGCTAGGACTGTACACTTTGAGAATACGTGTGAATAGACTTTTAAGAGTTTGAGATTCTTGATTTATCCTCTTCTTTCTTATTAAGGAGCTCATTGGCCTAGTAGTCTTTGGGTCATATTAGAACTGGAACTGGAAGTTGGAACTGGAGTTGAGTCATATTAGGACTGAACTGGAATACCACTATTTACAAGTATGGAGTACGAAAAGAAGACGAAGATTTTCTCTCTGTTACCTTTTCCCACTTTAGTTGGAGTTATTACTATCATCGATCTGTTTTAGTCAATGGACTGAACATCAATTTATCTGCATCATTGACATTTTAGTAGGTATAAAAGTTAAATAAATATTGCACAACATTGCACGCAGCGCAATCTAGCCCTAAACTAAGGCTTGTACTATGGGTACTAGACAACGAATATACTACATATTATATATATTTTTTGTAAATACATACATCTTATGCATAAACCCAGACTAGCCGCAGCCTTCTGCATTGCAGTCGAGCTTTCGCCCGTTGCGCCACAGAGGCCGTCTAAAGAAAATAATTGAATATTAATTTCTAGGTACATATATATTTTGGATAATGGTTGTTATTTAATTTGATAGTAAACGTATTAGAGGACAAGTAAGAAGGTAGTTTTCAATATTTATTTGATTACATTTTTTAATCAAACTTGTTATTATAATATGAGAATATTACAAACTACGTATTTGTTAAAAAAAAAACAATATAGATAAGTAATAGGTGACCTACAAGTCAAAAAAGTAAAAAACTCAAAGTTTTCCAAACGTGGAAATACTTTAAAAAATTAAAATATAACACTCCTCTTTTTCCGTCAAGGGTCAAAAGTGTAAAAAAATAAGTATAATAAGTAGTACATATTTTGTTTCTGTTTAAATTAATAAAAACATTTCAAATTATAACACACTACTAAATCCATTTAAGGAAAAAATGAAAGAATCATTATCTATTAGTGTATCACCAAACACCGACAAAGTGTCTGATTTGACAGCTATATGTAGATGTACCCTCGAAAGCTAATTAATAAGCAGATACAACCACTTAAGATAAGTAAAAATATTTTCATCCCGAAACTGCACCGGATATAGATTGTATCGGCATGACAAAGCGTGGCGCCAAGAAAATACAAATTCCCACGAAGAAATTTCAACTCTACTCCCACTATTATAAAATTCATTTCACTTCTAATCATCATACCTTTACCAATACCATCAACAGTTACTGAAAAATCAACTCTGTGTTCAAAATCTTTGACTACAAATTCCTCTACAATTACATTTTCATTACCATTGTAAGATTTGTCAGCAACATTGTCATCACGATCCAATTTCAATTCTATCTCGTGGACTATAAAGTATATTTTAAAGTGTCAGCTATCTGAAGTGGTACAATCAAATTCTATTGATGCTGTACTAAAAGCTTCAACCGCAATCTCAAGTGCAGGTGGTATGACTCCTGTGTCTCCTAAAATAAATGGAATGGTCATTGAAAGATAAGATTTCTCGGTACTTTCAAGGAAGTTTGTAATGGGCTTTTAGTGATTACTGTAGCACGTGGCTGGAAGTTTTCAAGTCCCAATGTCTCTGGTTGGATAACCTAAAATTTATATTTATGAATTACTAACTGAACTTCGCGTTTCCATGTCTCTCTCTCCAAGGTCTCATCTAACTTTCTCTATACCAAAATTAATCAAAATCTGTTCAGCTGTTACAGCAAGAAAATGTAACAGACAGCCACCTGTAGTTGGATATCCTAATATTTGGCTTCTTTCACGTTGATTTTGAATAAATAAAAGTCCATTAGAAGAAAAATAAATAGAAAACAACAATTAATTTATACTCGTAAGTAAACTAGAGAAATAATTTCAAGAGAAATACAACAATCACGTAATCTTGGTCCTAGAGAGAGAATCGACAGGCACGTAAGCCAAAAACACAGTAATTAACGACTATCGTGGGGGTCAATATCAAGGTGGCCGTAATCCCGGCTTATGCGGGCGCCCGATGCCCCTGAGAGCTTATACGTGTAATGCAAGATAATGGTCGTGCCAATCATTACTACTGATACAATGACCTTCTCTCTCATATTGATTTGAGAGAGGTTACATTTCATTTTGTTTCCAATTTATGTTATTTTAGTGTGTATTAAAAAAATGTTTTTAGTTATGTGTTGGTTCTCATTTATTAGTATGCATAAAATTATTTTTTGAAAATGCAAACAGCGTAAAATGGCCTAAAACTACAGAAACAATCCGGCTTGTTTATTGTTTATATTACGTACATATAATTTTTCGCCTAGATCATCTAACACCCACACATACAGCTTATAAATCGACCAATCTAATGTCGCTGTCGCAAATATACAAATATAACACATGTATTCTTGTACGAAAGATAATATCCCAAAAAATCCACACAAAACTTTCTTTCACGGTAAAATATGAATTCCAAAAGCGATTTCTGCGAAGTTCCAGTGATATAAAATTGCGACCTCCGCGAACATTGTACTATGGTAAAAAAACTATTGTATATGAAGGTGCCCAAATATACAACAAACTACCAAGCGACATAAAAAATACAAAAACATTTGCTGCATATAAATCGAAACTAAAGGAACATTTCCTAAGTCATTACTCAGAATTTAGTTAAAATACGTGATATTCTAGTTTAATTAAAATAAGCAGATTTTTGTTTTTCCATTTGATTGTGATTCTATTTAGTGGTCACTACGATAGTTATACTTCGATTGCAATCGCTATCATATTGAGTTACGTAGTTGCCGTACGATGCTGATTTTTTTCTATGTTGTGGGTAGTACTAAAAATACTATTTTGCCAATTTTGACGCATAATATTATTGTTAAACTTTAAATAATGCCACAATACTGTGCCTAATGTCTATTTATTTCAAAAATAAGTGCTAGTTACATGTTATGTGTTGAGTATGGATTGTTATTAGCTACTAATACTGGTACCATAAGTTGGACGCGTGGATTAAGTGATCGTGAATTGTTGGTGTACTTTGTGGAATATCATCGGTTCAACTGTCTAAAATGGGTGCGTGCATACTTCATTGTACCAGTATTGTAAAAATGATGTGCAGTATTGTAATATTGGTGCAATATTATGCAGGTGTGCAAGTAGGTGTTTAGTGCTAACTGTTCTAGCGTTCGAAATAGTGTATTGTAAGGACAATACAATTGTGTTTGTATTGTCCTTTCAATAAATGTAATAATATAATTACCTACCGTACACTAGCTTTTGTTATAAGTATATTTTGTATTTCTCTTATAAGTGAATTTGTAAATTCTTTTAGAGAAATAAACGCCATAAACCATAAAACCAATTAGAATTAGGGGAGTTGTAAATTTAAAATATTACTAATATTAGGTATATATTAAAATTAATATTTTGAAATATAATATGAATATTACATTCATTTCTATTTACTTGACTGTTTTATTTTTACATTTTTTAAACTTACACGATTTCCGTTTATTATTATTAAATATTAGATTTTCGGGTTTTCGGGCTATATATGGACGGACATACCCAAGAAACACCTACAATCCATAATTATGAAATTATTGATCATTTTGCAAAAGCGATTCTTAAAATTATTTATGAAATCTATTACGAAAATCGCACCGAAAATGTCCAAATTATTTCCCTCAACTAATGAATTTCTATTATTTCCCATTTTGCCACCTAGCTCCTGATGTCTGTCACACAGACGAATGTAATTAGTCGGTTATAGGGGGTCACGTCACGTGCCACTCAAGTGGACATTGATTGCGGTCCAAGACATTCTAGCGGCGAGTACTCGTACTAAAACATCGAGAGTGGGGTTTTTTGGTGATTTCATATATATTTCTTGGAAAGAAAAGTTAGTGTGCTTATGACGGTACTGGTAGGCCATAGTAGATATTTCTTAAACATCTGATTAGGTATTTGTTAAAGCAGCATACAGCGGTTTCATCCGCGTAAATTCAGATCGAGAATATCGGAATAAAAGTAGTCTAGGTAAATTCAGGTCTTCAGCTATTTACATACCAAGATTCATAGCAATCGGCTCTATAGGTTTTGGGTGAAAGAGTAACAAACATACTCGTTTATACACACAAGCGAACTTTATATTATTAGGTAGTGTTTTTCTAAAATAATCACATTCATGACAATCATCTAATAATTTCACTAAAGCTCCAATATCTGCTGATTCAAGTGTTTGTCCACTTGATTATTATCAAATGTCAATTGTCATTTATTATGAAGGTGTTATATGACTTTTATCATTATTTATCACTTATCAATATCATCAGTGATAATGATAAAAATGTAATCACAGTCTTTGAGTGTCCATGTGTGGTTTTCTCAGGCTATCCAATGATATTACGTTTTGTTATGATTGTTAGGTAGGTAGGTACCAACTACGTAGGGTTTTCGTTTTCGTAAGTTTTGAACAAGCTATTCTACTTAGGTATTTCGTTAATAGCGTAGAAAGTAAAAAACAAATACATCATGGATTTTCTTTGACCATCAGTTTCCAGAGCCTAACATGAACACATACATACACTTACACCTCAAATACTTACTCACCTAATGCTAATACTCTTATAAGAATAATTCAGAAAATCGAGTAAGTAGTGTAATTTTTCCAGTGGAAAACTCTTCGCAAAACTAATTATCAATTTTTAATCATGTAGGGTCTCTTTCCACCTATATTTATATGTATGTTCTTTAGACCGAACGAAATCAAAATAAAAAAGACAATTGAAGCCGAAACAAAAGACCATGGAAACTGAAACTAAGGACAAAGAAACGGATTTTCCACAGTTTTCTTCAGTACTTTGTTAATAACTTAAGAGAGCATGATCGATCAGCTCGCAGTGGTAGACGACAGTTAATAATAGCACCCCTCCTAACTGTTACTTTTGATACAAGTTACACGTTGTAGCGGGATAGTTTCTGAACCCCACTGTGTTCTCGTGGATACACAGCCTTAAACTGTCTATCTCTAGTTGGTAACCATAAGTTATAGTCAGATTAAGGCTTTATTGTACCAATTAAGTACTGATTAATCTAAACTATTGGGATAATACCGATCCATCAAATACTTACTGCCAATGTTACCCTGGGCAAATAGAACAAACGATGTCCCATATGCTGGCATACCCTTCGTGTCCATCCTCCTTCACAATGTAAGGTCATTGTGAGTGTGACGCAATAGACAACGCTGTAGAGATCGCCTTATACTGGGAGATACAATATTTTTTATATCCTCTGGGACGTAGAAATGACCAAAAAAAGAAGCGCATAAGCTTTCAAATTAAATAATAATCAATTTGAACACACTTAAGTAAGTTTATAAAATATGAATAACTTTTATTTTTTCGTCAAGTCCTTTATTGATTTCCTTTAATATATCGCCATTTTTGAAACATTTTTGTACTTCATTAACCTACTATCGAAAATCCTGTAACTTAGATCGCGGAGAAAAAATTATCACCTCTAAGTTGTTGACTGTTCAGTTGACACGTGAAATTAATTTAGAGGGAAAATGTGTGTGTCACTGTTATTGTAAGTAACAAACGGTTGTTTTGTTTTACTTAATTAAGTATATCTTTACTGGTTGCACCCAACGGTATCACCCGAACTCTTTCAAAAAGGAGAAAAAATAATCTTAGCTATTTTATATTCCAGCTAGGATAAAAAATAGCTAATTCATAGGATCGAAGGTCAGTAGTTTTAGAGTAAAGGAGTAACGAACATCTTCACATACTAACAAACTTTTGAGTAAACGTTTCAGTAAGGAGTAGATTGTCTTTTTCTAACTTTTTGTAAGAACATAACCTTGTTTTCTTTTTTAAATATATTCAATCGCGTTTTATTCATAATTATGAATTACCACAGCACTTATTGATTGAACAATGATATTCAGTTTTAGCTTAGCCGGCTACTTTAAACTGAGGGTGCGCCGCTCTCCTTTTATTTATACTACTTAGGTTGTCACGTGATTCTAAAAATATTATTCTACAATAACTATACCTTTTATTTTTTAGTTGACAGAACTATATTGATTGCTTAGCGCACTTCTAATCCCGATATTTCTGCGGGATCTAGCCTTAGTACATGACTGAAACCGCGGGGCGCAGTTATTACATCATATACGTTCATTCGGTATTAGAAAATTGCTTATAGGTATCTCTTGGACGCAGACGCAATCTTCCCGAACCACAACAGAGGTCTCACCGACACAGATAAACATACGTACAATACCTAGACTTTGTCGTGCCGCCACCGCAGGACGGTCTTAGACAATGTCTTATGTCCGTTGATTGAATCGAATACTCCACACTCCACACATCTGTGGGTAAAGTTTTAATAAGATAATTTAAAGTTAAGATAACAGTCTTTTATGTTTCATTTGTATGTTTTCTTGTGTTTTGTGGATTGGGAATCTTTCAAGTCGCCGTTGAAGCTACTTACTACTTTACTTACTTGACGTTTTTTTCTTAAGTTGCTTGAAGTTATGTTCTTTACTCGTCCGATTAATCTGATTTATTTCTTTCTTCTCTATCTTTCTAACTTTAATTTGCCTAGACAAGGTTAGTAAATTTTCTAAATAATTGTCCATTTCGAACTGATTGTCTTACTAATTCTCTACAGTTGGTGTCATTTAATTTCGATCGTCTTCTGTACGTTTCGATTGTCTTTTGTTTCAGTTTCGATCCTCATTTGTTTTTATTTCGATCGTCTTTTGTTTCTGTTTCTATCGCCTTTTGTTTCTGTTTCGATCGTCCGTGAAATAATCTAAAGAGGTGAACGAAAAATACTTTAAGTAGTAGACTTCGTTCACCTGAAATTACCGAGTGAACTATTATGGACACTTTTATTGTATTTAAATTGTCTATCGTTCATCTAGGTGATTAGACCTTAGATTAATGAGGTATACTACCCTATTATATTGTATGGAATTGGCATTCTTATATAGGAACGAACCAAAAGCGGTTGTAAATACCCTGTTCTAGGCAAGTAGAATTTTCAGGTCACTGATAAAATGGCAGGGCGCGTCAATATTGCATCAAACACCATCACCAAATAAACCATCACAAATGTAACCTAAAAACATTTTATAATTACTTTACATAAACTTTGTCCTACTAAATGCCATTTAAATTTTAAACTATTGCCTCAAATAACAGCAGACCGCGACGGTAGATATAATTATTTAATTTTAGAGTCGCGTGTGATGCACATAGTAAAAGTAATGTGACTGTTGTGCAATTTGTTGCATAACGGACTGTATGTTGCCCAAACGAGACAATCTCACAAATTGCCAATCCGTCTTTTAATAAGAGCAAAGTGAATTATCGGTTTGTAGGGTTCCGTAGTAGAAAGGAATTAGAATATTTACTTAGATTATTACAGATAGTATGTATACTACTAACAACGTTCGCCTTTTGTTTCGATTTTTTTAAATTTATTTATTTTTATAGTGGCAAGAAAAGAACAAAAATTGTGAAAATCTCAACTGTCTAGCTACCAAGGTTCATAAGATACAGCCTGGCGAGAGTCTGTCACACTACGAGAGATTGGAGGAATCAGTGGCCTAAGACTCTGAGACTGTTAATAGTGGTAATTTCAGTTTGAAGGACTTTAAAAAAAAATAGAATTACCTAAGAAGTTAACGTCCTTCATCTAAGTCCGCTCAACACTTATCATCAGGTGTAATAGTGGTCCAAAACTCTTAACAAAAAAAGCGAATTAGTTTGTCAAGTTATCCTTAGAACACCTAAGACTTATTCGAGCTTTGTCAAATCTGTAAATCACGTATTTATGTAAAAAAAATACTGAATAAAGGTACCAATTAAACATTTAAACCAATTTACAAAGACTATAAACTCATTTTTTTAGGTTTATAAAACTATCATTGAAGATAGTTTAATATCATACGGAACCCTCTAAACTATATTCTAAAATGTCGCATTACGTTACTTTTTCAATAGCAATGGACAAATTCACACGACTTTACGAAATTTCTTTAGTTGATCTTTACAATAGAGATAAAAGTAAGGGACTTTTGTACTTTTAAATGAAGCATTGTTTTTGTTGAGAATCGTTTTGATTTTCAGATCTGGTAATAGAACTATTTGTCTTCGGTTCTTGCATAAGAATGTTTGTTATTTGGTGGCGAAAGCCATTATCTTTTAAAATCTAATTTGCTCTTTTTACTGGTGGAGAATGAGATTAGTAGATTTTGTATAGTAGCGCAGTTTCAGAAGTTTTAATATACAAGGTGCTCCAACGACGACCATATAAGCCAATTTAAGAAAGGGGGTTGTTCTAGATAAGTTGTAGAACGAAAGTTGTTCGCCTAGCTAGACGTCTAGAACCTTTCGTCCTTTCGGCTTAAATGGTCGTAGTCGAAGCACCCTGTATATTACAGTTTTAATTTAAAATATTATTGATATTTCACATATGATCGCCTTACAACTACCAAACGAACGTCTTCAAAGTCAAAGTCATTTTTTTTATTTAATTGGATGTATTGATCACTTTAAATACGTCAACTGTTCTTACAACTATGACTCTAGTGTGGCTTCGGAACGCGCCTTCTGATGAGAAGAAGCCACAAGAAACTGGGGTTTTTTTTGTGATCATGTTTTTATTTACAATCGTCAAAGTAGTTCGAAACACAACCTTCAATGAGAAGAAGACACTTGAAAGTCATGGTTATTACACGACTGCCCAAGGAAGTGTTATGTTTTTTGCCTTGAGTATATGTTTTTGATGTGATTAAACGGTCAAAATGTGGGTTCCAATTAGACTTTTATTTTAGGCATTTTTGCCTACCAATGAATATTTACAACTGTGGATTAGTACAGCGAATGCATGTGTGGTGTGGTTACAATACAATGTCGGTACCATTTTGACCCAGGGTTCAAGTCATCCGTCTCCCAAGATTACGATCTGACGTAGCTTGTCTCCGTGACGGCTGATAGCCGAGACTTTGTTTAATTGTGACATCATTGTTTCAATTCATCGGGACGGTTGGGTTCAAGATGTTTAAATAAATAGAGTGAATGTCTGATGTTCAAATAAT
This sequence comes from Idaea dimidiata, assembly GCA_949358125.1. Classification (NCBI taxonomy): domain Eukaryota; kingdom Metazoa; phylum Arthropoda; class Insecta; order Lepidoptera; family Geometridae; genus Idaea; species Idaea dimidiata. The sequence goes on from OX442331.1 coordinate 10,924,052, forward strand.
TGTGTGAAGGTCCTTATAGGTTCTGAGCAGAAGGTTTATGAAATCCGGATGGTCCGGCTTGTCAATTTCTAATACACTACCTACAATACTTGATAAATGCACTACCGTACCGTACCATCGGTGATGCGAGTGCTACCGCCCACCCCTAGGCCGCGTCGTCATACCGAAGCACCACCACCCGGTACCCAAGGAAATGCCAGTAAATCGCGAAGCATCATTATCATTATCGAATACTACACAACCCGTTCTCGAAGCTCTATTTATATATGTTATAGCGTCCCCACCGTTCCCACCTTTCGGTATACCAGCAGGGGCCGCTGTACCCGAGCGTACACCCCTAAGGGCGACGTCAGGGATCGAGTTTAAGACGGATCTAGTCCCCAATGCTAGACTGGTTCTCATAAAGGAGAGTAGCCTCGGTATTATCGAATACTAGTAGCCACGAATCCTGCTGCTGCTATCTGCGTCCTGTCGGGAGGTTCTTTTACCCAGTTAACTCAGCGAATCCTCCCAAATAGCTGCTAAAAATTCCAGTAGGTATATTTCTTAAGTGTGGGTAAACACATTAAGAAGTAAAGTTTAGATGCTCTATCTATTTCCATTTCCTTTTAAATCTTGGTATTGGTTATTAAAATATGGCCTTCGTTTGTCGTGATTTTCGATGATGTGGTACAAATTGATAGATTTATACGGTATGAGAATTTGTTAATGTTTTACTTGTACTAGCTGCGTTGATTGGCTTCACCCTCGTCAGCGCAGATTATTTGAGAATTTTTCGTAACTAACCTATATACTTAGGTAGGTACCTGTATAGTGGTGTAGAGGTGCGCGCACTGCCAATAGTTTTTTTGGATTAAATCCTTGTTTTCTCTACGAAAGTAGGGTCGCGAAAGTTATAGTTAACTTCATAAAAAAGTTGCTCGACACTAGTTTTATCAAAAAATCATTTATTAATTTTTTCTGAAAAGATGACTTTAAATTTCACGACACTAGTTCCGTTACGAAAACATGGCTTTACCGTAGGTACTTACCTACTGTATTTGGTTCTACTGATTGTTTATTTTATTCTACTGATTATTCAGATAACTTTTCATAATATAATAATACATATTTAGTTTATGCTTAGAAAAAAAAATATACATAAGCGCATATGTAATATTAGCAATAACACAAAAGCTCACTAATTCCACGACTCTATGACATGTCTAAACATTACTAGGTCGTTGTCTAGGCGTGTGTCCCTGCCACTCTACTGCGTGAGACGCTATTGATTTCCTATCAAGTGTTATTCATTATTTAGTTTTTATACGCATCTTGTATTAGTAATCGTTCTTAACCATAAGTGTGAGATAATCACTTATCTCTGTTTTAAGTGATGGTTGACACGGATTTTCCTCTTATCTTCTAAGTAACCTTCGACCACTGGTCTTTCCGATAAGTTGATCATGACAATGATTTTATTAGTCAGACAAGCACCGCCTTGCTGTTCCACCACGGAGTCTCGATGTCCTTTAGACCTAAAAACGCCGCTTTAGAAATTCTGCTTAGCATTTTGACACATTCACGATAAATGTGCATCTGGTTCTCACCGTTTTGTTCTATGACAGGTGCACGGTTATTGTGAATCTGACAAAAAGCAATATTGCTAGCAGAATTGCTATAAGGACCCTTTTAGGTCTACTGGTAATAATGGGAAGAATTATCCCATGTTACTACGAAGGATTTAATGCAGGTATAGCAATTTATTAAGATTCTTCAAAATCGGTAGATTCTTTTCAAATCAAACATACATCTAAACTTGAATCTAAACTTTTCTCCTTTATAATATTAGATTGGATTAGTGCACCTACTGAATCAATATAATTGTATTATAAGATGATTAAAGTAATTCGTACAACAGAGTTAATTAATTATCAATCACACTACCCCTGCTATGTTGGCAAATGTCATACAACATCAAATTCTTTCTTCTGAAAAAATGCCACAAATATTATTTTTGGCATTTTTTCAACACCAATGTTTTATGGACTTTACAGTGCTCCTGATGGTCACGGTAGACACGGGCCTAACAATAAGTTAAAATTCATATCACAACCGCCAATAAAAACATTAAAGATAAACAAGTAAAATTTCAAACCACTATTTTTTCCTTCCCGTTAAATAGCATTGTCGAATCACAAAAAACTTAAAATTACAAAATCGATAACCTGTTTTTGCCGGCTCTAAAACTTGTCGTGTCATCAACAATCGCCAGTCAAACAATACTTGTCATTCCAAATCGTAATGTTCGATGTTATCGTAGAAAACTGGGGTCACAGTTGGTCCATGTTTTCCAATTACATCTGATATCGATTTGCTGATTCCGATCCGGGTAATTTGTTGGGTAATTTTGACCATGTTGACTTTGACAGTCTTTCGAATGGATGTCGGGGAGGTCACGATTTTTGTAGTTATAAGTAGTAGCGGCCGCGGTTTCACCTGAGTGAGAGAAGTTTCTGTGTGAATCTGTGAAAAATGAAACCGATGTGTCCAGCTAAGGGGTATTTTTTGAACCGATTGGGACTCCGTATGTAGCGTTTTTCCGTGTAGGGGCAACACACAGCCTTAAGCAGAAAATTATTCTGTTCTACATACAAAGGTGGTCGACTGTTTCCTAACTTGACAAAGTCGTAAACAAAATATGTTAATACTTACTATAAAACAAATATCTGCCATTACCGAGCCCTTACATTTTGGTTTTTTATCGTATTCTATTTTTTCTAAATTTATTTCTATTTTAATTAGAAAAAGAAAAAAAAATCGTAAATAACGGTCATGACAGATAGTTATATGTAAGTTTTATTGCATAAACGAATTATTTGCTCTAATGTCTTTATCCATGTAGGGGGGACACAGTCGATTACGTTTGTATGGAAAACGGGTAGGTATTCTGTCATTTTAAGAAAGCCTTAAATTAACGCATATAACAATTTGCAATATGGCCAAAAAAAATGTTAAATAAGTCGATGACATTGGGTCAAGTCATTGACCCGTTCATTATTTTCACATGAAACTTGTTTGTTTCGACATCGACTATGTAATTAATAATCTAAATAATACGGAAAATAAATCGTGTTCCAAAACTACCGTAGGCAGGAAATATACCTATATAATTAGAGTATCTATTAGATGTACTCGTATGTTTACAGTTTACTACCTGCGTCCCGCGGTTTTACCGTCATACGGCCCAATCCCGTGGGAATATCGGGATAAAAACTGCTTACTATATTTTATCGCAATCAGTTCAGTAGTTTTTGTGTGAAGGAGTAACAAACATACAGACAAACTTTCACATTTTTGCACAACCGTAAGCATTTGACTCACGCTGTGGTTTGACGAAAAGTTAAAGCGACCAAGTTTTCTAAGATGCATGCTTTTTTAGGCTGTAGTAGAAATAATTTCAAACTACTTACCTGTAATTCGTAGCTGCATCGTCTTACTTATCGGATCACAGACAAGTCCGCTTGGCAATATCACTTAAGCCCATGGAGAAATCCCTAGAGCTTTCACCATGAATATTCCCTTTATTCGACTGTTGCTTGAGGTGTAGAGTCAATAGCATAAGTAGCTAAACTTAATGCATAGAACATACGTTTAATTTCGAAAAAAAAAAGACTTAGATATATGATTAATAGGCAAGCGGTACGCGACTTGGTCTTGTGTGATTCTTTCCTTTGACAGATTGTCTCGACTTTCTGACCTGAGCACCCTGCAGAGACACTAATGATGTTGTCACTTCACTTGTTCTATCGATATCGATAAAAACACATTCTAAACAATGCTTACCTCAGATAGCAACATTTCCCGAGATGCAAAAGATAGTGCAAAGTGAAGACGTAGGAAATCGGACCTCGGGTTCCAGGGAGCGATGCAACTGGGAACACAGCTCGAATGATGACATAGTCAGATGGCTCTTGATAAATAGTATGAACTACTTTGTTACTGGGAATTGTATAATTGACTTATTGTTTATAACTTTATCAAGGTATTGCTACATTTTTTTCAAATAGTTTTTTTTTCGTAAATATCTTTTTATTTTGGTGACGCACAATATTTTCCCGTTTCGTTTTCAACTCACTACCAACTATTAAGTTCCTACAATATGATTTGAACAGGAGATATGGTCACAGAAGAAAATACACACTGGCCCTAAATTGAGGATCTTTGTTTCAAAAACTCATTGATTTTCTTGTGTTTTTTTATTGAAGGTTCTTCAAAAACTACACATCAACGAGTTGTATTTAGAACTTGGTGTGCGTGATCATGTTTAAATGATTTAAACAATATAGATCAGATAAGCTGATTTCTACAATCCGGTTGAGGTACAAACGTGGCTTAGTAGGTGCTTTATAAGTATCGATAACACCTCATTTCAGAAACACCTGTTCACGTCCCATCCCTAGCCTCGGGGTCGACTAAGATTACTCTCAGCACGATACTGTCCTGCGTCGGCGCTCGTTCGCGACGCTTTGACATCCCGACGTACAAACCACATCCAATAAACACTTTCTCACACCTCTATGGCCTTAAAATAGAATTCAAAGTTGAATGATACGAGTGTAAGTAAAAATTTTCATACGTCATTCGTTGATAGACGGCCCAAGCGGTCCAGTGTGAGAGCACCGCATTTTTTTACTTCAATTTTTCGAATATGCAATATGAAGATATTGAACGATTAATACTCACGATTTTTTTAATGTATTTCTCAGTTTGACGTTTGGTCGCTCGGGTCACAAGAAAGTGTTATAACGAACATGTCAAAGATTGATGGCCCATCACTAGTTGAATGTACGGAAGTCGAAAAATAAATGTTTTGATTAAGTATCAACAGCTTTGCTTACTTAGTAGTTGTAAATAATGACGAATATTTAAATCTATTAGGTACTCTATCTAGCTATTTTGCAATGCTTTAATGAAGCACCATCTTAATAACGATTTATTACAGTTTCTTAAGGCTACAGTAGTTATTAGTAAAGTAACAACTACCTATGTTCACTGTATGTGTGCATGCGTGCATCAATATATACTATTTGTAACGGGTATTCCCTTTTAATCCGAAAGGGGGTTGTTTTAGACGTCTAGGCGAACACCTTTTGTTCTACGACTTTTGAAAATTCATACTTTTTTTTTAAATTTCGAGATTATGTTTAACTGAAAAAACAGCTGCTTTTGAAAATAAAGGTAATTGAAGTTTTGATTGTAAACCATCAAACTAAATAAAAGGACAACATAAGGTCAATGACCTCGAACTCTCAGAAACAGCTGATTTTCAAGGAAACTTTAAACCTAAATTTTTCGAAATGTACTTCGAATTTCCAAAAGTCGTAGAACAAAAGTTGTTCGCCTAGACGTCTAGTACAACCCTCTTTCGGATTAAATTGTTATGCTTTTAAGGCAATTTGGTCCATATGAGAATGCTATAAATAATTTCAATATTAATTATTAGCAAGTTCCAGATATATTTCTAAATCACGGTTAGTTAGTAAGCATTAGAAACTTGCACAACAGTTAACTTACATTACACCCCGCCATCTTCACAAATTGGCGTCAAAACATCTCGAATAATAATTAAAAATGCTATAATTAATGCCCCGCAATTTAGTGACATCCAGTTGTGAAATAATTTACATCCAGTTTTATTGATGCAATGCACTGTTAAGTCGTAAAATTGTATGTTTGTTTATTTAAGGGCAAAAGCACGTAATATCGTATGAATAAATCGAATATAAGTGCCTACTTCCTATGTATGGATGTTTAGTTCTTAAATATACAATTTTAATTTACAAAAATACATAATTTTTTAATACAGTCAAATAATTCCATCTGCTTAAATGTTACTTTTAGGTCTACTGTACACTATTGAACGAGTGCTCCCGTCAAGCCTCGCCGAGACGTCTCGACCGAGAGGCAAGTACTTATATACCATGTACTACATGGTATATAAGTACTTGCCTCTCTTGCACTCGTGTAGTACATGGTATATAAGTACTTGCCTCTCGGGCATGGCATGTACCTCACTCTCGCCCTCGTCTATATGTCTCAGGATGAGACAAGAGCGTACATCCGCAGACTATAATTAATTCATCATTATCATCCGATGTTCCCGGTTGCATCACTCATGAAAGCCTTGGTCCCTTTTCTTGGCCATACGTCTCCACTTCCGCGATCTTTAGCATCTCATGTGAAGTCATTTGCACTAATACATTATAATAATATTTCTATCACGCCATGCAATGTCGCACAAAACACCAAACAACTTCTTATCGTCTATTTAAAGCAAATTTCCCACCTTTCAAATTGAAACCAAACAAGACGTCAATACGATTATTTAAATAACTGTGGCACCGACTCTTCAAGCGAGCTTTGAAACAATCGCGGGCCCTTCCACTATACTGTCAATCGTATCATTAAAGTGATGGCAGAGTTGCCAGTATCAACGAATACACTTCATTAGCCACTCTGGCAATACGTGAGACACATTCTGATGCCCCGTTACCTCCTAAGTGGATGCCTGATTGATGTATAATGGTAGGAATTAAGGCTTCGCGATCCTGTGTATCGATTGTCAAATGAGTGAACGTGAGAAATAATGGGTTTTACTGTTTTTGATGGAAAAATATATAGCCACGAGTACTTATTAAAAATACAAATTGTCATTTTTCTATCATATTATTATAGAGCAGCGTGCTATATCTTCGATTTTACCATATTGAGGTTTGCATTTTTAATTAGTGTAATTTGATTTAAGTATTTTTATTTTTAGTTTTAATAACATTTAATAATACATTACAATAAAATAAAACACTTTAAAGTTGGCGAAAGCTCGGTCGTTTAAAAATCTTAAAAATAATACTTTTGCTCACTATACTAAAGGGTATTGTTATATCTTATTTATAAATAACACTATATGTATAAATAGGGTGAAAAATTAAAAGATTGTTTTACAGACTCGAAAACACTTAATATAAAAAGACACAAAATAATTAAATAATCCTAAGTTTACGGTTCTGAAAAGTTGGAAATAATGAATGAACTGTGTGAGACAGAATATGAGAGAGATCATTGTGAACGACGACGAGATTACGGCTAATAGAAGAAGAAGAAGACATGCTAAACAATTAGAATTTTTGTGTGAAGGGGGGGGGGGGGGGGGAAATATCCCATTAATCAAAAATCCCCACGATTAAAAAAATCTATTTGCTCATAAATCTTGTATACTAAGTTTCATCAAAATCGGCTGAGAAATACGTCCTGTAGAAGAAGCCACATACAGCAAAAATAAAATATATAAAACTTGAAGCAAAGACGCTTCGCTTGCTATCGCTCGCTCGGAAGAAATGGGATGCGATAATGACGAAAGATTCGGTACGGGGTACGGTAGTGAGCCCAAAATGCTCGCAGCATTGCCACGCTGAATAGCAATGATAATTGTTTGTGTCAATAAAGCAGTGAAATTGTAATTTTCCTCAAAATAACATAATATACAGATTGGAATTAGATTTGCATATTCTATTAACTTATTACTGTCATAGAAAAACACTAATTTAAATAACAAAACCACTACTATAATTGGAGATTCATATGAATTTCTAAAAATAATCGAAGACACAAAATTGACGTTAGTAATTTGTCAAACTCCATCACGAAATGATAATAAAAATATTTCGTTAGAACATAATAACTGATCGCGGGGACTTTGTGTGGTGAGTTTTTTTGTGGACATCCAATTTGAAAACTAATTACGGGGCCGCGATGACTAGCCTTCGAAAACAAGAATATTGGACCCCGTGTTAAGATTTGTGTGACAAAAAGTATGATTAATGTACCATTTTGGTTGTCTCATCACAAAAGGTTTGTTAGTTTGTTTGTGTAGTCATTTTATTCCGCTATTTTTACCGTTTCTGCTTTAAAACAAGTGTCAACTGTAAGGGGAATCTTCCAATTACGTTATGGTCTTTGTTTTGGTGTTATGGTAAATTTGGTACTATGTTGTATTGCTTAAGGTATAGTACCGAATGATCAATGAAGACTTACTGTGCTGACCCCAAATAATTTTGGAGTAAGGCTGGAATAAGATATTGTTGCTTTAGTATTTGGGCTAGCTACTATTTTGGCCAACGGATAAAAAACGCTATCTAAAGACGCAATGTAGCCAACCTTTTGGGTACTCATTTTTGATAACACCAGCCTTTATCCTGTTCACACTACTTGGACACAGAAGTCTATCTATTACACACAACCATGACCTTTTCGTATCGTGATTCAGTCGACGTTCGATCGTGACATCTAAATAGCCGATTCTGAGGTCGCATGCAATCAATGACGGAAGAATTCGAATCGATATGACGGAAGATGTAGGTACAATTTACAATCGATTTTGACGATATGTTACGCACGATAAGGGAATCGAAGGTTGACGATTACAATCAGAATTGGCCGATTAAAATCGAGAATGAATACTTAAGAAAATACGCGTTAATTTGATTTTGATTACGCATACAATTTATATAAGTTTCTATCAAAGTGCATTAATCCCTTATATTTTTGTTTCAATTAGTACAGGCGCTGGCCGGAAGAACGTTATATTCCAATTAAATGTGTATTCTGTGATCATACTTTTGTAAACTTTAAAATAAGCACAGAACACTGGGTACGTTTTAGTTTTCTTGTAATTTTTTTGCGGTAAATAATCACCGTATTGTTTTGTTATTTTAATTAGAACAAAACGCCTATGTACATGTTTTATCTATAGTTATCTCTCCATGGATTTGTGGTGTGTGAATTAAAGAATTACAAATTAAAATAATTTTAGAACACAAACTTACTACGCTCATAAATTATCAAATTCTTTGGAGAGTCATAAAGCAGACCAATATTCGTCATCGACATATATCGAATGTACACCTACCCTAGGATAGAAGTTAAGGGTTACGTATTCGTCTCTGTTCATATTCCAGAGCTTTGACATCAACGAGACACCTCAGAATCATTTCCCAGTAATTTCCAGTCATAAACCTCTATTCTAACGTCAAAGTCTCCAGTCCGAGTTATTCCAAATCGTATCGAGACAAGTGGCATCAGCCTTGACTTTATCCAGTCATGGTTTGTCAATTACGCAGCCATTGTGCCCTGTGAGCGCAGATCTTATCGCGACTAGGACAAAAAATATCGCCGCCTTGCTCTCTGTGTGGAGGGATTGCAATTTGATGGGCATTTTCATTTTGTCTTTCACTAGATGTGTCCTGCGGTTTTATCCGCTTAATACCAATTCCGAGGGTATCATAGTCATATTTATATCGTTTATTGGCAATACATTCATTTCAAGCCATAAAATTCGCCATAAAAATCATAGTCAAATATAAAACATAAAAATATTTTTTTGATCATTCTATAACAATACAATGATCAAAAAATGAATCAAAAATACATTTCAAACATTTAAAAAAATAATAATAGCACAAAAGTGATCGACTCAAAATCCACTAACACTAGAAGATAGATACTTAACTGAACACATTTATACGATGAAGGAAAGTTTTCTTTGAGAAATATTTGGTATCTACAGTATTAATTAGAGTTACTTAAACTTTCCGTTTATGAGGAAAGGATGCCTTGTCTTTTTCCTTTTTAAAGTAGTCGACCATAGAGATTTTCGCCATTTTGTAATTTTGATTCTTCCTACTATAATTAAAACATAAATTAAAAAAACATGGTTGGTAATGGCCACGGCAGATATAGATTTTATGCCTTTAACATATTTGTTCTATAATGTCTTTATTCGGGGAGGAAAAACTCTTAGTAAACTTACCTGGTGTAATTAGTTCTACCTTAGTCCCCGTTTATTAATAAGGAGTAATAGCCACTTTCACAATTACCTAATTAAAACACCACTTTAACGTAGATCGATTCTATCTTACTAATATTATAAACGCGAAAGTTTGTATGTAAGTATGTATGTATGTATGTGAGGTTGTTACTCTTTCACACTTTCAGTTTATGTATTAAGCTAAATATCTTATCTTACTAATATTATAAACTCGAAAATTTGTATGTGTGTATGTGAGTTTGTTACTCTTTCACACAAAAACTACTGAACCGATTGCGATGAAAATTGGAATATAGGTAGCTGGGGACCTGGATTAACACATACTTTTTATCCCGATATTCCTGCGGGAACGGGACTTACGCGGGTGAAATCACGGGGCGCATAGTCCATAATAAAACATGTAAATATCTGCTAAACCGGCAGTTTTTCACATGTCATTAATTAATATGCATAAGAACCAGCGACTAATAAATTGTTAAATGGTCATAATGGCAAATAAGCCCATTAATGTCAATACTCTGTTAATAAACTTCAAGTGTCATGATGACATTTTCTTTGATAGGTAGCCAGCATGAGATCATGGTCGAATAAAGTGCATCCTTATTATTTACTAGCTATGCCCCGCGGCGTATATAATATAATATATAATTATAACATCAGATTTCGTAGGCATCGTAGGAAAAAGTAGCCTATGTCTTAATGCATATATCCAGCTATCTACAGACTAACTTTCATCGCAATCGGTCTAGTAATTTATGCGTGAAGGATTAACAAACATACTTATCAATAAAATTTTACCTATATATTTTTAGTAGGATTCTACTAGTAGTCATTCGAGTTTTAAATTCGTTTCGATTTATCTACTCAAGGATATGATAAGACTTTTAATTAGGAATATCGGTCATATGTATTTTTAAACGGTGATTCTATTTGTTTTGAAAGCTCCTTCAAATCTACTAAGCCGGTGGCTTTCGAAGTCTGCCTGATCCGAATTCTCTTTTTTCTCCGTCATTTTAAAATGCTAGATGTAAAACAGTTTAAAGGGTCGACGAATACCTTAAAATCTTAACGTAAGATACATAATTTTAGGCCTGTAGTTATTTCACTAAGGAATTTACTACCTTCATATCTTCTAGGTCAACGCGCTACATCTTAAACCACCTGTCATTTTCAATTTTTTACACTCGTCACAAACAATAATCAAAAAGCAATTATTTTTAACACTTTAATAAATCATAATTACAAGCTTTATTAGAATAAGTACAGTCAAGGGCACAACCATCGTGCGTTCATTGAGTTCCGTGTCATTTATCGATAAACTTACACTTAAATTTATCGATAGTTTAATCGACAAGTGTCACCTTACTATCGGTACGATCTCCGTCGTATATCTATCGACTTCCTTGTAATTTATCGATAAAAACAATTATATTTATCGATGGTTTTATCGACAAGTGTCCCCATCACTATAGGCACGATCTGCGGTCTATAATTCAGTGCGACTGTCACTGGCCACTGATTATTGCTGGGACTACAATCGTGACACGGCGTCATACTGAGGAATGCGCGCTATCTGTAATCAAATAAGGATTTCTTGTTGGAAATTGTCTCATCTTTGCTGTTGGTAACTTAGTCATGGTAATGAATATATTAAAATTTACTTTGTACAGAACTAGTTGGGTCCTGCGGTTTCATCCGCGCAAGTCCCTTGAGCATATTATTATTATTATTTATTTATCAGGCAGGCAGTTAGTATAACTAAAATGATATTAGGATTAAATGCATATTATTATATGCATGATTATATGCATCTGCTGTGCTTACCAATTAACTAGATGCAGCTCCTACCTTAACACCAAGTCCAAACCGAAGTTGCCTTAAAAGTTTGTTTTATCCCAATACTCTTATGTTACTTTCAAAGTATCTTCATATTAAATTTCATTAAGTAGTTCTAGTAGTAGGATGCCACCGGGAAGTTGCTCGGGTGAGAATTATATTCAACTTAATTTACTGATTTTTATGGTAAGCGGAAAAAAATGCAAATATGTGAAAAAAACAAACAAGTTAGACATCATGACATGAAGGTTTTTTTTTTTTGTTTCTTCCCAGGTGCTCCAGTTTTCTCGTGACCCTGGCTGATTTGATAATAAGCCCATGTGTTAGTTCAAGTTTTCAGCTCAAACTTAAATACACATTTTCATTATAATCGGTTTAGTAGTTTTTGTGTGTAAGAGAGAAACCCATTCGTCGACTTGAAGCGTTTACTTACTTACCTATACACAGAGCTACGCATAATAAAAAATTGGAAGGATTTATTTATCGATAAGGGTCAAGTATCGATACTGTGACAACCCTAAGTAGGCGTCACTACCGGCACATGAACGTGTCGCCAATTACCTTACACGGTGTATTGACTCAGCCGAAACTAAGCTCTCATCATTTACATAATAACACCTTGTATGCTGTGATGAGTGGTACAAGTCACAGGATATGAGTGATTCTCTCACACTTTTGAATTGAGACGCGATGGTGTCTTAAAGTTCAGAAATAATACTCATAACATTTTGGGTTAAGTAAACTAATATTGCAGAAAGTTTAAAATAAGATAAAACGCTTTTATCTTATTTTAAACTTTCGCCAGCAGAAAATTCTAGTTTCAAAAGTTTTTATAGAATTCTGATGTTCCTGGTTTAGTTTCATCCCATTCTGATGTTCCCGGATTAGCACTCATCACCATCCATCCAAACGATCTTCACGGTTGCATCTTTTAGGCTACGGCCGCATTGGCAGGAGGCTCGCTTGGCGTCTGGAGGCTAGCAAGTCACCTAACTGTAACGAACGGTCTAGAAAGTTCACGCCGGCCGCACCGAGTGCTTAGTGCCTAGCTGTCTATTTTGGCAGCATGCAAGCCACTAAACGCTAGGTGCTAGGCATGCCACCTGCCTATGTGGCTATAGCCTAAAGGGAGCTTGGCTTCCTGATCTTACGTCTCCACTTTGCATTTCGATCTTCAAACATCCCGAGTGAGTAAGGCCACGCATGTCAGTCCTACGGTTTTGAGTGATTTGTGAAATCTATGGGTCCATTCCAACTTGTTCCACATTTTTGAGTAATGTAGAAGAGGTATTAGTAATAAGTATACTTTTAAACTTACACTATTTCTGTACAATATTTTTCTTAAAATTTCGAGACTAGATCAGGTTTATACATTTTTTTAAATTTAAATCTTACTTTTAAAATTACATAAATAGAATACGTACAAACGCGATCTAGACCCAAAGTTCTAATAATAAGTAAGTAAGTGTGTAGTGTTTTACACACTGGTAGGTGTAATGTAAAACATGTAATAATAACTATGCGTCTGCTGTGCTCACCAATAAACTCGCTGCAGTTCCCACCTTGTACCACAACCTTGAACACCAAGTCCAAACCGAAGTTCCCTTAAAACGTTCACCCAAAAACACCAGCCGCAGCCGTTAAGCACATAGATTTGTACAGCGATAGAGGTCGCGCCGACAAACCGACGCATTGTTTCATTTTCCTGTATTATTATATATCAACAAAATGGTATTTTCTATTGCGTTGTATTTTTTTTACGATTATCGTCATTATGGTTTGGTACATTTGCATTGGTTAACGTGTAATGGCGGCAATTTGAAGTTATTGATGGCTAATCTGTTAGGCTTGTAGAATCTGACTCAGTTCAGTACAAACTTAACCTTTATCTGTGTACCTACTTACTAGTTTTTGACTTTTGTAGGGTTAAAAACTACATACAAAATCAAAACTAATATTTTTTTGCTAGTTTGATAATTTGTCCTACACTATAGGGCATGAACCACCGCTTAGGAACGTCATACAGTAAAACGCCACAGGAATCTACTCCAGATTGGTCCAAACAGATCCCATGACTTCGGATTATGAAAAGTCCTAGGCAATGTCGGTTTTTCAGGAACTTATACTGTACTGTTTGTTTTTTCAACTTAATTTTTTACCCGATTGCCAAGGAAAGCTTCATATTATTTTTAAGGATTGATGTTGTTATATCTTGATATTCTTATAAGTAGGCATGAAATTGAGGATGATTAACTTTAACAGCACCAAAATATGTTATAATACGAATTGCGATCTCTATGCCTAACCTAACCAACTGCTTTACGTAAAGCAGAAATTGCTCGCACACATCATCAAAATGTCACAACTAACTAACCCAGCTTTCTCTTCAATAGTTTCTTAAATCTTAGAACAATTCGGGTACTCTTCCACAGTGACGACACACGTACCGCGCGGCATCGTCGCTCGTCGTGAAGTCGCGGTCATTAAATCTTGCCGCTCTGTTAGCCGATGTCCGACTACACTGTGTCCATACGATGTTGTACCGCTGCATAACTGGACTGTGAATGCTCTGCATTCGTTTCTGTCTCGGCTGGCAAGCTTTTAAACGTACGATACGATTTTTTTAGCCTCACCAATGTGTTAGGTAATACAATTTTTAATCACGTATGGGAAAAGAGGGGTGTTATATGTTTGGAGTTCGTCTGTGGCATCGTAGCTTATGAGAAGATGAAACAATTTTGTTATAGTTTTTGGTTATAAGCATTCAGTCACCGCTCACTGATATATTATTGTCAGTCAGCGGTGTCCTACGTATTACCACAGCTTACCTAATCGGTGATATGTATTACTTTGCATATTTGTTTTAAATTTGTATAATTTATATGCCACTATGCATCTATCATCTATCTATATATCTCTGTTGAGAAGGGTCGCAAGACCAAAATTTATCATCTTTTTCATTCATCTTCATTCTTCAGGAGAAGAAGATGATAAGTTTGGCCTAAAACTTGTTTGTTGATTAAAGCTTTATTGTACCAAAAATACAAATTACATAAAATAATGCAAAGAAAAACTAAAAACTAAAGTGGGATAAACAATTGACGACCTTATTCCCTTGAACGTACTTTTGAAAAACCTCTTGAATTTTGAAATTCAACGACCTTTTTAAAAATTGTAAAAGTTTTAAGTAAATCGTATAGTATAAAAGTATTGTCTAATTAAACTCAGAGATAAGTTCGTCTCCCGCACATAACTCCCGTAATCTCCGACGCCATCAATAACAAATTAGTTTTGTTACTGTTTCTATTCTATATTATAACGTATAACCTCACATTAGAAACTATACAATTGATATGTAATATAAATGGCGATCTAATCAATTCAAATTCTTAAGTCATTAGACGTTAGATTTGGTATTTAAAAATTAGTTATATTTTGGACATAAATTACTGAACGCATTATGCTGAAACTTTTTAAGATAGACGTATATTTATGCATTTTACTCAGACTTGTCAATTTTCTCAAAACTGCTGAGTTCCCATCGCGACCGGAGTGATGTCATTAATGTATCAGATGACTATGAAAACTATGGATCATTGGGATATAATGTAATGAAGTACAGGTGATATTTCAAATATAATCCATGATCTTTTTACGCGATATAAATAAAAAAAACTTAAAAATGTAATGAGCATGGGGGCGCCAAAAAATGCCAAAAAAAAGTTGCATCAAGACATCATTAAGTTTATGGTAACTTAAACATAGTGTTTACAACTTTCTTCTGTCATACCTATACTTGTATAAAGTTGTGATCAGACAGACATACGCACGAACCAAGCTTTATCCTAAGTATTGATTGATATATGACAACAAAATCAAAATAGAAAACTCCTGGAAAAAACCTTGACCCATTTTTTAAAGTTAATCAACGAAATCAAAATCAAAAAGTCGTACATATTGGAACCGATCAATGTAGACGTTTGAAAACAACTTAGCGTAATAAAACGAATGGTTATCTTCATCAAAACACGAAGTTGTCGATACGTACCGATTTGTTATGGACATTAATGTTAACATCGGTCTCCTATTAAGCCTAGTTTCCATCGGACAGCAATATCTTGCCTTTTGGTTTGAGTTAGGAGATGAAGCGGTGTATCTTAAAAAACAACATAGCAAGCAACTTTATTTTACAATGAATTTAATTTTATTGACTAAACGTGTATTTTCTATTAATTACGATTTGAAATGAGTTTGAAATTTCGACCGTTCTGTCTGAAATTTTCGTAGCGAAAACCGGAAAAAAAAACAAAGTACCACAATAAAGTACTTAACTTACTAAGTAAAAGTCAGTTTATAGGTTCATTTTAGAAATACTTACTGTTTAGAAAGTTACATTTTCGAGTCTTAGTCGCGTATAATTATTTATTTTCTTACCTCGATGTTTCAACTATGTTACATTAATTTTGGTCGCGAGGAGACTAAATCACCTAATATATATAATCATTGAACCTGTATACCAAGTTTAAGCAAAATTGGTTTAGGAAAAGGACCTGCAGAGGAGACCAATATAAAAATATACTGATGAAAGGCGAAAGTAAATTTGACCTTGAAGCAGAGACGCTTAGCTCAGGTGATCAAAAATGACGTTATGTTTCTGTTCCCGCTCGCACTGTAGATAGACAGCGGGAACAGAATCATAAAATCGCCAACCTCTTACACTTAACACACCAAGGATTCGAGTACGGTCTCTCCAACATGTCTCTCTACCGATATCAATAACGAATTAAATACTGAATAACACTTAATTGATGGACCGTGGTGACATTTCACTGCGGTGGCAACAAACGAAGCGGGCCCTTTGATCTCTACCTCGCACCGTCCACAAAGGACGCCGACACTATTAAATTCGTACGTACAGATATGTGACACTTGCCTAGGACGAGTAAACGTTATTGTTGCGATTAGGTTTTTTAAAAGTCGGTCCCTTATGCTATTAAGTGTTAATTGGGTTATTTTATAAACGAAATAAACGGACGGACAAGCCGTTTGGTTTTAATTACAGATATGACATTATGGGTTCTATTTGTGAATTGTTTTTACTGGACAAAATTTACGAGTAGCTATGATAATGGAAAGGCAATATCTGGTGCATTTTTTTGCAATTGTAATGATGTAGGTATTTCTCTTAAGTACAAAATAACTATAGAACCGATTTAACACTGCGAAATGACCAAAGTCAAAGGTAATGTAATCAAATATTTCGTAATTTGTTTTTATTGCTCAAGGCATGTTTTACTAGAAATGTTTCCTGGATCCAGGGACGCGAGTTCAAATCTTGCCGCAAGTGAATTTTTGAAGATGAAGTTTTCCTTTAATATATTTCTAGTAAATATGCCTTGAGCAATATAAACAAAATACCAAATAGAAAAAATCATCTTCAAAAATTCACCGAGTTCATATCTCGCATCAAGTGAATTTTTGAAGATAAATTTTTACTTCAAAATATTTCTAGTTAATGTGTCAACTTAATATCAAACGTTCATAAGCGCGAAAGAGTCTGGAAGAGTTGTTTAAAGTTAAAATATTTATTCATTAAAAAAATTATAAACAAATATATTGTCGATTTGAAAAGTCTTAAAATTACATGTGTGCTCAGGATGTGTGGTTTAAGAACGCGTCCTTCGATGAGAAGAAACCACAAGAAACTCTGTGGGGTTTACTTTTTGTGATGTGTGTTACTTTACAACCAACCGTCATAATTTATACAAATTGTTTTCGACTACTTATAAACTTTTACTTCTTTATTTATAAAATAATATATACACATGACTTAGTTATGTGACGTTTTTCTCTGTCTGTCAACTTTGAAACTTCATGTGACAGTAAAAGACAAACGATGCATAGTTATGCAGCGCATGAGTTAGCATTTATAAGTAAGGGGTTTAGAAGATAGCAGTTATCACATAGTTTAGTTTAGTTTAGCCTTTTTTATTTGTCCTTAAATTGTACTTATAAAACATGTAATAAGTTTATAACTAAATAGTATAGATAATATTAATATGAAAAAATAACTCAGTTATCACATATCCTGCTTAAATTGTTTAGCTACTGTAGAAAAACAAAATCTGAAAATATCACAATGAAAAAACTTTGCAGTGGATCTTGACTTTTGAAACTTTATCTATTGCTGTAGGTACGTACACACATAAAATGGACAAATTATTACAAAACGTACTAAGTATTATCTAAATATCATTCCCATCATTTAACAAATGACCCAACAACAAGATCACGATTCGAATCTTCAATAAAAAATCACGACACGACAATATAGTTTGCAAAACTCCCAACCTATTCAGACTGGCCAGTGGCCATTCTTTATTGACCCATCGTCTTTGTATAAAATTGACATTACACTCGACTGAAATAGGTGGTGTTAATCTTAATAGAGGTCGTTATGAACTGGTTTTTATTTCGGCAATAAAGATGGTCTATGAAAATATTAAGATGTAAGTGGTTGGGATATCGACCGCCGCAGTGAAGTGACGAAACTATAATTAAGAGGGGGCGTAATTAAATAAGTACTTATGTACTTTTTAGGGTCCCAAGTAATCAAACCAAAGAATTCCTTATAATTTCGTCTGTCTGTATGTTTATAGACAACTTTTATTGTCCTTTTGATGACAAATACTTACTATCAAATAAAATTAAAATCAGATTCGTACCTCGGAGGGCCTTTCAGTTAAGCATTTTGTGTCTTTGTTCCATCTTATTTCTGCTTTGAAATGCAAGTGTAACAGATATTAATAACAAACTTACTATGCAGTTTAAAAATAGTGCCGAAGATATAGTTAAGTATCTTTTCGAAGTATACAAGATGTAACAGGTAAGCCCTTTTAATCCGAAAGGGGGTTGTTCTAGACGTCTAGGCGAACACCTTTTGTTCTACGACTTTTGAAAATTCGAACTTTTTTTTTGAAAATTGTGAGATTATGTTTCACTGGAAAAACAGCTGTTTTTGAAAATAAAGGTAATTGAAGGTTTGATTGTAGTAGACCAAACTAAATGAAAGAACAACATAAGGTCAATGACCTCGAACTCTAAGAAACAGCTGATTTTCAAGTAAACTTTACACCTAAATTTTTCGAAAAGTACTTCGAATTTTCAAAAGTCGTAGAACAAAAGTTGTTCGCCTAAACGTCTAGAACAACCCCCTTTCGGATTAAAAGGGCTTACCCGTTACATCTTGTATAGGGACTTTATAAGCACGTTTTTATCATTAATTACGATTATGAACAGAATATAATGTATTATCTTTTGAAAGAATCAGTTCAACTAGCGCTTGGTCGGTTTTAGTTTAACTAGATTTGAAATAAGTATATAGCCCCGAAGCTCCATAATGACTTTATTTTCGTAGATTAATTTAAATCCGGTATGATGTCACGAATATGCTTCAGCGAGTTGAGTGACAGATTTAATTACAGAAATTAACGTTTAATTACTGCCTATTAAATCAAAATTGCCGGCTCGAGGTCAACAGACTGTCATATACAAGTTAAAAATTATTATCTTGGTGTAATGACATCAGTGTTTGGGAGAATTCTTTGTTTGAGTTATCTTAATCTCGACGAGTTTTAATGTTAAATTAAAATCAACAATGGCTTTTCTCTAGGTTTAAAATTACGCCTTTATGCCTGTCTTATATGATCAGGTTAGATAGTTTGAGTCCGTCTGACCTAATGTAAGTGAATGACGGGTTGAAACCCTTGAAAGTTTTCAATGATATCTGTCTGCGCGGGGTGGTTTGATTAGATTTGGATTTTCAGTCGGCTAATTCAGTTTTC
Source organism: Idaea dimidiata (assembly GCA_949358125.1). NCBI lineage: Eukaryota > Metazoa > Arthropoda > Insecta > Lepidoptera > Geometridae > Idaea > Idaea dimidiata. Next base: position 10,943,597 of record OX442331.1, read on the forward strand.
TATGAAAGCAATAACATTTAAAATAATTTCATTCATTCATTTCATTTTCTTAGTAATGGCTTTCTGTCAGCAATATAGGACAATTTAGCCGGTTTCACGTATTAATAGTGTACTACCACTATTATACTGTAATCGTTTGAAATAATTTTCAATGCGTGAAGGCTGCAGAAAAAATGGCGACGATTTTTCTCCAACCCCATACAACATTTGTTTGTAACGTGCTAAATTCGCAATTTGTTTATCACTGGTATTTTTATTTTCACTACACTCGTTGAACTTCGCGTAGCAAAATTGATAACATGTCGCCGAAATTAAACAATTTACACGCGATAAAACTAGGTTTTGCAAAAATAAAAATTCAGGCAACGTTCCACTAACGCGTCAAAAACAAAAGCCCCATTTAAAATCAGCTGGTACTCGTACATGACATCAGCTTTGAGAAGGTTATTTGACACGTGACAATACAAAAAAAAAACCTTTATTCAGTGTCGTACTTATATTGTTAAAGTTTGCCTAAATGTACTGACTTTTTTATTTTGCTTCCATACTATCCTACTAAGTTTTGACCACAGAGAATATTATTATTACCACATTCTCTTCTCTTCTCTGTATATAATGTGATAAAATACCTGTGGTCTATTTTCATTAACCGAATACAAACATAGATATTTAGTAATAGATACCGCTTTTTAAGAAAATGAATGCCCGTGTTAGGCGTTCACCTTCTTCCTTATAATAGAAAGTAATTGACATTTTCATAATTAAAAATTGATTTATTGCATTATTTTGAATAGATATTGTAACAAAACAATAAATTAAGTAAAATGTTAAATCTCACTAATAATGAAACTGGGTACCCGAAAGGAAACTCCATAATTTCAGTAGGAAGTAACATCCGAAAGACAATCAAAATGTCACTATTCCTAGTAAAACATTTAAATAAATAGAACGGGGAAGGCGGGATGTCGTTCTTGTGAATTTCCCGAATTTCACATAAAACGCAGTAAAATGTCCCGTTAAAGTGGGCGCGTGTGGTCACCGGACGTGCACATTTGTGGATATGAATGGGACATTGTAAATGAATGGACTTGGACATACTACTGAGTAGACTAGTGTAATTGTCAATGTCCTACTTAAGTAATATTAGTTGCGAAATATGATTGTGGCTTTAAGCTAAGCCGTTTTTTATCTTTCTTTGGATAAGCTTAAAACCCATTTTTTTAATAATATGTCGTTCAATATTTGAATATATGTAATATGTGTGGTTGGGTTTATTGGTGAACAGATGCGACTGAAGACCTGCAAAAACACATTAGCCACTTTTTGTTAGTACACAAGAGACATACAGAAACAACAAGACATAATATAAATTAATACTAAGGTAATCTAACCCTATACCTACAGGCTTACAGACTTCTCTACCGACAGACCTCAGGGGAAAGGAAAGAACGATAGAGAAAGGTAATATACTAGGTTTTATTTTATACTAACTTGTCGTGTAGCTTTGGCCTAGAACAGAGCTAGTAACTTTTCTTTTTCCGTTGGTGTTGTAAAATGTAACTGAAGGAGACTATCGAACATGGCGTTCTCCCAGGCGATAGTGGCTGCCACGTCTTAAGAAGGGTTGGTGTCAAGTAGATGGCAGGTCGTCAAACATCGCCAAATCTATTTGCAGTAGGGATGGTCATAAATACGTACATTACACACACTATTGTGCCGACCCCAAATAATTTATGGTAAGGTCAGGAAGAGGAGACAATAAAATATGTAATGACTAGCTGCGCCCCGCGGTTTTACCCGCGTAAGTCCCGTTCCCGCGGGAATATCGGGATAAGAAGTAGCCTATGTGTTAATCCAGATCCCCAGCTACCTATATTCCAAGTTTCATCGCAATCGGTTCAGTAGTTTTGTGTGAAAGAGTAACAACCTCACATACATACATACATACAAACGCGTTTATAATATTTCGCGTTTATAATATTAGTAAGAAGTAAGATATAGGCGGTTACGTTAAATTGGTACTATACCTAATTTTGAAATTGAAGTAATTGAGTTTTTTCTTATACCGTCCGTCACGGTGGGGACGTCATCGCATTAAGATCCATATCTTAATAATAATATGTAATTGAGTGGTTTCCTTCAAGTGGATTGAATGTTCTCGGATATTGTGAGACACTAACACAAAATAAACCGGCCAAGTGTAAGTCAGACTCGCGGATGAAGGGTTCCACGTCATTCCATAAAAAACTCAAGTTTGTTGTATGGGAGCCCCCTTTAAATGTTTATTGGATTCGGTTTTTCGGCATTTTCGCCAAATATCTACCGTCATGGACGGTAACGGTCATAGGATGTCTCATGAATATTTAGTTACAAATTACTAACACTCTTGTGATATAATAGAAGTGTAGAGTTAATTATTGAATAGTTCTTAATAACTAAGTTAAGAGATCTATAAAACAAAGTAATAAAATTAATGCCAGAAAAGCGGAAAGTCTTGCATACTGTCCCCGTTTTTGGTAACCGTCCAAAAACTTATCGAAATACTATTTCAATTTATATTTAAAAAAAAAATGAAGGTATAGGTATTATTTTTTAAATAGTTGAATTAATTAACAGAATAATTTGTTATAATTCTCAAAACAATACCACATTTTCAGAAATGGTTTAAAAAAAAAGCCCTTTTAGAGTAATTTCATATTTCTGACTATTATTTTAAATATATACAACTAAACAGTTATGTTCTATAAATATAATTAACCATGTTTAAATTAGTAAAAAAAAACAAAGAAAACCATGGTTAATACTACGTTTTGCCATGACCATGAATAAGGAAAAAATAGTCAACAAAATTTGTGTCTGTAAACTTTGAAACTTCATAAAACATTGTAGAATCAGTCCATGGAATTACACTGTTAAGAATATACTTTTCCTGTTTCTCTATGTGATCCGATCTCCAGCTATGGCAAACAATGCATTCTGCGTCAATGCAGATTTTCACCAGGATCATCATCATTTCAGATGATAATTTACAAAATGACATCATCCAGTAAAAAAATATTGTCGACATTATTTAAAACATCATATGACTCAGCCGTTACAAACCCACCCAAATTAAACTGGTCACATCTACCAAGAAAAAAAACAGAAAAACGAGTTACTTTTAAAACCGACTGGGCTATAAGCCCACCCCGTCGTTTTAAAAGCAAGTGTTTGTTTATATTAATTTTTACAGCGACCACGATGCAAACCAGAGCAAGAGCGGTTAATTATAGATATGTTTTAACCTTTACACGTGGGGTCATTGACGCATCCTCGTCAGTACCCCTACCAAGAGTTGATACGATATGCGACACTGTAACTTTAACAGTTTGGGCATGCCCGTACCCCATAATGTCGGTTTGCAAGTCGGATAATTCGCGACCGGTGCGGCAGGGAACACGCAGAGCGGGCGCGCAGTGCACAAGGACAAACGGTTAACGTTATAGTACACGTATTAACGTATTAAGGCGAAGGATTGATAAACTAAAAACTCCTACTAGTTTACTATGGGTCGGCTTGCGAAGTTTCGTAAGCGCCAAAACAGTATTTCAGTATTATATTGCTAATTAGGTTTAACTGTATTATTAATTAAAAGTGCAGATTTCTACTAATCAATGCTGGAAAACCAATGTTCAAATATTTCCCATTTCGTTTTAGGAAAGTAAAAATCTATTTTTAGAGGGTTGTTTTTTTTTGTTTGGGTTGTAAAAATTAACTAATCGTATAAACAAAACTATTGAAATGAAGGCAAAAGATGGATCTTTTGGTATTTAATTATACCAAAATATCGTTTTGTTAATACTGTGATATATGGACAACCAAATCTACAAATTCTTCGATTCGTCCTCTTAACTCATTGTAGGAGTTCAGATATATTGTTAGAGTAACAACTAACGACTGAGTGATTTTTCCTTAGCTGTCGATCGTGTTTAGAATGTGTATGATATTTGCTAAATAAATTGTGTTACGCTGAACAGATACGACGGAAAGACTGAGATGTATGAGTGTTTATGGATGTCTGTCGGGTTGTTATTGAAAAACGTAAGAAAACATGGATGTTGAAGTGTGCAATTTACCTTGTACAATATTGTACAGGTAGGTAGGTACATTTATTTATTCAACGAAATATATTTGAAAAATTAAACCTAAATCGTAGGTTTTTCTAAAGAAAATAAAAAAAAAATACAAGCACTAAACCAGTAATCAAAAATATTCATTAAATGTAGGTACCAATTTTTAACAAGATCGGTTGCGAATAACGATCTATAGAGTAACAGGACCTAACCTATTCTAACCAACATACATACCATACGTAGCTGTACTAATTTTCCAGACTTCAAGCAAATACGTTTCGCTCGCTCGATCAATCAGCTGTAATGTAAAACCCGTCACTTGAGCTGTAAGATTTGTCCAAAGCCTGAAACGTATCCAAGTTTACGCGCTGTCAGTATAAAAATTCACGACATCAACATGAAAAGAAGTCGTAATCAATTTGAATCACAGTACCGGACCGGTATTCAGGTTAAAAAATCAAATAAAACACATGTATCACCTCACCGAGTTACGGACACAGCCTAAACACCGGTGAAGCGTTCTATTCAGAAGGATGACTCCATAGTAACCGCGCAAATATAGCACGTAGTATGTGTATAAAGTATGTTGTATAGTGTTAGTAAATAGTCCCAATGCATGTACGCCGTAATTACCGCGAACGCGCAATGTATCATGTAAGTGAGTACCTAGTTCCTGTTTTATGAAATATTTCACCCGTGCAAGTTCCGATAACGTGAAAGTATTGGGATAAAACGCCAATGATACTCTCAAAGATGCATGTCTCAAAGATACATGTATCTTCATATTAAATTTCATCAAAATCTATCCCGTATAGTTTCAGAGATTTTTCCCAATCACAGAACTTGACTGATCTATATTAGAGACTAGATGAAGAAAATCCGCCAGGTAGGGAGGCTTTTTTATGTCGGCCCTGCGGCCGAATTTCATATGTTCCAAGGTAAAACTGTTCGGAAATTTACTCATACACCTTTAAAATAGATAACTCAAAAGTTGTACGACGATTTTCTGTTACCCACCTTCTCGGTAATCTAAGCTTTCAACACATACATAATATGTTACCAACGTTACCTCTTTAAAATATTAGAAGTATAAACAGGCGAGTCAACCTACTACGTATCTTTATACTGCGGTTACGGCAATAGCCTACGCGGTGACAGGCCGACAGAGAAACATATGTCCCGTTGTAAAAACTACACGATAAATACAACAGTGTTTACGACTAGCTCTATTTCGGATTAATGACTATTCGAATAAATGATTGTGCTATGTTCACAGTTTATTTTAATTCGATAATTTGTTTTAAATTGGTTGTCGTTTTGTTTCGAGTTAAGTTATTTGAGTTAGGTACAAACTGTCTGTTTGCGGTGATGACTATAATTTCAAAGCTTTCAATTTGTAGAATGCACATATGCTGATTTTGCGTTTTGAGCTTGTTTTTCATGTTATAAGTAGTGTAATCTATCGATGTAACGGGTTCGATGTCATGAGCTTCGATGTGATGACATTCGTTCGATGTGGTTCGATGTGGCGAGCGGACCAAGAGCAATTGCTCGTTTTGTGTATTGTAAACTTTACTCTGAAGCGTATCATTATATCTACGTTTTAGAAGTTAGAGAAGTAATCTACGATTTGATCTAGATTCTTTAACTTCCACTTTATTGATTTACCAACTTTCAGTCCGGTAATACTGAAAGTAAAGGTGCAACCTCACCGGGAGCATTCGCGTGTAATGGAACGTTCCGGATTCAAAATCACATACAGCGCGCACCTTGTGCGTCATGTATGGATGGTCCCAGTCAACCACTACAAATCTTTCAAACAATCGTACTCTTCCCTTGGCCAGCTGTAGTTATGTTCCCGGTCAATGATATCGATTTTCTGCAATCGTTACCTGGTCCTTAGTTCCAGTTTGGTTGGGGACCAAAGTGCGACTAACCCATGGCCTTTATAGTATCTAAATAAACCCAATAGTATCTAAAAAGGTTTTACAAGCCTATGAGTATGTTACTCCTCAGTTCTCCGAAAAACGTTCGAGTACGAACCTAAGAGTTTCAAAGTATGTTCATCTCATACAAAAGAATCAATAAACAAGTAACCACCCATCCTTCTTTCCGATCAATTATTTTAACACAACAAGTAAAAAACGTTCCGAAAGAACGGTTTTTATCAGTTTCCTTCCTATTCCCACGTAAATTTAGAACTAAACATCCGTGCCACTAATCTTACCGATTTGTCTTTTCCAATGTAAACAGCCCACATCAAAGATTACACACCATCAAATACGAGTTGTTGGGCCGTAGTCATAGATGAATGAATGAATAAAAGTTTATTCTGGGAATATAACCACTGCACACTGTAATAATACAAAAAACACAATAGATACATTTAGGTAGTTTTTTTAAAGATTACGTTACATTTTACCGGGGCTCTAGCGAGTATTATTATTTATTTTCTTACCTCAACGTTTTTACTATAATACGGTAGGTAGTCTTGGTCGCGATAAAACACAATTTACATACATCGTGAAGACAAATTGGATACATAAATAAACACCCAGAAACATACATTTATGGTCAGCATAGAACTTTTCCCCGTGGGAGTCGAACCCGCAACCTTCTACGCTACAACCGCATGTCCGCCCGACGCGCCGAAAAAGCCGCGAAATCCCGACATTTGCTAATCCGTGCTGGCTAGGTAGTTAATTACTTCGCTGAAGCTGCTGCGTAAACCAGCCTAAAAGTGGCTTGAGAGTTTATTTATTTGGAAATCCAACAGCTATTTTAAAACAGAAGTGATAATGTAACAAAAAAAAGCCAATTATAGGATCTCACGACTAACAATAGAATGATACTAAAATAAGAAGTGAGCTATCAACCATCAACTTAACCACCTACAAAATCACAATACATTTCACAAATAATATAAATTAAACAAATTTAAGAGGAACAGTTAAAAAATAAATCAAAAACAAATACCCATCATTCACCCTCAAAGAAATGCCAAGTAAGCCGCCGCCGCCTCACTGAACGAAGTACATCTATAACTACGGCCTTTACAATGACAAAATCCATTAACCGACGCCGATTAGTAAACAAATGAGGCGAGTGACAGATCGGGATGGCTGGCAACACTGGCAACCTGACAACAACGGCGCGGGCGCGGTTAGGACAGTTTCACACCGTCGAGTTAGTGATGTCGTAAAACTGAACTTAGGATTTTTACATTTCCGATGATTGATTGACGATAAATATAGGCACGTGTAAATTGGATGTAAAAAGCTTTAAATTTATTTTTATTTTTGTTGATGATAATTTAAATTGTTTTAAAAATAAAAGTCAAGCTCGTGTCACAATGTGTGAAAACTTGACATTGAAGATTAGAGAGCCAAAAAACTATTAAACAATTTAATATTTTTTATGTTTATTGCTCAAGGCATTCTATTAAAAATGTTTTTACAAGACCTAATGCATCATCATCAAAAATCTTTTATGGGATTTATGATTTGATTTTTGTTGATAGGATACATTTTATTTACTTGTAGAAATATTCCTTTTATACAATTGTTAGAAACAACTTTTTCATTTTTAAAATACGTTAGTCGTAAGTTTCAAAAAACAACAATGACAATAGATTAACATACACATTTTATGGACAGTTATTAGATATTCCAGAATTCTAAAATTAAGAAATGAGGCTTGTGTTATGGTGTCCAGATTAATTACGGTCAATTTAGTTAATTTCGAAAAGCAGTCAATCTACTTAGTTGTTTTTATAACATACAGTTAATAACTTTTCTGTACTCCACCCAAGGTTTAATGGAAAAAAAACTCTAAGTTCTTATATAAAAAAGTTTTTTCACTGTTTTCTCCTTTTTTAATTCAATTTGGTGTGTACATTAGAATGTAAAAAAATATTTTTGATGTACGAGTGTAGCTTGTTATAAACATAAAAAAATAACTAACTACGTTCACCTGTTTCAAAGTCCAGTATTTTATTCCAATGACATATTTTCGTCTCGTAATCTAAACAGATGTCATGTTCCCAATCCCGTTCCGGGAAACTTTAACGTAGTTTTAAAACATTTAAACTTTTTTCCCGGAGACACTTCTGGGTACAGACGTCTTGTTGTATCTATTTTAAGTTTTTAAAAGCTTTCGCGGTGATGTAGAGTTATGGGCTTCTGCGAACGAATATTATATTGAGTGATGTTTGAATTTTTATGTATGTTCTATTTTCGACTTATCAGTTTTTGGGACAGCGTTCGTTCGGCGTTAGGTCACGATGAGTTTGAGTAAATAAACGTTGCCTAGACTAAAAAAATGGTTCTTTTGAGGTAACTGCCTATAAAGTAGCAAATTCTAATTTTATCATAATTAAACTATTCTAAATTTTTATTTGGCTTTTAAAATAATATACGGCTTCTGCGCCGCGTCGAGCGAACGCTAGGCTGCAATGCAGAAGGCTGCGGGTTCGATTCCCGCCGGGTGCAAATATTTATGCCTAAGTATAAATATTTGTATCTAGTCTTGGTGTTTTTCTATGTATAAAATGTATGTATTTACCAAAAAAAGTATAAAATATAGTATATCCGTTGTCTAGGACTCATAATACAAGCCTAGTGCTTAGTTTGGGGCTAGATTGCGCTGTGTGTAATGTCGTGCAATATTTGTTTATATCTATTGGCACAAAGGTCCTAAATAAAAAGTCGGTTATCTTTTGTGACACAGAGTTTCAAAGATCAGTAATGTTTTGCATAGAGCTAAAATGATGATATATCGAAAACAAATTAAAAATAACGAAATAAGATAGTCCATTACCCGAACCATCCAAATTTAATTCAGAAATCGGAACCATATCACTGTACGTCAATTAAAAAGTTTTAAAAGCTAATTTATCGGGTAAAAACATCGAAGAAAAACTATTCTATCTATAGGAAATAACCACAGTTTAGGTAGTAGTTGGCATGGCGTCGCAGCACTTCTTACAGTTACCCAGTTTACCAATTAGTTTCCCGGGACCGGTCACTTAAGATGTAGGAATGAATACATAGGAAAATTGTAATAAAATTTGGCACATGATTTGTCAAAGCCCGTTTTCAGAAAACAGTAAAGTTTTCATTTTATTCTACTGCCAGAATATCTTGGCATATAATCAGACAAATAAATGTATTTTTTAGAAGGCAATCGTGACATTCATTATAGTATCAAGATGGAATATATTACCTTAGAGTTGTTGCATGAAATAATGATTAACCGCTTTGCCATCACATTCTGGTGCACCTATACGTACTACCAACGTAATTTCGTTCGTGTTTGTTTTTACAACGTTTCACGGATATAATTAGAGATGCAAGTGTTAAGCATCCTTCCTCGACACGCTTCACGGGTGTTTGTATGAACGTTGGCGTCCCGACGACATCGCCGGCGCCGCCTGCTTGATTCACTTTAACCACCGACCACAATGTAATAACAACCACTGCACTGCATTTAAATTTAGAATCTATTTTTAAAACGTCAAAGCTGAGAATTGATTGACAATTGACATCAAGATGGGTTGTTAGAAATTTGAAAAGAAATGAAAGACACGGTCAGGAAATTAGACTTTGTTTACATTAGTCGAGAAGACAAAATCCTTTGTTACGTAAACCATTTCGCAGATGGACAATACCAAACGGACCAAACGCCTATAATGTTTACAGCTCGCGTTGACACGCGGAAATTCGTCAGCGGAAGAAACCGCATTCGGGGCAGGCTGGGCATAAATCTATGGGGTTTTGTAGTGCTTGAACTTTGTGTTAGCCGATGGTTTGGTCGCAAAACCTACCAATAGGGGACTTTTGAAGATAAATAAAATACCTAATACTTCCATATTTAGTCTTTTGATAATGACGAAAGATAATTACCCCGAGATATTATTAAAAGTGATGACCATGTCAGTAAAAGAAAGTTCCAAATAACTTTTAAAAAAAAAGTAAATTTTGGTGTAAAAAATAAAAATAAATACTTAAATAAATAATGCAGGACACATAGCGCAATTTCCGTTTGTACTATGAGTGGATTGTACCTAAGTGTTTTTTTTTCTTTTTTGAAAATACGACAAAAAGGAATTGAAGTATATTTTTCCTGGCTTAACTGGCCTGTCAATTTTTCAGCTATATAGCTAATTCAATTCAGCTATCGGCTCGGCAATTCAAAAACGTAAATGTTAACTATCGACCGATCAAAAATCAGCAGCCCGTCGAATCCAAATGAGTGACAAGGAAAACTTTATTGCCCTATAAATTAGACAAAAATAGTAACAGGTATTATTGGTATGTATGTATGTATGTATGCTTTACAGTAAATGTGGGAGCTGTCACACTTTGTGACTTTATGGCCCTCTAAAACTAGCTCATTGTTGTTTAAGTATTGCTGTTTTCTATTCAAAAAATATTTATATACGTATTTAAGATTGTTACTAGTCTTAAAGCGACTAGCGACTTGATAACTCTGACAATAAGTACCAATAGTAAATAGTTGTTTATACAATTAGTTTTTAAAACTCTAAATTTGTTGTCAATGCGCTGGACTGTTTGCTGAATGGAAGGATGATTATTAGTATCCGTTTATTTAGTTAGCGAATATCTCAGCAGTTTTAGTTACCTAGACCGCACGATTCGTAGTGATACTATTCAGGTGTCGGGACTAATAACTAAATATTATTTTTTAACATTGTTGATATGGAGTTCCAAAAAATAACGCCTAATACAAGCAATTATCAGATCCCTAAAGGTTTTTGTTAAAACAAAGGTAGGTAAGTAGGTATGTACCTAATCTTCTAGTTGATCCTATAAAAGGTGGTAAAAATCTTATGAGAATCATCGGAATAACGAGCAGAATAGCACCGATAATGAGGTAAAGTCCTAATTTTTGGACTCCATCCAATAGAATCGACTCCTAAAGATCAAGGCACATATTGATAGAGCACGCGGAACCACCTACTCATTAGACAAAACTTAAATTATTTAATTGTTAGTGGCAGTCGAAAGTCCACAAAAAATAATGAACTACGATCTACTCAGCCAATCTGTCTTACTTCGGGTTACAGATATAAGTCAGTGGCATTGTTTTTTTTATTATCTTATACTTTTTGAAGTAAAATATGACTTAGATAAAAAAAATGTTCCCCGAGATTAATGTTCTGATACTGTCTCTACCTATATAATAGTATTGTAGATATTACATCAAAGAATTAAAGTCAAGTTAATCGTAAAAACGCTCTAGCACTCCCTAATTATAGTCAGTGATCAAAAGCCCTGGGGGTCTGTCGCCTCGATCCCCATACAAACGTTTAACAGTTTGGTAGATTGCCAGTTCATTTTCAACTGTGTTTATGCCAGTTGCCTCGGGACAATTCGTATTGCATGATGAGAATTCTAATTTCGTGTCATCGTAAACATTAACGATGATCTTTCCGAGCTATTACGTGTAGAGAAGAAGGATTGTGTTTTTTATTTAAGTTACGGTTTCGGATAACTAATCTAGACCCACCTATCATTTCTGGGCGTGTCCAGGTATTATAGTTCCCTACGTAAGACCGAAAGGCAAATTACTGAATTTAATTTCATCGAAAACTATTAATCGATTACTCAATTTAACGATACCATATTTCTAACGGATGCTAGCTTTGCTTCTCCGGCCTGAAGCCGTTCTACCTAGGTTTATGCAGACAAGAGTATTGTCGGCGTCCGTATAAAGAACAGTAGCTGTATCTGGGTTATATTCATTAACTAATGTATGATTAACTGGAAAATATATCACCGAAATGTTACTTTGACTTAAAAATGTAGGTAGGTATCGAAAATTGTGTGTGTAGTTGGTCAAATGAAGTTTGGTTTAATTTTCGGTCAATCGTTACAGCGTCGAGAAATAAGGCATCGTTCAATTGAATGATCGATGTATAGTTTTAGATGAAATAATAGTCGGTTATTTGACTTTCGGCATTACGTGGGAAACGCAGGTACTAAAATGAATTCCGATAGATCAAATTTGGTTCAATTACCTACTGTAGAAAACAAAAACTTAGGCAGGCAAAAATAGTGGTAGATAAGTCATTTAAAAAATCAAGATCGTTTCGTTTTGAACGGGTCAAACGAGACATTAAAAAACAAAAATGTAGAACAAATATTATTTCAAAATTTTGGATCACTGACAAAACGGTAGCTAACAAAAAAAAATGTTATAGACACAAAAATAATAACGAGTCAGTTACCAGTTTTATTGTTTATTTAGACTGTGACACGTTGCTCGTTTATACATTTTTATTACGTAGTTAAAGTTTTTGTCAAAGCGTCCCTCGCTTTGTTCGACGACCAGTAAAAATTTCTACCAACATTAAAATGATACTATTCGCATCTAATGTCATAATACATATCTGAATCCAGCCAACAGTAACACATGGTGTCATTAAAAAAAAGTGTGAAAAACATATAAAAAGCGATCGTTAAAGTTTGTCTACAACTATAAGTCACGCTGAAGATTTTCTTTAGATCTGATTTAATTTGTATAATACTGCTTTTATGTTACAATAAATTTTATTATATAGATTTAGTGTTGCTCTGGTATTTATTGGGAGATAGATTGTGTGTCGTCAGTTGTCTCTGTGAGGTCGTAACGTATACAGAGTGACGGACAGACGGAAATATCTCAAAGTTAACATTTGTTGATTCAGTCCCGGCCTATAATGTCCCTCGCATTATACAAGTGACAAAATTAGACTTTTTTGTTTCGAGACATGTGTTTTGTGTTTACTCTTTGAACGAGGAAGACGGGTTTACATGGAATTTATTGTTGTTGAAATTAAAACACAAACATGTGATGAACATTTTTGATAAACATTTTTTTTAATAACAAAATTTGTTATGTACATGACGGCAGAAAGTTGTGTGTCTTTTTTACTTATTTTTTATAAAAAATAACATACATAATTTAAAAAATATATATGTATTTCGTAAATTTGTTTTTATTGCTCAAGGCATATTTTACTAGAAATATTTTGGAGGAACACTATTTCCACATTTTTTTTTTTTTACTAGGAATATTTTTATTTTTAATATTTTTTTATTTTAATATTTTTTTGAAATATTTTTTTTAATATTATTTTTTTTATTTTATTTGGGGAACTTGCGTGGCCGAGCGCTATAGGCACTGGAATATTGATCCAGGGACGCGAGTTCAAATCTCGCCGCAAGTGAATTTTTGAAGATGAAATTTTCCTTTTAAAAATATTTCTAGTAAAATATATATGTATTAAAAAATGGTATATTTTATAAAATGTATCATTAAAACTCACCAGAATATTTAGAAGGTATTTTAGGTTTTTTGAAGTTAGAATTTCGACACCTTATTGTGCAAAGTACTTACTTGAATTAAGCGCTTTTGCTAAAAAGTATGGCTAAAATATGCAAATACCCATATAACATAATAATATATACCTTACATATTGTGTATGAAATTAGTAGATTTTGTTTATGATTGAAATGAATTACTCGAAAACAACTAACCTTTTTTTAAAGACAAGATATATTGTTTGCCCAATATAAACAAAGACACAATTAAACACAAAGTAAATAATTAAATTAAGTTGTGCATATGGACTGGGTTATTACTGAAAACCTTTTCATCTAGGCAACTTTGGGGTAAATATACATTGGGCATTTTTCCGGAATTTACACGATTTCGAAACTTAAGCGGGTAATACCCCGAAGCGCAGCTAGTAAAACATATTTTCAAAGAAACAAATGATTTTTTATTTAATGTTTCCATCGATATAAAAATATGAAATCAAATAAAAACGTAGGTGTATCGTTTATGAGTTCAACCTTCTGTTTTAAACTTGTGTGGTCTTTTTTACTGTTCAGTTTTTGATGAGGTTACAAACAATTTGATGATCTGTTAAATGGTGTATTGCTTTGAAAGATTTACTTTGCCACTTCTAAGTGAAATAGCTTTTATAGAAGTTGTTTTGTTGGTTTGTTCGTTGAGTGGTAACACGTACGTTTAATGTCAAAATAAGTGTAATGCGCAACCGCAATGAAAAACCGCCTTTAAATAAAGTTAAAAAGAAATTCCTACGAGTATAGTGAGTTCTAAAAGACAGCATTTTATTTTGAAACTCTAAACATGAGGTCCACATGAAGGCTTCTGTAATGCACAAATAAAGCAAAATACCTCTAAATGTGTATCAGAAGTGGAATTTACGAAGAACTTATTGTTATGTCTACAAACTATTTACCTAGTATATTTTTTGTCTTTAAACAATGAGTTCATAGGCCTTTCGTAGACAAAAATTATGTAACCCCGTAGGCCTCAATCGGGTAATGTAAGCTTGACGTATGCTTTTTAACTTCTGATCTAGAATACTCAGTATAGTTTCAATGCAAAAGCTCTACGAAATGACAAATAGCTTAAATTAAAAGTTCTCAAAAGTTCCATTTTAATACTAAAATTGAAATATTAAACCTAGTGTGGGACTGTGAAATCTTAATCAAGTAAAATGAATGAGACATGAAAAAATGATGTACCGACAACTTATTGTTTTTGCGAGAAATAGACGGCCCTAGTCCATACAAAATTAAGATACTTCTGATCTACATTAGAAACCTCACCTAATAAAGAAGCTAACACTTATAATTTGGACATATTTTCATAAAAAATCTAAAGCCTCGAATCCCCACAAGCCCAAGGTCTCAAATTATAAATACCAATGTCATTCATGTCCGAAATCCTACTTTAAAAACAACAGCCAAGACAATAGTGGGAAAAATAAGCACCAGGAAAACCCATCAAAATTGACCATGAGTTAAAATACTCGCCTATTAACAGCATTTTGGAAACCGACCGCCAAACGCGTTGTTATTAATATGTCCATAAAACTATGTTTACATACATGCCACTGTCCCAGACTTGGTCTGCTATTCGGGTTTATGATGGACCACCCGAGCGTCAATTGGTTCTATCGTTAAATATTGTTATGAAGATGTGCTTGGAGTTATTTTGACTAGTACAAGGCTAAAACACTTTATTTATCAGATTAAATCGCGTTTTATTCATGGTTTTAAACGAACCGAGCTTTCGCCAACTTTAGAGTTGGCTTTTTCAAGGTTGACGGTTTTTGACGGTTGTTTATTATGCAAAATCGCGAAAACCACAGAAGAAATTAGTAAAGGGCTGTTTGGAGTTTCATTTCATTGCTTTGTAATAAAACACTTAAAATTTATCGGGTTGAATCGCGTTTTATTCATGGTTTTAAACGAACCGAGCTTTCGCCAACTTTACAGTTGGCTTTTTCAAGGCTTTTTTTTGTCTGTGGCGAATTCTAGTATTATTTTAAGAAATTAGTAGGTAAAGGCACCTGTTTTATTAATTTGTTACAACGATGTTACAGGGCTCTCCGAAGTACCTTTTTATTATAAGTAATAGTTTTAGTATAAGGGCTCCCTCTTATAGTAGTGTAATTATAATAGTGATTAATAATTTAGTACTACTAATTATTAGAAGTTAGCAGATAACTATTAAATCAGGTGTTTCAGGAAGGTTTCAACTGCGGCTTGTCACCGTTTACGAGGTTAAATTATAATGCCAAGATAACTCGCCCCCGTACCGACACCTAGGCTAAGAATACGAATAGGGACAAGCTCGCACAATACTTACTTTCTAGTTCTTGGTTTCCTGGAAGAGGTCGCTTTTAGCGGTAAGGCCGCCTTCGTTTTCAGTTTAATATCCGGTAATAAAGTGTGTTTATTTAATTTCTCTAAATTTCTGCTTTCTTTTGTAATTTATTGTTTTTTAGTAATTTGATACAATAGAGCATTAATCCTTTATTTACCTAATAATTATAATCTATAATTATTAGGTATTATATTTCCCAAATAATTTGACTTTGGAACTGATGAAGCTCGTCTGCCAGAGCAGAGTTTGTAATGTTTTACAAGCATTAACTTTCTAGTCTCAACCTGTCTAAATTATTTGCCTAAATAACCCAATTAAATATCTAAATATTGCACGACATTACACACGTATTGCAATCTAGCCCAAAACAAACCACTATGGCTTCTAGACAGCGGAAGTACTCCGTATATTATACTATTTTTTTGCAAATACATACAAAAAATGATACATGGATTTTCTATGTAATAAATTCTTGCACCTTGCTTGGAATCGAACACACAACCTTCTGCATAATCATTGCTGTCGGGCCTTCGTCTGACGCACCACAAAAGCCGTACCTATCTATACCTATATCTTGTTCCTAGTTTGAAATTAAATAGTGGGCAATGATCTTCAGTCGCTAGTCGGTAAAAGAGGTGTTACAAAAGTTATAAAAACCGATCGTAACTCTCTGTACCATTAATCGTTATCAGAAATAACTAATACTTAGCATTACGTTACGGAAGCACGGAATTAGCTCGGCTATTGAACCGCACTATTATCACGTGTACACACGCCGTTAGTACACGCAGATTGGTAGACTTACTGTCGGTCGATAGTTTGTCGACAACAAACTAAAAAATCGGTCAAGTGCGTGCTACGTAATAGACATAGACATTCTTCTTCGTCTTTGTGGAATGGTGTGGCTAGTGTTAGTGTTTTCAGGTCACTTTTTGGCCTCTAGCTTCACCTAACGACTGCTATCAGAGATAACAAACGGGACGAACTGCTTAACGGGTTATCTGAAGCACGGAGGTGATTGAGAAAGTGATTTTTTGCCATTCAAATTATCAACCATCCAAGCAATGACCGTGCCAAGCGTTGCTTAACCCGCACGACCATTCAAGATTGGCAGGTGTAAATAGGCAAATGATTTCGCCAATCAGTTACTATCAGGTAAGATAGTATACGACCTGTGTACATTTATCGTGTGTCATTAGTACATAACGATTTCAGTGTGTTATGTTATGATGGTTATAAGTATAACACACGAGGCGATATTTCAGCCCCAGCCGAAGGCGAGAGCGTAATAGAGTCGAGTGTGTTTAATACGCAAAATAAAAAATCATGATTTGTACTTTTTTAATAAACTAAACCATAAAACTGTAAGGCACATTGCCTTCCCGCCGTTTTACTTTTTTAAATCAGCGCGGCAACCTACTGGTTGGCGCCAGAGCCGCGCGGCGGCGCGGCAGCTAGTTTGAAAATTGAAAAAATAAATAGAAATAATTTGAAGCATATTATATTCACCGGGCTAAAGGTCACGTGGCTGTATGAGAATTATGTTCTTTGCCACCCAATATATTTTAAGATAATATTATTTACATACTGTGTCTATGACAACCCTTTGCTAATTAAAAAAAACCCAATAATTTGGCTATGGAATTTGTATGGAATATAATTTCACTATTTGCGTTTATAACGCACGCTATGTTTTATGAGCTGCGCTTTAAATAATATCTTAAACCGGTGAAATTAGACCCACTTTATGAGCAAGTGTGTTGAAAAAAAAACATGTATTCTCATTTATTTATTAAGGTGAACAGTATTATTTGTTTTTCGTGAACTTTTTAAATTGATTCTGACAGTGACTATAACTTATAGCCGTATTAATAGATGTGTCTAAGTAATGACTTTGGCTAAGTAATGCCTTGTCTCGTTCTTACTTATGAAGAATTTTTAACGTCAGAGAAAATGTGACAGACATATTTTGTAAGACAAGTAATTACTAAGCATCTCTATAGATACGGCAATAAGTATACTCATGCATTCTTCTAAGTACCAAGACATATTCGTTAATCAAAAAACACTTTCTGAACTTTTTACTGCATTTCGCCAGAACGACTTCAAAGCCCTTTGTTCCGTGTTTATGACACGTGGGGCTATTGCATAATGAAAGCGAGAGCAGATTTGAATTGCAGTTGCTTAGTGTTGGCTATAACCTTAGCTATTACATTTTTACAGTTTTTGATATAGTCCCTTATGGTAATATAGTAGTACAAGTAGGTACGTACTTGAAAAAAAATATTGACTCAGTTATACGCCTATAGATTTGGAAATAAAATGGTTTTAGTTGAAAATTAGACGTAACTTAGTGATTATTTTCTATGAAATGGACAATTTTATGTTGTCTCTACATTGAATTAAAGATGTTGTGTCCTTTAATTTAATTCTATATTCTGTGATATCTATATAAGGTAATTTGTGGCGAATTTCCGCTTCTTTTGTAATGTAACAATATAGATTCGACTCACTAGGTGCGCGCTAAATGTAATGCTCGAATTTGTAACGTTAAGTGCTCACCGTGCTCACGTGCTCACCTTAAGATGATTTCTGGCTAATTTTGGTGTGTAAAAATACCAACTCAACGCAACCATTCACTTGTATTGTAACATTATAAATTCGACTTACAAGGTGCGCGTTGTATATTATTTTGAATCTGGAATGTAAGTAATGTAACGTTCCTTCCACTCACGAACGCTCGCGGTGTGGAAGCACGTTAAAGGTTGTATCTAAGGTCGTAATTTCACATCACACTTCACTTCCACAGTCACACCACTACACGAAAAGAAGAAGAAAACTTCGTCAACAATCAGTAAAAAATAAATTTCACTATGCAATGACCCAATGTATGAGATAAAGTATGACATAACGTTAAAGCAAAAGAATGTTAATTGTAAGACGCGTCTCTTTGATACTACGAGTAAACAAGGGGAGATTTAATTTGATCCTTTAGATCCAGTACTGTTAGATGAAAAATTAAAAATGTTTACTTTCTATGAAAATATTTGTTTGGAGAAATGTTTGTGACACCCTCTTTCTAATTCAATGTGGCAAGAAGAGGTTTTTAAAAATTCTTTTTGGAGCTTATGCTATGAAAGTCGGCTGTTTTTTTTCCTACAACTAAATTTTTTTGGAGCTTATGTGATGAATAGTTTTCATTCGTGTAAGTACCGATGCCGTCAAAATATATATGGATACAAGGAAGCATAAGAGTTGTATTGCAGATCTCTAGCTATCTCCATACCAAGTTTCGTTGTAATCGGTTTACTAGTTTATGCATAAAAGAGCAACAAACACTCTCACACACTCCCAAACTTTCATTTTTCTAAACTATTAGCAGTGCACCGCGATCTTATAAGTGACTTATAAATCAAGTACCTAAGAATTATTTTTTTCGTTTTAAACTAATGAAGTGTTAAACGTCCTGTGGTAGGTATTTTTTATTTAACTCTATATTTATTCTACAAGCAAAAAACATAAACGGAGGCGACCACAGAAGTTGACATTTGACAAAAACGATTCACATTATCTTTCATATTTCATCAATATTGTTTAGCCTACCGTTTTCCGACCTTCCTGTGAACTGTCAAAGTCTTTTACCGAAAAAACCAACATATGGCTGCTGTTATGAAATAAATTGTCGTAGCAATATATCCTTTATTGTTGGAACAGTAAAGGTTATTTACATAAAAGCTCACGGTAAAATTAATTGTGATTAAAGTTCATATCACCAAATTCGGATTTAGTGAGTTATAAAAATGCTTTTGGTTTCTTTTTGCGAAATGTTTCAACGTTGAGTGGACAGTATGAAGATTAAACTTTGCAATCTAGAACAGATATTTTCAAAACATTTATACAAAAAATTGGATCAAAAAGTCAAAGTTTTTCCAACTGTGCTGGCCTTTTTGCATGACTTTGGGTTTTCTCATGATGTGCTCTTTCACCATAAGAGAGACGTGTTAATAGCAAACATACATCTTAAAGAAAAATACATTTGTACACTATGGGCCGGGTTCGAAACCACGACCTTCGAAAAGGAAGTCGGAGTATCTACAACGCGACCAAAACCAAGACAAAGTTTGATCTAAGTATATTGTTAAAATGTTTTCTAGCTATAAGAATTTAATACCATACTAGAGCGGTCGTAACTGCCGTATTGGACGAAGAAGAAGATAACTTTTACACTAAGACGTAGCTTCGTTTTTAGGGTTCCGTACTCAAAAATGGGACCCCTTTACTATGACTCCACTGACCGTCTCTCAAGTTCTAATAGTACGGAGCTCTTAGTGCGCGATTCTGACTAGTACTTGACCAATTTTTATCAAATAAAAGAGGAAGTGACGGTGAGGTTTCTAACTTCTTTTCGCAAGATGACAATAATTGTCTCTATAGAGCGGCCAACCAGAACAACACAGTCCGTAAGCCAGCGTGTAGTTTTTATATCGAAACACCCTCATTGTGTGACCGAGTCGCCTGAGCGAGCTCATGAATAATCCAAGTGTTATGCACTTGTTCGTTGGCAAAGGCTTGCTGCTACGAATCTTGGGTGAAATAAATAAATAGCGGGATATGTCACGTAGCGCCATCTAGTTTTAAAACATCAATTAGATTTGTATTATTATGTGCCCATTTACGGATTGAATATTAGTATTAAATCCGTTATCAGTACACCATCGTAGTTTTCCGTAAAGAAATAACAAACATACACAATTTTCACATTTAAAATACGAGTATTAGTTCGACTAATCGTACTAATATTATAAATGTAAAAATATGTGTTTTTGAGTATGTACGTGTACGTTACGTTACGTATTGTTACTTCTTTATAGAAAACAACGGAACCAATTGTGATGAAACATATTATGCTGGTAGCTGGAAATGTAGATTTTAATCCTTGAAATTCTTACGGGATCTAGATTAATGCGGGTAAAACCAGGGCGCTGCTATTTATTAATAAACATAAAAAAAACTTAACATAAGGACCTACTTGTGGTCTTGTACTGTTACAGGTTAGTCGTTGAGACGATCGAATTGTTTTGTATTATGTCTTTTCCACATACACATAAATATTATGTTCTTTGAAATTATCGGATTATGTTTACATTTTTTTTGTAACAAAGGACCTACATTTATGTCACGACTTTTCTGGGAAATAGAGCTAGTTGTCTAAGTTACATGTCCAAAATACACATAGTTTGAGCCATCTTGCTTAATAGTAAAGTATTATTATTTGTTCGTTCGCGTTCGTTTGTTCACAAAATATTCGTAACAGGTAGTATTTCCGCAGCACTGATGAGTGAAGATGGATAGTGTACAGATCTGTTACTTCCACGGCGAATGAATTCACAACACGTAACGTTCTGTGATTGTAGGGGTGACACAGATAGTGGTCTTAATTGAAATTGTATGGCCTTTATTTGTAGGGGAAATATGTAGTTGAGAAACACCCAAGACACAATATTAAACGTGTACTAAGGTCGAACTAGCTGGCCGTGATTTAGCTGTCATCAGGGCAAAACTTAAATCCTGGAACTACATAATATGCCTATATTAATAATACTAGACCGCGCGTAATAGTGTTTTCTGTGTCAATGTATGGATCCAATATGAAATGATTTTACAAAAGTTATTGATCAGTTAAAACTGCCGGACGCTGCTAGTTACATAAGTAAAAAAGATTAAAATACCAAGTTGAACGAGGGTTTAGGGTTTCCTATCTTCGAATAATGTGTAATGGCCTAACCTAACATTAACAAACTGCACCGATTAAAACCTTTGGCAATTCCCCTGCGTTGTGTCATTCGCTTGTGTAACAAACGAACTAACGTACCAGCTTTAGTAACACAACGGAAAGGCATAATATATACCGGGCATTAATTGTCATTATAAATTAGTAGGTATTTCAGTCAGTAGGTGAGTGTGATCGCGTGTTGTTCCTTTATGTACCTACCTATATGTCGTGTGTCGACGTAACAATAAATTGTAGAATATATGTTTTAATTAACATTTGTTTCCGTTTGTCGTTGAAAATTGATGATGTAATACGAAGAAAAATACCGGTCATATAATATAGAAAGCTATATAAACATGGAGTTCTGAAATTGCTAATATGAGCGAGTATTGTTTTATTTTTAAAAATGAACTGGACTCACTTGTCCTTTTGCTTTAATAAGTCAAAAGATTATAAATTTCAACTCCTTACACTTTAAAGCTAATGTTTTATAAGAAACATAATATTAGATATATTGATCTGTGAAATTAAAGAAATTAACCAAAAAAAACGTCTTTTGAATGCTGACTGGTTAGTAGATGTAGTCCGGTCATCTTGTTCTTTACGCATAGTGTCACACTACTACCTAGTGTTAGAGCTTTCAGGTCGCCCTAAGTACTCCAACTTGACCTAGCTATCACAGATACTACTTGCGATCATTTCCATAAGGCCCCATACTCACCTAATGACGTGACAGGGATAGGGTTAGCATATTTCAGATGTAAGTAAAATCAAACAATTCCTAATAAGATGATAACTATTGCTATTTAGTAAAACTGTTCTACCAATTTCAAGTGTATGCTATTATGCTTTAATACAGAAAAAAATAGAGGTTTAAATACTTCAAGTTTAGCTGTAAAATGAAAATTTCGGTTTTAAACGAGTTGTTTTAGATTAAAAAAAAACTGTTATAAAAGTTAACTAATCGTGTAAAAAAACTACCATAATAATTATAAGAGAATGAAAAATAAAATACCAAACTAGTATTTCCGAATGATTTGTAATTACTGAGAAATATTGAGATCCCTGGCGCCAATACTGTGAGTATGTCACCTTAACGAAGTACGGAGAAGCTAGACAATTTTTTTTGCCACATTACATTATCAGTCTCCAATTCAAATAATGACCGCGCCAGGCGTTACTTAACCCGCATGGTCCGACACCCAAGATGATTTTAGAATACCTTCCCCACAGGTCATGAAATCGTTGTAATATTAAAGAAATCACAGTTTTTGTTACCGTGCAATTATAACAGTAGGTATGTAACCGGCAATGCAATTACGATGTCGCGTGTAGAAATGCTTGCAAGTCGCGCTCGTCACATCGAGCGGGTGAATTGCAACAATTTCCGGCGCCTCTACGCCACACTGACACGTTCAACTTTAAATTACACGATTTTAACAGGATGTAGGTTTGTTTGGTTTCTATAGGGAATCGATTAACTTTTGATTCATGGTTTATTTTCGTCCTACCTCTGTGCCTCTAAAAATAAATAAATATTTCACTACTGCACAGCGCAATCTAGCCCCAAACTAAGCACTAGTATTGTACTATGGGTACTAGACAACGGATATACTACATATTATACTTTTTTTTGTTAATACATACATATTAAACATAGAAAGACACCCAGACCAGATACAAATATTTAATTTTAAGTATAAATATTTGCATTCGACGGGAATCGAACTCGCAGTCTTCTGCATTGCAGTCAAGCGTCCGCCAGACGCGCCACAGAGGCCGTCAAATAATGAGGCGTCTCTATATAATAAGGTGGTAATAAATGCCATAAAATAAAATTCGGATGACCAGCACTTTACCGGCTCTTAATCGAGTATTAATATTTGATTTCCTTGAAATTAAACTCATTTCATTGAATCGCATTGCTTTTATTATTTTCATCATTTAAAACACATTAATTACAATACAATTAAAATAAATAACATACACTTAACTAAAATGAGAAGAAGCCATCGTCGACGCTCTCACGAGACATCGTCCCCAAAGATGCTGGTAGCATTACCTCTCTGTATAGAGAAAGACTAACTCGCTGAGATCACCGGTCGCCTGACAACGTCATCATCCCGTCGTTTTCATCATTGTTGCAATGCCAATTGCAAAACTGGATGCGAGAAGCCGAAAATAGATCTAGGTGGCGTGCAATTGGAGAATCCTATGTCCAGCAGTGGACTGCAACAGGCTGATGATGATGATGTTGCAATGCCGTTCCAATGGTTTTGGATTTATTTGGTTTTATTTCGCTTTTTGTTTCTGTCTGTCAATTTTAAAGATTGTTGTGACGGAAAAAGACAAAGTATGTTCTGAACACTCTGACTCCTTTTATCTAAGGCATAAGATATTATTTTTGTCAATAGAACAGACATCTAAGTTTTTTTACAAGATTTACTTTGCTTGGGGGATTTGCCCAAGTTAAAGTCGGCGGTGAAATAAAAAAAACTCCAATTCGAATCTAACAAAATTGAAATAAAAATCATACAGCCAATATATTTACCTTATATTATGAAGATCAAAGGTTGTAAACTTTATTGAAACTCGAATCGTCTGTATTCCTTTAGTCGATTGACCCTTTTCACTGACCCTAAAAGCTACTTAGTTCGATTGGTCCTTTCATGTCATTTTTTTAAATAAAATACGTAAGTAGGTAAGACATTAAAGACTTTTTTGCTTTTTAGCATTATATTCTTTTTGTGAATTATTGTTATTTAGGTTCAAAAATCCCAAATACATTACCCTACCTAAATACATGTTAGAGTGAACTGTTTTGTAAGAATGTTTTTTATTTCATTGTTTTACATAGTATTGAATTCGATGTTTTTATGATATTTGAATTTCAATCACCTATTACTCTTAAGTAATTGTCGTAGGTACTGAGGTAAGTCATCGTCGACCTCACCTACAAATAGATTTGTTTGGAAATATTTTTACGTCCGGCCTGTCTAACACTAACCCTCTTTGAGACGAAGCAGTTTAATGAAGATATTTCTCGGTTCCCGGTTTCTCCTGTGTCGCTTGTCTCCCACGAAGCGAGATGAGGTAGCCCTATTATATGCCAGGGTTACACGGTACTAAGTATAAAATGAATAACCACTTTTATTACCTGACTGTTCTTATTTATTTAACTTACCGACAAGTTAGCAACGTCCCAACTTAAGAGTGGAATAGTTAGCAACACTGAACAATTAAAAATCATAATTGCCATTGACTTTTACAAAGAAACCTTTTCACGGAGCGCTCATAAAACTTTGTTGGTTGATTAAAAATTTTTTAACGAGACGAACCAATTATGACCCCTGCACCAAACAACAAAGACCCGTGCCGGAGGTTTTTTATTCAAAAAAACAGTAGACCTCATTAAAGAACAAAGGTTCAAGTTATAGTGGTTTCGTGAAATGCGCGTCATCAACTCAAAAAGGGGGGCGTGGTCAAGGTAGTACAAAAAGCTTAAGGATCAAAGTTTTTCGATTCATTTTGCTTTATTTTTAACATCAATCATTTTATTCTGTTCATGTTTTATATTTGACAAGGAATGTTGTTTAGTAGAAATTGAATGTGTTTTCTGCATCCCTCTTTACTTAATAATATAGACTAATTTCTAATGTTTATCGTTCGGGGTCGTACTTACTTGGTGCAAAGGTTCACCATAGTAATACATTACAGAGAGAGAGTGTATGTTGCTTACATTTTCAGCTCTATTGCGTTTTTTCTGCAAGGATGCTATTTCGTAGTTTTTCCCACTTTGATACGTAGATAATTTAAAGTTTTTGTTTTCAATAACATAGTTTTTTTAAAGGCATTTAACTATGAAATACAAACTATTACAAACAAAATATTCATTTATTTAAATATAGATCAAATAGAAAAGAAACAGTAGGTACCTAATTTTATGCCAGTTCTGGTTTTCCAAAATAAAACAAAGAGTTTGACCTAAATTTTGCAATCTTTTAGGTTCTTACCTACTTAGTTGAGATATCATTGAGGTTTGTGCCTTAATTACAATTCTTTTAAATCTTAAATAGCCACAAAGGTCTTAGTGGCCACAATCGGGTCATCTGCCCTACATATAGCTCGGGTGCTAAGCTTGAACATAATCCTGAACGCTCTACGTGTACAAGTTTTATAGACATAATCCGCAAAACAAAAGTTTCTCTAAAAACCCTAGAAATCTTCCACCAACACCTTTACATTTAACATTTTTATGATCCTCGAAAAATCGCATGACCCTTCGCTTATAAATAGTGGCGATTTATAAAGGAGAATGACCATAAAGAGTAAGAAATTGCTGCCCTTAGCCAGTGGCACATAGCCGTTTTGTTATTCATTCAAAAGAGGATATTTATGTGTTATCGTCAAAATATTTATTATTGTGTCCGGTAGCCCTTCATCCCTTTGTGCGCGACATACAAAAAATTGGGGTGTGAACTGAACATGCCGAACTAGGGATGTTGGATGAAGAGGCTAATGAAGACAATATCGATAGAAATTGATTTACTGAATACAAGTGTAGTTGGTTCTTATTAGATTCCAATTTCAAAACATTTGTAAAACATTGCAATTTTGTTTTGCAGCTGGCTTGTGTTTAATTTAAACGGACCCCGAACTGCCGAGAGTGATGCAATTTAGGTACAAAAATATCATAGTATTAATTTTGTAAATTGTAATATCAATATTTTTGTTTTGTTTAACGAATTCTACTAGATAACAAGGAGAAATACATCAACAAAAACCTTCCATGGCAGGATTCGAACCCGTTCCACACTCTAACCATAACGTTATACGAAAACCCAAGTGACACTGTGAATTAACGATTATGCATCATCATCATCCATGTTTGTTATCGACTTTTTATAAAGCATTTCTCTTTGTAAAATATTTCTTATGTTAAAGTTAATATCGATAAAATTCGCCCCATCACTATAGAAACCATCGTTATGAAATATACGATTCCTTATACAAGAGAAGTCCTTTATGCATCCCTAGGGAACCTCTGGTCAAGTAGGTTATCACAAGTGGCCGCTGGCGAAATGAAAAATTTATGTCTCAATATATGGTAGGAGTTACAATTTTGGTTCGTGTCTTGCATTAAGGTGGATCTCGGGGGATGTTTTGAGATATTGGTTTGAAAGAGTATTGCTTCATGCTTGCCTCCTATATGCAGTAAGATGGTACCCACTCGTTATCTTTTTCAAAATATTTAAAAGTAATAAACTTTTGAAACTTATACGATTTTTACTCATATACATTGTTCCCTAGCTGCTATTCGCATATTATATTAACACTACAAGACCACTTACTTACTATTATTCTATTGTAAAGTGCTGCTAATGAGACAATCACTTGGTGGGAGGCTGCGGTCTTATCTGCACGGGCCGGTCTATGTCTAAGTAGCGCTGATCGGACTCGTGCGTTAAACAGGCAAATGCCTGTTTAACGCACGTTTTTAGTGTAAATGTGTAGTGCAAATTGTAGTGTAAATGTAAATCGTACTAAAAGTTTGAAACAAGTATTCTTCTCCTTCCTCGCTCTTTTCTACTTTAAGTAGAGTCTGCTATCCTAATATTACGGCGAGATAGGATAATCTGTTCTGTTAAAAAAGTCTGAAATAAGGTTGTCAAGAAAATAGACGATAATAAACAACAATTTCCTTTCAAATACATTCTCAAATTGACTAAACTTTTAAGTTCCATTCCTCATAAAGTAACATCGCGATGCGAAGAGTAAATAAATCACATATTTTTCCGTAACCCTCTCACAAGGGTTGCGCGAGCAGGTGTGTCCATCCATCAACGTCGAGGATGTGACAATTTGACGTATGAGACAATCTGGCCCATGCAAAACTGACGGGAGACAGTAAACGTGTTAAAGTTAGGTTTATATGAAGGATATTTGCAGTAAAATACTTGGTATTATATATTAGGAATCTAAACATGGATATTTCTTATTAAAGAATATGTCGCCTTATTTCAGATAGATTAACACTTTATTTGCACAACCAACAATTAAAATCAGTTTACATTATAATTAATAAGTGAGACAAATTACACCGAAAGCTTAAAAGTAAAAAGTTGTACAAATGGGCGACCTTATCGCTAAAAGCGTAGAAGGTCAGTAAAGATCAGGAGGAAAGGAGGAGAGAAAAGGAATTCAGTAGTATAGGAGTAATTTATTTGTACATTTTAATTAACATAATTTCAAGATAAGCGAACCTATTCGGAGAATAACCGCTACACCAACCACTTTAGTGTGTTTAGAGACAATTCCACGGATATTGTAATGGCAGTCAAAAGTTTTTGGAATAAATCTTATCTACTAGGCAAGCGCGTGCTACATTGTGGATCTGTTACTGCTTCCCATCGAGTAAGACCATGTCATTATTGCAAGTTTATCTTGCGTAAATCATTGTTTACAAAGAATACATTATATTTAGGTACCTACTTACATATTTATACGAGACAAGTAAGATGGTATTACAACTTTATACATTTATATTGTTACACTATCACTACTGTTTTATAATAGCTGTTGGATTTCCAAATAGATAAATAAATAAATAAATAAATACCAGACAAGACTGCCAGAGCCCATCAACATGTAAGCTCACCGGATCACTTTGACAATTTACATGGTAAATAGACGGAAGGTGTCATGTCAGGGGTGTGTTACATTCAAATAGATTCAAACTGAATTTTTGGGGGTTCTTTGTGGAGCGGAAGAGAAAATTGATGCTGTCAAAGGAGGCTCATTCAATTTGCGGCTTATTAATCAACTGGAGGGAGGCCAATCGTCGATGAAATTGTAAGTAGGTACTGGTATATTTACTTGGAATTTTGGGGGAGGAAATTTACTGTTTAATTTAGGTTTTGTTTAATTTGATTGAATGTGCCTTTGGGCTATTTAGATGTCCAACGAGCTTACTGAGTTATGCTCTATCGAAAACTTGGTTTTACAAGAGTGTTTACAATGTAAATTGGTAGGTATATGGTTCACGGGCTTGCCATGTAAAGTGTGCTTGCATACATTAGAATATTGCTACTGTTACAGCTCGCTATTGAGTTTAAAGACCAGGCTTTAGATATGTATGTATATAGATGATTATAGTAATGGAATTATAGTAATTAGACTAGAGAGACTGGAGAAACAGACTATCTATACAAAACATTAATTTATTAAAACTTTTTAAGAATTGATCATAAAGTTATCCTATCTACACGTAGGTAATAATACAATTCTAACCTAAAAATAACCGATCACCTCCGAAATACATAATCAGCTACGCAATTTCAATTCGATAAAAAACCCGATTGGATTCCCTTAATCGAAATGTCATCAAATCGCGCCGAACGAAACCAATTTAGCTGATTCGGGTACCATTACGAATAATCATGATCCAAACATTGTATTCGTATTGTCATCGTCTCGATTATGCAACCGATCGAATTGATTCGATTACTGGCGACAGATGTCTTTGGACGTGACGAATTTCGACCAAAAATGTACCCTAAAACGTAACAATCACCAGAAGAACTATTACGCTTTTTTCGATTGTATACGTAACGAATATAGAGTTGAAAATTCATTGTGGAATTTTTTTTTGTTTTCGTATTAGTAATCAGCCGGTTCGACCGCAAATTGTTGTCCCTCGATCAGACGTTGGCAGGAAATTACAATTTCGATTTTTATTTCACGAGTGTGAGTAGTATAATGCAAAGTTTTAGACAGAGCACGGCAATTCACTGTAATAAATATAAACCAGTAATTCCTGACCTGGGACAAGATCTGGGGTATTTCGCCTACTAAGTGCTAGTAAGCAAAATACCCCACTATACAAAAATCTTCTATTGGCAAAAAGTCTATACATATTCAAAGTATATTTATGCCAAGTTTCATAAGGCTCTGTTGAGAAATACGACCTGTAAAGAAGAAGCAACATACTGACAGAAGGAAGAAAATGTTGAAAGACTTGACAATTTTTTTCTCAATTTCATAAGCAGCTTTTAATATAATTATTGTTGCGTCTTATTAACTTTGATATTGCAATTCAGATTACTGTAGGTATACTCGTATATGCGAATTAAGACGTGTCGATTGCATGTAAAGTTTCAAAACACTATTATTCTATAAATTCTGTTTTGTCTATTTTTTATCTATATACTACATCTATGTATTGTTTTTGTGAATGTCATCCTGAGCAATGAAGGCCACGCCGCAAACGATCGCGGTTCCCTTTGTATTTAGCCGTTGAGCTTTTGGTATAGAACAGAAGCTTAAGCGATCACCTTCGAGAACTAATCCAATATCTAGACATATACAATTCAAAGTCCTGATTTATTCATAAAACTTAAATAACATGTTGTAACTAATAAAATAACAAATAATACCTAAATCAAATTTAGAACCATAATATTAAAACTAAAATCAAATCTAAAATTAAATTAAATAGCCAAAAACACAGTAATTTTGAAAAGAAAATGAGACTTATTATAAATAAAAAACATCTTCGAGGTCGTCCCTCTGCGTCATCGTCCTTTTGTTTGTTTTAAGTCCTAATTGATTGACTGAATGAACTCTATATCAACGCAGAACCTAAACCACTGATCCTAAAAACTTGGAATATTGTGTCCTTTGTGGTGAGTAGGTATCCAACAAGAAAGGTTTTTCTTTAAATCGCGGGATGCTGCTTGTATCTGATAAAATAGTATGCTATTTTATTTAACTTGAGTTTCCTATATCTATAAAAACTGCTTTAGTCTTATTGATAGATCAACGCACAGCCTAAACTGTAGATAGTAGAAAACTGAAATTTGGAAATTGTTATTTTTTATAGGTAAGCGTTCGACAAGAAAGAGATTTAAATTATAACTATTTTGCTGTTTGTCGTTGTTGTATAGTATAAAAGTTTAAATAAAATATTTTTTTAAGCAATGCTTATAATTTGTACCATTTATAGATATCGGCACCTCATGTGATAATATTGGTTAAATTGTCAATTTCTTTCAATACGTGTTCAAATATGGTGAATGGATATACTTTCAGGATGTATCACCGTTTACATACCTAGTAGTGGGCGTTTCACGGCGCTGTTACAGTTGCCCAACTTTCATACTAATGTTTTTCCCAGAAATGAGTTACTTCCTTAGTTGCTGCACCACCCTTCAGTAAAAAAAAACTCTACAATAATTCACTTTTTATTAGTCAAACAACCATTATTCACGACTCAGTCAGTCACACTTTTGAACAACGATGACAAGCAGTAGCTTACAATCCGACCACCAATAGAAACTTATCCCTAACTTAGTCTACCATTACTCATCGACCATTGTTAACCCCGGATGTCACATGCCCTTTGAAAACCCCAAAAAATATAAAAATAGTTACGTACAATTTGAAATATCATCGAGAAATATACATCATCTTGTCATAACATAGTGGGTCAAATGTTTGATGGATTGCAGTTGGATGTCTTTGGTTGTCTTGTTGTTGGTGCATAATGGAGTGATTTGACTGCGACAAGAATAGCTTTGAAAGGAAAAGCATTCGGCGTGTCTCGGTGTGTAATTTTGGTTCGGTCTGTGTATTTTTGATTTTTTCAGTTTTATGTTTAACTGTTTTGAGTGTCCCATGAAGTGATTAACATTGTATCCATTTACAGGTTAATTTGTTAATTTAAGTGTTTGAAAACACGAATGACAAGTTCTATGTTATCTTATACAGAACACAAAAGAACGCTAAATCCCAAGTGATAGAATGTCGAAGTGCTTGGATCTTGAAGTTAGTTAAGCATTAAAAACGAAGAACTTCTTAATCAAGTTTTGAGATTAAATATGTTTAGGAGTCGTCATGCTAACTAGTCTGAGTCTACAAACTCGTCAGGCTATTTTAGTGACATGCGACGTGCGCTGCTCCATTGTGCACAAGATCCCGAAGTGATGACGTAACAGGATCAAAATTTTGATACGGGTTAGAAAACGTGAAGTATTGATACGTTAGAGTAAGTATTGTGTAGGCAGATATAGAAATATGGGGGTCGGCAGTATCATAGAAACGGTAGTGGAGTGATATTACAAAAGGGAGGAAAATTATTAATAGTTTGTTGAGAGGCGACCGCTGTAGATGGAACTCCTGTTAGACAACGAAGGTTGCAGATTCGATTCCAATCGTGATACAAATATTTAAGTAAGATAGTTTTTTTTGAATATATCATATTTTTATTGCTCAAGGCGTTTACTAGAAATGAATAGGCAAATGTCCGACCAAAAGGTGCTACATTTTTTCAGGAGTTACGATTATTGCTGTATAATAACATTACAGTGCTGCAATGTTAACCCAAAAGTTACACCTACGCTGACTTTACAGTTGTACTTTCTCAAAAGGCTAGCTAATCGTCCACTGCAGAAAAATGAGTTTGTTTTTACTCGTCATACATATACGCCGATCG
Source organism: Idaea dimidiata (assembly GCA_949358125.1). Classification (NCBI taxonomy): domain Eukaryota; kingdom Metazoa; phylum Arthropoda; class Insecta; order Lepidoptera; family Geometridae; genus Idaea; species Idaea dimidiata. The sequence continues at coordinate 10,975,683 of OX442331.1, forward strand.
CAAACTAAGCCACCTTGCACGAAAGATTGTTAAGCCAAGCTTAACTAACTTAATTGGTTTCTTTTTTGCAGTGGCTAGATTCGTAGGTACCTACTTATAGATCTTGTAATTTATGAACTTATTCTTCACAAAACCTTTCCATTACCTATCAAGACCCCGAAATATGATCTCTAAGTGCCCAGTCACCGCTCAGTCCTCAATCCTACTCCTCATTCAATTGAATACATATTTCATGATTTCTCCCTCACAATGATTCTGTATTTCTACGATCGATATAGAAATGTCGTTTTAATTACGGGCTGACGGTAATGATCGGCTTCGGACCTTCTTTGACGTTAGTTATGATAATTTTTATAAAAGCCACCGCTTTGATTTTCTTTGTCGCTTTAGGGTTTCTTATTGTGGAGGTGGATTCACTTTGCAGCGTACGCTATGGTTTTCTTTTTAAGAAAAACATCTTAATTATAATTATATGTAAGCGCAGTGAAGCCTATGGGATATGGTCTAAGACTAGATCGATACATAGTAGATGATGAATCCAGGTGATTATAAATGGTCAGACCAGCTAAAGCCGAAAACTAAGCTTATTAATTTTATTTTATTGGTTCATAATGGTATTTTGTTCAATTCTCATTGTTCCAATTTTTCGTTTTCAGTATTCTTGGGTGGCATACCGCTTTACTTAAGCTAGGTAAGCCGCAGCTTATCTAGCTTAAGTAATAACGCCTCCAAGTTGACCAAACGACTTCTATCAGGGGAAAACAACCGGGACACTGTTTTTTTTCTTATTAAATAAAAGAAGCCATCTCCACTTTAGTTCGTTCTACGTTCGACAGCCACAATGAGACGACGGTTCGGTCGTCATGACTTGCACCTACTGACATGATGTATGTTGCCGACTGTTAATGAGATAGATCCTTCGGGAACCGTACAAGTACCGACTTTTAGCTCTACCTACAATATGTGTTTAATGAAAACTACTGTTTGTGGTTTCCAATGAGCTTATGAAGGCGTTTATTATCTTTTAGACTTCCGATTTGTTTGATAGAGGGTGTTGTATGTCAAAAATAAGGTCTCTCCGGCTATTATCCAGAAATTTGAATGCAGAGTTATTTATTATCTGGAATGTCTGCAAACATGAAAGGTCTGTCTTCTTTTTTTCGTGTACTGGTGTAAGTCACCCAGTTTTATAGTCACTGATCAGTAAGTCAGTCAAAAAAAGCGTACTACCTATCTAAGTCAGTAACGCTAGTCCATATGTCAACAGAATAGTCTATCTATCTAGTCAGTGAGAATAGTTCAGTGATGCTTGCTTACTCTTTGGGTTATTTGCATCGAAACAATAACTCGATAATCGGTTATGGAGATGGTATATTTATTTTATTGGCACACAAAACAGAATTCAATCAATTACATAATATGAACCTCTAGAATCAGGTGTTACAAGATCTTGACTTAGACTGGATTACTACTTTTAAAAAGGTATATTTATAATGACTCGGGAAGTAATTTTGCTTTATGACATATTCATAACTAGCTACGTTCCGATTCTGTAGGAATATGAGGATCAAAAGTAGCATATAGTATTCTCGACTATATACTCGATAAATGAACTATCAAACAAAAAATAATTTTTCAATTCCGACTAGTATTTCTTGAGAGTAGCGCGTTCCACCAAACAAACAAACTATTCAGCTTTATTATAATATATGGACTACCAAACACAAAAAGAGTTTTTCAAGGAAGTTTAGAAGTAACTTTCTTTTTAATGATCCAGGGGTGGTCTGCGAAAAAGGCGGATTTATTTAATTCGTCGTAATCTTGTCCCATTTAATTTACAATCCATCTAAAGTCATTCTCTAATGGAATCCTTGATAAATGATGTCTCGCAGCTAATGATGTGTGGCTGAAACGTTATACTTAGGTATTTATAGCTAGCTAGTTGCTTTTTGGGTGGCCTAGAAATACAATAGGTATCTTTTACTTATAATCTAATAAACATTTTGAGGTTATAAACAGCGTAGATTTTTCTTCTGTTTTCGCGATGTTGAACTGATATGAAACTTATTTTCTGGTTCAAACCGCATTTTTTTATTATTTTCAGCATTACTTCTACTCCATTTTTACCTTTCGGAGCCTTTACAGACTCCTTCATCATGGTAAACCCTAGTCCCGTGAACGCGGGCATTGCACCAATACTTAAAATAATAAAAGCACACAATTTCAACGTACAGCGATTTTATGTTGTGTTTTCTAAAGTAGTATGTTTCAGAGTGCATATTAAGCAATTGTTCCCGGTTATTATTACTGATTGTCGGATAGCAGTCGATAGGTTAGGGTCGACGGCTTAAAGCGTCTTGAAAACTTTAACACTAGGCACATTCACATCACTATACTTTTCGTTTCGAAGAAGAAGATTTTCATAGCATCCAATGCACCTTTTTCCTTTATTATATAAAATCTTTAAATACAAAACAATACCTTTTAACATGATATTATGAAAGCGTTGCTACCATTAGTCGCTTTAAATGTGTTACTGATTGGCTTTGATATCAGCTTCCATTTGGATGTTCATTAGCTTCTAACGCCGGTGATGTTCGATAGATAGATAGGTAGGAAGCGATGGAGTAGTCTTTTTAACATACATTTTTTAGGGGGAGAAATTAATAAATAATTTAAAATATTAAAATACTGCTTTACTTGTAAGTATTTTTTGTAAATCACAGGTTAGTAAAATAAAACAAATAAATTCTGTAAACATCACACAGCGACGCCGTCTAGCCTAACGGGCTTGTGTTACGATGACTAGATAACGGATAAACCTAATGCTTTTATTTATTTTTCTTTCGTAAATATACGGAATATTATTTTGACGATGTACACCCAGACCAGGCCCATTTTTTTAAGCATCACTACTTCTTTCCGACAAGATTCTAACAGGCAACCTGCTGCATTACAGTGATCGGGTTGCTGTTTTCAATTTAAGTGAAATGTTTTGGAATGTCTTCCAAATTACCAAAATTATTCAGCTCCATGCCATTCTATAATCTCCTCTCAGTCTCCCATTAGTAGCCAGCACCCTCGCGATTGACGATTCAAGTCTTTTGTGGTCAATTTTTTCCACGGCTGTCGTTAATGGAGATTTCTCCGATACGGACACGTTGTATGTCAAACTCGCGCGCATATTGTCAAATCATGACGATCAAACGGTGCGCCCGCGCCGACAGAGCCGAAAAAAGACGTATATTGACATGACATTCTCTAGACTCGAGAGTGTCCTGTCAATACAACGCACGATTATTGAAAATATCGCAGCTCATTGGTCTAGCTGCGTTCGAACTTGTATAATTATGCAAGTTAAGCATCGTCTAGCGCGCTTTTTTTTCAAGTGAGCTATGATTTGTGTGGCAAAATATCATTTTCTCGAGACCCTCGCGGTCCCGGTCGTTATTTGCCTTAGGGCGATCTGAAAATTTTAACAATAGGTAAGTCACACCACCACACGAAAGGAAGAATTTATGAAAATATGCGTGTAAATATGATTCCAGCCGTGACACAATGATCAACAGCTTTTTCTGTACGGTTTGGAGTGTTTTTGAGTGTACGTACATCCTACTAATATTATAAATGTGAAAGTTTGTGTGTCAATAAGTATAAACGAGCATGTTTATTGTTTGTGCTCTATCACGCAAAAACTGCTGAACTGATTGCAATGAAACTTAGCATGCTACGCAGATAGCTGGAGATCTGGATTACCACACAGGCCTTTTTATCCTGATATTTTTGCGGGATCAGGACTTACGCAGACGAAACCGAGGAGTAAATGTTAAAAATATTTAGGTACAAATCAATTTGCACATCATCGAAATAAAAAAAAACACCTGACGAAAATTTTACCACCAAAACAATTTACTTCAAAATCCCTGTATTTATCCACTGTCGGTAAATTTACCGGTACTTGCCCATAATATAATCGCGCGAATGATATTTTCCGCACAAACTGGACGTAAAGTACGTACCAGATAAATGTGCATATGATTGGGGGCGCCACTGTCTTACATTATGTACAGTTTACCTAACAGTTGGTGCGTCTCGTTCGCGGACAGCGATTAGTTCCGATTTTCACCACGCGCAAACTGGATGTACCTACGTAATTATAAACGCATCAATCAGACGCATGTAGCCTCCGGGTACTAAGTAAATGGTTATTAGTTGAAGTACGACATTTGTACTTACACCTCGAGTATGAGAATTGAGTAGGTTTTTATATGCAGTGGGCAATAATTGACCACATGATTGGTGACCACGTGGGCAAATAACAGTTTTTTACTTTTGTATGGTGTTCGAAATTCGAATATTTATTCAATGGAGCTACCATTGAAAAAATATTCGAAAATTGGCTCGTGGAGGGTGCGAAGGAATGTGGAAATGGAAGATCTTTTGGACAAACTTATATCATCGGCGAGACCAAACCAGTACGACTTGGCTGGTTGGGCTACATTAAGAGAATGGGGTAGGATCGAACGGTCAAAACGGCGTATATGGGGCGACCTCAAACCAGACGTCCTAGATATCGCTGGATTGTCTAAGTGCAACAGGACCTGCGAGCCTTTCAAAAAACCGACTGGCCATAAATGGCATAGTAAAGGGCCAATGACGTCTCTTGGTGTCGGAGCCCAATATTCACTTCGGGTCGCAGAGTAAGTAAGTAACTGTCACCAAAAAATTTGTAAGTTACAGTTTTGGCGGTTAAAACGTATGTTAATTGTTTAATCTTGGTGGTATTTTAATCTAATCAATTTAGTTTCGTGGAACTCTCAAAAAGTAGCCCTTTTGTATAAAAGTCACCTTTTTCGATGCCGTATTTCAATACATGACAGAATAAAACAAAAATTGAGCATCCTTCGATATAGAACAGCAATAGCTATCGATACCTATATAAAGCAATGTACATATGTATGTATATCGCAAGAGTAAACCATCGACACCTGGCTCTATGAATAATCGAAAAGCGCGAATACGCAGCCCCGGGGTGTGTGCGCGGCCTATGAATATTGCAGCGGTGTTTTACTACGTGTGAACTACGCCTAGCCACTATTTAATGTTTTTCTACAGATTTTTGAAATGGTATTGGAATTCACCAACTGTTAGTAGGTACACTGGGATTCTAGTACCTGAAACATTTTCAAATTCCGTATCGAAAAGATAACTGTCCATCTGACTGACTGCTGACTGCTGGCTGACTGTCAGATACCAGGCTGTATCTCATTAATCGTGATAACTAGATATGTTTTTTTACATATGTAATTTTTTTTGGTGGGTCCATGGAACAAAATAGATTTTTGTAATATGGTACGAAACCCATTGTGCACAAGTTCGACTCTTATTTACTTGGTAGGATTTTGAAAGTTAATTTTGATATATTTTATTTAAAAAAAACTAAATGTTGAAGTTTTTTCTGAGCGCTTTCCGCAACTGAGTTTCCTCACGACGTTTTCCTTCACCGTGAGAGCGATGATAATAGCGCACATACTTTTTGTTATAGATTTTTTTTATTGGACGGTAAGGATTCGAACGTGTTTGTTCGGAATAAACAACAGCGTATATACCACAGGATAAAAACCGCTCTTCCAAAAATTGCTAATTCGACCTAGAACTTAGAAATATCATCATTCAAACATTTTCAATCCATTTAAATGGGAATTATAACAATTACATATAATTGTAACAGTAAGTAGTACAAATAAATTACTGCTTATTTACAGTCAACTAGCAATTTAAATCATTGTATCTGATAGAATGTCCGTGTCGCAAAGAAGGCGTGACATTTGTACCACGAAATGTCAAAGCAATTTCCTATGGAATTGAGTTACAATAGCTCCGTAGGATACCGGATTTGATTCTGATCTATAAGTTAACATTCTTGTCAGTTTGGATTTAGGACATAACTAGCGAGCTGGAACAAATCTATAAAATAAAATTAAAAATTAGACTAAAAACGAAGAGTTCTGACTGAGTGATGGATCAACGCGCAGCACAGCAGTACCAGACGATCGAACTCACACCGCACCATACCATCAAATAATTCTGTAGTCGAACACCCAGAATAAGTACGATATAATATTGTTTTATTATTATGCCGGAAGGTATCTAATGTCAGTGCTGCGATGGTGGTGCGGCGGTACGGCTAACTAAAATTTGGAAAGTGTATTCTTTATAATGATTTAGGCATCCGATTTGAAAGGGTTTTTCGAATTTCCTACGGGTTGCGGTAAGCAAGTGAAACCACGGGACCCAACTAGTTAAAGAGAAGACCGTAGATCAATTGGATCTTTAAGCAGTCTGAGCAAAATTCAGTAAAATTTTTAGAATAAAAACCTATTTTTTTCTAAATACTGATTTCGAAGTTAAATAAACATAGGTCTGGTAGTAGGTATGCGTTTATTACTTGCACTGTAAAAGTTCTATTATATAAGTTTTTAATTACATTGTAATTTAACTTACCTATTAAAATCATAGACTGGCGCCTGTCAATTGAATCGTGCGTGTTTCTCTCTAAACATAACACATACATCTTAAACCTTTTATCAATCAACTAAACTCTGATTAAAAATACAATTAACATCGCTTTGTGGGCACCGTTTTAAAGACTTTGATTGTAAAGATTTTGACGTCACGCAGTCAATAAACTATGTATCGGTCGATAGTTGACTGCCGATGAACATTTTTAATTTAATTGGTGTGCTAACGAGACAAGAAGTCTAAATTGTAACACAGTGATCTAGTAGTTATTCGAGAGTTTTTGGTCAGTGGTGAATGAAGAAAGACGGCAAATTTGTAAGACTTAGGTATTTATTGTTTATACGTAATTTTGTTTCATTTAGTAATCAAGTCCATTATAAGGACTAGTGGAGTGTATATCCTTTGGCGACATTTAAACATTACAAGTTAATTGCAGCCCTAATTCATGATACCATTTCTAATATACTGTTTATAACGCCATTACAGAACTCATGGTGGTATAAAGTTCTTCTTTTGGAAGAAGTAAAGTAAAGATGAACACACTATTACTTCGATTATGAACTTCTATCTCATATCCATGCTTATAGAAAAACGTCTAACCGTGCTAATCGTGCCTGGCGAAGTAGTGAAATTTAAAGTGCATGTTTTGAATATAGTGTTTGTCAAAATATGTTCTGTCTGGGTCGTCGAAACAATAACGAGTTAAACAAATTTATCGATAGAAATATTTTTAGCAAGGAAATATATTTCCAAAAAATCCCCATGACAGGATTCGAACCTGCGTCCTTTATCGTCTAAATTTATCGAATCAAACTACTGATGAAAATCAAATTATTATTTTTAAAAAATTGCTCTTACGTTTGTTGGACTGTTACTAAACTATCGGCCACCGACTAGTCTGCAGTGTGTTGGGACTTAGATTTCACTGCGGACCGTGACCCATCTCTTCTCAATGACACCTCACGATTGCAAGACAAAAGAACAAAGCTGACTCCATTATGTTACACAACTGTACACAACTTTAGTGATGGGGCTCGGTCAAGATATGAGGAGAGTCTTCGTGTAGCGGTCTTTCTTGAAGAAGAATTTGGTGAAGTATTATGTTAAAATATCTAACTATTTTTTTTTTGCAAAATTGAATTACTAAACTATATAGGTCATCATCGAAGTCATTATGAAACGTGGCTCTGCTCGGCTTAGATCGGGACAAACAGCATAATGTTACCTTGAGATTTTTACAAGTTCAATTAGGACTCAATTTGAAAACATTAAAATCTGTCTATGAATATAGCTGCAGTTTCCTGTGCCGTAAAAGGCGACCAAAATATTTTATTTGGTAGTAAGCTTCGGCTGCGGCTTGTTACCACCGGCCTAAGTCTTAGCACCAGGCGGACACGTTTGTGTTCCTATACGTAGACCAGAGCAGTCAATAAGAAAGACAGATCAGATCTTATTCCGCTGTCGTCTTTCTTCTTCTGGATGAGCGAGCTTTTTCTTAGACCAAAAAATCATCACTTATCTTCAGGTGAGATAGTGATCAAACTTAAAATAAATAGAATTTTTGATATTTTTAGGTGAAGGTTCCACTACAAAGATTGCTATTTCGTCGATTTCAAATTCGTATCTTAAAAACTTTTTTTTTTTAAAAACTCTTGGCCTTTTCATCTATTGTTTTGGCGATTCAAGCAACTTTGAATTTATGCTATTTATGGCGATGTAGTGCCCGGGACATTGTACGGTAAATAAAGCTTGAAGATACTTTTATCTTCAAGCTTTATTTACCGTACAATGTACTAATCTTTCATCAATCCAAACTAAGCGATGTCCCCACACTACTTTACATTCACACAGTGAGCTACATAATGACACACTGATACGAACTCTAATGGCGATCGGCCAAATTGCTTTGACCACCTTTCACATCCACCAATTTAAAGCCATCAACAGCACAAACGACAGTAGTTCTTAACATGTTGACATAAGAGTTAAACTAAATATATGAGAAAAGTTTGTTATTCAAAATCTTTGTAGATCACCACGCCCACCGTTACGAGACGACTCTAGCGACAAATGGGGACAGTTTCGAGAGAATCATTAGTGTCTCGAGATTCTATTTGAAGCTGGAAGTTTTTCAGGTCTTTTTGCTTTGAGATTGTGTATGGGAGTTTATTCATTATGTTGGCTAATGGATAAGAAAATTTTTGATGTAAAATGTTGAACTAAGTATCATTTTCTTGTGTATCAAATTAATTTTAAGACCAAATAAAATTGCAAATGTTACAGCTTAGCTATGGACTACTTATATTTTTATTTTAAGTCATCAACTTGACTGGCCCGACTGACTGACTGGTCCGTGGCCGTTTGATGCCTGAAATTTGCCTCAAGTGACCCATAGCTATAAGGGACCATATAGTTCACAGTTTTATCGGCAGATACACGGATCATATTTACATTTTTAGCGCGTAAAAATGTAAATATGATCTCGGCGCGTCCAAGACTATTGTATATTATAGTCGAAAAGGAAAAATAATTTAAAAATAAAAAAATTAAAATAGTAATAATAATATGAATACAAGTCTAACTTGCCTTATATTCATAGTTAAAAAAATTATCGGGTTTAAAAAGTTTATCGATACGGGCAATTGCCCATACTATAAAAATATAGACAAGTTAGAATAGTCCCATTCTACATGTTTCTGAAATCAATTTTTGACAACGATGGTACAGTCAGCATTAAAAGTCGAAATAGAAAAGACGATAAAGAGTTATTTTCAGAATGTTTAACTTGTTTTTGACTCTCAACAAATTCATTGTATAGCGACATAAAAAAAAATCAGAATGTTGTCATCGTCTTTTAATGCTGACCGTACATCATAATAATTTTTAAGGTACCTCTACATATAACCGGTACATTTCCAAAAATAATATGCCGGACAACACCCGGACACATTCCATATGCGGCATGTATGTAATCATAGAAATTATAATAATTGTGTGGATGGAGCGCGGGGGCGTGGCCAAATGACAATCACGCGCAGAGACCTAATGAACGGGTGCGCGTGCGCTTGCTACAGGCGCACACAGGTGTGGTTTAGTGATGTGTGGTGCTTGTCGATAGTTGGTGAGGGTTTGATGTTAGGCGGTCTAGTATTCCAGGCCTTACATGATTCGGTACTATACTCGTAGATAAGCTAGCACAGTTAGCTTAGTCATGCCCAAACATCGGAACAACAGAACAACATCTTCAAAAATTAACTTGCCGCATGGGTGTGCAACCGGGTATACGCACATCACTCCATGGAATTCCTAATACAACCAAGTCTCAGTAATAATCATAGTTCACCCAGTAGTTGGCGGCTTCTAACAGTTTCTTACAGTTGGCCAACTTTATACAAATTTGTTTCCTGGCACCGGTGACATAAGTTGTCGGAAAGTTCAAATGACTTGTCGAAGCCCTTTTTCATAAAACAGGCAAAATTGCATACTATTAGAGATACTTCTTTCTACTGTGGCAATATCGATAGTGGTATCGACAAAGCGACCCCTACACTATTCATCTAATACCCGCACGGTGTCTCTACATGTCGAGTCATGCATTCATTACGTTATTGTCGTTATACACCGCGGTAGACCATGACACTTATTGTAAGATGAGTCTTTGCCTTGAGCTTTATGTATTATGAAGGTGATGGTTTGGATATTATGTATGTATATTTACTTAATTATATAAAGTATTTTTAAGGTGTCTGTCGTTCTTTGCCATGTTCTCGTATTCAGCTGAAATTTTTCATTATCACCACTATCGAGCAATGTCATGGAAGCAAGGGGTCCGCTGTTCTGCTTTTACTTTTCCACTTTGCACGATCTTCAGCATCCCGTGTAGTGAGGCCATTTGCACGCTTGTCAACCCTTACAACATCAAGGTAGCACTTCTTAGGTCTGGAAAGACCTGCCGCGGCCGGGAGGAAGCGCCATATCAAGACATTATTGATGCCTACAGTTACTAGACGGTTTGATAAGATGTTACCGTACTACCGTAAGTGATATTCTTGCAATTTATCTGCAATATCTCGGACATGAAGCTGAAATTGATTATCATGTTCTTTGTAAATTAAAACTGTGGTCCCAAAGAGGGTTATTGTTGTCAGACCGGCCGTAAAACATTGCCATATCTATTGCAGTAGATGTGATCACTAAGACTTAACAGCTGCATCTGGATCCTTTCAGAGAGATTCCGTCGGGAACGTCGGTCGAATGAGAAGTTAAATTTTCGTCAGTCAGTTTTCCGTAGTCTGGACGTTCGACAAAACTGGGTTAAATGTTGATGCACCCTTAAAGAGCATTCCTCGAATATTTTTCCCCAGGCATAGTCTTAGCTATTAATTTAAAAAGATAATAGAACAATCATAAGTTACATTGAGACGCATTAGTGACGAAAACGAAAAATCCACTAATAACTTAACTAATTTGCGCTCATTTAAGCAACCAATTTAAATAATAGCTAAAAACAACAGCTCTTCAATAGCTATTAATTACTTAAAAGGTAAAAATGCATGAAATGGCAGCACTACAGGCACAATATTGTCTATAGTGCTGGTTTACGTACGTGCTTAAAAATTAAAACCAATTAGGTATGGATAACTAAATAAATTATAATTATATCGATCGCCTAGTTATGTTATCAAATTACTTTTGGAACATCAACTAGTGCGAAAATAATTGTAGATCGTTAAAAAAACCTATGACATTTCCAATTAAAAGTTACCACTAAACAGAAGACACGTCAGCAGAATTTATGATTCCATCCACATTTAGAGCACTGGCAGATTGGAGACTTTAAATCGGCCGATATTTGATATTTCTTGTTTTAGTGTTATCAATCACCTGCTTGGTGGAAAACCAACCTGCTTTGGATTGCAGTACCTATTCCGTTGCTAAAATATTGATACATATTTCATTTGTACTGTTATATTTTAAAACACCATACGATTAAACAAATAATGGTCTACACGTCGTGTCTACTATCATCATCATCCAAGCGATGTACTCCTTCTCAGGAGCCTATAGGGTCCGCTTTCCTGCTCTTACGTCTTCACTTCGCACGATCTTCAGCATCCCGTCAGGAACTATCGCCCGATGAAAAGTATCCGATCCGCAAGCTGTCTTAGAATGAACACTAGTAATTATCGAAGAGAATCGAACGCCGGTGTTATGACCAATAATTGTGAGCGAACAGTGCGTAAGTATAGTCTTCAAGTCGTAATGTTGTTTTATGACGTTCTTAAAAATAAATTAATGTCATTCCGGAATGAACACTCGAAGGATGGGTTTTTTTGTGAATTTTCTACTTTTTTTATTTGTTTAGATGGGGAGCTATCCTTTGTATAGTTGTGCGATATATACAACGCCTGGTACGATCATACCTTGAATAGGTGACCGATAGCAAAAAAAAATATTTTCACGAGCTCTCCAAATTCTACATCCAACAGGACTTGAATCTGCAACCTTTAACGTTCCGATGTAATGAATAATTAATAGTCATTAGGGACTGCATTCTTTCGTACCGGCTATAAGGGTTGCGTTTCAAGCTCAAATGCTGTTGAATATAGAACTTTGCCTAGCATTAAAAAATAAAACTAATTAAAAATAAAATGAAGGATGTTTCATTGAAATTTTTTTTCCTTCAAAATAATAGATACTTACACCTCTAACTCACTAAAATCCACTCGAAAGCCTGTAGAAGTGTTCATTCGCGGCCATTATCGCGCCAGGCACTAAGAGTCACCGTCAGCAGAACTGAGCCTCCCTTAATCGTGTGATTAAACAACTTTGTCCTAGCAAAAGTTTCCTCCGCTTTGAAGAGCTAGCTAGTTATAGACCTGACAATTGTTTTATTAAATAAAAGTTAAAGAAACGTGTCACCACTATCTGACTAGATGGTGGTGACAGTAAATAGTAGTCTAAGATAAATGGCTTTCAGACGTTTTGGTGTTTAAATGCTGTAAGTCTGAAAGTGTTTGTTATAAAAATAAATATAGCACGGGTAGTACCTGTCCAGTCTGCGTTGAATCGTTTCGATAGATGACGTAGCCTGTAGATGGTGTAAAAGTTGCAGTGAAACGTAAACCGAAAAAAAAAATCTAAACTTTTTAAAACGTAGTAGTGTCAAAACTCGATCTATTTTCGCGTTTTTTCACTTCTACAATTGACCACTTTCATATTGGACCATTTCTACACTATACTATTTTTACATTAGACCAATTCTACATGACTTCCTTTACTCGATGTATTCCATCATCGCAACAACGATGTTGTGTTAAAGTCTAGGTTTTGATCCACGACTAGACCAACACCGCTCTTATCAATTACAAGTAACTCATTTAATTTCCTCTGCCACCTGTAAAGTTCCACAGTCTATGGTTTACAGTAGTTGGTTTGGTAGTCTGTCCCTGTAAGTTCGATTGAATTAGAAAAGTTTGACGAGTTCGTCAGTGCCCTATCGGGGACGATCTTGATTGCACACACTTCACACATTATGCCTAGTTGTAAACTTGATGGAAATCAAGTAGGTATAGTGGGGCGGCTCACCTAGTGTCACCGACTTTCTTTATGTTTCATGGCTACAAAAAACCTTGAAATTGAAGCAAGAACAAGATAAAATTCATTTTCCGTCTTTAATCGTATTGTGGCATTTCAAATTGAACATCGCGAAAACTGAACGATAGAACATAAAGATTTTAATTGAGAGCGATAAAAATAGGGTTTTATTTTAATGTCAAATTTATCCACTATTTTTTTAGAACTCGGCGTTTCTATGATAACTTTCATTTCTCTGATTCCCGAGTAGTTTATGTATAGTTCAACGGACTGTGGTTAAAAATCAAAAGCTCTCTAGTGGTGACTGTCCCATACAATCTCTCTAACAAGAGAACACTATAATTTACCGATTTATTAATATCAATTTAGTTATTAACTGTACCTACGTAACTTCCGTTCCCTCGCTTTATGACTAAATTACGAAGGAGACATAACAAAATTACGTGACGTCATAGATTGTTTGTCATGTCTCGGATCGAACCCCGGACCCCTGACGGGGTTAACATTTGTCTTCATTTTCTTACGTTCTAGGGAGGTGACAAACTTTTATCGATAGATAATGTGAATTAAAAAAATAGTATCTTGAGCTCCTTCGCTTCGGAAGGCACGTTAATCAGGAGTTGGTTATCTGTAATAGCTAACAGTCGTTAGGTCAAGTTAGAGGCCTTAGGGCCTTATCTCAGAAACGAGTCACTTTAGAATACTTGTGACGGAACTTGTGATGTTTGATGATGTGATGTTTTTTTAATATGTTTGTTTGTTTTTTAATCACGTAAAAACTACTGAACAGATTGCGATGAAACTTAGTTTGCAGATAGCTGAAGATCTGGATAATAACCTAGGCATATTTATCCCGATAATCCCGAAGATCGGGACTTACGCGGGTAAAACCGCGGGGCCCACCCAGTATCGATATAATTATCGACATCCAATCCCATCTCTACATCTAAAACAAAGAACATTGATATTAATTCTACTTTCCCGTACGAAATCACGTCTTTATCTAATTATATCGAATATTCTGCGACCGGTAAATATTAAATTATGAAATTCGCGATTTTGTTTGCTCCCTAGGGAAATAATGGGCTGTTTTTATACTGATCAAGGCAACGTTTGCGTCCCCTTGGATCGCAAATTATGCAAGTAACGTTACGATAGGAAAGCGACTGAAAAATAATTAGGAAGAGTTAAGTTGGTGTCTATTAATTGTATTTTGTAGGTGATTGTTTGCGTTTCGATTGTCTTTTGTTGCTGTTTTAGTGCCTGGCTTAAATGGGAGTCGACTGGTCGCGTGTGATGAATGCGACCGGATAGGGGATAATTTATATTAGACCGTCACGAGCGCGGGCCGGGTCCGAGCTTCGTTGTCCATTGCTCGGCGATCACTCGATCGGTCTGTTGCAACCGAGTGGCGGCCGAGCAATGGACAACGAAGCTCGGACCCGGCCGGTTCGGCGCTCGTGACGGTCTAATATAAATCATCCCCTATCCGATCGGCAGAGTTACACACACTGAGTCCTTCAAGACGGTCAACGTCGTCGAGGTAGATCCAGGATCGGACTTCTGAAGTCATTCCGTATTCCAATTGTCCAAAATTTCATTCCAACATCATTGCAAATGAAAACAATACACTCAAATTGAAACTATAATTATGCAACTCAACTGCAATAGAAACTTTATTGACCCAAAAGTGTATGGAAAATGGTATGCTGCAAAGAAAATTTTATCGAACAATGTCAAAATGTTAGGTATTCGATAAACGTCAAATTTTAAATGAATCGACTGCATTGATATTGAATTTCTTAATTAGGTACATTGGACGCAATTGGGCGATATGGCTGGATAATGGGACACAATAAGATATGGGGTTGGCCTTTGTCCAGCAGTTGAAAAAGCCTCCCTTAGGACTATGGGCAATGGGCATATTAAAAAAACGTTTCTTGTGACCAATGTATGTAGGAGCATGATAACTACATAAGTCTACTTAAAAGACAAAAAAATACACAAACACACTCACTCTTAAATTTACAATATCAGAGTAGATTACTACTCTCGACCTAACCTAACACAGAATTCAGCAATTCCCGTCAAAACCAATCAGCCACATCAAAGAACCAATGCTGCCACCATGCAGCCAGTCATCATACTACCAATTACAAAAGGGCACGGGGCACCGCTCCGGGGCCCACGTGGGACAGGGACGTAATTTGAATTTAGAATTCGGTACCAATTTAGCTAGAGCTAGAGGTGCAAGCGACAGTTAGCTAAACGCGGCAGTAGGAAAGGAGTTATCGAGATAGTATAGCTAGGAATTTTAGACAAATAACTGATTTTTTTTTTCGTTTCTTTTGTTGTTGGTTAAACTAGTATAACTTAAAGACGCATGCTTAAAGAATTTCCCTAAGTAAGTCTTTGCAGAGTCTTTTATAATAATACTAGCAGCGCCCCGTGGTTTCACCTGCGTAAGTATTTGATTTGTGCATTTGTGTGATCCAGATCATTTGCTATCCAAGTTGCATTGCAATAGGTATAGTAGTTTTTGCAAGCAACACAAGCAAGTTTGCTTACTTAGCCACAAACTTTCACATTTTACACCATTAGTAGAATAATGTTTTTCCTAACACATATAATCAGATAGCGCGACCGTCCTATATAAGATGTAACAGTTAAGTCCTTTTAAGCCGAAAGGGGTCGTAGTTCTAGGGGTCTAGGCGAACAACTTTTGTTCTACGACTTTTGAAAATTCGAAGTACTTTTCGAAAAATTTCAGTGTAAAGTTTACTTGAAGATCAGCTGTTTCTGAGAGTTCGAGGTCATTGACCTTATGTTGTCCTTTCATTTAGTTTGGCCTACTACAATCAAACCTTCAATTATCTTTATTTTTCAAAAGCAAAAGCAGCTGTTTTTTCAGTGAAACATAACCTCAAAATTTTCAAAAAAAAAGTTCGATTTTTCAAAAGTTGTAGAACAAAAGTTGTTCGCCTAGACGTCAAGAACAACCTCCATTCGGCTTAAAAGGGCTTACCCGTTACATCTTGTATAACGTTACCGCATGATAAATCCGATGCGACCAATCAGTTACATTTGAGTATTTAATTTCATCGTGAATATAAAAGTTTGTAATTTTTAGACAATCTTGCATTTCGTGAATAGAGAGTATACTGTGCCGAGTCACAATATTAATACCGGGTCGCATCGCACTCCTCCCGAGGGGTTTCTAAATCATCCGTCCCTGTCGCTCCCTTGCGCCCAGCGCTTCTGCTACCAACTTGTGGATATGATCATTTTGGATTAAAAAAATATAAAGAATACATTAAACGCTTTAGAAGCTGTCAGTTGAAGCTTCCCAATTGCTGTCTCATGTTTTAACTAGGTGAAAAGTTAAGCTACTAACTACTACGAAGGCTCTGTTACTGTATCACGAAAAACTTTATCAATAAAACTTTATCGTATTTAAAAGTATGTCTTATAAATATAACTACATCTTTATATAAAGTTTTCGTGATAAAGTTTTCCGTGATAAAGTCTATTCGTGAAAAAGTTATTCGGGATAAAGTTGTCATGATAAAAAAATTCGTGTTAAAGTCGATTCGTGAAAAAGTTTTTTCGTGAGAAAGTTTTTGGGATAAAGTCTTTCGTGATAAAGTTTTACGTGATACAGTAACAGAGCTACTACGAAAGTTATTTAAAAAGCATCGTGTAAAGAGAATTTTCTGACTTTATCACTTCTTGCAAGTAAGGATTTATGTTTGTTATTTTTAAATTTAAACGGTTATTTGTTTTAGATGTTTGTATCAATCATGCAAAAACTACTGAACTGATTGCAATTAAACTTTGTTTGCAGATAGCTGGAAACATAAACTACTTTTTTCCTGATTCTCTTGCGGAATCGGGAACTACTCAAATTTTTATTACTAGCTTAATAAAACTACTGAACTGATTGCAATTAAACCTTGTTTGCAGATAGATAAAACATGAACTACTTTTTATCCTGATCCTCTTGCGGAATCGGGAACTACGCAAATTTTTCTTAATAGCTCATTTTTGAAATTTATTTAGAAGTCGTATCCACACAAACTCAACGAAGACGTAGCGCCTCCGGTTACATTCGCTTTACGCCGTAATTTTTCTTATGTTATTTATTTATTTATTACACTGTGAGTGATCTATATCACGTCATATCTTACACTCTTGTAAATGGGCTGGCATTTATTTGGACTGACTGTACCGTACGCCGCTTTGTCTTTCTTTGTAGGGCTTTTACTTTCATTGTTACTTTGATAGCTTTGTTTATATGTTTTTAAATATGTTTTTGGTTGGATAATGGGTGCTGATGTAGTTTAATACTGTTATTAATTGGACAACATTATTTCTATTTCCAAACGCTAGCTGTGCCCCGTGATTTCACACGTGTAGGTCGCCATCCCGCGGTAATATTAAAACAAAAAGCAGCGAGTTATTCCAGGTCTCTAGCTATCTACATAACACGGTTCATTGCAATCGGTTCCGTTTTTCGTGAAGGAGCGACAAACAAATAAGTACTTACTTACTTATACACGAACTTTTTAATTTTTAGGAATTACTTATTAATTTTTGCTTATTAATATTGGCTGTCTTCCTTGACCTAACCAAGGCCTTCGACACGGTCTCTGTCCCACTTCTTCTATTAAAATTGGAGTCTGTTGGTATCAGGGGAAACCAACTAAAAAATTTTCATGACTACCTCTCTGATAGATACCAACGAGTCAAAATTGGTTCCTACATAAGTAAACATAGACTAATCCGATACGGAGTGCCTCAAGGCAGCATTCTTGGGCCTACTCTCTTTCTCATATATATTAACGATCTGCTGAAACTAACACACGACCAAGGAAAGATCATCTCTTACGCAGACGATACAGCACTAATGTTTGCAGCAGACTCATGGGAAGAAATGTATAAACTTGCCCAACATGGACTAAACAATGTTAAAAACTGGATGGATGCAAATAAATTAACCTTAAATATCAAGAAATCGAAATACATACAATTTTCAATTAGGAACTCAATAAAATCTCGCCAGGACCGAAAGATTGTATTACATGGTTGCAAACAACAACTAACTGACTGTACATGTGATGATCTTGAGAAGGTTAAATCGATAAGATATTTAGGCATAATTGTCGATGAGAATCTGAATTTTCGGGAGCATATTGCACTGGTAAGTGCCAGAATCAGAAAACTGAATTCCTTCATTATGCCAATCATTAATCTCATATTGCATCACAAGCTGGGGGGGAGCTCATAAGAGTAACTTGATAAAGTTGGAAATTGCTCAGAGAGCTATCTTAAAGGTTTCAAACTTTAAGAAAATCCGCTTTCCTACAACAGAACTGTATGGCTGTTGCGAAGTTCTTACAGTGCGTCAACTTTTTCTACTACAAATCATCCTTAAACAACATTCCCGCACTGTGTATGACTCCAATTTCGTAAGCAGTCGCAGAAACAATCGAGTATGCGCTCCACACCGTAGGAGTCATACTGCTTTTAGTCATCGTTTTTTGTCATTCTTGGGTCCTTACATCTATAACAAAGTAAATCAGGTAATTAATATATTCCCAGTAACAAAGTTTGAATGTAAAATAAAATCCTCTGATTGGCTTAAAACCCTAACGTATAACGATACTGAAAAACTACTTATGACAGATGTGTGAAATGACCTTGTACTTAAAACACGAAAACATAATTTCGCACTCCATACCTCTTACACTAGATTACACAAACACACATACAATACTTTTACTCATAATCACGCACAAACAAACACACGCTCAAACACGTACATGCACACACATATACACGCACATGACATTACATTTACAATGCCTTTTCATCAGCATGCATCACCACAATACCTAATATAATATATTATTTTACAGTACCTATGTAATATTATTTATTCATTCATTATTTATTACTTATTATTTGATGTAATTATTATTTACTTAAATAACTGTTATTCGTATTTATATCATCTTTAATATTTAAATTTTATCTTATTTTTTTTTTAAATTTTTAAAATCAAATCAAATCATATTTCTTTATTATTTTAGTAATAATTATATTTTTCGTAATCATTTTTATCAAGTGCCTTTAACAGATTAAAATAAACTGTATTTACTTAGACTGGAAATTAAAACTATATATAATTAAAATTATAATTGTCTGTGGAGTTAAGGCCCTGGATGCCGTATTACAAGCTCACGCTTAGTTCGGCGACAGAAGCTTTAAGTGAATTGGTTGTACTCTTTACTCTTTATAAATAGTATATAGCTTAAAATATGGTATAAATGGTTAATGTTAATATCAATGTTTATTTTGTGTGAATGGTGCAATTGTAATATGTTTTTGGGCTAAATAAAGATTATTAAAGATTATTATAATGAAATTGGTAAGTATTTTTAAGTCCACTAACTCATCAGAAGGTGGTACCTAAGTAACAATGTGGTCTATGATATAGCACGCCTGGCACGCTTACAATGGCATAAAATGGTAGTGAAATAATTTTCAAGTCGTCTTCCTGAGTGGCTGCACCGGCTGTGTATAAAAATAACCACAATACAAGCCCCTTTACCAATATCGATCTATCCCATTTTTTCCTCTTTTTATTTATTTCATAAAATAAAGCTCCGTTTTGGACCGCAGATGTACCGCACCAGGCAGGTGTTATCTGTGAAGGATTGATGCCAAAGACTTTTAATTATTGGTGGTTTCTAGACCGGACAGGTTTATCAAATACCTTCGATTTTCGCGTTGTTAGCACAAAATAAAAAACCTAATATTCTTAAATATTGTTTGAGAAATAAATGAAATAAAATAAACTCACTTTTGTCTAACAGTTAAACAAAGATAACTGTGAAGTCATGGATACGTCGGTAATAAAATTGCTAATAATAATAAAAGCATCAGCACAGAGAAAAGAGAGAAGTCACTTAGTGAATGCAGTAGTCTCAAGACCGAATATGGAACGCCATTTATAATCAGCTACTGAAAAATGCTTTTAAATTAAAATTAGTCCCTATTTTTTTTTAATTTATTTATTAATTTCTTCTATGGTTTTGGCGATTTTGCATAGTAAAACACTTAAACTTTACAGTTGGCTTTTTCAAGGTTGACTGAGATGACAGTCATCTGACATCATCTCAGTCAACCTGACATCGGTTGTCAGGTTGACTGAGACTCGGGTCAAATAATGAATAAAAACGCGATTAAACCGGATAAATAAAGTGTTATAATTTATTTATTGCTTTCATGAGTACCCAATTATTACAGGTGACAATAATATTTACAGTACATTCATGATACCCATTGGGTGCAGCATAGGTCGTGTATTGTAATAAAGATACTTATTTAAAATTTATCTAAAACACGATTCATAAAAATACATCAATATTAAAATCAATTGTAAGTACATGTCAAACTTATAAAAATACATTACTATTAAAATCATTCGTAAGTACATGTCAAACTTAACAAAAAAAAAACTATACACCTACAATTTTAAATTTACAAATTGTGCATTTTTTTTCAATTATTAAGTAAATTCTAAGTGACGTTTTAGGTTTGATTTATTCATACCCATGGGTAAATGCAGATTATGGAAAGCATTTTTTTAAAGAAATGGCGTTTTAGTGTCAGATCCCTAAAAAATAGCTAGTAAGAGAGTGAGCAAGCTAAAGGTCCTGTCTAGAGTTAGAAATAAAATAATTTTGATTGATGCCAATCCTGGTTAAATAGTCCACGGTTGGGGTTTTAATATTTTTATGGGCATATCGTTTTATGCATGGTCATTGGACGGCTGTTAAGCATTTTTGTGGTTTGTTAAGCCAATTAGTGATGTTACAGTTTGCAGCTGTATAGAAGATATTATAAGGTTAATTAAAAAGTATTTGTGATTTGCTCATTCACTTGTATAAAATGTAACAAGACTTATAAAATAGTATAGAAAGAAAATAGTACTAGTATGCAAGCCAACCTTTTTTTTTCTCCAGAAAACGGGTTTTACAAGTCAAAATGTCAAGTAGCCGTTTTCACCATGGAATTGTACTACGTACAACTGGAAGGTTCACTGTGGCAGTAAAAATGAGTTAAACGAAACTAAGGAGAGAACCTAAAACTTTACACGTCCTTATCTAAATAGGGTGCCTTGGCAAGTATTATATTGAATACTAACACCCATTGAATAGAGTTTAATTTTGTATGTCAAAGTTATTGAAGTCCAGTTACACGTAGGTAGTACTTCTTAATTCCATGGTTTTCACAGATTTACCCTAAGGCTACGTCCCCATAGGCAGGTGACTGGCTTAGCGCCTAATGGCTAGCGAATCACCTAACTATAATCTTCAGTCTTCTGTCTTCTTGGGCTCCCACTTTCCGCACTTAGGTATTCCAGTGGACGTGACTGTTGGCTGTGATGTTATTCCAGCCAACCCAGCTCCGACCAGAAGCGCAGGATTTTCCTGGAACATTAATACGCCTCCCGGAGTATTGTGGGGCTGCCAAGCAGGTTGACCCCATTTGTAAC
Source organism: Idaea dimidiata (assembly GCA_949358125.1). NCBI lineage: Eukaryota > Metazoa > Arthropoda > Insecta > Lepidoptera > Geometridae > Idaea > Idaea dimidiata. The sequence goes on from OX442331.1 coordinate 10,997,365, forward strand.
CAGTCTCTCGTACTCTAAGATTGTGTGAGCGATGGTTTATCATCACCTAACTAAAACGAACGGTCTAGAAAGTTTACGATCGATCGCATTAACTGCTCGGCGCCTAGCTGTGTAATTGTCAGAATGCAAGTCACTAGGCACTAGGCGCTAAGAATCTGTCTATGCGGCCGTAGCCGGCCGTATCTGTATCCGTCGCTTAAAGCTTTGTCTTTCTCTTGTTAGTGACAATCAACGTCAGTGAAAACGTGACAAAAGTCGAGCCCACGCTTAGGGTCGATTGTGAATACGGGTCAAATTTCCCTACATTTTCCTTCAACATAACGTGACGAACGCAGCTGGAACTTAATTGGGCTTATGTGTAATATAGTAATGAATTACTACAATTATTCTTTTTCAGAGCTGGCAACTTTGAACCCAAATTCAAATTTTCAGACACGACATATAACGGCCTCTGTGACGCAGTGGGCGAAGCTCGGATTGCAACGCAGAAGGTTGCGGGTTCGATTCCCACCGGGTAAAAATATTTCTGCTGACCATAAATGTTTGTTTCTGGTTCTGAGTGTTTTCTATGTATAAGATGTAAGTATTCACAAAAAAAAAGTAGTTTATCCGTTGTCTAGTACCCATAGTACAAGCCTAGTGTTTAGTTGGCGCTAGATAGCAATGTGTGTAATGTCGTGCAATATTTATTATTATTATAATTTTCATTCATCTGCAATTACACAACTCTTAGATACGCCTACTTACTCCTTTAATACAAAGCCACCTCTAAGAGAGTCGGTAGGTACCTATCTATACACAAAGTGTTGCAATTAAAAACAATAGTGGGACACATGCGTGGCACCCACGAGTGTCGCGACCGATCGTGATACCGATCGTCGCCGGGTTCACATACTAGTCAAGTCATTCATATTGTGTAAGACATGCCTTGCATTATATACAATAACAAGGCGCCCGCGGTTTCACCCGCGGAAGGCGTATTTACTTTATTTAAAAAAAAAAATGTGTAAAACATAGGCTATATCTATCTATTTATTCCGACGACCTCTGTGGCGCGTCGGGCGATCGCTTGGCTGCAATGCAGAAGGTTGCGGGTTCGATTCCCGCTTGGTGCAAATATTTATGCTTAAAAATAAATATTTGTATCTGGTCTAGGTGTATTTCTATGTATAATTTGTATGTATTTACAAAAGAAAAATAAATATAAGTAGTATATCCGTTGTCTAGTCACCATAACACAAGCTTAGCAGCTTACCATGGCGCTGTGTGTTGGTCACAGGATTTATTTATTGTTTAGTAATTGGTATTTTCTTTCTTCACTATTCTGCGGCTATTCGTTCCCGGAATGTCTACATATTAAAGGAATCGGCTGAAAATCAGTGCGCTGCACGTCTTGATGTGTAACGCTTAATGCTGATACGATTTCCTTTTTGTAGCCACACTAGTTAATCTACATGTACAACGTAGTTATTAAGCTGTGTGTTTTTTGTGGTTACAAACAAACGTTTTTTCATTTCATCTCATTTTCATTTCAAGGCAAGTATTACGGACAAAAATCCTTTCTTAGTTGATACTTCAACTCAAACAACACGCTTTCCAAAAAATATTGGTCCGCAAATATTTGCCATAAAAAACCTAAATATCAAACGTTTCAAAATGATCGTTATTTACTTCTAAGTACATTAAAAGTAAGATATTATTAAACGATCTCTGCGGGAAAATAATACTTGAGACTTTATTATGTTTTGTAGGTTATTTCTGATTTAACTTAGCATATTTTATCGGTATGTTTGGGGAGTTTATGTAAAATGACAACTTTCTAGATTTTATTTCGTGTACCTAGCTTTTTTTAGTCAAGTAAAATGATGTATGAGGAATGACCATTGTTCTTTCATTATGTATCTAAACCTAGCTGCGGGTTGGGCTCTACGTTAAAATATAGTTCAGTCAATCAGCCAGTCAGTCAGGACATTGAAATTTATATGTATAAACGTATTTACGTATGTATAGACATGCATGAATGAGATGCAACGGGAATTGTTGCCTTAGAGCTATGCCTTATTAGAATGCCATGGCGACGTCACCGGCTACGTATGCAAGCAGTTAATCTTACTATCTTACTAATACTATAAAAGCGAAAGTTTATATGTATGTATGTGACTTTGTTACTCTTTCACGCAAAAACACTGGACCGTTAGCGATGAAACTTGAAATATAGGTAGCTGGATACCGGAAATAATACACAGATTTTTATCTTACGGGACTTACGCAGGTGAAACCGCGGAGTGCAGCTAGTAGCAAATTATATGTAACCAATATCACTTGATGAACAGTAGCGGCATAACTATCAACTGCTTGGATGCGTAGCCGGCGACGTCGCCATGGCATCCTAGTAGTACAAGGTCATGTTCACACATAATAGTCAAACCGTTCATATAGTAGGTAGACATACTTACAAGCCAATTAATTATATTATGTATTGTCAACATCTGCATGAATGTTGACTGAGACTGTGTTGAGATCTGTCGGTAGTGGCTGCATAGGCCTTCGATTCGCAACATGGACGAGATCGTACTCCTGGTTCACATACTAGTCAAGCCATTCATATTATGTAGGACATTAATGATAGCTGGCTTGACGTCGTAAGGTAAGGGCGTGTAAATGGCCATAAAATGGTCACATTACACGGGATGTTGAAGATCTTGCGAAGTGGAGACATAAATGTAGGAAAGTTTCTTATCAATATTCACAGATATGTATTTCTGTTGCAAATACTAAACAAATACTAAAAACAGAATAAAACCAGTATTAAGTGTTGCTCTCGTATGAACTATCGTGGTTTTTTTATAATGTCACAGAATCCTTTCGTGCACGAGTCTGACTCACCGTTTTATATAAATACATACTTAACTAACAAACGTTTTAAACAAGTTTATAATTGCGAAACTGCCACACGAAGCTAATTACCCTACGTCCGAGACAAACGTCGAATCTAAAAGACAAGTAACAAATTAAGAGATGTGTTCCCGCGGTCTCATACAAATTGTTATATGGGATCTTCCATTGTCTTATTTATCTTTAAAAAGATCTCAGCGGTCCGCTTTGTTTTGTACAGTCTTAAATTATTTTTTTATTACACATTTTTTACTCGCAACCGTCAATCTTGTTAGAGTCGTAGAAGTGGTTCTACTTTGGAATAATATTAAAGCATTTTTTCAATGTCGATGTTCCGAGATCTTTACAGGTTTCTTCTTCAGAAGGTTTCGAAACGTTAGGCATTGGCAAATGCTAAAAATAATAAACACAACGAAAAAGAGTTTAATTTCAATACAACACTCCAAAAAATCAATGTTACCTATTTGTATTTTTAACCACGCCAGTCTTGCGTGAGTATCGTGATAACAAGTAGCCTATGTGATATTGCAGGTATCCAGCTATGTGGGGTAGGTATGTATATGTATGTGAGTTTAATCGTATTCGGTTAAGCGTTTTTTGTGTGGGCGATCAACAAACAAAAACAAATTACTGAACCGAATGTGGTCCGGTGTAAAATATATGCTACTTTTGATTTTCTATTATCAAGATTACATAGCATAGCTATGTAATATTTAGTCTAATTATATTTGTAGCGCCAGGCAAAGCTCTTCTGTCTCATTCAAAACAATTTAAAGCTGCAAAAAATAAAACTGTTTAAAAACGGAATGTAATTAACTCAGAGGGCTCTTAATTACTGTTCATTGTTACATGACATGTATACTCAGATATTTGGTGCGACCTATTACTGACGATACACACTGCGAGGGAGTTTAAGGAGCTGCCTTGCAAGCGAGGTATATAAATATTAAAATCAAGGTGAATCGACTGTGGGATTTACGGGAAAATGTTCTAAAACTTCTGGGTAATTTAAAACTTACCTTAACATTAATATTACTTATTTTTATTATCGGAATTGTTGCAATACCGTTCCGAAGTTTTAAAACCGGAAAGTTAGTTTTATTTCAGTACAAAGTCACGAAAACAGAAGAAAGTTCTATTCTTTAGCTTATCATTCTCTTACTTATCATGACGATGTCGTTTGGACTCACAACTCCTCTGCTCCTGCTCCTCTGCCTCTGCTCCTCCTCCAGCTACCGCAGCAGAGGAGCAATGCTGTAATGTAGTATGCTTACCTATAGCCCAACTCTAGAGTTTTGAAGTTAAGAGTATGTATTTTACCTACTCTTAACTTTAAAAGTTAAGGTAGGTAAGGGGCAAAGGTAGTATAGTTAAGTAGTAGTTAAAAGTTGTAGTTAACTATGGTAAGATGTATGCTAAGAAGTTGTCTTGTTCATCAGACCACAACACCGAGTATCCCACAAAACTTTAAAGAAACAAATCAAAAAGGTATCTCTAAAAACGTTTAACTAAATCATCATTTTCTCTTCCAAAAAATGGCTTCGCTTTAGATAATTATAGCCTTCTGATTCGGGTATACATTCTTTGGAACCACTTTGAATTAACTAATCGAATGGTAAGGTATACCTTCGAGTTTTAGGGTAAGTAATTAAATTAGTTTTAATGTTACATACAACAGCTCTTGTTTTTAGGGTTCTGTAGGTACCCAAAGGATATAAACGGGACCCTTTCACTAAGATTGTCTGTCACCAGGCTGTCCCGACCGAACCGTGATAGCTAACATGCCCTGCATGCACTGACCTCATGGTCTACTTCAGCTACTTCCACATCATTATGTCATATGGCATCCTGCTGTGGGGGTGTGCTACAGATATAGAGGATATCTTTATAATACAGAAAAGAGCGGTCCGAGCTACCTACGGGTTGGGTCCTACAGAATCACTTAGAGAAAAGTTGGAAGAAAGAAATATTCTAACAGTATATTAACAATATATTTACGACAAATACATCCATAAAAATAAGGACAATTGTCTTAAAAATCGGTTTTAACATGTTTATAATTTGAAAAATAAAGATGATCTAACTGTGCCCTAGAGTAGGCTCCAGAAAGTAAACATTTCATTCTGTGTCTTATCAATGCGCTACTTTATTGAATTGCCCTAGCATGTCCACAAGTAAAGTAAAAAAAAAACTATGCAGGCTAGCGTTCTACGATACACGTATTAAAATCCTTGGAAGTAATCATTTATTCTGTACTAATTAATGAACAGTCGCGTTCTTGGGCAAATTTCGTTTCGTCTGTTCTGTGGAAAAGTGTCTGGAAAATTATGGAAAGGTCTTTCCTATACTTTTTTCGATCCGAAAGGAGTATATAGTTGTTGAGCGGGTTGTGTGTTTGTGGATGTGATTGTGTTTTTTCTTTTATTTATTTTATTTTATATTTATTTTTAATCGATAGACAGAATTTCATTAGTACTTTTAATGTTATTGCCCCAGTTTCACTATAGTTCTAAATACATTAGTTTCTTGTTTCTTAGTTTTATTGGAGGTCGCGTTCCGAAGACACGATAGATTACATTAATTTGATAACTATTTTAGACCATTATGTGATTGTAATCTTAAGAAGTAAATTATTTTGAACTTCAATTTGAATTAGACTGTTGAAATTTCACAAAAGACATGTTTCGTCAGTCATCATCACATTGACATTTTTAAAGTTGCTCTACATCATAATAATTGTTGGGTGTCAAAACAGTACAGACATTCGAAAATAAAATGAATATAGAGCGTTTTTTTTTCAAAATATCGGTTTCGTTCGACACCCACAATTTTTCGGCCATTAATTTTACAATCATAGAGAAGATTTTCAAGCAATGAAGGAAGTGTTTGAAGTCGCTAGCTTGTTGCTAGCGAGCTCAAACACCCAATAGATCCACTGGATAGATAATCTGGGGGCTCAGTGATGTAGGCAGACCAATCGTAATTTTCGAATTGTAAGAAATGATTCTGGAACATACCTCCGACAAACAATTCACTGCCGAACGATTCGCCGACAGAATTTTCCGATAATAAGTGGAATTGCGCTAGCAATCACGTACTTTTAATAAAACTTACGTATATTGAGCGCTATAAAACTTATTTATCGTATCTAGTGACACGATTGATGAGTGTCAGTATTGTCACGCTCCTGTTATCGTCGCGCTAAGTGCTTTAGATCAGCAGAAAATGCAAATTAACTTGTTCTGATAAAGATGAGGGCACTTTCCTTGTATTTATTACTTTACTGTAATCAAACTTTACTAATAAATTAGAGAAACTAATACGGAGAGTGTTGGTTTTTGATAGAATTATAGGTTAAAGTGGTTACAGTTAATTATTCTTAACTAAAGTAGGTACTTTACCATACCTATATCTTACTAATATTATAAACGCGAAAGTTTGTATGTATGTATGTGAGTTTGTTACTCTTTCACGCAAAAACTACTGAACCGATTGCGATGAAAGGACGAATTTTGAGTGGGATTACCTTCAATAGATATATGAAAAGTTGTTTCATTACATACCTACCCTACATAATTAATATTTCATGAATATTCTATGAATTGTAAAGAATAAATATTGTTAACATCATTTATTTCAATCAATTTTTTATAAAACTTGATCTAAAAATTGAGCAGGGCGATCGACTACAGAAGCTTGGTGTCTTGTCCAGCTTAGGAACCATACAGTCAATACACGCTCAAATCCATAAAAATCACTGCCAAGTCGATGTTCTTAGTATGTCTGTCGGTATCTGAATGGTGAGCCAGGGTCGCAAGGGAGTCAATCACATAAAAAGGGAAGGGATTTTGAGGAAAAGCACAAACAAGTAACACAACATATCGATCAACAAGCGAGCATTTAAATACACAAACAAACAAACGTCAGTCAGACGACAATACGTCATTCAGACGAGCAAGCAAACGCGCTAGGCGTGGGTGCATAGTTTCGATTAGATTAAATCAAACGAAACAAACGATTATTTGCGCGATTACGTATGCACGGTGATTTTTGGCGCTAATTGTGGGTCGAAGTGCTTTACGTACATTGCTAATTCAGTATTGGTGCAATCGATTATACTATAGGTGCTAGCCTTCATGTGATTGAAACAAATATCGATTGTTTGTTAGTGAGTGTGGTTTCCTCATTGGGTCGGAAATCACTACGTTTCCTTAGTCTATGGGTTTCCTAGCGTCATGGTATGGTAAACACTAAACAGGTAGCCCGAATCAATCAATATGGCGATGGACGATTACCGGTTGAATCTTTAAAAACTTTTATAAATGTTATTAAGATTAGGACTTGTCCGTCTCAATTTAAAAAATAGATTTGATTTAAAAAAAAACACTAATAATTATGGTAAAAAAGATGATACACTTAGTGTTCTGAAACTCTAGGGCGAGATTTGTCCATGTCCTTTGGAATATAGGTAGCTGGATACCGGGAATAACACATAGGCTTTTTATCCCGATATTCCCGCGGGAACGGGACTTACGCGGGTGAAACCGCGGGGCGCAGCTAGTATAGGTATATATACAGATTATAAACACGGTAGCAATAATAATTGGTAAATGCCTCGTAGTTACAAAATGTTTTAAACTTACAAAATGTCTAACTTAACTGCTTACAGTCGTATTCACAAACGATAATATGCGTGGATTCTGCTATTGTCACATTCACGCTGAGACGTCACTGACAACAGACAAAATTTTAAGCCCCTAATAGAGTCGTTAGTGAATATAACTGTAAGTTAGTACCAGCTGTATCATATTTACTCTTTCATCGAGACTAGAACATCAAAGCTGATAGACAAGTAAACCTTAGTCGAGCTAGTACGAGCGCTAGGCATTATTTTTAAGGACGTTTTTTCTCTATGCCGATTGTGACTGTGAGCGTCGAATCTTACCCTTTACACTACAGTATGGGACAGAAGCTACGGTATCAATTAGCCAGACGTTTACTCACTTCGACCAGATAAACCATTACTTGTACCGACAAGGATCTTAGTGAACGTGGTTTAATGATGCTACATTGTGACTTACTCTTTACACGCAATATGTGACAGAAGCTACGGTATCAATTAGCCAGACGTTGACTTACTTCGACCAGATAAACCATCATTTGTACCGACAAGGATCTTAGTGAACGTGGTTTAATAATGCTACAATGTGACTTACCCTTTACACTACAGTATGTAACAGAAGCTACGGTATCAATTAGCCAGACGCTAGACGTTGACATACTTCGACCAGATTACTTGTACCGACAAAGATCATTGTGACTTACCCTTTACACTATAGTAGTATGTGACAGAAGCAACGGAATCAATAAGCCAGACGTTAAAACCACTACTTGTACCGACAAGGATCTTAGTGAACGTGGTTTGATAATGCTACATTGTGACTTGCCCTTTACAATGCAGTAGGTATGTGACAGAAGCTCCGGTATCAATTAGCCAGACGTTGAGTTACTTAGACCAGATAAACCATTACTTGTACCGACAAGGGTCTTAGTGAACGTGGTTTAATAATGCTACAATGTGACTTACCCTTTACACTACAGTATGTAACAGAAGCTACGGTATCAATTAACCAGACGCTAGACGTTGACTTACTTCGACCAGATTACTTGTACCGACAAAGATCATTGTGACTTACCCTTTACACTATAGTAGTATGTGACAGAAGCGACGGAATCAATAAACCAGACGTTAAAACTACTACTTGTACCGACAAGGATCTTAGTGAACGTGGTTTGATAATGCTACATTGTGACTTGCCCTTTACAATGCAGTAGGTATGTGACAGATGCTCCGGTATCAATTAGCCAGACGTTGAGTTACTTAGACCAGATAAACCATTACTTGTACTGACAAGGATCTTAGTGAACGTGGTTTAATAATGCTACATTGTGACCTACTCTTTACTCTACAGTAGTATGTGACAAAAGCGACGGTATCAATAATCCTGACGTTGACTTACTTCGACCAGATAAACCATCACTTGCACTGACATGGATCTGAGTGAACTTGGTTTAATAATGTAACATTCTGCCGAAATCTTTATAGTCTTTATAAGTAAACTGATTATGCTAGTCTAATTGTATAGGTCCACAACTTAGTGGACTAGTTGAATGGATAAAACTATGAGGACTCGTTTTATTTTCAAGTTTATTTTTAAATTTTGGAATTATCACTTTATTGTTTTAAATAAAATTAACTGATATGAAAAATCTAATATTTAACAACGAATATTTTTAAATAACGGGGTATTTACCATGTTTAATTTCATTTCGTAAATTTGTTTTTATTGCTCAAGGCATATTTACTAGAAATATTTTTAAAGGAAAAATTCATCTTCAAAAATTCACTTGCGGCAAGATTTGAACTCGCGTCCCTGGATCAATATTCCAGTGCCTATACCGCTCGGCCACGCAAGTTCCGCAAGTTGTTTTTTGGGAACTTGCGTGGCCGAGCGGTTTTTGAAGATGAATTTTTCCTTTAAAAATATTTATATGTTTAATTTTGTTTTCTCGTTTTTTACATAAATCCTTTTCGCTACACGGAGTATTTCGCCAGTAAATTCAACGGGCTTGTTCACGAGACTGAAGAATGCGGGTAAGTGATGTGACAGTTAGAGGCGTCCATATCGAACTACCTGCCTAATAACCTTGTAAGTTTAAAATCGTATATTAATAATTAACTTTTAACCAACGTTTGTGATTCTAACTCAACGAAAAATACCATTAAGGGTTTTCGACCCATAACCTATAGGGTACTTCTGGTTTACATACATTTATAAATAACTTCAATTGAATTCAATCATTTATTCATAAAGGTGTACAGGTGGTGAGTTTGCTAGATACATCCGTTCTTAAGAAAATCCACCACCGATTTTCTCAAACAAACGTCTGTGTGTTTGCCTGTTACCACCAGCGGAGTCCATTAAGGCATGGAACTTTAAAAACTAAAGTCGACCTTAGTCCATTTATTATTCACTAACATCCTTGTCTCCGTACCACAGTAGGCACGCGAGACACCATAAAATTGATAAAGGCGACACTGTCAGACACGCAAAGTGTCTATACTCGATAAAATGATGTAAATTATATCGACAACCTGTTCGTGTTACATCCCTATTTGCATTTGTTTACTAACTAATTTAATTATTTCATGTTTTTTAAAGGAATTTCCTAACGTTGTTTGAGAGTAAAGTGACTGTTGAAACTGACTGTTTATTACATGATGACGTAACAAAATGCAATCAAAACCGCTAATGGAACATTTTCTTCGATAGATAAGTCAAGTATTTTAAACTTTTCTATCGACTTTTTAAAATCACACAATTTTTAACAAACTAACATTTTACCAACATTTAATAATACGCGATTCCTCCTCCTCAGTCGTTCCCTCAATGATGAGGATCGTGACTCCTCTGGTGCAGTCGATTGACCGCCCTTTTCCACTGCCCTCTATCGACGGCTTGATGTAGCGCAGTGCTTAGTGGTACATCCAGATGTTCAGATATTTGGTCGGTCCAACGCTTGGGACTCCGTCCACGTGGCCTTTTTCCCTCAACCTCAAACTCAATACGCGATTAAGGCCCGGTAAAATTTAACTGTTTCCTATCGACGGTTCGTATTAGTGAAGGAACCTACCTATGTTAGAAGGCTGACTGGCACAGCTATCCTCATTGGACTAACTAACTAGCCCGAATTAGCTATAATTAGTTATTGGCCATCCATGAAGTATAACATTATTTTATCGGTAAGTATTAAATAATTAATAAAATAAAATAAAAACTTATGTGTCCAGGTTTAAAAAAAGCATCAATATAAAGTTCGTAATTCTACTTGCTTCAACCAATACGATATGATGTATGTAGGTATACTTCATGGATGGTCGTGACGTATAGCTTAGATGTAAGCTAAACTTAAGCTCCCTATATAAGTATTTAGCCGTAGTCAGTTAGTCCGACGATAATAACTGTGCGTGTGCAAGCCAACCTAAGTACGAGTATCAAAACGCTTACTACCACGAACTATGTTTCTATTTCCCACGAATTTCGCAAACGGAAACTCCCAAAACAAACAGTAAGCACAGACAAACAATAACATAGCATTATTTTACCTGTGGTCACGCATTATTCACTATTTCAACTCTACATCCGTTTTGGTAGGATATCTATTTTGAGTGTTGGCAACATTGTCATTTTGCCACCGGGTGGGATGGCGACACCAGTTTTGGCGCCAACGCGCGTGCCCGCCTTTGTAAACACTAATTGTTGGACGTTCGAATTTCAAAAACATTCAACACCGACGTGACGTAGTATCCGGTGACGTTTCAGTTATAGATTCCTTTTTTTTAATCTAATTATGTTATCCGTGCAAAATGGCTAAAAAAGTTTTTAATGTATTATGCATAATATTTATTTCAAGACACTTGTTTACTAGATTGATATGGCCAATAAACCTTATAATTAATTACGTTCTATTGTTAGTTGTGTCAGCGTTGGAGGTCTATGTATTTCCTTCTTGTTTTTATCATGTTTTGACTTTGATATATAGCAAAAATGTATATAGGTACATAATCATTATAAGATATGTATTTATATTTATTTATGTACTATTGTCGCCTTTTGACGACCAGAACAATATTAGCATTAACAATCGAAATATAAAAAAAATCTGATTTCAAAAACCCTAAACGAAAACATAGATTTAATAACATAGAATTAAAAGTTACATCGAATTGTCTTTATTTAAAATGAAAAACTTAATCGCTTCTTATCACATTTTTTAAAAATGCGTGTTCAATTCTACACATATTGTAAAATGTCTCAAAGGTCACCTTAAAAGTTAAAAACTAGTCCCAATTTCACAAACCGTTTTAAATTCTGAAACAAACGAGCTACAACGCCACAAAACTTTTTATAACCGTTCCCAGAAATGCTAAATCATAACCGAAAACTGTCGTCGTATAGCCAATGGCAAATTTCTTGGACCCTTGTGATTCCAAATTTAAAATTCGAAATAAAAAAAAAGTTAATAATCGACTCATATAGAAACCTTGGAACATAGGCGGGGACAGCTTAAATGTCGTATTCGTTTTATAAATTTCTTTTTTTTTGTTCTTTTTTCGTCTGGGAGCTAAATTAAATTGACTCTGTGTTGTCAGTGTGGAACGATTTGCCTGAGTTAAGGGAGGTGACAGTTCACCGCCCGTTATTAAAAATTTAAATGAGGTTTTATGAAAAATTGTTTTTTTTTCTTTGATTTAGTTTTGAGGTTTTGTATATTAATCACATCATTGGTTACATAATAGAGTTTATCAATGGGTAGGTACATAATAGAGTACAAACTTTTAAGAAGTAATAATATCGATGGTAGCAAAGTAAATACGTACATCTACATAACAGCAACTTTACAGGAGAGCACATTTTGTAAAAAATAGTCACAATTTTGAGAGTTATCTACCGATTGACATAATTTTTTCTATAATAAGTTAAAATGTCCTTATTTATTTATTGTATAATATATTTTATCGCTATATCGTTTTTTTGCAGAAATAAAGTAGATGTATTTTTTTGCTTTGTTACAATTTTGACGTAAAAAAGTTAACTGGCTGATATCCGTTTATACGTTGTTATTAAAAGAGTAGTGATTACAATAAAAATATTATATTTACTGAAATAATCATTTTCAATTCTAATTTTATGAATATTTTAAATGAGACACTCATTGTTAAAAAGAAAATTATATTTTAAAGATAAAAATATGGATAGCATGCTATAAACTGAAAATTTGATAATAAAATCGCGACAGCTTAACCTTACGCGCAAGAGTGTGACAAGTGACAGACATCTTTGATTACGTTTGAGTTATCTGCGGATGCTCCGGAGTATAGGCGGATAAATTCAAATATCTGTTTCTACTGCGACGTTTTTGAAAATTGGAGGGTAGATATCTCGATATACGTACCAGATCTTTTTAACTATTTTGAAAAAAAAAAAAAATTTAATACAAATTTGTGGAGAGGCTTAATACAAGCTAATTTTTGTGTAAAAAAAAAAACGCGAAAATTCAGATGACCGTTTATACTTTGCTACCATCGATATTAGGGGTTAAAGTATGAAATTGCCGATTTGTACTGAAAATCTTAATTGTTTATTTTTTAAATTTTTAACAAATTTATTTAATCAAAATAGTTGCCATTATTATCTATACATTGCTGCCATCTAATGGGAAGGTTATTAATGCCTTTGCGATAGAACTCAGACGATCTAGACTGCACAAACTGTGTGAAAGCATTTTGTACTGCCTCCTGGGAAGAAAACTTCTTGTCACGTAGATAATTGTCCAAATCACGAAAAAATGGTAGTCCGTTGGAGCAAGGTCTGGTGAATACGGAGGATGACGAATGGTTTCTAAGTGCAGTTCCTGAAGGGTCAAAATGGTTTCTCGTGCTGTGTGAGGTCTCGCGTTGTCGTGGAGCAATAATGGTGAAGATCGATTCATGAGTCGGGGCTGTTTTACTGCTAGTTTTGTCAACATGGTTCGGAGTTCGGCACAATAGACATCTGCCGTAATTGCTTGACCAGATCGAAGAAAACTATAGTGAATAACACCATGCTGAGACCACCAAACAGTTACCATTACCTTTTTATTGGTAAGTTTTGCTTTAGGACACTGTTGTGGCATTTGACCTGGGGTTAGCCATTGCATTTTTCTTTTCCGGTTATCATAAAGAATCCACTTTTCATCACATGTTACAATTCGATCCAATATTCCTTCATTTCTGTACCGGTTCAACAAGGCAACACAAGTTTCAACACGCGTATCTTTCTGCAGATCAGTCAAATCATGAGGCACCCATTTTTCGTATTTTTTTATTTTATCGATTTGACGCAAGTGAGTCAATAAAGTGGGTAAGGTAACGTTAAACCATGCCGCTAATTCCTGGGTAGTTTGACTAGGATCGTCTTCCACTATCTCTCTTAATTCATCGTTATTCACCTGTGTGGGCGGTCTTCCTCGTGGCTCGTTCTTTAAGTCGAAATTTCCATCACGAAAGCGTTTAAACCAAAATCGCACGGTGCGTTCATTAGTAGACCCCTCTCCAAACGCAGCATTGATATTGCGGGCTGTTTCTGCCGCGTTAGTTCCGCGTCGGAACTCGTATTCAAAAATCACTCGAATTTTCGCAGTATCCATCTTTCTTGTCTAAATTGAATAACAAAAACAATTGAAAGTCGATATTCAAATGTTTCACATTTTTTAAAAAAAGAACATCACAGAAACCATTTTAAAAAAGTTTCATTCGAAAACCTCAAACCATGAAGATTCTATGTCAATTCAAAGAACCTATTGCAATAAAACGGCAATTTCATACTTTAACCCCTATTACTATTTCTTTTTGTTTTTATTGCTCAAGGCATTTTAAACATAGAATTTTTTTAGCAAGGAAATAAATTTCCAAAAAACATACCCAACATGAGATGCGCTTTCCCTCCAATTAAAAACAAAAAGAAATATTAAATTGGAGGGAAAGCGCATCTCATGTTGGGTATGTTTACTGTAAAGTAAACCACCTAAGCCAGTCAATAAAAGCTGCAAAGCTTGACCTGTAGATGGCGCTGAAACCAAGCCTTAGTTGATAAAACAATTAGCGAGGAGAGATTATATGGCCGAAAAATTATACCATGTCACGTGATTCCTGTGTAGCTCAGCGGTTAGAGCATTCGCCTGGTTAGCGAAAGGACGCAGGTTCGAATCCTGTCATGGGGATTTTTTTTAAATATATTTCCTTGCTAAAAATATTTCTAAGTAATAATACTTTATTATTTGCGTCCAGTAGTTTTAGAGACTACCTATTCATCACATATAAACAAACAAACGAATAAATGTTTCCTCTTTTTTAGTATAGATAATTCACTACACAAGATGCCGAAGATCGTGCGAAGTGGAGACGCAAAAGCAGGAAAGCAGAGCCCGGGCTCCCGAGAGGGATGCAACCGAGAAACATCGCTAAGATGGTGATGATGATGAGATGATAGAAAAATAGTTGCCTGAAAAGTTAACTAGAGAAATAAAGTTGCAGTATTTTTGGCTTCGAAACTATTAAAACACAATATTTACTGGGTTTACTCGCGTTTTATTTAAAAACGGCATTATTACAAAAGTACCAAGCTTTCGCTTGCTTGAATAAGCTAATAGTCTAGTTATGGACCCCTCCCCCAATTTAATTAATTACTTGGCTCTCTCATCTAGACATTGACTTATAATTTTATTAATTTTTGCTATTTGCATTACCTACTTGACAAATGTAATTTAGTTTTATTCTTTTTTTGCTAATGACAGCAGTATAGTAGGTAAATAATAAATTCAATTATGTATTTCGCCTACGTCATACGATTAAATAAATAAATTACGTTATTGGCTTGTTCAAGCTAACTGTAAAGTTAGCGAAAGCTTGGTACTTTTGTAATAATGCCGTTTTTAAATAAAACGCGAGTCAAATTGCGGAAATCTAAAAAAAATTCGAAACTATTTTTAAAAAATTGAATGAACCTACATTCATTCTTCGTTATTCGTCAAAGGCAGGGTAGGCATTTTATTTCAAATTTCATAGGACAGGGAATAATAACGATTTATTCTAAGGTTTTCATAACATTAACTGGATTTAGAGGAAATTAAAAAAAAAAAAACTATTTTCACAAATTAAGTAAAAAATTATCTTCAACAATAACATGGTAATTCAAAACAATTACCACTCGTCAATTAAAAACAATTATGACAATTTTTATGAATTAATTACAATGACAATTTTATAATCAAAACGATTCTCTAAAAGGTCATCGTAATGTTTTTTTAGAGATACCAATTTAAGTTTAACCAGTCTAAAAATAAATAAACCACCTTATTCGGTTGAGTTAAGGTTTAATCTAGAAATAAGACTTGGTTTTGTAAGTTGTTGTTTAAGGTAATATAATTTGCATAATTCGAACGATTACGGCTTCATGCAAATGAAACAATGGATGTCGTGTGACAAGCGATGACATTGTTTTGTCTCCATAAGTATCGTTTTTATCGGAAGGTTGATCTAGGACTATCTTAAAAGTACTTATTAACCCCCATATTACGGAATGAAGTTTTAATTCTCTTGTACCGTGCGTGACGTTTAGACTATTTTACATTAGTCTTGGTCTCGAGAAGGAGGATTTTGTCTACTTACTTCTAGAACTGTTCTGTTCCTAAATTATAGTAAACGTTACAATTAACCACGTTTACAATACGCTTGAACATCGTTTTGAAATAAGGAGATCGATTCTATTTTCAAATTATAATTATTCTTTAACACTAACTTACGAAGCAGGAGTTTTGGCGGGAACGCGGTAAGGAGATGTATTCCTAAATTTTCATTTTTGTGTAGCCTAGTTTAAATGAGTTTAAATTGTTTAATTTCGGCGGCATATTAATCATAAATCGATTTCGTAAAGGTGTACAAGTGTATTGAAAGTAAAAATCGGTGTAAAACATGGACTTTAGCGTTGTCTCCAAAACTCGCGAGAACCGTCATTGTAAAAAGCCACTATTTACAATGACTTCCTTGACTTGACTGTTTTGATGCAAATTGTTAAAAACTTGGAAAAATCTTACTTGACACTGGCTACTTTCGAAATGGCCATAATCGTTTCACAGCCGATAAGAAATAAAATAACTTACGAAGCAGACGTCTTATGACACGAATTTGGACAAATATTGTTCGTGAAATTATACTCACACACTCCTAAAAAGTTGGAACAGAATACGGACGTTGTTATTAGAATACCTAAGTACTATTTATGATAATCTAAGACAACCAGAATTATTATCGTACGCACTTCTTTAAGAAAACTAGCTCTAGGTACAAAGCACTGTATACAAACATCGCAAATAGGTCGCCTACGGCTTTAGATCTCCGAATACCACGCTATAAACCCAGTCGTATATCAGCCTGAATTAAGCCATTGTAAATCTATCAATTTGCTTTTAGATCGCTTTATTTTCTTCACGGAAGTCTATTATGACCTATTTTGTGTGTTTGTTTGAAGACTTTTAGATTAAGTACGCGTTGGTAACACAAGTGTATTCCACCGTAGTTTAACTAGGGAGCAGACCGTTGCAATTGACGACGGATAGGTTTTCACAGAACTAATGTGACATGACTCTATGATATTGCGTACAGATAAATAAATAAATAACTCTTTTGGGATTATCGACTATTCAGTATTCGTAGATAAAAAGAAACAAAAATAGTCGATAATGACTAATCGACTATTTTGTCTGATGACTGGTGACATTGATCCCATGACTGATGAATGTGTGAAAATAATCAGTGATTAGATTATTCGATTTTCGATGTTCAGTACGGGACTCGTCATTGATTGAGTTCGATAATTTTGAGGTATTTACTTCTATCACTGATTCAATGTAAATAAGTTCAGGTCTTGAAATGATTGTAAGACCGAAGCTAATTAATGTGAATGCGGTCATCTACTTTTGATACTGACTGTACACCCGTGCGAAGACGCGGCAGGTCACTAGTTCAGTGTTTACACAATAAAACCAAGTATCGGATTTCTATGAAATTAGTCACAGGGGTCGATCAGTAAAGTCGTAAGAACGACGCGAACAACCGTACAAGTTTCTATTTCGGTAAAAATAAATAAATATTTGAGCTGCGCACTCGCTAGGACACAGATCTAGAGTAGATTGTAGTGGAATGAAACACATGAGATGGGCACTTTTGGACTTAATGGTCATTCACCTTAGATTATTTATATTATATAAGTATATACTTATTTAGATTTTATATCTTTGTAGTATTTATTTCTTGTGCAAATAATTTAATAAATAATTAATCTAATCAAATTGATGAAACACATCATTTGTTTTTGTCGTAATTATTTTCCGCATCTTTCCAATGCCCGCAGGTTTACTTTTGTTTATGAAAATTTTATTTTCGAACTGATGATGCCTACTATAATGCCAGATTTTCTTTCTTTCTAGATGACATTATATTTTTCGTTCATAGAAATTAAAGTACCTACAGACCCCGAAGTTTTGAAGTGCCCCCTACAGATTTTTTCTTTAGAGTAGGAGATCTGTAATGAAAACACTAACAATAAGTTTAATTTTAATTCAACATTGCGAAAACAGAAAAAATCTACATTGTACTTAGTGGTTTTCAACTGTTAAAAAGAATGATGATGACACAGGATGATGTGACACATTAAAGTTATGATAAATGTACATAATGATACTGTGGACATTATGATACAGTGGACATTTCGATAGTATGGACTTTTTGACACAGTGGACATTTCGATATAGCGGACTTTATGCGACTAAGGCAGTGTATCCTGTAACGTGTCAAAACTGATATAACTTATTTAATGTTAATAGTATTTGGTTAGAAAAAAACTGCTCATGTTTTGGTCTAACAAATCTAGTATCCAATATAATTTTAGAGATACTACAAAGTTACAATATCTATGACAATTACAATTTTAAAACGTCTGATGTGTGGCACAGAGTCACATAGAAGATGCAGCCATCCAGTATCTATAATTCTGTTGAATATAATGAATGACAACTCGTTTAATAAATAAACATGCCCTTGATGACCGAAGGTGCCGAATTTAAATGTACCGTAGAAAAGTTGGACGAAAAATGTCTCATATTATGTCAAATATGATTCAGTGGGCATGGAACCCGCTAAAATAGGTACCGGAATATACTAAGTACACATACTGTCGCACTAAAGATGTGTAGTGTAATACTATACTATCCATCATCACTTCAATTCGGTACCTATTTTAACAGGTTTCCTGTCTAATGTATCAAATATGATACATTAGACATTTTTGTTCCAACTTTTGTAAGTTCAGAATTCTATATAGTAGGTCTCATCCGTTCCGGTCACAATTCCGGTAACGGAGCGGATGATAGCTATCGACTTACTCTAGACTTGGAGACTCCAAAGTTAAGGGGCAATATTCGGTAAGTTCCGCGGCTTGGTAAAATGGTGTGGTAAATACTCCAGGTTCGATTACCACCACGAAACAATTAATATTTATGTACGTTCCAGGTTAATTAGGTTAGCCCGAACCCATAATCATTTCGATGAGACTTTAATTAGTAATAGGCGGTCAGTCCCGCTAATGTCAAATCTGGGAAATTATAACCCAAGACAGAATAAATTGACGACTTGGTTTTGGTGACGCCCATCGTGTTACCAGCTCCCTACTAGGGTGACCGTGAATATTTGGTTAATGGGACAATTTCTTCGAAAGCACTAAGGAAGTTCCTTTTTCTTTTTTTAGTTGAACGTGCTTCATCTTAGGCCTTAAAATCATTTACAATCAGGTAAGATCGTGGCTAAACGCTCATCAATTGTGTTATAAAAGTCTTGTTAGGGCACGTATAGGTATAACAGTAAGTATATTTTTTATTACCTACTTGCAATAAAAATGCAATCAATTTTTTTGGTTTTCTTCAAAATGGCCCTTGAGAGACGGGGCTTGTGAAAATACCATTGAAATCATAACTACGCCTTACAGATTGCACCCGCGTATTAAGTCGCCTTCCCGAAAATATAAAAGTGTGAAAAAATCACATATTGCTAAAATCTACAGCATACATGTTGTAGGTATGTACTACATAACGCAAATACGTTGCACGTTTATTGATCTGCTCAAAACCCGAACGCAAACACATCAAATAGAAATACCATTAAATAGTTTAGTTATGTGACTATTTATACCAAATCACTGCAGTATGATATTATGATTAAAACCATGAACAAAAATCAAAATTTATGGTCACCATACCAAAACGTGGGAACAGTATGCGTACGCGCCGACAAACTTCAGCAGGGCGTAGTCACGCAACTGCTTTGTTTTTTTTCTTCAAATTATTTTCGAACGTCATTTGCTTAAACGAAAGTATTCTCTCTTCATAATTACTAGAATGGATGCCTTTCTTTATATTGATTATTCTATGACTGCAAGACGTGTCATAAGATTATTTAGGTACCTGTCTAATGTTAATCAAAATTTTGGGTATTCTTCTCAGCATTAGGGTGCGTTCAGAAACATAATACAAAATCTGTTCCCGTAACGTTCCAGTTACCAGTACGTGTAACAACCTACCAATATTGGTTCTACACTTAAAAAAAATCTGATTTTAAGATTAAAGAGTAATTTTAAAAATTTAGAAAGCGATTTTCATTGGTTTCATAAGGTTGGTCATAAGGTTACTCCCTTACCTACGTATAAAAATTTAATCTTTGTGCTCTCAGACATTTTCACTTGACAAAGGGACAATCAATAATTAAGACCCGACTAGTAAATTA
This sequence comes from Idaea dimidiata, assembly GCA_949358125.1. Taxonomy (NCBI): domain Eukaryota; kingdom Metazoa; phylum Arthropoda; class Insecta; order Lepidoptera; family Geometridae; genus Idaea; species Idaea dimidiata. Next base: position 11,017,694 of record OX442331.1, read on the forward strand.
TTGCCGTTCTTAATTCAATTTTTTAAACACAGAACAAAGGAACACGACAGTTATTAAAAAGGACACTATGGCAAAATGTAAAAAAAAACATTGACAAAGGCACCGACCCAATCTTGAACTCGATTACTAATGTAGGTATCGATTATTCGTTTCTTATTCGATTATCCAATAACTCGGGTGTGTCACCCGTAACAAATGATGGCGCGGCGAACAACAGGTTAACAATAGTATTTCTTCATTGGGTGACAAAAACGGCGAATGTTCCGAGACAAATGGTAGATTATGGGATCGGATATGGATGGCTCTGCTTAATCGGTTTAGATACAGGATGTTTCTTTTTTATTAAAAAAAATAGTGTATGGAAATAAACTAAATAAAAAAATTCACTAGAAGATGAAAATCTCTTCCTTTGTTTGTCGCTTATACCTACTGGTAACTTAGTTCGAAATATGTTTGAATTGAACTATATACCAGATAAAATAATGCACTACTAGTACTAACTGTTTTCAATTATTAAACTAAAACTAAATCAAACAACTCACTCCTACCGCTCCTGGCGTTAAAGAATCAATTTCGATGGGTTTGTTTTAATGAGTATTGGGTAAAAAAAACATTTTAGCTCACACAACTTGTAATCATAGTTTCCCTAGGTTTTAATCAAATGTATATACTTATGTATATCGTTCTATTTTATCGACGATTATATTGTCACGATAACCTTGACTAGGTATTCCGTAAATAACATTTATGTACATGCACAAAATTACACAAAAAAAATCTTTAAGTTAAGTATCTTTTTCTTGCCAGTGACGATTGTTTTTTTTTGAGGATCAGAAATTAGAAAAAAATAGCTCTGTCTGTAGTTTCTATTAGGGCATATAATTGCAATCACAATTTAACTTGGAAGTTTTGCCAATGACCAAACAACGCAAGTTAAAATCAAATTATTTTAATTTTCAAAACATAATTTAAATAAAAATAATTATTAGAATAAAATACTATCCAACATTTATTTTAAAGATAATATTAAGTATGATGAATGATTGCCTAATCTATCTCCTTCCTTAAATTCTGGACCATTCATTGGTTGCCTGGAATAAATCGAACGGAGGCGATAAGGCCATTAAGCCACACAATGTTTTTGTATAATTTGTATTTTGGAACAATAACGTGTATATTTAATTATCTAATGGGAAAAAAGGAACATCCTGTACGTAAGGCTGTCCATGCACCGTGCCAGCGGGGGAGGGCGTTTAAAAAGCAGTTCGCCAGCGGGACGCGGGCGCCGCGCGCGGCCGACCTTTGTACTTTTTATACATTTTATTATTTTAATTTTTTAATCTCGAATAGATGGGAGCGTGAGCAAAGGTGACGGATCGTAGATTGGAATTTTGTAGCTGTTTTGTAAAGCGTTGAATATATTCAATTTAACAAGAGTATTGTAATTAATGTGTGTTTTCTGTTGTTTCTTTACTGTGTTTCTTTGTTTACTTTTGATAAAACCCCCAAAACCAAAAAAGGTTCTCAAACCGTCGATTAATCTAAACACATTAAATTTGAAGTCTTAACTGACTACTTTGGTTACTTAATCCTGGGGGTTATTCCTCTAATTAATAGAATTGTCAAAAATTTCAGTACATTTCAAAATTATTGCAAATGAAACTATATTTTGTATGGAAAACAATATTTTTCGATGAAAAATTTATCTTAAACTAGCTGCAAAGCCCTGTTCCCGTTCCCACAGTAATATTGGGATAAAATATGTCCTTCTCCTTCCCACCAATTTTCAGCCAAATTGGTTCAGCCGTTCTTAAGTTATAAATGATGTAACTAACTCGACTTTGTTTTTTTATACTTTTAAGAAGATGTTAAATATCAAACATTGACTGTAATGATATTTAAATAGATTTGAAATGACGTTTTGGATAATTAATTACGAGAAAAGGCCACTAGAAGAAACCACATCGCCCATCGCCGCTTTCTTCCAGCAATACAAATAAAGCGTCAAAAATAAACTGCATTAAAATTAATATGACACAACTCCGATTTAAAACGAACGACACTTGCCAAACTAGAATTCGTGAAAAATAAACAATTTTCGATTAAAACCCGTACCGGTCACCCAATACGGGTGAAAGTCCCGGTTAATGCTTTCAAAATGTATGACAGAGTGACAACTTGACATCGGCGTCCGTCAGAGATGGTTAATTTAGTATTTAGTCACGTGGGTGGTACGTCGCCTAAATGCCGATTTGACGCGCCTTGAATGGCTGTCTTTTTAATTGCAACGCGAATGAAGTTTTTTGTAGATTTTATTTTTTGAATGTGTGTCAAGAAATTATAAATATTATTCATTAGCTGTGCTCTGCGATTTCACCAGCGTAATTCCCGATTCGTTATAAGATAGAAACTACTAAAAACATTTCTTAAAAAAAAGTGTCACAAGGAAACATTCCTAAGAGTGATCATTATTGATAGGTAACACCTTAGCTTTTAACGAAATAAAATCGAAAATCAATTCTCAAAAAGTCCGACAATGACCAATCCGACGTCATTAAGGGCACCATAATTGAGCCCTCCAGTGACAATAGGGTCGCAGATTAACAAAGAGTTAGTACAGTGTCATTTGTGTCACAAAAAACGGAGTTTCTGTCGGTCATTCTAGTTGATGAAGCTAGCGGCGACTTTGTAGCGTTTGTCGTATCATCGGGCGTTCGAGATGTGTGATGTCGGATTTTTTTGATAATTATTACGTGGTTTTTGAAGGAGATTTTAATAGTGTAGTGATTAAAAATCTTGTGTAGGTAGATGTGAAAATTAATCTCAGTTTACCCTTGAGAAGGAGATCTGTAAATATATCTAACTATACCTATACTATACTAGGTATATATCTCTTATTTGTTTCTCCATTATACAGTGTAGGTATCTATCTAAGTCGTAAGGCATAAGGCGTGCAAGGCATAAGTCGTAAAACAATAGAAACAATGCGAAAAAAAACGTTTAATATCAATTCAATATTGTAGAAAAAGAACAGAACAGTACAGTTTGTTGGCAGAAAACACTCACCAGGCTTAAATACGTAATATCACTGGTTTTTTTGTAAATGTTTCTTGTGTACTGAATTATTAACTAAATAAAAAAACAGAAGAAGAATGTAATGTAGAGTTTTTTTAAAGTAATAGGAACCTTTAGAATTTTTAGTAAAAAAGTTGCCGAATGAATTCGAGTATACCGTTTTTATTTATGTACCTACCTACTTACCTATATTATTTTTAACGTGTTGGTCCTTGAATTTTATATTTTTCTAGTTGACGAATAAAAACTCAATTTTCAGAGTGTCAAAACCCTTGTTTAGTTTGTGACCTTAAAAAAATAATTCAAGCCTTCAATTCCTTGACATTCGTTGTGGAAAGATGACATTGCTAAATTCCTCTTACTAAAACGTTTCTAATAATAAACTCAAAAGTTTTGAAGCTAAGGTTCAAAATGAAAGCAGTAACCAAATGTTTTTTTAATATCATCTGTCACCAAGGTGTTAAAGGACCGTTAGCAAAAAAGTTTAAATAAAGGACTGGTCTTTTTCAAGTAGGTGACAAAAAATGTTTGGGGAAAAAGTCTAATTTCGCATGAAATAACTTTTAACTTTTTGCTTAGAAGTCTTTGAGTTTTGCTGTGTAATGTTTCCGATGTTATCGACATGCACAGTAAAGAGATGTTTTTAAGTTTTGAGTCTGTTGATGAGATGAGGCTATTTTTTAGAAAGGAATACCTAGATGGCAACATAAAACAGTAACCAATATTTTATTGTATTTATTTATGTCATAATATTATATCATAATGTCACATAATGTCATAATGACTGTGTGGGTGCCAAATTAGTGGACTATAATTTAACATAAATATTGCACAACATTACACACAGCGCAATCTAGCCCCAAACTAAGAACTAGGTTTATACTACGGGTACTAGACAACGGATGTAATACATGTTGCTAAAAACGATCATTTTTAGGTATCCTTTTGACACACGCAGTAAAAAAATGACATGAAATTATGCTGTAACTATAATGTTTCTATTTCCAATAAGACTACGTCGGTCCTCTCTTTCTTACTAGAACATTGTATTTAAAATAATAATATAGTAGCATTAATATTTCAGGATTGCATTATTATTTTTATATGTTTATTATATAATATTAAATACACAGGCTCCATATTGTGACTGCTAGTTATCCTACACACTAGTAAATCTACGAACTATTGGTTGCAGACTTTGCTGACCTTGCCAGCACTTTATTGTTGTAAGTACCTACTTAGGTACATAGGTATTATCCTTATTTGACAAAGCGGAAGATTCTGATAAGAAGGTGGTTCTAGTAGGTCGCCATCAATGTACTTACGTAAAGGGCGTCTTTCATAAGTAGGTAGAAGTTGAAAAGTGAGCCATTTACTGTAATCTAGTAGAGCTTTTCTGCTTCTCGCTTCGAGGATCCTGATTACGTTTTAATTAAGATCATCGGGTGCAAGCAATGTTTAGAACTGTATCTAAAACTGAAAAAAATAATGCAACTGTAGGTGCCTTAGTAGTACGTACGTACTTATTGTTCATTGGTTCATCTACAGTCACATAGATGGCGTTACTTGTACCATGCATTGGTATAAGTAACGCCAACGTTATACAATTAACGATCTTCGCTTATTTATACTGTACATCTTTGGAAACCTCTCAAATACAAACTTGTTTTTAATATCAGTAGGTTATATATTCATATTGGTTATCTAATCGAATGATGGCTGAGTTTGATACGCACTTTGCTGTAAAGTGCCTATGAAACAGAGTTATCAATTTGATAGACTATACGGGTGCAGAAGGCATGACTTAACCACCTCCATAATATCACACGTCCCATGTATTTATTCTCAGAAACCCCTTTCACAGACATTTAACAGAAAAATAACCCAATTATTTCAAATTGAGCCATCTAGTCAATGAGTCTATTAAAGTTATAGAGACGCCATTGCAGAACAAATCATTATTGAAAAGCGTCACAGTTGTATGCTATACAACCTCATTATTTATATTCATTCACATAATTTAAAGAAGTAATAGACGAAACTATTGTTATCTCTTTCTAAAACATAAAGACTCAATGCTACTTGCATGACGTAAGAAAGAGATGTCATAATATTATTATGACATCTCATAGCGGTTAGGAGAGAATGATAAAACGTCAAAGTCAAAAACTTCGTTGAGTTTTTGGAAAAAAAACTTTTTCAGAAAATAAACTAAAATAAATAAATACAGCTTTACTTACGTACATAATGAAATATTTTTGCCAGTTTTTGGAGTATAATTCGTGCATCGCCTAAATACGCACGAAGGCATTGTTGTTTGTGAGTAATGTTGTGAAAGTGAACTAAATGTACTGTGTGATAAGTTGATAACAAGCGGGTGATCGTGACGTGAGCTGGGATGGAACTAAGACTTCTCTGGCTAGATAGCTTGCATTTGTGTAGACAAGAAATTTGCCCTATTACGTATCTAGAAGTTTTTACATATCTCTGCATCTAGTAATAAAAATGTTGTCATTAAAATCCATTTTATGTGGCAAAGACTTAATTAGAAGGAGCCGCGACACAATCACAATTAAACCCAAGAGTTGTAAACATAAAACCAAAATACGCTGACACTGTAGCCAGAAATCCTAAAGTAAATTTGTAAGAAAGATTTTGGATCGTATTGGTTGTGGCAGGTCAAATTAAAGTGGACGTTTTGCGGGTAAACGGGTAAAAGATTTCTTGGAATTTAATGTAGGTTCAAAATTGGAATTTAATCAAACCAGAGCGAATGATTATGTTTCAGGAAATAGGGACTTTTGTCTTTGTTTTTTTTTTAGCGAACTCTACTTTCAGCAGGCAGAAATTAAATATTGCACGACATTACACAAAGCACTATCTAGCCTCAAACTAAGCACTAGGCTTATACTATGGGTACTAGACAACGGAAATACTACATATTTTACTTTTTTTTTGTAAATACATACATATAATACTTACCTAGATAGAATAAACCCAGAACCAGAATCAAAAATTTCTGACCAGCAGAGATATTTGTTCCCGCCGGGAATCGAACCCGCAACCTTCTGCGTTGCAGTCCGAGCTACGCCCGCTGCGCCCCAGAGGCCGTCAAATAAATGTTTAAATGTAATGTTTTTTAAAGTCGCTATTTTAGGGTTCTGTATAAAAACGGTAAAAGCGGACTCCACTGTCCGTGATATTTAAAACAGTTGATTTTTTACACATGATAGATGAGTGCTTAGCGAATACCTTACCTGATTGTATGTCATAATATATTGCGCTGCATAACTACGCAACGTTTGTCTTTTACTGTCACATGAAGTTTCAAAGTTGACAGACGGAGACAAACGTCACATAACTTAGTCATGTGTAAATTATATTTTATAAGTAAGGAAGTTATTGTAGTATTAGGTCTAAGATGTGGCTCGCTCATCAAGTAGGTACAAATTGAGGCATAAATCGACTATCATGATTTTTCTTAAAAAAACTGTCATCTAGTTACTTTGTTTCTTACAAGAAATGAATCAATATCTACTTATTAAACCTTAAACGCTTGCGGTTGTTACTATATTTTTTATTAAACTACCCTATCAAATAGCACATGGCAACATTACCACATCTGTCAGGCGCGCCCGCCGCGATTTAAAAAAGGAACTTGCTTACAAAACTATCCTACAAACTTAATTTTTCACTCGACATCGTCGATAACATCTACGCTTTAAAAGAATCCCGCAACCAAACCGTTTAGTTTCAAAAACATCCGTCGGCAAAATTCACTTGGTTAGAGTATGCGTTCCGTTGATACACATTTGAAACTTCGACCAGTTTAGAAAAGACTTTCTAAGTGAAGATGTTTGTTTAAATGGTAGGTCGTTTTACAGTGGTGTTGGGATGTTCTACGTCGGCAGAGCCGCGGGCGGTAGATGACCGCAACATGATTTATGATGAGGTACAGTCGAGTGCATTTACATTCGTAAATGTGATCTCTGTAATTACGAGGCTTGTTTCGGCCACGGGCGTTTTGGGACCGACATCATTGAGAATGAGTCAAATGCCATAAAGACTTCTGTGTTACGATTGTTTTAACCACCTCTGGGCCTCTACTTCAATTCTACGAACGAACGAAAAATAAAACTGTCATCTAGAAAGAAAATCTGTCATCATTAAAGTGCCTGGAGTCTTGGCGGGAACTCGTTGAGGAGATGTGGTGCTAAATTTTCATTTTTGTGAAACCTAGTTCATATGCGTGCAAATTGTTTAATTTCGGGGGCATATTAATCAATTTAGTTTCGTGAAGGTGTACAAGTGGAATGAAAGTGAAAATCGGTGCAAAACATTTGACTTAGTGTTGTCTCCAAGGCTCCGTGAAGATTGTTTGTAAATGGCCGCCGTGTTTACAAATGATTCCCTAGACTTGACTTTAACTATGACGACTTGACTGTTTCGATGCAAATAACTTGCATAATATATTAGAATACATGACACTGGCTAATTTCCTAATGGCCATAATCGGTTCACAACCGATAAGAAATAAATAAAAAAAATAAAAAGTGCCTAGTGCTTAGTTTGGGACTAGATTGCGCTGTGTGCACTGTCGTGCAATATTTATTTAGGTATTTATAGTAGGGCATTGCGAAAGATTTTCTTTCTAGATGACTGTTTTTTTTTTTTCGTTTTTTTGTAAAATTAAAGGGTGGTTATATATTTGTCACGTCATAGTTAATTTATTACGAAAAAAAATAATGTTGTGTAAATTTAGCACATTTATCTATTTTAAGATAAATTTGGTAGAGGCCTAGCTTTGTTTTTAAGTGTTACCCGTAGCGTTTAATTTGTTAATTTAAAGGCATTTTTTCTAGAATTGGAGCTCATTAGCCTAGTTGCGGCCGCCGATATTGTAAAATCGTATGGGTTCAGCAACGCCTGGCACGGTCAGTACTTAGACGATAATGTGTGTGGCAAATATCATTTTCACGAGCTCCTCCAGAAGAGACGTTAAGCAGTTGGTCCTAATAACAACCGGAAATAGGTATACAAAGATATACAAAATTCTACTTAGAAAGATTTTTCTTTTGTTTTCGTGATATTGGCTTGAAACTCATTTTACCCTTGAGCAAAAAGCCCGTAAAGACCCCCGAAACGGTTGCCTGGAAGAAATCGCTTTTAGCGATAAGGCCGCCCATTGTACCTAAATTTTTATTTATATAGTTTTAAGTATATTCATAATAAAAATTAGTTTATAGTTTATATGACACTTAAATGGTTATATTGTAATTTTTAAGGTAATTTGTTTATTTTGTATTTTATTTTTGTTTGTTTTAATTTGGTACAATAAAGAGTTAATCTAATCTAATGTAGGGCGTCGATAAAATGGCAAATAAAATTAAAAAAAAACAGAAGAAACACATCGACTTATTTCACACGACACATCATTGACACGATCCAAATCCCATACGCACAACTTTACCTAATAAAACTTCGATTCCCAACAAACGTAGAACATTAATAACCCGCCACCATAAAAGGCGGATCGATAAAGAAACCAATTTCATCCCGTATTGTTTGTCCAAAATTCGATTATGTCCGGTATTTCGATGACAAAACAATATTATAAAACATAAAAGAACTCAAAGTGGGTGTTGAGAACACATCCTTTCATTAAATAAGGATATAACGGGAAGGTTTTTTTTTAATTAAAGGGTCCTGACACGACCAAAATCATCTCCACCCTTACAACTTTCGTACATATGTGACTAATAGTTTCTTTTGAAGCTATAGTAATGGCTGCTACATCCAAGTTATAGTATGATAGATAGATGTATGCTTTATTTGCACAACATTAGATAGGCTAGCATTTGATCTCATAAGAAGCGACGATGAAGTCTTGTCTTGTCACTCATGTCTAGAAGACATAGTTTTGTAATGTTGTACCACTGTTGCCCTTGATTCTTTGCACTAAATGTCCCATAAAAATTCCTGAAACTCTGTATCTTCTAGAAATGTCCAATAGTAGCTTTCTGTGACTGACTGAAATAAATCTTAAAACTCTACTATATTAACAACGGCAGTGGCATTCTTCTGGCTTGACCTTAAATTGCCTCGACACGATCGTTTTAAAAAATAATCTCGTTTTCCGGCGCTCCATTTCAAAAAAAGAACGCAATCATTTATTTTCCCGCGGCTGTCGATGAACGAGGCGTGACATTCGAAATTTTCGGTGTTGTCAGCTCACAAAAAATGTAAAATAGACAGGCTATAGTGATATTAGAGGTTTATAAGAGCGATATTAATGCGTCTAACGGATCCCTTTGTGTCTCGAGGGGTGGTATAAATTCAATGTCATAACTATACTCAATTGAATAGCGTAGGTAAGTACTGAGACAGTTTAATTATTATTACTTATCTCGAAGGATACGTTTAAATATTCTTTAATTTAAAAAATAAGTATAAGGCAAGTTAAAGTTTGTGATATGTTTGTTGCTTCTTCACGTAGAAAAACTAACTTAAACTCTAAGCTAAGCTTTTCAAAACGTCTAACAGAAAAATCAAATTGTTTCTGGGCCTCTAGTTTGATTCTACGAACGAATGAAAGAAGGAAATTCTCTTAAAAAGAAAATCTGTCATTAAAATACAGGCCTAGATTATGGACTGTACAATTGAAATATGTGAAATAGCGTGTACCTAGGTGCCGAATTGGATACAACGTGGGTAGAACACTTTCACACCCAATTTCAATTAGGTGCAAATACTACTTACTTACTATCAAACATTTTTATACAGAAAGATTGTTGTAGTTAGCATTCTTTCTTTTTGCAAAACTTAAAATTTGCTATTAAAATATTAATTTCGCTTTTCAAAATTTGAATTGTTTTTTTCGAGACAGTATGTAACCGCATAATTTCAGTAAAATCATTATGATTTGTGTGCACGCGTGGCGTTCTGCTCAGGTGGCGTGTGCGCATCTGCTTTATGTTAATATCCTATTGTGCTTTGTACGAATGGAACATCTGTTATATTAGGTAACTGTACATAAATATACTGTGACGGTGAGGTTTTTGAATCTCGAATATTGATTTTTTTTAATGTAAGTTTTCTATTTTTCACTGTAGAGTTTATAGAAAGATACGTTATTGCAAATTTTTCTTATATAAGCTTATCGAACTTGGAAAACTGAAAAGTCAGTGTATCTATACCTACCATTGATTTTTCATAAATTTCAAATTGGTGTAGGTAATGATGATTATTCTAGCTTAAATAGGTACTTTTACGATTATTTTTAACCGATAAAAACACGGAGAAATAAGGTTCTCAATTCAAACATATTTTTTTTATTGTTAAAAAGAAATGATCGCGCATAACTTTTCACAGAATAGTTCGATTTTGATAAAAAAAATCCTTCTATTTTTTTCCCGCGATATAGAAGGTCAACGTAGAAACCTAATTATTTGTTTTAAATTAGGTATAGACTACTTAATCCGGGTTAGTTCGACGATGATCCGCAAGTAAGTCGGCCTTAGACCATAGTCTGCTATATTTACCTAGATCATAGATATTCAGACAACATGATATCTGCTAGATATGTAGTCAGGAGTTCACAAAAAACAAAGCGCTTTGGCAAATTTTTACGTGCGATTTTCGGGTGAGAGTCGCCAGGGGCGGGGGTCGCACGATCAATACCGCCCGCTCCCCCCTCCTCTGGCGTTACGACACCCCCCCTTTTCTCTCCCGTTACGACACCCCTTCCCCCCTCGCTCTAACACTTGGACAACGATTAATAATAAGCTACCTACATCCTTTTAGTATATCAGGATTTTAGTTAGGACTAGTCTAGATTAAATAGGCTGCTATGATTTTAATGGAAGATGTCTTATCCACAACTACCTTAATCTGAGAAAACAGTAGGTGTAGGAACCTATTTTTTACTTTTATCTAAAATCTAATACAATACACTAATACTTTTGGTTACAGTAAGGTACCTATACATAGCTGTAATATAAAGTATTAATTAATGTAACCTTACCAAATTGAACTTGAGTCATGGAGGTACAGATTACCTAGAGTACCTAGACCTAATCACAAATACTACCTATTATCACATCTTTAATTACTAGGTAGTGAAAACAAAAGGAATTTTATTTAAAAAAACTCTTATCCACAAAATCTTAACCCTATAAAACCCACGTGCACAGAAAAGCCCTGCCCTTTATGTGACAATTCTGACCAATCAGAGATGTCACCGACGCCCGCGACATTCCTAGCCAATAGGATACGTCGCAGCCACCCAATGACATTCTGGTGACAACGGCGCATTCTGAGGTCAACGCCCGTAGCTGTTACGTGCTGAGGCTCGCGTATTGAGTTTTGTACTCTATTGTGTTATAGATTGGACTGCTTATTGCATGGATTAAGTTGTGCTTTGAATTTTTAACGTATGAAACAAAACTTTTAGAAAAATTAATGCCGTGAGATGACGCCTTTTTGACTGAATATCAACGTAGAGTATCTAATAAACGGGATGTTTTTTTTATTTATTTTTTGGCAGATATGTTTCTTTACATATTTTTTATCTTTATGATTAATCCTATCGATGGACGACTTAAAAAACAGAGTTTACCTCTCTAGGGGTTATTTTTCATTTCAGTTACGGTATAGGTACTTACCTAAGAAATGGTAACTCATTCCATCATTATTTTGAGTTAAATTATCCCTATATATTTTTAATTAAAAAAAATATTCAGTTCCCCACAATGACAATCCGCCCTTCCATGATAGTTTCTCGTTGCTTTTTCGTCCTTTTGTCGCTCAAAAAAATAAAGTAAATTAAAAATAACACGACTACTAAAAACCACTGATATTAAAAAAAAATATCTATTTTTTATTTTTTTTTATTAGCGATTTGGTGAAATTTTTTTATATAGGTGAACGCGGCGACTTCGCGACGACTTATAAGAGATCATGATAGGGTGGAATATCTATTTATAAATTAGTTGTAGGTATGTCTATGTAGGTAGGTTTAAAAGATGGTGTCCAAATTGTTTTCTCCATATATTACTTACCTACTATAGCTATCTATATAAAGGGATATTGAAAGAAAAAAAATACGTTTATTCGGATATCATGAAATACATTAACAAAAAGATTGATTCAACATTTTGACAGATGATAGGCGATATAATCGTCGCGCTCGAGGCCTGTGCCAGGGCCCTTCCGGTTCCGATAGCCCCACAGACTGTTATTACCGCTTCCTGTTTGGCTCAGTTTTGCGTGTTTGCATTTTAGCACGACCAGAACTTCCTAGCCTGATATCATCAAAAGTTTGTAAAAAGACAGAAATAGCTTTAGGTATGTATGTCATTCATTGATGTTTTATAAAACTCCCGACGTTTTAAAAGCGCCAGCGAGTCCCGCCCGATCCCGTAGATATTTTTTAAATTCCTTTTTTTTTTGTTTATTCAACAACAAAAGTATTTCTCTACTCTTATCTACAGTTAAAAAGTACTTTAAAAAATAATCCGTTTCAAATTCCGCTGAATAAAAAGTCGAAAATCCAAAAGCACCTAGTAGGTACCTACCTACGCCTAAATGTCTAATCATAACAACCTCCTTTCGGCATACATATGTATATTACCGACTATAGGTACCTACCTACATATGGGCATTAAAAATAATTTTATATAGCTAGGAATATTTAAAAATATATGTTATTTATAATGTAGTTATCTTCTTAGTTAGAAATAGTTAGTTGTGGTAGGCAAGTAATTTAGACAATTAAACAAATAACTCTAGCACCTATAAAAGACCATATTCGCTGTATTTAGGTTTTGCTTTATAAAATTGTTGCTTCAAGCCTTACCTACGAATGTATTGACAAAACGCATGCAATTAAAAATCTCATTTCTAATCAAGAGCCCGCCATTTTGGTCTCTCCCGCTTGATCGCATGACCAAACATCACCAATAATCGCCCCTGCATTGAATTTGAGGCAAATAAAAAAGAGCGTGCGAGCAAAATTGCCACCCTTGTGACAGAGAAGGGGTTAATTCAAGAGGCAGTTGCCCTCACTGTTAAGGAAACGTTTAGGTATATGGTTGTTTTTTTTTAAATAGCTCCCTATCTTATTAATTGAGAAGGTAGGCTCATACTTGACAACACAATCTGCATAGCTCAGTTTAGTGGGAATTTAGTTTTTAGTGTGTAGGTACTTTTTATGCCTTTTTTTGTTGTTAGTTATTTATAAAATAACAGTGTACCTACCTAATTATTTTTTTTAATTCTGTGAACATCATCTAGCACAGCACATGGTAAGCTACAAAGCTTGTGTAACGGTGGCTAGACAACAAATAAGTATAGGTACGTATAAAACTTAAGTGCCTATACTTATTTATTTTTCTTTTGTAAATACATAGGTAGGTACATATTATACATAGAGAGGCACCCAGAACAGTAACAAAATTTTTTAGCATAAATAGCTACTCCCGGCGGAAATCGAACCAGCAACCTTCCGCATTGCAGTCGGGCATTTGCATTACACGCCACAGATATCGACAATAACAAACTTGAATTCCTTAAACAACAATAACACCGTCAACAAACTTAACCCTCTAATTGTCGCGAAACTTTTCCGGTACACTAAACAAGCAATAAGCTGCAACGGTAGCGTAAAATCACCTCGTCAAAGCAATTTGGGCCAACAATGAGGCAATTTGGTGCGACAACGATGCGACGCGCGACACTGATTAATCGAGGGCGATGTCGCGATGTCGCCGTGCTGCGTACGTGTGAAACGTACCTTATGACGGTGTTTACAGGGTGTCAGGTAAAATAGTTGGCCAATATTTATTTTTTTAATTAATAAATGTTGCAGAACGTTGCCATATCGCCATCTAGCCTCAAACTAAGGAATTAAGCTTGTACTGTGGTTACTGGACAACGGTAACCATAGTACCGCTTACCACATTTTTTTATAAAAACATACTTAGGATACTTATAGACTTTTAAAACCAGAAAAATACATGTACGCTCAACGTAAATACTTTTTCCCGGCGGAAATCGAACCCGAAATCAACCTTATCTATTTATAATAGGTCAAGGTACCTAAGTATCTGCATTTAAACTGAAATACATCAATTTAAGTAAGAAATTTCGTTACAACGTGGCAGTCAACTCGTCATTTATACAAGATGTAACGGGTAAGCCCGGGTAGGTGAACAACTTTTGTTCTATGAGTTTTGGAAATTCGAAGTACTTTTCGAAAATTTTAAGTGTAAAGTTTACTTAAAGATCAGCTGTTTCTTAGAGTTCGAGGTCATTGACCTTATCTTGTCCTTTCATTTAGCTTGGTCTACTACAATCAAACCTTCAATTACCTTTATTTTCAAAAACAGCTGTTTTTTCAGTGAAACATAATCTCAAAATTTTCAAAAAAAAGTTCGAATTTTCAGAAGTCGTAGAACAAAAGGTGTTTGCCTAGACGTCTAGAACAACCCCCCTTTCGGATTAAAAGGACTTGTCCGTTACATCTTGTATAGACGATTAGACGCAAATGTTTGTTTTTGCGTTTGATCCTGATTATTTCTATTGCTATATTATATTGTGAAAAATATAAATCAACCTGTATCTTGTACAGGCTTTTAATACCAATTACAAAGGGGATTGGACACATGAATGACAATGTGAATTTCCCATCAATTGAATAGTGGAATAAGACACCTGCAGTTAATTTATTTTTACCAATATTGCACCACGGCCTGGGTTAAAATATAGTAAAAAAGTACAAGTACATGGTATAAACATAAATATAATATTATAATCATAATTAAATATTATAATATAATTACCTCAAGTAAATAATCAATTTTTTTATAAAAGTTCTGTAACGAACTTTTTGCAATAAAAAATTACAATTATTTAATAACTAAATGGTGTAATATTCCAAATCAAATTGAAAGCTTGTTTTATCTCTAAGGTTTTGTTATTTTCCTCATTGTTAGTGATTTAAAAAAAATACAGCCTGATTAAATCATAAATGCTGAAATGCTGCAATTAATCTTTAAAAAAAACTTATTTTTAATCAAAACATCTTACGCCTACTCCATCTTCATCACTTTTCAGAGTATAAAATACCAGTTTTTAATAATAATATTGTCAATATTGGCTGTGTATTGAGAATTGATTATGGTGCGTCAAACGGTTCATTGCCTCGGGCGGTCACCTGTCAGCTGTCAGTTGCCATTAAATTTCATTCACGGGATATTTCAGGGACAATAATAAATTTTAAGTAACTAACTACTAACATTAAAATTTAGAAGCTTATTCTCTCTCTATTTAGCTGAAGTTTAAGCTAGAAGATGACAGACCATAAGTAAACCACCTGCGAAGCCTGGTAAGTCTGTAAAGTTAATAGGTTTGAATATAGTTGCTGAATAAAAGAGTGTGAAAATACCCCGAAACGTAGGAAAGGCAAAGCATTAATACTGATAATAAAAATAAACGCGATTAAAACAGAAAATGAGTTTTATTTTAATACAAAGTCGCGGACACAGAAAACAAATCTAAAAAGAAAGTAAGTAAACGTAAACGTATTATCTACTTATGTAGGGCGATGAGTCTGCGACTCTGAAGGTTGCATGTTCGAAATATAGGTAGTGGCTGAACAGATATTACTATCTAACTACCAAAACTGTAAATACCTAATTAAACGGGTAATTAAGCCGATTTACATAAAACGCGATAATCGATCTATAATATTTTACGTAGGTAAACTCCAGTCATCAAATTGACGTCAATATTCACTGATGCTGTTATAATTGGACACATTAAATTTATGCCAGAAATAAGTTTGAAATCTACTGTGAATATTTTAAAAAATATGAAAAATTGAGATTTAAAAATAAGAGATTTTTACCCTCTTTTAAGGATTAACAGCTGCATATAGGCACTTACTTACTAATCATTTGTCTTTTACTGTGACATGAAGTTTCAAAGTTGACAGACAAAAAGAAACGTTACATAACTTTGTCATCTGTTAACCATCGTTTATAAGTAAGGGAGTTAAAAATTAACCCATAATAGCTGTTCTTCTAAAACTACCAATCTCAAGCAGTTGACCCTCCATACTGTTATTGTATTCAGAAAAAGCCTTTTATGAACATCAAACTTAGTACACTCCGCTATTATCAATTAATAAAATGTGCTAAAAACAATTACTTATGGTGATGAAACATTATTTTAAATTCACCATTAATATTCTTTGAGGTATACCATTAGGGCTTGTACACACTTAAGTGACGGTTGTAACAAGAAAATTAACGGGACGATGGTGTCGAGGCAATTACACGCCAGACGACCGGGTAATTTTACGATAAATTTTGCATAATTGCAACACTGACAAATAATGATGAGGGGACATTTTCTGTTTAAATAAGCTGAAAAAGTCGGTTTACTTAACTACTTAAATGATAAAACATGACTGTGTATTTAATAAAAAAATCTAGTAACCTGTTCTTTTCAAAGGTTGCCTGAAAAAGACGATAATCCTTTTGTGTCGCTTATATTTAGGTAAGTTTTTTCTGCTGTTAAAATTTCTAAAAATAAAAACAAACAAAGAAGTTACGTCTGCATAAATACAGGCGGATTCCCAATTACAGAAAATTATAATAATTATACCACAATTACTTCAATATTATTATACCTATATCATAATGACATTTCACGATTGCGTGATCTTAATTCGGTAACAATGTCGTGTGTATTATCGACTATAATTCATGTAAATGTCGAAAATTGGCTCCAGCTTCGGATCGAGCTGCGGTTTTCGATTCGCCATTAGTGGTTGAAATTTGGGATCGATGTCCGTCATTTGGCGTTAATGTCGTCTGCGGTTAATATGACGTATGTCATAGCACTTGCGCACGTGTGTACGCGCCTCAAATTATTAATTTTGGCTTAAATATCGATCATTTATGATTTGTAGTAGACTTCAGGGAAAGATAGATATCTAAGACTGCTCAGTCTTAGATAGAGAAAAAAGTAAACGTTTAATTCACTCCATTTATTGTTACAATGGTCTAGTCACAAAAGTGAGTCCTCTTGCGACAAAGACTATTGTAACATGGTTGAAACGTCGAGGTAAGAGAATAAATAACAATCAGCGATTAAGACACCCAATAAAATGTAACTAAGAGAGAAAAGTGTCGTTGAACAGGCAAATTAAAATAAAATCTATTTTACCATAATGTATACGCAGCTGAGATTTTTATTATCAAGTCTTTCGAATATGATTATTTCATTAATATCGGTGAACTGTTCGTGAGATCTTTTTAGCTCATCCTCATTTACAAATTATTTATTTACTTTACAAAGACAAGCAATTAAAAAACGGCAAATAAACCAACAACTGTACGAGAATCAACCATAGCCCTCGAAACGAACACTTCAACCTTTGTTACCAACAAACTTTCATAGTACACTCGACGCCAAGTCGAAAGATTCTTAAATGGCTGTCATTTCTGTACAAGGCACATTATTAACTACTCACAACCCTAGCAATTTAAAAGTATTCTAAGGGAAAAATAAAAAACCGATTCCACCCACTTTTAATTCAGTATTTTTGATGACATTTGACACAATGGATGTAAAGGGTTAACAAAGAATTGTGAGCGGGCTTTTCGAAGGGTTAATTGCTATGGGTGCAACGTATATCATAGTAGGTACCTACCTACTACATAGACGGGTTAAAAAATACATTTCAAATATGGCGGCCTTTGACAGTTGGAATCGAGTTTTTTTTCGTAGTAAGCTGTTTTGAAAGAAAACGATTCAGTTGAATTTTAATAACAGTGTGTTTTTCTTTCTACTCCTTTTTTGATTTTAATATTTTATATGGAAATTGAAATATAAACGATTTAATACACGAAATGTTGCCTATATCATCTCTAATAATTTACCGGGTTAACAGAAAAATTACGATGTCTGTTAATTAATGAAGTACTACTTCTAAATAAATTTAGGTAGTATTCATTACTTACTATCATCTACAATAAATACTCGGATCAAGAAGACAGGGTCGGCCACATGAGAGGTGGGCAGACGACCTAGTTGCGGTGGCGGGACACAGATGGATGGACGTGGCGCAGGATAGGGACAAATGGAAGGAGTTGGAGGAGGCCTATACCCTGTCAAAAGGGGCCCTTCTAACACAACAAATTTAAATGTATAATACTAATTAATATAATGAAAATTAACATAATCTATAATAGTAACTTATAAATATAATATATCGAAATGTAATATTCTTTTTAGAAGGGATAAATAAAGGCTATTTTATTTTTTATTTATTTATTTTATTTTATTTTACAATAAATATTGATAGAGGTACCTCTATCAATATTTATTGTAAAATAAATATATAATTATTTCTGTAATTATGTCTGTTTGTCTGTGGATTCACAACACCTAGGTAGTTGGTTAGATTACTTTTATATTCTCCTATTTACTAGTTTAGAATAGGTAGGTTGCTATTAGTTCATTTAGTTAGAGCGTGTGTATTTCGAGCAATACCTACCATTTGTAGATACAACAAAAAATAACAATAAGAAAAGTTACTAATAATTTCTTCTATGGTTTTCGTGATTTTGCATAATAAAACACTTTATTTATCCGGTTTTATCGCGTTTTTATTCATTATTTGAACCAAGCTTTCGCCAACTTTACAGTTGGCTTTTTCAAGGTTGACTGAGATGACCATCAGACCATCATCTGATGATGTGCATCTCACACCTCAACCGGATAAATAAAGTGTTTAAAGTTACTAATGTTTAACTAAATTTTCTCAGTTTTTGATATATTTTAAAGTGTTTCCCACACTTGGAAAAAATTCAAGTGAAAGAATGTTTCGTACTCGGGTGTGACGTCATTAAACAGCATTTGCTTAGTCCGCTCGCGCTGTCAGCATGGTGTCGTCTTTGTTTCATTAGGGGAGCATTGTAAATGACTTTACGTGACTGTGAGCTAGTCTCGTATTTTTCTTAACTTAAAATGCCTGTATAATCAAAACTATAAAATATATACAAGCATACCTATTAACATTATTTACTAACAAAATTGTATCCGGCCTTGATTTCCGCAACTAAATATCTTCAATTGACTCCTTTTCTGATTTTATAAAGAGGAGAGACTTATATATTTCTTTGTAATGAATGGGCTCCGAAACTGTTGCACCAATTTTAAAAAATATTACACAAATATAAAGCCTTCGTTATCTAGAAGTAACAAAGTCTACTTTTAATCCCGATATAAGTCCCGTAAGTCCCGAGACTTACGCAGGAATCAGCTTGATCTGTCCCGTGAATTGTTAATATTCTTTATTAACAAAAAAATACCCGGCCTCGGTTTCCGCAACTAAATATCTTCAATTGACTCCTCTTCTAATATAATAAAGAAAGAAGATTTATTTATTTATTAGTAATGAATGGGCTTCGAAACTACCCGATATCAAAAAATATTACGCACATAGAAAGCCTCCATTATTGAAAAGTAACAAAGGCTACTTATGATCCCGATATTCTTACGGGACCAATCGCGGAAGTCCCGAGACTTGCGCGGGTGAAACAGTCAGACGCAGACAATATAAAATACAATCTAAAAGCAAATCAGTTAAATATTTGTACACACTGATAGCCCGTACGACTTACAGTGTATCTTCTCGTTTGTAACCGGCCTAACGTTATAATGACAGCGGTTCAAAGCGATCGCGATCACGCAACTCTGCACTCGTGATGTGCGCTGCGTGTGAACATGCCTTGAGATTTACTTTGTACAACAAACATAAAAATCGACGTGTAAGCTTTCTTAGTTTATAATATTAGGATTTTATTTTAATACCCGCTAATTTAAAAATTGAAAGGTTTGAATTTAAAAATCCCGGAAACAGCTTAGCTGAGGAGGTACGGTCGGAGAACTTCCCGCTGATGCCTGTTAAATTTTGTCCCGCTTCTAAATTTTTGTTTCTAAATCACTAATACCTAATATTAGATTATTATTTTTATAGTCCACACTAGCAGCTAATTTTCTAATAAGTTGTTTGATCTTTTGTGAGTTGTTAGCCTACTAGACCATTAATCTCACAAAAGCAAATGGAAATGCTATATTGTTTTGTCATAACTTTTCTCAACTAGATTTTATTTTATTACGTGATGTTGGATTGGTCTGAAAGAGGTCTAGAAAAATCTCGAAATATAGGGCTTTGATACAATGCTTAGTAAAACGAAGGAACGTGATTAAAACCGAAGAAATTAGTTTAATCTAGCTATAAATTCGGATTACGTATTTACATGTAAACAGTAAATAATGATGGTTGTTAAAAATAAAATTTTTTCTTTCTTTATTTATTCTTTGCTACTTTTTGTGTTAACCGTACAAAAGCATCTTAAGCATCGATTGACAGTACATAATTGAAATTATTATTTACAATGATTAAATACGTTTAGTCGAACACGCCGATTCACCTGTTCTATGCAATTTGACTGACAGAGAGAATTACATCTAATTCTCTATGTACTTATACGTAAATAAGTAGGTACCTATGTAATAATGACTTATTCACTACATTTTAATTTATGGAAAGTTTCGGTCACGTTCGAAAATAATATTGTACTTAAATAAAAAAAGAAGGAAGAAAGAGTTCAAATTTGAGACTCCGGGTGATAGTGGGTTAAACTGTATTTTTAAATGTCTTTTTAAATGTTCTCACCTCGACGATTCGGCCATGTTACGACAGTCTCCATCCCCTCGTGGCCAAAACATTTGTAACATAATCGAAACGTCGAGGTAAGAGAATTAAATAATATCAATACTAGAATAAAACCCGGAAAAAGATGTCAATATGATTTTGTGTAAGTTTAAAATGTCTTATACCTAAGGAAAAGCGCAACAAAATAGACAAATCTGTTCAGTCTATCCGGTCTTTTTTTAGGACTTGACGACCGTTTTCATGGATATTATGCCTGACGAACTGAAACCTATTGTAAACGGGTTTTTTAATGTAGGCTAACTCGAAAACTGGCGTAAAATCGCGCACATAAAATCCTACTTACTAAGACCGCTGTTTTAGCGTAGGACCGCTAAAACAGCGGTCCTAGTGAGTACCTATTTATTAATAATCACAAAACTTCGCATCACGGTTACATTGTCAATCCCCCTTTTAACCCTACACAGTACACGTACCAAAACGGGCTTTCTCAGCGTAATTTCGGATGACTAAATACGAATCCTTGCTCAAACAAGGGAGGCGACCCTTGATTTCTATGCAAACATCTCAATTACTGCTTTTATTGAATACGGGGGTGATTATTAATCAAGCTTTGTCTCATCAAATATTATGTGATGAATTATTATATCGTTTCGATGGGTAGGTACTTACCTATTATATTACTCGTTGTTATAGGTGACATGACTCGAGATAATACGGCCATACTTCTAGGCTAAACAGAAACTCTGAATTACGATTCTGGGTAGCGGGATATGCCCTTATCATCTCCGGACGAGCCCCGGAATGTATTTAGTGTATTTAGGTAATGAAGATAATGAAAAGTTCTGTTACTTATGCTAAGAAGCTAGTGGTCTAGTGTCAATAGTTTCCGAGATATTGCCGTTTTAAGTTTGACAGCTGTCATCAAAATTGCAGATATCAAAGAGCTTTATTATATTACTCTTTGGCTCCATTACTTATGTAATGGATACTTTAGGAAAGTATATCAGCTGTCATCAAAATTGCAGATATCAAAGAGCTTTATTATATTACTCTTTGGCTCCATTACTTATGTAATGGATACTTTAGGAAAGTATATAGTAATACTATATACTTTCCTAAAGTATATAGTGGTCTAGTGTCAATAGTTTCAGTGTTAGGTAACTTATGTTTGACAGACCGTCTGATATTTTCATACATGTAGGTAGGTATGTATATGTAACGTTTATATTGAAATGACAAATTAGGTCCGTCTCGGCGCAGCTAGTTCTATCCTATAAATCTTACTAATCATATATTTCTTCTTATCCTAACTTATCAATATTATAAACGCGAAAGTTTGCACATACTTACATGTGACTTTGTTACTTGTGCGTGAAAGCAAAAACTACTGAACCGATTGCGATGAAACTTGGAATATCGGTAGCTGGAAACCTGGAATAACACATAGGCCGCTTTCTATCCCGATAATACTTGCGGGATAGTATACCTATAAATAAGTAAAAAAGGATGTTTGTTACTCTTTCACACAAAAATACTCAACCGTTTGCAAACAAACTTGGTATGCAGACATCTAGAAAACTGAACACATCCATCAGACAATTTTTATTCCGAAATTTTCGCAAGAATGAATGAATAAATTCTTTATTTATTGTACACACCATATAAAATTACAAGATAAATAGATAGAAACAAATACAGCTTAAATTTAGGAGGCACAATGAGAGGCCTTATCGCTGAAAGTGATCTCTTGTATGGAAAGGAAGCTAAGAAAGGTGAGAAGTAGGGTGTCTACACTTGTAAATAGAGTTTAGGGCTTACGCGGATACAACTCCGTCGTAGATTGTGTTATACAAACCAATGCATGTATTACAATGCCTAGCTAGGCTGTTACCTAAGTAGGTACCTAGGGCTCATGTAGGAACGCTCGGTACTCATCTACTCCACTAATAGGTAATCCGATAATACGTTTCAATTTACACAGGTCCGCACTTCATCTATGGATAATGAATGGGTCCTTGTTTGGGTAAAGGGAACTTTGCACTGATATGTAGATTATTAAACAGATTTAGAATTTATATGATAATATTTTCATTTTTAACTTGGCGGTGTCTGTTTTTGAAAGATATTTTGAAAAAAACTATTTTTAGGGGTATTTACTAACGTAACAGACCTCATTTCCATGTTGAACTTTTTGTCTGTTTGTCCGTTTGTCTGTTTGTCTGTGCGTTTGTGCGCGCTAATCTCGGAAACGGCTGGACCGATTTTAATGAAATTTGGTATGCAGATAGCTTAAGACTTCGATTAACATATAGGCTTTATATAAAAATTGCGTAATTTCGTTGTTTTTGTACCATCGTCATCCATCGTCATCGATCGTCATCATCACTTACTGACATACAAATTTTGCCTCACTTCACCTACCTACTGCAGTTGAAGTACTGTTGAAGCCAGGCGCTGCCGCGCCTGGCATCATCAGTACTTCCCTGGTCGTCCGTCTAAGTGTGGATTTTTGCACTGCAGTAGGTAGGTGTAAGAACAACGCGGGATCGCGACATGCGCGGGTGAAATCGCGGGGTGCAGCTAGTTACATAATAAAATAATAATTATAATGCGTTTTGTAATTTGTTTTTATTGCTCAAGGCACATCTACTAGAAATATTTAAAAGGTATAATTCATTTTTAAAATTTCGATTCAAGTGAATTTTTAAAGATCAATTTTTCGTTTTTAACATTTCTAGTAGTACAATTTTATCAAAATCGGTCCAGTGATTTTGTGAGATTACCTCCAACATCCGTACCATACATGCGTGTTTCCAACCTTACTTCACTTTAATATTTAGTATAGTTAAGTTACAGATAACATGCTTGATTAGAAGAAACCTATTTACTCTAGAAGACTCCAAGTTTGTAGTTGAGGGGAATATAATAATAATTTATTCCCCCTATAAGAATAATATTCTACCACAACCTTGGAGTGAATTTATTTTATTGAGAACCAATATAAATAAATCTAATTTTAGGAAACCGAAAAAATCTAAGCTGGTTGCAGTTAAGTGGCGTTTGATTTCGCGTAATTAAATGAAACATGGAATATTTCTGAGACATAACCTCTAGTAAATCGACAAAGTAAATCCTATCCTACTAATTTTATAAAGCTGAAAGTTTGTGAGTATGTGTGTATGTGTGTTTTTCACTCAATCACGTAAAACCGCTGAATCGATTGCACTGAAACTTGGAATATATAGGTAGCTGGATATCGGGAATAGCATATAGGTAGGCTACTTTTTTTCCCGACAATTCCGCAGAAACGGGACTTACGCGGGTAAAACCGTATACGATAGTTTTGAATAAAAATGCCCTGACTAACCCACAGATAATTTAAAAAAATCTCTTTTTTTAAGTCGTTTAAGTCGTAGGGAGAAATATCTTAATGCTCAGACTTAGTTAGCTAGTCTCTGCTGGTGCTGTACCTATTTGTTATCTTGTATATTTTGAGCATGGTTCCCAGAAATGTGAGTTTCAAATGGTTTGAAGATGGTGTGCCACGATAGCCACCCGTGGGAACTAGCAGCCGTTCCTTACGATAACAAAGTGCTCATGCTGGCTAATATTTTATTCAATACCAGCTCACCTGTATTATCTATCTCGTTGATAACTAAGTTTGATAGGCACTATGCAGTAAGTACATTGTTGTTTTGACGTTGTGAGGTATTAATATACTGATTACTGCAGCAGCAATGTACTGCATATTATAGTTCCGATCAAATTCAATTGTCAACGAGATAGATCATACATCTGCTGAAAACATTATAGAAATATTGAAGTCCTACATATTAATTACCCGCGTTAGTCCTGTTCCCACGGGAATGTCAGGATAAAAAGTAACCTGTGTTACCTATACTATTCCCATATATATTTGTAGTTACATAGGTATATGTATGTATTTACAAAAAAAAAAGTAGTATTTCCGTTGTCTAGTACCAATAGTACAAACCTAGTGCTTAGTTTGGGGCGCTGTGTGATTGCGCTGTGTGTAATGTCGCGCAATATTTGTTATTATTTTTAATATTTTTCCAAGTTTCATCGCAATCGTTTTAGTAGTTTTGCGTGATTGGGTAAAAAACTCATATACATACAGACATACATACATACAAACTATCGCGTTTATAATAATATTAAGTAGTAAAATTTGTACCTTTGTCCCATGCACCGGACGAGTAAATCTGATTACACTTTCTCAGAGGAACGCGTCAGACTGGGAAATGTCTGAAGTTTAGTAAATACTAGATGCGCCCCGCGATTTCACCCGCGTAAGATTTATCAAAATCGGTCCAGCATTTTTTCTTTCATGAGAACCCTCTCCTGATCATAAGGAAGACAACAAAAAAATAATTATCGAAATCGGTCCAGCCGTTCACGCGTGATGGCGTGACCAAGGGATATAGGGATTCATTTTTATATACAAGATGTAACAGGTAAGCACTTTTAATCCGAAAGGGGGTTGTTCTAGACGTTTAGGCGAACAACTTTTGTTCTACGACTTTTGAAAATTCGAAGTACTTTTCGAAAAATTTAGGTGTAAAGTTTACTTGAAAATCAGCTGTTTCTTAGAGTTCGAGGTTATTGACCTTATGTTGTTCTTTCATTTAGTTTGGTCTACTACAATCAAACCTTCAATTACCTTTAGTTTCAAAAACAGCTGTTTTTCCAGTGAAACATAATCTCAAAATTTTCAAAAAAAAAGTTCGAATTTTCAAAAGTCGTAGAACAAAAGTTGTTCGCCTAGACGTCTAGATCAACCCCCTTTCGGATTAAAAGAGCTTACCTGTTACATCTTGTATAATATAGATTATGGTGACATAGGAATTAACGTTTGGTTTTTGGAAAAGATGGCATAATGACGCGATTAAAACGTCAAAGCAACATTAAGTTTGCGGTAGCGTTACCGCAGTCTTCCTTCTCATATTATCTCTACTGTTTATAGGTTAAGATCATTTCAATGTCTTAATTTATTCATTTAAGTCTAGGTCTGGACTAATTTTCTTAAGATTTAATAATAATATCAAACCGTGTTAAGAGAAGTTGCCTAAGGTAGATAAAGTTTAACTTAAATCAAATCAAAAATAATATTGAAAATGCTGTTGAAAGGGTTGTTTTCGATGGCGGTCGGTTGTCAAGGAGCTCGCTAATTTGTTTTGCAAATTGAGGGTGACGTTGTTTAAGGAAAGGGGTGATATTATCCTACCTCCTAAACTATATACATCTACATATTATACGTATTTTACGGAGAGAGAATACAACTATTGCTATTATATATATATATTATTAGCAGAGTCCCGTGTCCCGTGGTTTCACAGACGTAAGTCCCAAACCCGCGGTATTTTTCAAAAAAACATAATTGTTCTTAAAACTTATAAGTGGATACTTACACACCACAAGGCACAAATTCTATAAATTTCATCTCTCTAACACCAGGTATGAGCTTTGCGTTTATTTTTATTTAAAGTCATTCAGGCGGTCAATCCATCAGTCAAGATTTTGAAATTTATATACGTACAAGAGAAATAAATAAATAAATTCTGTAAACATCACGCAACGAAATCTAGCCCCATGGTATATATCTGTCTTATATATACATGTGTTATGGTGACTAGATAACGTTTGTAATACTTACATTTAGTCGCCTTTTACACTGATGGTAAGAGATGGGGTTAGCCCTACTCAATGCCAAAGCTACACGATCTAAAGATACACCAAGGTATACACCTATATGTTGTAACATCCGACTCAATGTAGATATACTTGTCTAGATATTACCGGCCATAATTTACGAATCGCGTGTCAAAGGTTCATATTACATTGGGGGCGCCTTGTGAAGACACTTTTCTAATGTCTTTTTATTAGATTTCGAGATTGTTTTAAATGGCAAACGTTATACTTATGTAGGCAGGTACCCACATAGGTGTATTCGTATGTGTCTTGAACAATCAGAATTTGCACAGTACAGCTGACCGATGTTAAATTGGTCATACAAAATCATTGTCGAATTGTAGCAAAGTTTTTTTGAGACGAGTACTATGCGTTAAAGTAAACAAGATTAAAATAAAACTCTTTTTTCGGTTTTAATCGCGTTGCGTTTTTTTTTTATTATCGGCATTGTTACAGTTATTTTCCGACGTTTCAGAGCCTTAACAGACATTTTTTTCACCGTAAGCTCAATTTATAAGTTTTATTCCAATATAAAATCGCTAAAACAGAACCAAAATCTAGATTTGGTTTAGTTCGACAGTTTTTAAAAACCTAAGTGAGCATTACTGGCAAGGCAAGTTTACGGCTCGATTATGGGGAGCTAAGCACGCGGTAAGTGACGATGCGGTCAAAAACGTGTCACTCTTGTTTCACGAAGCTTAGTCTTTCTATTCTAGAGACTTTTCTTCTACTAAAATGATAACCCTTTCTTGGCAGTCGGGTAAAAAGGTAACAATTAAATAAAAAACACATAAACAGAATGACAGCGTTACATAAAATTTTGAAATTTAATCGTAACGTAACTGAACAAATAACGCCAAGTTTACACGAATCTTTACCAAAATCGTGTTTAAATATTATCAAAGACACTGACGACACTCTGTTAACAATCGTGACAATACAATTGTTGTACGCACGACACAATAAACATAAAGGGACAAACGACATCAGTACCAAACGACAGCTTTGAACAGTTTATTATCGCGCCACGAAAAATACTGCTGTGATAATGTTTTTGTCATTCGAGCGTTGAATAAATATTGTATTTACTAGCTGTTTACCGCAGTTTCAGCCGTGTAAGTTCCGATCTTGGTGATTTTTTTTACACACGATATAATATGATAGGCATCAGGTGGTAGGTATTTGATCACTATCTCACCTGATGGTAAGTGTTGATATGGTCGAAGATGTAACACTGTAATAGAAGAAGGAAGACGGCAGTGGAATAAGATTCGACCCGTTTTTCTTAGTTCATTTATGCATATCGAAATAAAAATTAGTCTATGTGGTAATTTCTGGTAATCAAGGTGAGTTTCATAGCAATCAATTAAATAGTTTGAAGGAGTAACAAACATACTCGTTTACTTACTTACACACAAACTTTAACATTTATAATATTAGTTTGATTTTCACGTTTCCAACATGAGTCGTGTTTTAAGTCAAATAAAGTTTAAATTTGGATATAATATAGGTTTCTTTTTCAGTAGTAAATTTCTACTTATTTATTATCGAATAATTAACGCGTCTTCTTAGCTCAACAACAATGAATTATTTATTTATTGAATGGGGAATGGGGACTCGGAACCGCGGAACTCTGGGTTCCGAGTCTCGATTCCGCGGGACTCGGAACCGCGTAATACCTTACCAAATACCTTTTCTTAGTAATACAGAACCCACTCTCGAAATTTAATGTCTCTAGGACCAGGCGTAGGGCCTCGGCATTCAATACATACCTTAATAAATATAATAATATTCATATGAATAAAAAAATATAATAATAACTATAATAAAGTGGTATATTAATACAGTAGCGACCCCGCGGGTTCCCAAGTGCTCCAGGAGGAAGTCACCGTTCCTTACCTCCTGCTTGCCTTCGTTGGCTGGTCGGAGTGAACACTGACGAGGAAGCGGTCTTACACTTCTGGCTTGCCTTCACTGGCCGGTCAGAGTGATAACATTTTTAATTATCAACCAATGAGTAAATTGTGCCATTTATTCTATTATTTAATAATAACCAGATCATATACACCAGCAGACGAAAAAGGGTAAACTAAGTTTATTTTTTATTTTATGAACAGTGGTAAAATCCGGTGAATCACTTTGACGCATAAAACTTACGAATTAAAAAGGCCAACAAACAGACAAAAGGTTATTTTGCGTTTTGGACTTGGGGCACTGCGACAATCTTCCTTGACGTGCCGCTTGTTGACCTTAGAATATAGCAGAAGAGACAAGGAGAAAAAGAACAATCACGTGTTTGATCGTACCAAACTAAGAGTAATAACTACTACAAATACAAATACAAAATACAAATACAAAATACAAAAGTCGTTTATTGGGACTAAAACACACACATATTACAATAAAAAAAAGAAATTAAAAAACACAAACAAAAAAACTCTCACACGATACAAAAGTTTTTATACTACTACTACTACTACTAAATACTTGGTACCTACTAGTTTGTAAATACATAATATAAGTAGGTACTTAAAATAGTTTTCAATAAAACATAAAATTGTAAAATTGTATAATAATTGCAGTGTTGTACTTGTTTGTAAAATTGGATCGAAATAATTCAATACTAATTTACTTAGTACGTAATTGATAAGTATGGTGATGGTCGAAATAATAGAATATATGGGAAGGTAGAGTAATCGATTAGATGACTTTTTAGACTTGTACACACTTTTACGTGATATAGGAACCAAGGCAGCCAAATAAACTTTAAAAGCAAGCCAAATATTACTTATAACTAAACGCAGAATTTTAAAACATGCAGAACGAGAAAATTGACAAATTCTATAGAGCTGTGATATTTGTATGATTGGTGAAGTTTGTCACTTCTACAAACTTCTAAGTGCAAGAAAAATGCATCAAAGCCTTCTTTGTAGAGCGAGTGTAAATTTAGACCGTCAGTGTCGCCGCCGTCATTTTAACACTGCATCGCTAATTGGACACTTAAGACGACTTATAGAATAAGGCTCACAACTCAATATCTATCTACCTTTTAAACATCTGTGTACCAGGAAATTTTTGGAGGATTTGTTTTTACTATGTATTTTTTATTATGTTTTTTTAGGAGAGTATGTTCTTAAGTACCTCTCTCTGTCTAAGGCTCGGCTCTCAATATCGATAAGCATACCGAGAAGCGTAATGGTTGTACTAGCCAAGTATCGGAATACGGACGAGTCTACTTTGCGGTAAGAAGTCAAAAAATTAAAAAAAAAAACTTTACGATCACCTCTAAACCTAGCTGGAATCATGCGTTTTATTTCCTATTTTCGCGATTTTGGATTGAAATTAAACTCATTTTCTAGTTTTAATAACGTTGCCTTTATTATTTTTAGAATTTTATCAATGGCCAACGTTTCAAAACATATGACAACATAACATCCCAGTCGAACCTGAGGAAAACATTTGTTAATATCTGGAAACGTTGGCCATTGATAAAACAATAAAAACAACTTGATTAAAACCGAAAAATGAGTTTTATTATTATGAGATTTATTTGATTAAAAATATATTAAAAATTGTGCAGTAGAAATAAAAGTAGTAGCCATCAAAAATTTACTAACGACGCGGACGTATTGAGTGTTGACACTTATAGTTTAAAACAGTTTTTATCCGGGCCTCTTAGAGACCGTCACGAAGATCATTTTAATGCTTTGAGCGTTTTGTAGTTGGTTGGTAAAATTTTATTATTTTCCCATGACTCGAAATAATATGTTTAGACTTAGACTTAGTTAGAGTACCTAAGTAAATAATACTAAGTTTTTACCTACGACGAAACAAAGCAGATGGTCCATTTACTTCGGCTACTACTATTATACCCAAATACCTACGGCAATTCAAAATACGACGTTTGTTATGTAACATTTCAAATTTTTGTATTTTTTTTTTAATTTAGGAGTATGAGTCGACAAAGTTTCAATTGCTGTTCAGTTGCGAGTTATGGTTTCAGTTTAATTGTACCTACTATACGATTTTAAACTAACATGGTTATTTTCACTACTAAAATAAAACTGAAAAGTAAAAAACAAGAAGAAACCTAAAGGTAAAGAAACCTTAAAAACCGTTCGACGCATCTAGGAGCCTTAAAAAATTGTGGATGGACTCGGGTGGGACTTCAACACAATTTGGTGTCATTATGCTTTACCTTTAAAAGGAGTCCCACCCGACTGCATCCACAATTTTTTAAGGCTCCTAGATGCGTCGAACGGTTTTTAAGGTTTCTTTACCTTTAGGTTTCTTCTTGTTTTTTACTTTTCAGTTTTAACGGCAGTCGGGTCTTTTATTTTTTTTAAATATTTTTTTTATTTAACGCTTTTTAGTTATTAGAGATTAGATACAATTATACCAGAGAAACTCATTAACTCACTCCAGTAGCGAGGGCTCGAAATCGGTTAAAGATAGGCTATCTAAAAGCCTTCAATATTATAATAGCTATTCTTTTTGAGTTTTGCTGAGATGGCTATGAAGTAGGCAGGTATTCATCTTAAAATATAATTAACAAATCCGAAAACTTCGTCGCGACTGGTGATACAAAGGCTGGCGGTTTCTTGTCCTAGCGGATTAGCCTTGCTATCCATTATCCATAGCGCGACATTTCAAATTTATAGTTAATTACTTATTGTAAACATAGTAATTGTTATTTATGTTATCTCTGACAAACTGACAAATCAAACATTCAAATTCCTTCAAAAGTTGAAACTCGGCGTCAAAGTCAAACTGAAAAGTTTTTAAGTAACGTTCCGTTGTCTTTGCTCGGTTTTTATGGTCAAGACAAATCTTGCTTTATAGCGTTTTAAATCTTTATTTTTATTTATTTATTATTTTAATGTACCCTATGTCACTCTCACGGTCATGACGAATCTAACGACGTATCGTTTATCTAAATCGGCCCAGCCGTTTAGGCCCTACGACGGCACAAAAATAGGTCACATACATACATACATACATACATACATACATACATACATACACTCACGGCAAAAACATAACACTTCCTTTGGCAGTCGTGTAATTACTTAATAACGGGGTATTTACCATGTTTAATAATTTATTCGCGGAGCTCGATATTTCGCTAGTAATTCCAACCAGCTTGTTCACGAGACTGGAGAATGCGGGTAGGTGATGACAGTTAGAGGCGTCCATATCGGACTACCTGCTTTCTGACACGAGTTGAACGTCTGGTTATCGGTCCCCTACTATTGTCACTAACTTCATTATTTACTTCTTTAATTATTAAACATGGTAAATACCCCGTTATTAAGTAATTTTAGTATTGTACCTACTGTTTGCAATTGCAACTAAAAATGACAATAGTCTTAAAATTTAATAAATTTAACAGCAGGTTGCACACAGCGCAATCTAGTTCCAAACGTAACAACTAGTTACTAGGCTTATATTATGGGTACTTTACAATAGATATTTTGGATCATGACGCGTTTTTACTGGCTTTCGTGTTATGGAATGACAGTTTTACAACGGATACAATAGATTACAAGTATATTAAAATGGAGTATGTATGTACCGCTACCGCCGGCCATCAAGATAATTATTCAATTTCCTAAACATGATGTTGAGAAAACATAAATAAAGATTACAGTGTAATTAAACTAGCTGGGTAGGTAGGTACTTACTATTTAGGGAAGTATTTAGGATGGTATTGTTAGATATTATTACTTGATTAAATGTTAAGAAAATGGTATACTTGATCAAAGTAACTTGCATTACCTTAGGTAAATCGCATTACCACATGAAGATTTGATAGTCAGCAAAATAGATTGATTCCTAATTGTAAAATTATCTACAATGAAAAGAAAAACATAAACAACTTAAATCTAGGTGGCACAACAGATACTTAACCTTGTCGCTTAAAGCGATCTATTTCAGGCAACCTTTGGATCATTAATTACTCAAAAGTTAAAAAATGGCACACAAATAAAATATGTAAACTCGACTATATTATTATTAATATTATGTATGCATCCTGTTGTCAATTTTTAACAAAAATAAGTCAAACTAAAGAATCTTACACACTATTGCTAAAACGTTCTAAACCGACTACCGCAATATGGTTCGGTAATGCCGCGGTAAAAAATCCGTCAAACTTCGTCTGTCGGGACATCTATTAGCGAGTTCCGAGCAAACTGTTTAAAAGCTGCCGGAGTTCGCTGTGTCAATGTTTGATCTTTGATGTGGGCACAAGAAATCGGAGGCACTAGAGTTGAGACAAAGTTTTTGTTTACATTTCATGATGGTAAGCGGGTAATACAGCAGTAGTAATTTCAACCTGAGATACACAGGTATGTTGGTTAAAGTTTGGGATCAAAATTGAGGCTATTTTGAGTACAAATTATGTATGTCTGACGGGGTCTGAAATATGTATAGATAGCGCGCTGAAATTAGTATACAAAGCACCTATAGATTCTTTAAAGTTTTATTTTTTCGATTTAAAGTTTTCTAGTTGGAAAAAAATCGAGAGAAAAATATGATCTTTTATTGTTTGCATAAAGCTTTCTTCACTAGATATCATAGCCAGTAAGTATACTTGTGATCAGTGATCACACAATGCCATCAACCCAGAAAAACAAGAGAAGAACCTACCTTCTTATCTTAATAATACTTACATGTTTTTTATTGTTTAAAATTCTAGCAAGAAGGATAAGTTAACACTGTGACCCGGGTCTGGTGAGATAGTGGTCAGAAGCTCATTTACAGTTTAAATTCACGTATTATTCTGCTCATTAAATGTTATTATTATTACATTTCAGTGTCATTATTGTTAGGTACATCAAACACAACACAAGACAGGTACCTAAGTAGGTACTTACATGTCTTTGTGACCGGTACAAAATAAATATACGTTGTAAAAGCAACTAACATAGCGCCACACAGCGGAGGTCCCAACCTTCTACTAATTAGTTCACCACACCAACTTTTACCGCGCCGATAGTGTGTACACTCCTTTAAAACATTCTGAACCTTTTCACTCCAAAACGTCGTAAGTCATTCTAAGTTCTAAGGCACTTATGTCGTTTTAGTCTTAAGGTTTTTCAACAGAACTAATGTTGTTTAGTTAAAAGACCACCATCGGATGTTTGAGCCTCTGAACAGATTAGTGGCGTATGAAAGTTTAGAAAAATAAAAATGTGTTCGTAATGTGTTTTTCTAAAGAAATATAGGTAATATTTTATTGCAAGGGTAAAATTATTTAAGAGCTGTTGGTGGGTTAGAAGTGTGGAATGTAGACCACCTAATACGAATTGCTATAGTTAATGAACTTTCTGACTCTACTGGTATAAGTCCAAAATGAGCAATTTACTACTTTATGATGAACAGTTCTGCTTGATTGAAATTCTCCTTCTATTTTTGAAGTCCGTTTAAAATCTTAAAATTCACTATCATGTCCTCTTTTTAATATGCATTAAAAATCGTATTTTCAAGAAAATTTCATGTTTTATCTGGCATGAGTAGTGACAAAGCGAAATATTAAACTTTTTATCAAACTAGGTATATAAATTCCCCGTAGATTGTATAATACTATATAAGAACTTAGTATCAACTATATATAATATAATGGTCCACATGTCCATATACACAAATCAACCCTCAAACATACATCACAAAAAAACGTCCCACCCTTTTAATCAGTTCGACCCCCGTAATGAAATCTGGGACGCCATTAAGGGATTAAAAATAATAACTACCCCTCCGGAGGGTGGTGATTGGACCGTCCGAGGGTCTGGACTTAATGAACTATTGACATGCCAAATATTGCCAAACAAGTTAGGTGGATGTTATTAAAAACGCTGATTTCAAATGGGAAATTCCCTCAATGATTTACTATTATCATTGAGGTACCTATTGTAAGAGGTCTCAATCATATTCCATGTTTCTTTTAAAGGAAGTAAATATTATTTCTATAAAGAGATAGTTTCCCAAAAAATCCCAACCTAACAGGACTTGAACCTGCATCTTTGGTGTACCGTGCTAATGCCTTAACCAATTCAGCTATAGTGCTCGTCTTGTAGAGTCAAATTAATGGATTGCAACTGTTTGTGCAATTAAGGCACGTAGAACGTTCGTTCACGTTTATTTAAAAAAATATAATTTACAAGATATAAAACTGGCTTCAAAAAGTGACAAAATAACCTCATCTACTTACAGTGCCACCGACTTATCTGTTATTTTATCTGAAGTCGGGCCGTTTTACTGGGTGGGTCAAGATTGTAGTATAGCTGCCTTTGACTTTAGGTAACATAACACATAAGTTGTTGAGACTGTTTTTTTTTTGTTTATTCGTCGGTTTATTTTTTTTGTCAAATATGTTTTTATTTTATCTTTAATTGTATTTATTTATTTCACAAAAAACAGTCAAATTACAAATGAGAAAAAATAAAATAAAAATACAAATAGCCTTAAAACTACAAAATACAATAAATGTCATAAATAAATTAAAAATCAAAAGCCTCACTCAAACAACCCGCCCCTGATCGTCCCCTGCGCAAAGGACCCCATCACACCAGCAGCATTACCCCGCTGGAATATTTATTCACAATATTTTATTTTATTATATTATGTGGCTATAATTCACTAATTACTTTTAAAATGCCTACCTTAGCTAGTACTATAATACCATAACTGTTAGGTATATAAACATTTCGGCTATAGGATTCGACGGTAGTATTCTAAAACGGAAACATTTACTGCACTTTGATGCGGGATTCTGTTAATCACTCCGAAGATGCTCATCAGATCGTCACCAAATTTTTATGGGACCAACTTCGGGGTATACCTTTCTTAATAAAAAAAGATTTTTTTAAACCGAACAACTCTGTAAAAAGTTATGCGTGGTCGTACATAACAAAAAAATATATACACATAAAATGTAAATAGGTATATACGCGTCGGCTTGAAAACCTTCCTCCATGTTTTAGTCGGTCAAAAAGAAATAGCCATTCATAGTGTAGGAAGTACGTATGTACTTTAAATAAAAATCAAAAGTAAATACTAGGTAAATAAAAATCTGCTGCAGCGCTGACAATATTATTACGTCGTAAAAATATAAATGTGTATCGTCTTATAATGACGCCGATGAATGACGATTAGAACACAAGCATTATTGAGTTTGTGGTAGATAACGTTACCAAAAGGTTTTCCAACTGATGTCAAATCTATTGATGAGGTTGAGAGCAATGACTATTTTAGATATCTAATTCCACGGTGAGTGAAAGTCTGTAAAATTAAAGTCCTGATTGGAAACTAGTCACAATAATCAACGCATATCTAGCCCAAACTGTTGGACGTTGGTCCTATTCGGAAAGCGCATTCTTTGTGATATGTAGGTATCGGGGAAATTACGGGAGACTATACGTTAAATTAACAAAACAGCAGACAAAAAATATCCCAATAACAAGCGTACAGTGTGTTGAATAGTGGAAACATAATAGTTAAATCTGCGTAGGGTGTCCCCCTCTCGGCAAAAGCTGGATAACAAACATTATGGGGTGTACCGTGTAATACTATCATTCCCATGACGCGGCCCAGTTTGGATTGGATCCATGGACATCGTTGTGTCATCGTGGATGTTTTGCGCTAAACGGCACAATTAGCAAATTGTCTTTGTAACCTTTGTTTTGGTTTATTTTCACAAGATTTGATTTGTTGATTTATTTGGTTGATTTATCAGATAACAGTGATATCAAATGAAAGACAAGTTAAAATATAAGCCCCTGAAGTAACGCTACTTCAAATTCAATGATTTCACGTTTGATTTAAGCATTTTTCAACCGAGTTTATCTTAGTATACTTGCAACGATTGTCATTTCATTTTTACGATAGACGTACAATTAATGTCGGCGCTGCACCGGCCTTTTATATCTATTTCGCGTAAAAAGTACATGACATATATGAGACATCATAGTTACTAGTAAGTACCTACATAATCTCAAAGACACAAGTATTTCTCCTACAAATATAAAAGTAGGCACCTACCTAAATATGCGAAACTGTTTTTCTAAATAATGTTTATTTTTTTAATTTTAGTGTTTGTATCGGTTGTATCGGCTACGTGAAATAATGCACAAACGAAGTAAGTGTAGGTATCTGTTTTCTGTGCTCTACTATTTTCAACCGATATATCGAAATAGTTTCAATCCAGAAGCTCCTATCTGACATCTCTGATTTATCCAAACCCATCTTAATTACGATCCAGATGGTCCATAAAACAAAATCAATTTAATCTCTTCCGCATAACACCGTCCTCACTACGTTGCATAACATAATCTGCTTGCTAAGTGCACTTGTCAATACACATCTATGGAACATACTATATCACCCTATATACTTTCTATCTATTCAAATACTACAGCACAAATTTTCACATCAAATTAAAGTTGATGTAGTTCGTATTGTAGATTCTGTTTTATTAGAATAGGGTTGAAGTTCGAGTGATTAGCTTTTGGTAGTGGCAAATATTAAATTTGTTGTAATAGTTTGACGGTTTGAGTAGGTACAGGCAGGGCTGTTTTGCAATAGCCGTTTGAAATAGTTTTGTCAACATCTACGGGGATTCATGTATGTAATTACAGTCAGATGTACGAGTATGCTTGTAGAAAACATGGGTAGAACATAATAGTTGTTATTTATCATTGATCATATGACATTATGACATCAAATAGTTCAAATAAAAAAGTTCATCAAATAGTTCATCAAATAGTTGTAAACAGCCACTGCGATAACGCTATCGCAAACTGAATGTTACCTTTGACGTTTTAGTCATCATTTAATGCTTTAAACGACTGCTTTTTAGCGGTCGCCACGATTCTCATTACATTTTTACGATAGACGTAACAATACCTATCGTCGCGGCTGTATCGTTCGGCATATTTATATAATATATATATATATATACAAATATATTATTAAGCCGCAGCAGCTGCGAGCCGAGTATATATTTGAGGCTTCAGTTCTACTACTGGTAAATAGGTACGTAATTTCATAAAGTTACGTATTATGATGTATGTACCTACAACGCGTATGAATCCTCGAAGCATAACTAGTATCTAATCGTTTCCAAAATAGAAGTATCTGAATTAAGAAAAGCCTGTTAAGCCATAAAAACTCCCTCCAAAATCATAAAACATTCAATTTGTTTGCAAAAGTAGATTGCCTGTCAATACCTCAATTAAGCACCTACTTACAGTTGAGACTTCTTAAAGTTAAGTTCAAATAAGAACGGGGAGAATTTGCACAACCATTACATTTTGTTTGGAAATTGTACCCTAAAATTGGGGACTGAGCAAATTAAATGGCAATCGATTTAAAGTAGGCTCTGCGTTGGTTATTCTAGAGTTAGGTAACTCTCGGTAAGGTAGTTGTAGTCAAGCCTGTTTTGCAATTTTAAAGTCGATAGTATATTCCACCAACTGAATCGCTCGCCAATTTTCATAAAATTGAATAATTCAGCATCGCTGGCATAGATAATATTCGATCCTCGAGTTTTCGTATTTTTCCTTTGGGTTTGATTTAGTTATTAGTAGAATTCACAAAATTGTTTTTAAAACGGTCATATAGAATACATCGAGATGCTTCGCCTTAAACGGTTAGCTATGGCACGTTGGGTACAGTTTCAATGTTTTAACTTGACTTCTAAAAATTCACTCGATTTTAAACTTTCTATTCTACTGATACCTAAGCTCTCTTCATCAATATATCGCCGCGATTGTAGTTCGTACGCATGAAGAACTGAAGCATTTTACAGAATCGAGGAATGGCAGATTTAAAAAGTATGATATTTATTTATTAAGGCCCAGTTGTAGGGCTAATTGTGGAAACACACAGTTAAAACTTTAACTTTTTTATATTTATTTATTAAAAACTAAGTTACACCACTCACCATTTAGTTATATCTGTTATCAAGACGTACCCATAGTACAAGTCCAGTTTTTTGTTTGGGGCTAAATTGTGCTGTATAGAGCGTCCTTCATGTATATTTTATTAATTTAATTGATTAAAACACATTTAAGTGGATCTAATCAACTAACAATTACAGGAAAATATTCTTTTAAGAAGAAAACATCCTAATTAAATATGGATGCAGCTTAATGAGTTATGCAAATATTTCTGAGGATGGCTAACGATCGAGGGTGTTGGCAACCCTGCCAGGGGGCGGCCTTTTGGTCCGCGTACCGTCGGAGTAAGAATGCGAATCAAAAATTAATTTTCACCAAGACATTTTGGGTTAAGATTAAATTGAAAAGTAATTAATTTTTTATCGTCATGACTGCAGCAGTTGGGTGGGTTGATAAAGTCGCAAAGGTAAATTTTTAATGTGCTATAAATTTTCTCTATGATTAATATCCGACAATCCATTCAATATAATTTAAGAATTTTCTAAAGAAAAAATGAATTTCCATATAAGTATACCTAATGGTTTAATTAATAGGCTAAAATTAAATCAAATATTACTTGAAAAAAAAAAGATACAATAAATGCAAATTGAATAAAAAAGAAAGTACGCAACCAATTGTAGCTACCTACATAAAATTATTTACCATTGACAGAGATTGGTTGATCTATCTATATCTTAGAATCTTAAATAAAAAATGTAAACGAAAAACACAATGACATGTTTAAATTATGATCTTTGATTCTGAGATAGGTTAGTGCCTATATAAAATGATTTACGTCACCAACTTTAATTCATG
This sequence comes from Idaea dimidiata, assembly GCA_949358125.1. Taxonomy (NCBI): domain Eukaryota; kingdom Metazoa; phylum Arthropoda; class Insecta; order Lepidoptera; family Geometridae; genus Idaea; species Idaea dimidiata. Next base: position 11,056,985 of record OX442331.1, read on the forward strand.
CCGGTGGCCCGTAGCATAATTACCTACCTACCTAGTTTTTCCGTAGAAATTGCTTTTCTGCTGCTAGTACCATAATGTATGTTTTCAGTTCTGAAGAAAAAATGTTATGTTGTTAAGGCAAGTCATTATTATAATGAGCGTCGACAGTTGGTTGGGATCATCTCAAGTTTTGTAGGCTTTAGGTACCTCTACCTACGACTAACATCTACTAGGTATATCTAACATATATCTAGATATATCTAGTCAGTCTGACAAAACTGGAATAAGCAACGGATAGTCCAATCTTAAGCTTAGAACATATTTTTCTCCAGAGGCTCTCGAGCGCTACAAACTTTTCATTCAGGTAAATCATTTTTCTCGTGAACTCAGAATTTCAAAGAGAATATTAAGGCAAATGTTCATTTTCTTTGAATAAACTTAAGAAAATACTACTGGACATTGATAGTTCTTCTATATTTTTCTTCTGTTTTCGCGAAGTTGGATCGAAATTAAACTCATTTTTATTTTTTTGTTTATATTACTTATAGCATTGTTTCAATGTTAGATGATTCGAGCATTGACAAATCTCTTTTTCGGGATAGACAGAAATGTCTAGTGAAGAAAGTGGGATGGTCTATCTTGAAGAGAAGAAGACTTTGAACTGAAGAATTAGTTTAATTTCAGCACGTATACTACTTATAAACGCATAAAAACAGCACATGCATTGATATTCAAAACAACAAAGTACGGCATTATTTGCCAATCTAGTTTTAAACAAACTTTACAACTTTTTACAACCTTCCTCTCGAACGAAGATACTATTAAACTCAATAAAACAAATGAATGAAAATCACAGCGTAACTATTTACTCACTTAACCCCCTAACGATGTTACATTTTAATAAAATTCTTCAATACATTAATGAAGTTTGGGCACCCGGCCCATTGTGGCCCTGCCGCCGTCGCCATTATGATTTTAACCGAGATAATGTACGGGAAATGACGGCAAAAGAAATTTAATTCGCTGAACGATGAAAGGGTTATGGGGTTCGGTTTGATAAATAAAGCGGTGAGGACCTCGACGATATTACGGTCCCTTTTTTACTCTACTAACATTGATGTAGGAGTTTAAAGCTTCGCGTACACCGTCAAGTAAGACGCAACTCATTCATCATCATCCGAGCGATGTTCCCAATGTCATCATTCTCGGGAGCCCGGCTCTTACGTCTCAACTTCGCACGATTTTCAGCATCAGCATGTATTATATGTAGTTTGGTCATTTGTATATGTCAATAGTTCAATAATACGTCAAATATGAGATGAATTTAAAAAAAAAGTAATCGATGTGTGCTAGGCAGTAAGTACATTTACAGGTTGGAGGTCTTCAAGTTAAAAGTAAAAAGTGTCTCAAAACAGTTTTATTTAAGAATTACTAGCAGTAATTTACTATTTCAAATAAAAAAGTCACAATACCGTGGTAATATCAAATTAAACGTTTCATTATGAATTTATAACAGATTATTAGCTAAAACCTTTGTATTTAAGTACTTACACAGTTTAGCCAAAAAAAACACTGATTTTTGTTTTGTTTATGTTAAATACTTGACAGTTGTTTCTTTTTCTCTTTCCATCAAGCAATGTAGGTCTATTGCCGTTGTATTTATAGAGCTATTTTTGGAACAAATATTGTAGTTTTTTATTTAATTTATTACACATTTTTACTTTTTTTTTTTACTTCGCATACTAGCCGTAACGTTTGTTAGTGTACGGGACACTTTACTGTCCCTTTTTTGCTCTACATATTGATATTAATGCTTGTAAAATTTTGACAAAATTGCGCAGGGCGTGGGCTATGCGTCGTTTCGGGGCATTTATGCTGAGTTCTTTATGAACAATGTAGGTATTATTTATTATTAGGTTGATTATGAAGAGTGATGTTTTTCATTGTTACTTATTGCTTAAATTACTTTTATGAGTTATTTTTTTGCACGCGCACTGGCATTTGATTTTATTTTGTTTTTGTCACTTTGAAAATGTCATCTGAAATGAGTCTATTACTTCAATAAATATACTAGTGACTTTAGTCTAGGATGCTGGCTGCCAAAATCTTCTGCATTAAATAGAGTTTGATATGGGATTTGCGGACCATTCGGCTACAACTATTCGATTAACTACAATTCGACTTAAAAAAAATCCAAAGCAGTTAGGTATTAAGCAGTAAGATATAAATAAATTTATACTTAACTGCTTCGACTGTACCTTAGGTTAAACATTCGAATGTTAGTTTTGGTATTAATAGGTTATTTTATTATACTTAAACATTTTTTCTACATATAGCCACTATTTGTATTTCGATATAAAGAAGCAGTCTATGTTAACTTCCTTTATCTATCACTGTATAATATTATGCATAATGAAAATGGAAGATTTTATTGATTGATTGATTAATACTTTATTGCAACACACCACAATTAAATAATTACAGTAATAAAAAAAAGAAATATAAACAACATTAAATTAGGTGGTACAATAGGCGGCCTAATCACATAAAGCGATCTCTTCCAGGCAACCTTTAGATGGACAAGAAGCAAAGAAAGAGGAAAAGTAGAGTGATTAAATATTACATAAAATAATAATACATAATATTGCATTAATCTTACTTAATATTATAAACGCGAAAGTTTGTATGTATATATGTGAGGTTGTTACTCTTGCACTCAAAAACTACTAAACCGATTGCGATGAATATAGATTGGAATATAGGTAGCTGGGCACCTGGATTAACACATAGGCTACTATTTATCCTGATATTCCCGCGGGAACGGGAATCAGCGGGTGAAACCGCGGGGCGCAGTTAGTTTTGACATAAATGAACTCCATCAAATAAAGTTTATTACGAATTCAACCCTAAATTACCGAAATATTAACCTCTATTGTCTACATCCCCTAATCCCTTACGATATCCTTAAATTAATAAAGCCGACATGTTTTCAGACATGGTGGCAAAACTCCGTAACGCCGTACATGTCCGTATCAGATACTTCATTAATATTTTACAGTCATCCCGCGTAATTATACGCGTCCCTTGACGGTGGAAGAGTTAGAATTCACTTTCGGCATTCCTTCGGTGTATTGATTTTTAAAAAGGTTTGAGTTTTAGTTTGTTTTTACTATTTATTTTACCAATTAGGTAGATACTTTCATGGATAAGTATTTGATCGCAAACTGTTATGTGGTTATGCAACTTTAAGTTTTCAAAACATTAATCAGGAGATATGATATTAAAAGAAAAATAGATGTAGACAGTCACTGCGGTAACGCTTCCTCGAAACCATGAAAATTACCTATAAAAATAAAGGTCTAATCGTCATTCATCAACTGCATCTCATCGTTCGTAGCGATGTTAATTTTATTTTTACGATAGGCGTAACATTATTGACAATATATACAAGATCGTCAGCGCTGCAGCGGCCTTTTGTATTTAATTTGAGTAAGGAAGGATATGTGTGACTTTACATTTAGTACTTAGGTATAGGACAGCTTTGTAGAAAGAAAATAAGAATAGAATTGAAAAAAATCAGCAGCATAAAACACACGACACATGAAAAAACAACAATAATGAAAACAAACTGTGTGGTGCTAACAAGCATAGGCTCAGCATACTACGTTTTGGAGTCGCAACGCTGGTTTTCCGGCAAATCCTTACTGGTAGTGGTACTAGTAGATACATACAATTTGGATGATTCAATAGATAGAACCTACTTCACCTTGCTCACCAGACATTGGCTGTTATTAACAGCAACGAAACTATTAAAATGATCTTCAAAACCCATCAAACTGCTACTTAATTTGGTAATGTTTCATCACAAGTGACTCGTGATTAGAAAGTGTGTACTTTGAAATAATTAAAAACATTTGCCACACGACTATGATCTGTATTGCTTATATATAATACATATGTAATGATCTCTTCACGGGATGGACATCGTCTTCGAAATTTCGGCAGCAAAGATAGCGTGAAATCAAAAGTAGAGATAGCAAAACGCTTCTGTCAATGACTTATTAGTTATTATCCTTTTTTTTTTATTTTTTTTTTCAAAAATAATTATAAGTAGTATATCCGTTGTCTAGTCACCGTAACACAAGCTTAGCAGCTTACCACGGGGCTAGATGGCGCTGTATGTTCGTCACAGGATTTATTTATTTTATTTATTTTAAAGAAATAAGGAATTCAGATTACACTTGAATACATTATGTTTTCTATTAATTACTATTCTATTACCAATTACCTACCTATATTAGAAAAAGGAAAAGAGTTGCAACAAAATATAAAATACAATGCTAAAATACTTAAAGACTACATACTAATACTTAAATACATAAAGCGACAATTACAACAAACATGAATATAATTGAAAATTGATATCATTCGTAAAATATGTCCAAAGGCCCAATTAATGTTAAAGCTAAATGCCAATATTTAATATCGCAAATAACTCTGCCTTACACAAAATGTGTAGTTTGGTATTAAAGCTTGTGAATTAGGTTATTTCGAGTAGTCGGGCTTTTATTGCATGACATTGAGATTTTGAAAACCTTCAGATGGTTTTAAATGCCAGCCCTTAAATAACTTTGGTCCGTGTCGGCTTAGAGGCATGGTTTGAAGGCAAAAATTGTTTGGTTGATTATCTTCTATCGATTTGTATGCAAATCCATCCGCTACATTACATTTTATAGAACTTTCGAAGAGTTATCTGTTATAACTTCATATACAAATATCTCCGATACGAGTCACTTTAGGTAGGAAATCAAATGATGGAATGTTTTCTGTTTATTTAGATGTCCACTATCAAAATATATAGGTTTCGTCGTGCGACAACATATTGGAAAAAAAAACAAGATGGATGCCGTCGATTATGCCGAGGCCCTTACATGGATTTAAGTTCTCCTTCGTTAATTTATCAGCTTTTGACTTTTTTGCAACCTCTACCCCAGTATGGTTACGACAAGCTACTCGTATACATAACATTTCACTATCAAATTCACACGATCGCATCTCGGCATCTGTCACGATCTTCGACATACAACTTGTCCAGTTATGGCCATTGAATATGCCACAAGATAAGATGTAACATAAGCGATTGCGTTTTAAATAGCTTATTAAAATGCAATGTTTTTCTTAAAGCATACTGAAATGCATGCTGAACATGATTAGGATTTATCATTAATCGAACTTTGCGTAAAATTGTGACTTGATATACAGAAACTTAATAAACCACAATATTTACCGGGTTTTACTCGCGTTTATTTTAATAACGGCATCGTTACTAAAAACCGAGCTTCCCCTAGCTTTACAGTTAGCTTTTTCAAGGTTGACTCAAGGTTCATGGTTGCCGGTTGTGTTTTATTATGCAAAATCGCGAAAACCTTAGATAAAATTATACAGAAACTTTATCAAAATCACTTCATCAGTTAATGAGCTACGATACCATAGACAGAAACACAAACTCACAGCCTAGACACGCAAACTAACACATCAAACTTATACCTAACACCCCTCTTTTTCCGTCGAGGGATAAAATTCTTACCTACTTATCGAATAGCTACTACCAATTATTTTTACCGTGGTTGATTAGTCACCATGCAAGTTAGCCGTCGTCATACAGAGAGGTAATGCGGCCAGCATACTTGGCTTCTTTGCACCGGGAACGATTAGGGGCGGTTTATTTAACTAATCTACTTTTTAGGTGGACATGAATTGTATTTTGAAGTGTAATAATTAGGTATGTTTTAAAAAATAAAAATATTAGTTTTTCATTATTTTTATAACTACCTATTATTATTATCGTTAGGTCAAGTTAGACGCTTTAGGGCAACCTTACAACTCTGACACTAGGTGAGCCACGCCACTACATGAAAAGAAAAAGAAGAACTTTATAAAAAAAACAGATCATCAAACGTTTTTATTTTTGTTTCTTTTGTTTCTCTGTTGCAGTTTCATACCGCCAAGTTCATAACCACAAACTCCGACCATCGTCGCATCAAAACACGCCCCAAATGTTTAACATACTCATTATTTTATAACACTATTTTGACATGTAGCTATACACACTTTTATATATAATGATTTACGGCACTATCCTTTATTTAAAGATTGATTTATTAAAATATGTCGGTAACGAATTATAGGCATGGATAATTAAGTGATTCGTAACAAAAACTATTGAGTATCTATACTTGTGAGTAAATATTATTGCAGTCAAAAACTTATGACCGCAGTCGAAGAGTTCCTGAAAATTCCAATAAAACTTATTTTGGAAGTAAAAACAATTTTAAAGTTCAAAATATTGTCTAAAATTAAAAAATTACCTACACTATGATGTTTTAAAAAACATAGCCTCAAATTTTTGAAGGAAAAAATGAGTTTTGAAAAGTCGCTTGCCTACATGTGTACTAAATTAAAATTATTATACCCTTGCGGAAATGGATTGTATGTACTATACTAACTTTTGAATCTCATTACTTTCGCTAAAACACATAAAACCTATCACAATGTAAGTTTTTATTTATTTATTTATTGAATAAGTAATTTACATAACAGTTACATAGAAAGACACCACATGAAAAGTAGGTGGGTATAGACACAACATCCATCTTCTAAGTAACTTCATAAAGTTTGGGTGTATGTATATTTTGTTGCTCCTTCACGCAAAACCCGCAACCCGCGATTGCTCAGGTAGTTATGTATGTATATTTGGATATCTAGAATAGCACACTGACTACCTTCTATCCCGATATTCACCCGAAAAAGGGACTTACACAACACACCGCGGGGAACAACAGTAACTAGCCTAGTAATAAAAATAGAATTAAAACAATTCACCTTCAAAATTACCAAGAGTCGATACACTTAAAATAGAAATAGATAGTTCCATAGTGAGAAACGTGACAAAAAATATCTAATTAACCGTATGAATAGTGGTTCGGGTTCGGAATGAAATGTGCAATTACATAGTGAGAAGCAGTGAGCAGTGCTTCAGACAATCACGACTGCCCCGCCCTCGATCCGAGGATTCGTACCTCTTTTGTTCTATTACAAGGTATCAGCTGAAGCGATGATTTATCTAAGGGAATTATTGTATCTTACTTCTTACACTTATAAATGCGAAGGTTGATTGTATCTGACTTTGTTACTCTTTCACGCAAAAACTACTGAACCGATTGCATTGAAACTTAGTATGTAGATACCTGGAGACAGAATGTACAGCTAGTACCTAATAATGTTAAGTTACAACTTCTTTAGGACTTCTTAGTTCTTAGTACTCCGAGAGTAGCAGATGAAACGTTAAGGATTCGTTCTTGACTACAAAACCCTAAACTAAAAATAAGTAAGTACTTGATTCGGGTTATCGAGTTTCAACGGGTTATCGAGAAACGCAGAAAGTACGACAATTATACACACACAAATGACATAAATATATCTCGCTCTTGCTTCATTTGATTCATAATTCAAAACAATTTACCTTGTTTTTTTGTTGCTACAAAGAATACAAGAAGGCGTATCTCCTCACGCTACCTGCTTACTTTATATGACATATTTAATCATTGCCCTACGATTTATATCGTTTTGCAATTCAATTGAAATAAATCGCTATGAGCTTGTAGTATTACCACGCTCGCTACCAGCACCACTCTTCTAACTTACACCACACAAAAATCGGCACGCACAGAACACCTAATATCATCATTAATGATTACAGACTAATGCCTAATGATTAATGATAGGTTTATTGTCTTTAACTAGAGATATTGGCCACGATTTCTTAATTCGTTAATTAGATCTGAAGCAACCGGAGCGGATTTTTGGATGAGTGATCGCTTTCGATATTGTTGATCGCATTTCGTTTTGAGTGATTGAAAAATATTGGTTGTAGAAGGTAACTTAATTTACTAAGTACGAATCAGACTTGCTGTTGTTTTTGTTGTTGAAGAAGACTTTATAACAATATTCACCATTTATAACAATAAACCCCTGTCCATCGGGAATGTCGGTTTTCCATGTCAATTTCCATCTCTTAAACTATCTCTATGCAAAATTTCATTCAAATCAGTCGAACAGTTTGACCGTGAAGAGGGAACGAATTTTCAATTATTTGATATTATAGTTTGGATTTAAAATATTACAGTAGGTAAGTGCGTATGTGTGGACATCGTAACATGTTCGTATATAGGGGTAACTATCTATCGGAAGGTATGTATGCAGCTACCACCCGGTTTGAGGGTAGGTCTGTCCGTCCGTCAACGCACCCACATCAAAATTTCAGCTGCTCAGCACCCACTCATAAATCAGGGAGAGTAATGTCAGAATAGTACTGTCACGGACAAAAACATTCAACAGTTAAAACATTCAAACAGTTTATAACCCCTCGTTTACTAAATAACTTAGAGGATAACCTTAAGAATTCGATATCATCTGCTAATCATGATAATCATAATGGTAGTTTTCAGCACGCCAGACAAATCCTCGAGATTTATAACCTGCATTTTGTTTTTTAAGTATTTCATAAGTTTATTTTCAATTTAAAATTCAATTCAATTTAAAAAAAAAACGAAATATATAATTTTTAATTGTTATTAGACCGAAACGTAGGGACTGGCCAAGGCGGGACGAGTCTACTTTTATGTATAGACAGTTTTTGTTATGCATATCGTCCATGCCATGCCACATTCGTGCTGATTTCTAGCAAAAATAGGCCGTGCTCGCCTCGGCCCGGACGTGGCCCGTTCAAATGAGAATCATTTATAGTCAATAAAAAACATGGATTTTTGGAAAGTTTTACTTCGGGATTTAACTTAATCTAACGACTGCTATCAGAGATAAGAACCGAGAACAACTGCTTAACGTGCCTTCCGAAGCACAGATGAGCTCGAGAAAATGATTTAAAACCAGTAACTACAAAATCGCTTGTCAACACAAAAATATTTTTTCCCCGACAGTCTTCCAGGGACAATTCCACATCCCTCCCCGAGATAATACCGCAACACATGCGAAGCAATGTATCGGTGTAGCACACACACACGCATACATGTACCCACGCCCTACTGCCCTCGAACAAAACGTGACCTATTTAGAAAAGAACACGTCTGCCTGGTGCTAAACTTGCAAATTGGCGAGGTTTATCTGTTGTAATCAATTTCTTATTGAACTACTTTGGAACCATTGACGGGAAAAGCATTAATGAGAAGGTGTCACAATGATAGCACACGATGCAGGAATAATTTTCCAAAATAAAATTAATTTACCTGATATTTAGTAAACGTTACTTAATAAAGATTGAGGACAAATATAAAGGTATAATGATTCGGTATCGTCACTTTAAGGAGAATTTTTACATTTGCCATAAAAAAAATACTAAAAACTGAAAACTTAAAGACTAGTTTTCTACACTAAAGGTCACCAGAATCGAGCAATGTTAAAAAAACAAAAAGAGGAAGCATACAGAGGAGATATTGTACGTAGCATTATTGAAATTTTCTTTGGTTACATAATTAATTTTTAAATCTCTTATGCATAATAAATTATGTTGCCGACTGTACCTATAAAAAACAACAACATCACGTCCAGGATACCAACATGCGACTATTCTATCACACCTAATAACTGTTCGATAGCCACAGATAAAACACAGGAAAAATTAAACTTTACTTACAACTTCCAACCAAATCATCCATTAAGATTGATATTAAGATTAGGGTCACATGTTATTAACACGATAATATGGTAACGATAACAACTCCGTCACAGACACTGAAAGATATGTTTCGAATCTCGATTGTAGGTTTAAATTTGTAGAGATATAATTCTAAATAAATGATCGAACTAAAATTTAGAGGAATACGTTTTAATAAATATCATCATTTTTTACGTGATTGTATTAAAATGTAATTGTATTATAGAAATGTCTGTATTGTTATGACGTAGTAGAAGCTAGAAACCAGATAAAGTGACGATAAAGTTTTTTTTTAGCTTTTTGTTGCTATCTTTACGTTCTTATTCATTCTTATAAATAATTACTGAAAATCAATGTCAATAATTAATCAATGATAATTATAAAACGTTTGGGTGTGGTTAAATTGCTCGGCTATACAACGAGATTATTTCCTAACAGTTCAATTTATTGTATAACAGCTGATAGTCTAAAGATATACGTAAAAAATGAGCCAAATAGACTATATTATACGCCAACCAACAATTATATAGTTTGATCGAAATATAAACATCTATAGATGAATAATTTACCTCTACCTACACTTAGCTTAGCTTAACTTTTATAAAGCACACATTCTACACATTTATACATTAATTTTAGTACACTCACAATCACTCATAACCACGTCACCGTAGGGCACTAAGAACACATCTGCCGTGTCCCTTCTTGCCTTAAAAAGATTATGAATACTTACCTCTTTTATAAAAAAGATTATTCAATGGCGGATAAAGCAAAAGCAAAAACAAAATGGCGGCTGGGTGCCTTACTTACTTTTATGTCGGGGTGATATTAAAAGGTAATAATATTGTGAGCAAGCGTAATAGGCATAGCTTAAGGGTGTTGAGATGATCGTTATACTCTATATCAAAAGTATAGAGAAATCTAGACATTGAGTGGTTAGTACGAGTGACACTAAATGAATTATAGTTAACATATATTTCTCTATTAGGTTCTACCAGTTGTCTAATCAACGGTACAAAATGTTGATAGAGTGTAAAACTTGTAAACTAGCTTGTATTTCACTCTTCCGGATGGCTGAAATGACTGTAGCGATCAATACAATAATTTCGGTGGAAGATGACCATATCAAAAATTGTATTCCTAATAAAAGACTTGTTTAATAAATTATTGGGAATTACAAGTAAAATGTTTAGGTTGCAACTATTAAAAATTTTCAATGTAAAACCGACAACTTGTTGGTAGCAAATACAACTTGTTGGTAGCAAAACATTTTTTTCTCTCTGATTTTGGAATTGACTACAATATGTTTTAGACCTAGGATATTATTATAATAAGTTTATGTTATAGGATAATGTAAGCGACATTTTCCTCTAACTAAGAACTAGGTAAAATTTTAGTACCAGCTTTTTTAAATTTTGTCACTTTACTGAATGAATTATAATTATTTACGTCCGGTAATGTCCTCATAACGATGGCACCTTTTAAGTAAAAACCATAACTTATTCTAAATAGATTGTGACAATATGAGTTTCATCTGGGAGGTACTAATATAATCAAACACATAACATGTTGACTGCGTCGTGCAAAATTTTAATACTAATTACTTCCAGGAATCACTTACTTCAATCAATCACCATACCTAACCTATCACAACATTAAATGTGAACTCTGTCTTTTGCTCTGTAATAATATTTTTTTGTGGTTTTTTTATCTCCATATTTACATATAGGTACCTACTAAAACTGTCGCTACTCAACTTCGGATCTGTCGCGTATGACAATTTCTAACGAATCTACTTTTAAAACCAAGTTGAAATATTATAAACTCACGTTAAATACATCTAAAAACAACAGGGGTCACCTGATGAAAGCTGTAACAAAACCAATTTTGTTAGCACACATTGTAGTAGGAGAGCGGGAGGCGCGTATGTCCCGGTGACCGCTAAAAGGGTCCAACAAACACCGTACCTTAAAAAACACATATTTTTTACCCTCCGGTCGAACCAGCTGCCTTTTGTATAACAATGTTTCAGCCATGTTACCACCAGCGGCAATCGGTAATCCGACCGAATCGAACTTATGAGTTTCTCTCGGACTACAAAATTAATTTGCGTGGTAATCTTTAACGTTTCATTTTTTTATAATATTTGCTCATTGCTATTTTTTTAGACTTGTAATATTTATATTGAATATTGTAGTAAAATAAACAACAATTTTATTTAACAAATATATAAATTATGACGGACATGCTAAAATTCTCATTGTAGGTACATATTTTTGGTACGGCACCCAGATCCTTATTTCAAGAAAAAAATCTGACCAACCGTCTGAGTCGCATGAAAGGGTGTTCAATTATCGAACCAAAGGATTTTTTTACGTACCGAAAGTAAATTATCGTCATACCTAAACATGGTTAGTGTAATTTCCCATTTAGCAGTCTCAAAAAAGAGAAAGGTGACAACATTTTTTTTAATAGGACGACAAAATTTCTCAGTACTAGGATGCGAAACGTCTTTTGCGAAACCAACTCTACATCCATTTTCATTCTCTCCAAAAGCCACCTCTCGAATTCGGTCGGGTTATAACCGATCACACAGACAATATGCCATGGCCTTTGTTAAAAGTCACGCTTGATTTTGGGGGCGAAATTTTGTCCTTTTTGTTGTACTGTAATATTGATAAGTGTAAAAAAGAGAATGCTGGGCAAGTATTATGCGTTTTATATAAGTAGGTCGGTATGAAATTACAAATTTTACGCGTATAATTTTGTTGTGCGTCTGTCAATATGTTAAGATTGTTTACAATGACCTGCTTTTTTAAATACTGTTATAGTATAATTAGATTGACTCTCTCATAAATAGGGACAAAAAGCACCGACTATCAAATTTATTTTAGTTTAGTTGTTTCTACTTTGTTATTTTTTGTTCAGTGAATTACAAATTGAAAAATGAAGCATTAACTACTTATTTATCACAAATGTTTGAGTACGTTTGAATATTTTGTTAGTTTGTTACATATCATACGTCACATAAGAATTTTGCAATTACGAGACAAATAAACTACAGCATAATAAAACCACATTGTTGTGGTACCACTATGTACCTCCATCTGCTCTATATAAATGTCTTAAGTGCATAGTCTTAATGCGTTTTTGCAAGACTTCCAACAGATCGACATAGGTATTTGATGATAAACTGTTTTTAGTTAATAGAAATCTTAGATTATACCTTAGTTGTAATTTAAAATAGTAATTTAAAATAGTGGGCGTGTTGGTGTATACTGTAAGCTACTATTTGTCTTAAATAAATAAATACCTGTTACACAATACGTCTTTCAAACCTAACAATAAAAAAATCGCACCCAATTGAACCCACAAACCGCTGATCACAAAAGCCATGCAGCAAATTACACGGTGACATTTTCAATTCCGTTCCATTATCAAAATACGCACTGTGATTGGTCCGCGGCTTGGTGACAAATGGGCGACAAATTTCCCTGTCAACCAATGGGAAGCGAGTAAGCGGTTGGATGTCTACGCAATGGGATAATGCGTGAATAATTGTATAATGTCATTTCAGTAGCAGTCGTAGTATTAAAACGTTGTCATATGTTTTTGTCAGTTACCTAAGTGTACATAAGACATGTCTTATTGACATTATTATTGTCGTACATTGTAATGACAATGTACCATAATTTAAGTGTAGAAGTAATAAGTTGACCGCTACATTTTTTTCGACACAATTGTTTTTGCCGCAAAACTTTTTGTTTGTTAATAAAGTTTGCGCAATTTTAGAAACCGTTGTGATGCTTGCTTTATACATCGTACTATTTCCAAAATATGCCCAATGAAATTTAAAAAATGCAATGTTGCTTGTCTCGACTGCTCGCCGAGCAATGGACAACGAAGCTCGGACCCGTGACGGTGTAATATAAATCATCCCTTACGATTATTAAGTGCAAACAACCTACTTATACGACAATATTAAGTGCCAACGCGTATCTAAACCGTGATCACCACGACACATCACCCGTAAACTATACCGACCGGTGTAGGTGCTTTACGAGCGAATATCAGGCTATAAACAAGTGCACAGGGTTGGGTCGGTTCGGGGCATGGAATGGCGTGTAATTGTTCCGATAAAATGGGGATAATCTGGTACGTTTCCTGCTTTGTACACGCTATGTTGTAGGGTTAGAAGAGATTTTTTGACTAGCTTATTAATAATTACTAGCTGTGTCCCGTGGTTGCAATCGCGTATGCCCGATCCAGTGGAAATTTCATAAAACCCTTTCTTGTGAGATGTCTACATCATATAAAGAACACGCTGTCCACGTTTCAGCTTTCAATTATCAGCAGTTTATAGAAGTTGACCCATCAGTTAGTCAGGAGATATCATTTATTTAATTTAAGATGAAAAATATTTAAAAATCTAATTGATAGGTATTTAGTTAGCTATTATCTCACAACATAACTGACGCAGTGGTCTAAGATGTAGATCGCTTCGGAATCCTATATCCTAATAATATTATAAAGCTAAAAGTTTTATATTGCAATGAACCGAGCTTCGACCCGTCTTCGACTGAACTGGCCTGCGTATCGGAACATAAACCAATGCCTATATTTAATTTTGAGTTTGCTTTATCTGCTTATATTTTTAATCATAACAGATTGAGAGCACTAAAAATCAAATAACAAACTCATTATACACAACCTACAAAAGTAGGTAGTGCTTACTCTGAACCTACGAAATTAACAGCACAATTCACCTACTTACAAGCTGTTATTTTCATATTTTCAAGAGGCAATTTACAATGGTTATCATACACGATCAAGGCTGTAATGACGGCAATCGCCACGTTTTCGTGTCAACACACCGGACTAGAAAAATATAACAAATGACATACGGTTTATCGTAGATCTTTACGGTTCAACGTTTGAGGGGCGGAGTTTGGAGCTTTGGTTGGAGTTTTTATGGAGGTTAGAAGTGGTTTTTTTCTTTGATTTTCGCGATTAAAATCTCTAAAGCTAGCATAGCGTAGTCATTAATGTGTCGGTTTTTCATTCACCGGCTGCGTTAAAATTATACTCTTAGGCCGGCTTGCATAACGGTTTCTAAACATGTTTAAGTTGTTAAACGTGTTTAAAATCTGTCAGAATTTCAAGAACTGTCAATGTGTGGCAACATTATATTATCAATGGTCCACTTAATGAAATAGAGTCCCATGTTCGATTTCCCATAAATTATTTTAAAATTGATTTAGTTAAATATGTATTTAAATGGTGTTATGCAAGCCGGCCTTATAGCCGTATTTTTCTTCTTCTTTTTTGTAGTGGTGCGACTAGTGTGTGTCGTATTAATAAAAATAGGTAGGTTGTAAGGTCAGAGTACGTAGTTATTCCGCTATTTATTTCTGTCTGTCAACTTTGTAAGTTCTTGTGATGGAAAAAGACAAAGTATGTTCTCATTATATCGACCCGTCTCTACGTTTATTAGAGTTATATCAAACCACGATTATTTGTTAACATTTATTTTACTAGTAAGAATAAATATAGACTTATATTTAAAAAAAACACAGATAATCCTATGGTGTTTATTTTGTATATTTTTGGACGTTCAGTCAAACACAGCAAATAACTGGAAAGTCAGTTCTGTCTATTTTAGAGAAGATTTAACTGTAGATACTAATTTAATTACATTACATGCCCATGCCCTTTCATAATTCTCACAGGAACCGTTAAATGAGTACGTAAGTAGGTATAATCTTTCTCACAAGAGTTTTGATTCCAAAAATCGTAACAAACGCCGATATGTAATATGAACAGTCGCTAAACACAGCCAAACATGTATTTCCGTGAGACTGTCAAAACATTTGAACGCATAGATTTCTACCTACTAGTGATGTTCGCGTAGAGATGAATTCACTATCCATCGATATTAATTTGGATGAAAGTTTTGAGTATGATAATAATTTTACAAAAGTATTATGACAAATTAATATTATCATTTCTGATTGACCGACTGATTTGGACCCCCATGAAGCCCTATAAAGTCCTCAAACCATTTCAGGCATCGAAAAATACTAAACATAGCAAAAGCAATGCGATTTAAAAGAACATTGAATTTGATATAGTAACCTACCTTACTGTTATTCTCCTTTTGTTTAGTTAATATTTTTAATTATAATTATCAATGAAATAATTATCGATTTGAACTCATCAGCATCACCAAACTTTTATTCAAATATTGTTAGTTAATAATAGCTTATAGTGGCCTGAGTAAATTTTGCGAGTCGACTGAGACCTCATTGATTAAAATCGCTTAAACAGTTTAAGCGCTACGGAGCATACAAACATACCTAGACTGCTTCACTGTAGCGGTAAAAACGCCAACAGAAAGTCTACACCCATCACTAGCACTTGAACAGCGTTTGTTTGCACACACATTACAACACTTAGTGAGCACATGATGTCCGATCATTAGCACAGCACACACAGACGGACAGACATGGCCCATTTAATTATACCTTCGTGATGGAAACGATCGCTCTGATTTGTTTAGAGCATGCCTTGTGTCAATCACTGAGACAATACGGTTCTAACGAATCATTGGGTCAAGTTACCTTGATTGTGGTAATAGATCGCAGTTACTAATTTTGTGGTGAGGTTGTTTCCATGCGTGATCTCATACATATTTGACATAAGACAATAAAAAAACACTTTATTTACCAGGATTAATCGCCTTTTATTCATGATTTTTAAACGACCGAGCCGAGCCTAATTTGAAAAAACCAACTGTAAAGTCGGCGAAAGCTCGGTCGTTTGAAAATCATAAATAAAACGCGATTAAACCCGATAAATAAAGTGTTTTATTATGTAAAATCGCGATATCCTTAGAAGAAATTATAAAGAACAATTACCTATAGAATAAATTATAGAGTAAATTTTACAAAAGCACTGTCGCAGCAGTTATTGGAATAAATTTTTATTAAATAAGTGGATAGTACCGCTGTGTCTCCGCAACTTTTTTTTGTGAAAATGTCTCTAAAATTCCCAACCACTAGGTTCGTAACTTGAATGCCAAAAAGAAACAATTTACCGCCTGTATTTTCTACAATTCTCTTACATAGCTCCCATCAATTACTTCCTCGATACAACCGCTAAGACACAATAACACTAACTTAACACATCTGCTATGTAACTGTAAATAAATAAATGTAACATTGTTTATTGTGTCACAATCTTATCTTTAGAGGTACCATTATAGGAAGACCTATCCCTTCGGCGGAAACAAATACACTGTCAAAGGAATAAATTTGTAATATTTTTTCACTCTACAGACAGTCAAATAGCTAAGTAGTCAAATTTAATGAAACTTTACTCATGGGTTGTTTATATTACAGAAAAGATATTCAGCGGTCTTTTACTTCGAAATTATAAAAGAAAAATAAGAAAAACAATGTTGTAGAGGTAGTTACATTACATTTTTAAGAGGTCTATGTAAAATGGTCTCGCTTCAACCTTGTCACTGGCTGTCGCGTCATGTGGGACCCATTTGTTTGGATAAATAAAGTCGTAGTCACAATGGGTCAGCCATATGTTGAGTTAATAACTGGGTGTATTATAAACGAGTCTTTAGACTTGTCTTGGCATTGCTATTCGTTGGATGAAATAATTTATAGGTATGTGACTGTGAAGGATTGGTGACAATTTTAATGGGACTTGTTTCATTACCTACTGTTACTAGGTAAGTACGTTGTATTCTGTTGGTAGGTATATAATATTTTAAGGTTGTACTATATCTTATATTTCACTTGATTTAATTACCTTAAAAGTTTAACAGTACTTCCGAGCTGTTTATGGTGAAATTACTCTAAATTTTAAAGCTATAGATTAGTTTTTTCTATGGTTTTCGCGATTTTGCATAATAAAACACTTAAAAAACCTTGAAAAAGCCAACTGTAAAGTTGGCGAAAGCTCGGTTCGTTTAAAACCATGAATAAAACGCGATTCAACCCGATAAATAAAAATTAGGATAGAACAAATAGGTTATTTTTTTATAATAAAACGTTATTTGAATAACGACCTCGAAATAAATTTTATTAAGATTAAAAAGAGAATTGAAAAATAAATGTAAGTTAAAAAAACTTTGCTCATTGAATATGAAAAAAACAACGTTGAGAAAAGTTACTGAACTACTGAAAAAGCTCTACCAAAGTTTTTACATAAAACACCACTTATTTTAAAACTTTCCTCCACGCCTATTATAATAACAAAGTGCTCAGTATTTTTTACCACTTAGGCTCCTAGGTATTTATATATTTTTTTTATTTTATCAGTAAAAGGGACTCGGTCATGCAATCTGCACATATATTTGAAGCAGGCCCTTAAAATCCCTACTACGTATGCAAATAGTTTTCGATTGCTTTCGCTTTTATTGAAATCGTTTTAACTTTTTTTTACAGGCAATTCTTTTTGGTTTGTTTTACTTCACTAGCAATACCTAATTTAGGTAAAATATTATTTAATTTAATTAATTCAAAATAATGAAATTGTTACTTTTTTTTAAACTTTTAGCTTTCAAATTTCATTTGATGCTTAGGTATATCACCGGATTGATTTTGGTAACTTTTGATTTTGATTTAAAAAAAAAGTAAATTCATAGGTAGGGTTATCAATCGTTAAATATTTTTTCGGAGTCGTCCAAACTTAACCATTGTCCTAAGTTAGAACATCAAATGTATATTAATACACTTAAAAAACCTGATAGGTACGGCTTAATTGATCAGGTACCAATTATTACTTAAATTACCTAATAAATAATTAAAACAGAGTCTCCAAACAATTTCTGTATAAGTCATTGCAATTGAAACTAATTAACATTTTAGGTGGTTGGCTCTGTGATAATAATCTACGCTTGAAATGGGCGGGTGCAGTTAAATACTGTGGTGTTGTGAATTGACCCCGATTTTATCGCAGGCAAGGGTTAAGGAGAGGACGTCTTGTAGTGATTTAAGGGGTAACATAATATTACAGGGTTCATTCAAGACGTTGAAAAAATATAAAATATATTTTAAACAAATAATATAGAGTGGTCGAAACGGGGGAAGCATTGCTATAAAAATAGAAACTTGGCTTTTAATATATTTTAGTATAGGTAAGTAAAAAACTTTTCAATTATGTATTCTACTAATCCGTGTAAATTTGCTATTTGGTAGTTTTTGTAATACAATATTGATCTTAGGGTGTCAGGATAACTAGGTAGATCCAGATTGTAGATTGGTTGCTCGCCTTCAAATTACATAACACATAATGTATGTAGGTGAAGGTGTTTCGTCTTTGTTGGAAGTCGGTAATATTTTTTTTTTTACATAAAATACTGCATTATCTATCTATCTTTGAAAAAATAAAAGAAAACTATTTATTGAAAAGGTCGTTTTAATACTGTGCCAAAGTATACATTGTAATGGCAAATTTAATTAAGGGGAAGGTTTGACAATAAAGGATAGTTGCACTTAACATTTAGCTAGCCTCGAGTCAACTTTACCTAATGTAGAAGGTTATGAACTGTATCCTTATTCAGTAGTACAAGTTTTGATACGACCTGGGAAATAACGTTTCCATTTGTACTTTCACATCTAGTTTATCCTATGAATTCTTACTGGTTGAGTTCGTAAGCTCCACCTTCGTAAGTCCTGAAGGAAATTCCGAAATTCCTTTTTTACCGTAATGTCAAATTTTAGATGGTTTCTAATACAGGTAAATCATTACACTTGTACTTTTTATCTTATTTCAGATGTTTTATACAGCCCAAGCAACTTTTAATCCTTGCTATTTTATGGCGCTATAGTGCCCGAGACGTTGTTAGGTGGAGTAGGCTTGCCCAGCACCTATACCACCCTCCCAGCTTAATCAGCCATGCCCAGAGAAAAAAACTGGGCGAAACGTTTGGAGCTAACTAAGCCGTGGGTTTTTTCACGATGTTTTTATTCACCCGTATATGAGCGATAACACAGGTATCGTTATACATGAATCGGAAAAGGTATATACGTTCATTTTATAAAATAAAAGTAGAAAATAATAATAAAAATTATTTTTATTAAATGTGCAATCCTAACAAATTTATTTAGAGATCTTTGAAATTAAACTTAATTTTTGGTTTTAATCTCATTGTCTTTATATTTTTTACTTTATTTTGACGTCTAACGTTTCGTCAATTTAACAGAACTTCCTGATCACGGGTTAGCTAGGTAATTAGTTGTCTTTGAGGTTCCAATGTAATATTTCCTTAAATTACTTATATACCAAACTGTTTTGACTTTGTATTCATTCAGATCAACCATAAATCGTTCCTTACTTAAATTTCACCCCGTCCGGCGATGGTATCCGTCCCGTCACGCGAAGGCTCGCACTTTGTTTACAACTTCCGCTCGGCCGGAGTTTCCGGACACTTCCGGTCTGGACGAATCCGGAAAATGACCGTATCGTGTCACCTTAACTACGTGTTTTACGATTTATGGGTTTTATGAAGCTTATTATGTAGTTATCGCATAATTAGAGGGTAGGGGTGTTTCTGGAGTGCCAATTGTTAACGATTTAATTGCATGACTTCGCCTTAAGCGGTTATATATACTTACCGAAATAGTAACTGTTATTGTAAAATTTAGTAAAATCACATGCCCTTTGAGGTTTTACATAACATGTCATGTTGTTTTTAACAAAACAACGAGAAGGTTTTGTAGAAATCTTGACATTTCTGTAATCATTATTTTGGAACCTTTTTCTTTATAATCATCGATCTAAGATATATCACAGATACTTTTAATAACCAATCTTTCGATCAAATTGACCGTTTTAACAGTCATGTTTGACAGTTTTGCCTTGAAAAATCTGTCAATTTTCATTAATTAATTTCCACCAATCGGTCTCATCGTGACCAAAACTATTGTAGGAAATATATGTGAAACGAGAAGTAAAATAATTGAAAAATGACAACACGCGAATATGATCATTACACTCTCGTGACTTTTCGGTCACGAATCAAACAAAAATCGACGACAAACTACAATGTTACTGATTATTTTGTTAAGAATACCACCGTTAAATAACATAATTCAAAGATCATATTCTCACATTAAACATATTTCACCGAGTCTTCGACCTCTTATTCATAACAGAATGTCCTCACGATCTTTTACTTAGAACTAACCATCCAAATTCACAAAAGCAAGCAATGCTGACTCTTAACTGTAACGACTTAAGAGTGTGTGCAGTTTTTCTCAATTGTAAATTAAGTTGGTACAATGAGACGGTTATGTTTATAATATAAACAAATGTCGATCGAAAATAGATATTGTCGTTGTCACTGTGAGGCGTTAAACAAACGGACCTAAGTACCGCTTTAGTTGAGCTGAGAGTACTTGAGATATGGCACTGTTAGGCCGGATACGGATTTGCGACTATTATAGTGTTCAGATAGCTATTATGAGCAATGTGAAAGAACCTTACCAATGTATTAAATAAAAAGTAAATAAATTCTCTGAACCTCACACAGCGCCATCTAGCCGCATGGTAAGCTACAAAGCTTGTGTTACGGTTTTTATGTTTGTTTCCAGGAATTGATCTTTCATAACAGTACTATCTATCAGTACATAAAGCATGTTTGTTATTTTGCAACTTGAAACTAAGACAACTTTCAATTCCTGATTTGTAAAAAGAAGTCATTGCTGTTTTTACTAAAATTGGTGATTTCCCCCCTTCAAAGCCCATTTAATTGATTCACCCTGCGTAAAGTGACGCTCAAACAAAAAAAAAATTGTGAAAATAGTTTTATGTGAGTGGCAAAAAAAAAAAATTTTCCGAACTCCTCCGTGCTTCGGAAGGTCCCAGTCGGTCCCAGACACAAGTCGTTACCTCTAAGCATTTTCCAAAGAAACGAACGTCTCATTTGTACTTGCTTGGGCTCGTCATATTAATCTATGGGTTCAATAAAAAACTATGCGACAAAACGCATGTCTACAGCATCCATCGTCATAATAATTAGATGCTTATCACGAATCCCACACACAGCGCCAACGCGACACGCTTGCGACAGAGTGTGACTCATGCGACTTTCGGCCTGCGTAGGCGATGCGACATCCATGCTGTGTCGCAAGTCGAGAGGATTGGTACCTAATTGATATTTATTTGGAACTCGATTTTAGATAAGGTGTTTTGTAATTCTAAGTTGGACCTACCTTAGTAAGAATCTTCGATTTGTTTCGGCTCATACAAGGGGTTATGTATATGTCAAACATGTTCCTTTTACGCGAAATAAATATAAAAAAACGCTGACAATATTGTTACATTTGTTATGACTATCGTAAAACTGAAATGACAATCTCCGCGGGTGCTGAGATGTAGTCGAAGAATGAATGACGCTTAAAACGTCAAAAGTGTATTATTGAATTTGAGGTAGCGTTACTTCAGTGGACTGTTTCGACTGTCTTCCTTCAATGCCGTATCTTATACTGTTTAGGTTAGTTAAGTTGGTTAAGACCCTAAGTTGATCTTCCTATGGCGCTCATTAGGGGACACCTATATCAAGCAGTGAACTTCTTCTGCTTGTTTTTGTATACTGGTGCAGTGAGACGGTATGATAAGTATAATAATGATGGCAAATTAGCAAAACAGTTTTTTTTAATATGCAGTGTTAACAACAATCAGCAGCCTTCTTCGGAAAGCACGTTAAACAGTTTGCCCCGATTGTTTCATCTAAAGGTTCGTAAGTTCCGATCCTGTGGGAATACCGGGATAAAAAGTAGCCCATGTGCTATCCCAGAATTCCAGCTACATACTGAGTTTCATCGTAATCGCTTCAGTAAGGAGTAACACACGGCACACACATACCTACCTTTATTAATATTAGTGGGTTTTCTGTAAAACAATCATGTACTTTTCTATATAAAAGTTTCAGTCCAACACTCACGATCCTAAGGGACCACCCACACTGACTCAATAAACGCAGCGTTTTATGACGTCGATAATAAACGCCTGTTTACATTGACGGTCGCAGTGCGCCATAGTGCGCGCTTGTCAACCGCGACACTACTGTTCTAAGCGGCAACTGCTATTTCTGTAATGTTTAAACAATGGATTATGGGCATCTGTTGATGTTAAACATTAATTGCTTGGAATATTAACGTGTACAGTGCTTTTATGAATGGGAAGATTTATTTTCACTGGAGAATGTTTTACCTTGTGGTTATCATTTTGTAATGTAAGGTTTTTTTTTCATATTGTTAAAAAGTAGGTACTAACTCAAAACTTAACATTATACATAATTAAAATACCTAAACTAATTAGTAGAGATGCGCCGAATATTTGTTTAGTATTCAGTATTCGGCATATTCGGCAAGTTTTAGATATTTGGTATATTCGGCCGAATAATTCAGTTTAGATGCCGAATAAATTTGATTCAATTGCTCTGCGTTTAAAGCTAAGTAACGTTGTAAAATCCAACTTAACCTACTTATTGTTGCTCAGTCAATCATTCACCTCACAACCTCGGAAATATTCTCCATGTCACTTGAAATGTTTTTGAATTTTTCACCTAACTCAATGTAGTTAGGTAACCTACGCTTCACTCAGGATTCAATATTTGAACCACGAGCGAAGTACTTGCAGGATAAATTAACTTTGCAGCCTTGCGTAACTATTGTTACCTTACAAAGAAATCTAAATAACCAAATGTACCTACTGATTAAAATTAACCATTGATATTTTTATTTAGGTTTCAAAAGATGCTACCCCAGAACTAGTATAGGACAGGAATCAGGATAGGAAAGGAAGAGGATGGTTTTGGCGCCAAAAGTGTAAAGCCCTGAAAGGAAGTAGGAATCATACCTAATAATATTCGGTATTCGGATATTCGGTCAAATCACTATTCGGCGCATCACTACTATAATTAGGATGGAAAACTAAATAATGAAAATCTAAAACGAAAGATGAAGTTGTCGGCAACGCACTTCCGAGACAAAGCGCTAGAACAAGAAATCGCCGCAGCCTTTGTATCACCAGACGTATTGACAAAACGCACCGACAACTTCCTCGGTGGACCGACGACATAGTAGCGGTCACGGGGAGTCGTTGGATGGAGGTAGCTCACGATCGCTATGTGTGGCGTCGTACAAGGAAGGCCTATGTTCAGCAGTGGACAAATAAGGGCAGCGATGATGACTTCCTTAGAAAAACTTTAGTAATACAGTACCCCCCAACACTCGATGGTCTCAAAACCGAAATGAACGATAGTTAATATCTTACTGCGACTTCAAATTTTAAATGAACTCGAAATTTGCAAAGAACTTCAAAGAACGTGCGTGGCCGAGCGGTATAGGCACTGGAATATTGATCCATAGGGACGCGAGTTCAAATCTCGCCGCAAGTGAATTTTTGAAGATGAATTTTTCCTTTAAAAATATTTCTAGTAACTTCAAAGAAGTCGTAAAAAATCTAGAGACCCTCTCACTGACTACTGCTACCCAGATAGAGTTTGAATTCTTGTTGAATTCAATGTTTTACATAGTATGCACACTTACTTACCTGTTTGCTAAAAACATACTTTGACAAGTCGTGTGTCAAGTTTCCTACATTTCTACAACTTAAGTGACCTTTTCTATTAACTTACGTGACCGGCCCCGGGAAACAAATTTGTTTGAAAGATGGGTAACTGCAAAAGCGCCAGGAGTCGCCGATGACTAGATAAACTTACGCCCTACAATATTTTCTTACCGTATAATGGACGAAGACATTTATCCCCAACGAGGTGTTCTCGTTTCAAATAAAAGCAATTCTCAAGATCAGATTACGAAACAATGTGGCCTCAAGCTTCGTAATTACATCGAAATTAATGTCTAAATAAGTATCACGAGACAAATGAACAATGAACTGGATCATCAATCATAGTCTACAGTCTAGCGCATAGAAGATATACCTACTTGGTGTTTTCATGTTTTTTTAGGCTGATTACGTAATCGAATTGATTGAAATAATTAAGGGAGTATTAATGTTCAAGAAAAATCATGCAGCTAACAAGCAATATAGTACCTAGTACCTACACACCTATTACTTGATAGTCTAAGTCTTCTTCTTCTTCCTTATTCCAAATTATTTATGGTCAGCGCAGTAGGTAAGGCTTCATTGATTATACCTATAGTAAATATAATTTTGACAATGTTTTAATGCCGGCCGCCTGCCTGACACTAATTACTCTCCTTAGGACTAAGTGGTTTACCCGTCACTGCGCGGGGACCACTTTAGGTTCGATACTCTCCCGCATATTCCTTAGTCGTCCTCTACGACACCAACGAAAAGACATGGGGTAGCCCTATTCTATACTGGAGCTTCACGGCTTTGTATGTTTTTACGGGTTTAAGAGGGCCTCGGTCTTCCGAGAGTTGGAACATTACTCAATTAAGGAGGAAGACTGGTTAGTATTTAAAAAACATTAACTTGATTTTTAGGGGAGTTTTTAAGCGCTGCTATCACCATGGAGGACCTATTGATTATTTTTCTCTCCGCAGAAACTCATCTATTTAACTGGCGGGACGTGTGTTCGTTTTAAAAACTCTACAAAGCTATTTTCAAGAACCTTGATACACTTGAATTTAACCAATTTCCTAGCTAGCAATAGCGTGCAGCTAACCGTTGCCTTGATAAACTATGTCGGATGGCTCGTCGGCCATTTTAAATGCTCTAATTATCTACCTCCAGTTACGTATCACTGACATGTGTAGTTTACTATGGTGGGTCTATTAGAACTTTGAACAGTTCGGAAAATATACGCATACACTGTACATACTCGTATTTGCAGTCCTTTTTAGCTGCATTATTTATGGAGACCGAATGAGAATATAGATAGATAGATATGTAACTAAGGAAGACTCGTCCGGAGTTAAAGCTATGGTTTCCTCACTATGTTTTCCTACACTGTAAAAGTAGCCGAACTATACCTGCAAAATAACATACTAAGTTTAATTAATCGCAATCATACTATAAGTTTTTTTTAAATAGATTTAAACTTTAATTTAAACTTTCATTTAATTATTACTGTTATATTCTTCTAGAGCGCTGTTGGTCTAGTGGTGGATACTTCGACTTTTATTCCGAAGGTCGTGGTTTCGAATCCTGGCCGCGCACCAATGTCTTTTTCTTTAAGATAAATTTATGTGCGCTATTTACATCGCTCTTACAGTGAAGGAAACCATCGTGAGGAAACCCACGGCTTACAATCACGCACAAAGGCCCAATAGTAGGGTACCTAATTGTGGAAACACACAGTTAAAACTTTTAACTTTTACTGTTATATTCTAGTAGCTACACAATCAGCCTCTAACAACTATCAAAAAGTCTTAGCAAAGAGCGATACAGAGCAAAGAAAAATTGAAACACAACTAGAACTCGAACCTACGAAATATTTAAAAACGCGACGTACCTATTATAAGTACGCTCCCTAAGCCGACACTGTTCAATCAAAGAATCCCAGAAACAGTGTTTATTACTGCAAGTAGACACGACAGAAATAGACAAGTGTTTGGATTTGGCATTACTGAGAGTATTGAACTTTTGAATTCCTCGGACGTACGGCATTCCTTTCAAAATCAATGGTGTCTTTTGTTAATTGCGTACCTATGTCAAGATTTTGTGATGAGTTAGGGAATTTCTTCTCCTGGTTTTTTTAAGCAATTGATAAGTGTTCATTGGACTAAACCCACCCAACACCTGTATGTAGGTTTTATATTATTATTAGCGCAAGTTACATTGTAGTCTTTACTTTATGTGGGTCTTTTGTATTATTGGTCTTCACGCTAAACCCTGATTCCCTTATTAAATTCAACAAAAATACATTTCAAAATTATTGCCCTTGCAAAAAATACCCTCAAAATTAAACTATAATTTGCAACTGGACTGCAATAGAAACTTTATTGACTTAATTTACTGATTTTTTATCGAAAAATGTCGAATGGTAGGTATTTGAAAAATGTCAAATTTGAAATTGAACATTGTCTCTAACGATATTGAAATGATGTCGAAACGATATTTTGGGTAAATTCAATACGAGAATACGCCGTCAGAATGTCACAGAAAGACACTTGCGTGGAATATCATTTTCGCATAAAATTACTTTTGCAGAGTGTGACACGTCTTGTTTTATGATGTACTAGCTGCGCACCGCGGTTTCACCCGCGTAAGTCCCGTTCCCGCGGGAATATCGGGATAAAAAGTAGCCTATGTGTAATCCAGGTCCCCAGCTACCTATATTCCAAGTTTCATCGCAATCGCTCAGTAGTTTTTGTGTGAAAAAGTAACAACCTCACATACATACATACATACATACATACTTACATACAAACTTTCGCGTTTATAATATTAGTAAGATCTACAGTTAAAGTTAGTACATATATCTAGTTGATAACTGGGTTTGATAGACCCTATCTAAGTGCGTAACAAAATTAAAACATCAAGACCAAAACAATAAAGGTTTCTCAATAACCTTTGTCATAAAATCTATGGTCAAATAGTTAACCAATTTCGGCAATGAGACATAAAATGAAATCACAAAACATTAAAAAGATCCAAATAGGCAAGAACGTTCTGCAAACGATAATTGATTCGTTCCTGTTAAAGCGAATTGTAAGTTTACAGTTTAATTCTAGCATAAAAAGTTATGGCCGGCTTCTAAGCCACTAGCCAGTAGCTGAGAAATACAACCTTATCAATAACAATCGAAAATTAAAGCCGCGGATCACCTCTGATCCCTATTCTGTCACTCTAACGAATCCCATCCTTGATTCACACGCATAATTCCAATGGATTTCCAACCTTGAAGTCTTTAGAATAGAGGTCACGGTATTTGTAGTGTATTAAAATATTGATGCCTTTAACTTTAACATGGAAATCCAAAGGATTTTAGCCGTTAAGGTTTAAGGAATAGAAGTGGCGGGAGTCGTAGTTTATTATGATATTGACGGTAATAAATATTCGTCTCAGTTTTACGATCACAATTGAGACTTTTATGATTTTATTGAGGTTGCGCTGTCAACTTCTGGGAAGTTCTCGCGATGGTGGATTGTCATTAGTGATTGTAAAATGAGATGACAGTGGGGTAACGAGCCGGTTAATTAGTCCGGTTTATGATGATGCACCGTTTCTGATTAATAGCTGACGGTCTGATGCTATAATGAAGGCCTGTACCTAAATAAGCTTGTATATTATACTGGTAACGTCAAATGAACAATGTTGCATCTCTCAACCGAAGTTGCTATCTAGTAAGGGGTTCTTAGTGCTGGATGGATTTGGTTCTTCCACGGGTACCTATAGTTTTTTTCTTATCACTGATTAACATAACCATACTGATACATACAACAATACAAAACACAATGAGTATTTTTCTTTTTTTTCTTTTACTGTATTCACGTATCTATCTGCCTATCTATAATTAATCGTACAATGCATGTACGCTTTAATTCTAAACAGCATAACTGCTTAGAATGTTAGATACCGCAACACAGGGATTCCTCAGTGCGGGTCTAAATAAACAAATATACAACTCAACTAAATGTAAGTACTACTTACTTAAATAGCTTATATTTGATAAGTTCTATAATGTGAGTGGTATGTTACCATGGTATGTAGGCTTTTTCTTTACGCCAAAAACTTTATAAACGTAAGAACGAAAAACCCTTATAAAAATAAGGATCTTGTTGGGAGGCTTAGTCCGCAGCTTTAACCAACCTATCACTCTAAAGCCAAAGCTAAGACTGAATGACGACACTGACACACTTGACACATATATGTATGTCGTATGGCTATATAGTGGATCATCACTTTGCAACATTATATTTGCAACTATAGATGTCACAGTGGTGGACACACGTTGACATCGAGTATCACATCTCAATATAGACACAACTAAGAAAACTATATTTTGTACTTAACATTGCGTTATTCAATGAGAGATGAATTGATAAGGAAATTAACAATAAATATAGATAGATCTACTTATTTTTACATCTTTGCTAAGATTTTGATAACAAAGTCGCTGCCTAAGCTTTGATATCAAAATTATATCAAGCTTTTTTACTATGAGGTATAGATAGAATAGAAAGATATCATATTCCCTCCGCATGGTAAAAAGCTTGACAGATTTTGATTAAAATCACAGAGTTCACATTGTATTATACACACGATTACATAAAATTGCACTTAAATTGTTATAAAATTATATTTAAATATTACAAAACTTGCATAAATCACAAGTGCGAATCGAAAACACCTCAAGGCGCGGAGATCGCTTTACGGATACGATGACATGCGTAGGCGCGACCTTTGACCAACTTTTCTTTACACCCCCTACCCCTTTATCACAAAAACACAAAGTTTAAAATTGCATAACAAGTTCATTTAGAACATTGTAAACGAATGCAATGATTTTCTAATGCATCTAGAAATGATCGCTATCACCTTTGCAATAAAGACAGTTTCGCAATAATATTATTACATTATTATAATTTATTTCATGGACGTGGAAACCACTGTTTATAATTCTGTGATATCCACTCTTACAAAACATAACAAATAAAAAATAAGTTATTCCTGAGCTCGAAAACTTAAAAATAGTTAAATTTAACCGAGTCTTAATCGCGTATTATTATTTACTAGCTGCGCCCCGCGGTTTCACCCGCGTAAGTCCCGTTCCCCCGGGAATAACGGGATAAAAAGCCTATGTGTTAATCCAGGTCCCCAGCTACCTATATTCAAAGTTTCATCGCAATCGGTTCAGTAGTTTTTGCGTGAAAGACTAACAACCTCACATACATACAAACTTTCGCGTTTATAATATTATAAGAAATAAGATTCTCATACGTCGCGGTAAGAAAATAAATAAAAATACCCGATTAAGACCCGGTAAAATGTAATTATGTTAACAAATCGTTTGAATAAAGTTTATTAGGTTATTATTGTCGGAATTATTGTCTACAATACTTTTATTTTTATATTAGATGAGGTAAGAATATAATTTAGTTGCAGACATGGAAATGTAAGTTTAGAGGAAAACCCGTACCCAAGTAGAACTGCAAGTATTGTTTTAATCAGTGTTAAAACTATATCTACTCGAACAAACACAGAATGATATCCATTATACTACTACCTATAGACTGTATTAATACAATCGTAATAGTAATTCTCATAAACCAAATCGGTCTAACTCCAAAAACGAATCGGTCTAAATAAATCAAAACTAGATAACATTAACCAATTTGTCTCATCCATAATCAAACACCCTACTAATTGCGACAAGCCACTCTCTACCTCGTAAATTAGAAACAAATATTGCAATAAATAAAGCATCATTTTAAAGAAATTTCAAATTCAGAACCATAGAAAGAACATCTAACAAAATCTTAGATCAAGATCTGTTTCAAACATTTTTATTCAATTCAATAAGACCAAAAAGGTCTTATATTATATTTAGGATGTGTGATGTGGGAATGACATTATACGAGAAGAAGACAAATTCAATTGATGATATCGCTTTCCTTACTTAAAAAATTTCTTCTCAGAATTGTTCGGACTGTAGGTTAACAGTCAATCGTAATCAATTTTACTTCAATTTTGCAAATAACTAACTATTTACACGTAGGTAATAAAATTATGAAAATATTTATGACGCAATAATGTATTCGAAATTAAGATCAACAAAACAACGTGACCTCAATTTAATTTATAATATTTACTTGCTGCGCCCCGCGGTTTCACCCGCGTAAGTCCCGATCCCGCAAAAATATCGGCATAAAAAGTACCCTATGTGTTATTCCAGGTTTTCAGCTATCTACATACCAAGTTTCATGGTAATCGGTTGAGCGGTTTTTACCGCGGTGATACACATACTCACAAACTTTCAGCTTTATAATATTAGTAGGTTGTAGGGAGTAAGTAGTAGGCGCTGCTATGGTATGCCCTCTGTCGGAGGAAGCGGAATGAAAAATATATCTACTGAATGTTTTCTTTATGCCAGTATATTTTTGAATCTCTTCGTACTCAGTCTAAGTAGAGGACATAAATAAAGCATAGTGTGGGCGACACGGTAGCAATCTGCAAGTGTCATATAGTTCTAATAGAATGACAGGATTTGATTGTTGGAAATGTTAGACTACGCCTTTTTGTCGTGACTGAAATGAAAGCTTTTATTATGCTTTCATATCAGATTGGCCGGATTAAATCCCATGTTAGGGCGAAAACCTAGTGAAAAATCTGTATAAAGGAGATCGACGAGGCATGTGGTGGGAAAAAACATGCTGTTAAAGAAGAAGAGAGAAATTCTTTATGGAGTTTGTTTGAATTCAACAAGCTCGCAAGATAAAAAGTTTTGAAAAGTAAAATTATTTTTTGTTGGATATGTCCTGTAACACGATAGCCAAGTGTCAAACAAGGAGAAGCCTACAATGCCAAGTGCATTGTAATCTTATCCTTGCTCCTAGATAAACTAAATGGTGTGTCGAAAACAATATATTAAATTGTGAATTAAGTTTGTGGCATACGTTGTCGCCTAAATCTGTTATTGTGTTTCGTCGCTTAAGGGCCTATACAACCCTAATAGCGTGACAGGGATAAAGCCAGCGAATTTGTGAACAGATGTGTAAGTAAAGGAAGTAAGATGAGACCTTGCAAAATTTTAGTGCGTAAAATCAATCAATTGCTAGTTTCAAGATAACTAAATGTTATTCTTGAACTTCAAAACATTCACTGCCTGTATTGAGCTAAGGTCAGTTCTTATACAAAGTTTTATTAGTTTTCGTACAATATTGACTGAGTAATTTCACTTATTTGTACAATTTAGAGGGAAGTTTGGATTTTTTTTTCTATCGAGAAAATTTTCAGGAATCGTGTTTTCACGACATTCACGTGTTAGTAAATATCCTCGACTTTAATAAATATAGTTTCAAAAACTTTTATTTCAAATAACTTTTGTAGTAATTCATCCTAGAAACATCAGTTCTGGCCTACTACGGCCCGTTAAGTCGCGTTCCGTCAGTCACCGATGACAACGAGTTAGGTCATTAAATACTTAGAGATAGATATGCTCAATTTTATTAAATTAAACCATTAAAAAAAAAGAAATCATTTTTTTTATTATGATGACTCAGGGTATAATAACGCCTTACGTTTTAAACTCTTTCCAAACCTCTTGCTCACGGTAGTAAATTTTTGTCAAAATAAGCAATAAAGTCGTCCATCAAAACGAAATTAACACTAATACGCCACACGATACACATCAGTAACAATAAAAATATATCTTCAATTACAGTTTTAAGTAGTAAATTATAGCAAAGGATACACCGACCTTTCTGATAAACAGACCGAAACGCAAACCACTGCTCTTGGCACGCGCAAATTTAACCACCAAATAACGTAGGCCCGTCAAATTCCTTCCGTTACAACCGCTTCGTAAAGAACTGTAGGCAATTATAGTAGCAGTTGTAAGTGGACAGACTTTGTTAGACTGGACGGGATGTTACGTAAATTGTGAGTGAACGTTGTTTATAGTTTGATACTCAACAAATTGCTTCACGACATGAGGCGGTAGATGATACGGCTGTTGAGAAATAATAGTTATTTTTTGACATGAATGTAGTTTTTCGTAACAGTCGCGGTGCTTAGTAACTAGCTCGACCGTATTTATATTTTTGACTCTTACTGCGATTCGTTGTACCCTAGAGAAAGAAGTACCTAGTTTACAAACTGCTTTGACAAGTCATTTTGGTCAAATTTCCTACAACTTTAGTCATCTTTTCTACAACTTATAATGGCCGGTCCTGGGAAAATAAACTCATATGAAAGATGGGCAACTGTATAAAGCGTCGAGGCGCCAACAATTCGGTAAATTGTGGTTTTATGATCTTTGATTTTTAAATTTAACATTTTTGCTTTAGGAAGATGTGTCTATATTAGTCTAAGACGTATAAATATATATTAAAAAAAAGACAAAAACAGGGACTTTGTTTCATACCTCCTAGTTACACCTCACGGTTTCACCCGCCTACTAGACCCTAACCTAATTAGAACCTTATCAAAAGTTCATGACAATCGATGTAAAACTGAGCAAATTATTGTTCTACTGCCCCTCTTTCCCCTAATAGAGAAGGTTGTTATAAAAAGAGCAATCCTCTGGGAGCAACGATAAAAGATTTTAACGCGAGGGGAGACCGGGGATTAAGCGTGTGATACTTTGTCTTTTTAAACGGCTTTTTTTGCAGTAAAGATGTTATTATGACTTTGTGTTTTTTTTTAAATGGTTTTATTATAATTTCTCAAGCTGACTGCAGCTCACTACTCAATATCGTATAATATGTACGTATTTGAAATAGTTTTAAAATTCAAGAATTTGCACGATATATCCATCGCCAACTAAGTTGGTATATCTTAGCTTGCCGGTCTCTTTTATAAATATAGTTATTAGTTATGTGCTCGCCTAGTTGAACCGAAATTAGGATCGCATCCCTATTTTGTTTTACGTTTAAGGCAAGGCGAGGTGGGGGGTTAAGGTATTTTAAAAAAACAAATATCAAAAGGTACTATTTTGAGTAAATGACAATTTCAAAAGTCTGTGACAGAAAACCATTCTAAGTTGTGAAAAGTCGAACGAATTGTTTCACCTAAACTTTTCGTAGACGTATTTAGGTCCAAAAATACTTTTTTTTTTCTCAGCCCAAATCTTCAAATAATGACGTGTACTTTTGTAGGAAATTTAATTAATCAAAACTTTACAGTCTAAAGAGCAAACCAAAACAATAACAGTCAAACACAACATCCGCGACCCTTTCATATTGTCCTATCCTATGATCACTGGGTCGTGAAATCCGCTACACTAATATTTAGATCAAGCGACGCTCCAGGCGGCTCCAGGCACGACAGTCTCTTTTAATCATTGGTTACAACGTCCAAAATTTTGCATATTGAGAAGTCTTGTGCAATTGCATTAGAGGGTAGGTAACTGGTTTGTGAATTCACGCGTCACTGAATCCCAAATAGGGCACGGTCGGGTGAACTGGTATGTCACTAAATTTAATCCAAGGGTATGCTATAGTATCCTTTGTTGTTTCCGTTTGTAATTAATTTTGATTATTTGTTAGTCGATCTAGTACCTACAGACCTACCTGTTTTGTGGTTTGATTATCTGTTAAGAGTTAAGTCGGGCTTGCGTTTTCCCATACAAACTCAGTAGTGGTCTTACCTTAACGTAAGTGATACAAATAAGGCCTACTCTTTGTTTGCAAATCATCTCATATCGAAGATCGCTGAATCGTCTCAATCGTCTGTGTTTTCAGCCGTATAGGGTTTAGTATAGTAACTGCTAAAAGTGACATCACGAAGTTTTTTTTTTATTTACCTTGCAGCGCTACAACAGTTTCTTTGACTTTTACTATCGGCTTAAGAAACACACAGTAAGTGAAATAATTTTGAAATATCTCAGAAAATATATAAATAGGTACATTTACTTGTTTAAAAATAATATAGGTAAGAAAAAAGAAAGAAACAGGCAGAACCGGAAACGACGACGTCTATGGATCATTATTTCACAGCGGGATTCGAACCGGCAGCCTTTTGCTTCAAAGGCGGGTTGGTCGCCCACCATTAAACTCATCAGTAAAGTATCATTAAAATCTGATGGAGCGGAAAATAGTAGGTACTTATTGATATTTTGTTCTAATAAATGCCCGCGAGTGCTATTTTGTGCAAATTATAGAACCTATGCAGTAACAAAATATTAAAGCGGACAAATGAACATACATTTCGAATTATAGCTTTTATTTTTTCTGTATTGTTGAGTTGTTTTATTTTGTGTTTTACGACCGAAAACAGCACTTAAAATACTCTACTACACTACTTAAAATTTGAGTTCTACTTAAACAATTAAGGAGCCCTCAAACACATAAATTCTAAGACTATTATGAACTTGTCAATTATTTAAGTATCCCGATAAAATTAAATTAGCGTTTCTGTATTCGGCTGTTAGTTTTTCGGACATGTGACAGATTGACACCTAACGGGTTAGACGAGTCTTGAAAGGAATTTTGATTTAGACAAATGTTCCATGGGGTTGGAGAAAAATCGTCGCCATTTTTTTCTGCAGCCTTCACGCATTGAAAATTATTTCAAACGATTACAGTATAATAGTAGTAGTTCACTATTAGTACGATAAACTGGCTAAATTGTCCTATATTGCTGACAGAAGCCATAACTAAGAAAAGAATAAGAGAAGAGTTTTGAAATGGCAGCTTTTTCAAAATTAGAAAATCTAAAAATAAAATTGCGCGAGTCCGACTCGAATTTGGAGGGTTTTTTGGTTTCGCATTACGAGCATTTACTCAGGGTAACAATATAATGACTACAAATAGTTTAACTTCGTTGAAACTCTGTAGTTTTCTATTGCGTAGTAGATTAAACCCATATATATTATAACATAGGTCATGTCCAAAGGTGACCATTACCGAACGCATCTGCCTCTCGCCCCCTGCATCACCCTATTGTTACTCACCGGAACATTGATCGCGAGCACAAATTCACATTGTTTAACTATGGAATGCAACTGGTTGTAATTTTACTATTTTATTATGAAGTTGTTAGACATTAAATTTATTTATTTGACTAGTTGCGTCCTGTTGTTTCATTCGTGTTGTCTTAAATTGTTTTTTTTTAAAGTGGTATGCAAAATGTTTTTTTTTAGAAAAATGTGTGCAATGCGTTAATTAATTAAGTTAGAAATTTCAATTTTATAGCTGTAGGTAGATAGATGTGCGACGAACATAGCACAATATCAACAAAATTGATTTTTCGCGAAAAGGCATCAATATAAAGCAATTTGTACAATAATCTAAGCCTCTGATTTTTCTTACTGACGTTACCTGTTCCGAACGGTAAATATTTATAAAAAAAATAACGCTTGCGAAGATCGTAATAAATAAAATCTCATTGTTTTTATAAAACACATCTAGTTTATATTTACTACTTTATTTTTTACTACAAACGTAAAACATAACTGAATGTGGCACCGTTAATCTTAAACATTGTTTCTCCAACAATCCCGATACAAGACAATGACTGTTAACTTTCCAAAAAACTGATGGGAAAAGAAAAAAGATTTTTCCTTTTCCTCTCGAGATATCAATTTAAAGGATATTACCTACTAATCTGTCACATTTAGAGGAGCTCGGGGCGGTTCCTCCCCTATATTTTTTCTATAAAAAGAGCACCGAAGGGGACAAGTATCTCGACAATCTTGTTAACCTATCAATTCCGTTGTTAAGTGGATGTTGGAGGGAAATGAATTTTAACTTTCAATTGAAAGATCTTGTCAGTTTGTGAAATCTTTTTTTATGGGTAAAATACGTTAATTTGGTACAGTTCGATTTAATTTATCTGTTTCATCAATAAATAAATAATTTTCTAAACATGATCTAGCCCATGGTAAGCTTTTAAGATTGTGTTAAAAAATGATAATTAGACGAAGGATTATAATATTTTATTAGTTTTACTTTTGTAAATAGGCAAACTAGAAACAAAAATTTATTTCTTCTATGGTTTTCGCGATTTTGCATAATAAAACCTTGAAAAAGCTAACTGTAAAGTTGGCTTAAAGCTTTATTGATCGTTTAAAATCATGAATAAAACGCGATTCAACCCGATAAAAAAAGTGTTTTTCAAATATTTATTTTTAAGCATGGTTAAATACTTGTCGGCGGTAATCGAACCCGCAATACAGAAGGCATTGCAGTCGGGTATTCGCCCAACGTGCTACAAAGGTTGACTCTTGACAGACATTTAAAGTCAATCATCCACCGCCAACTAATCTAGGTTAGTTTAGCTTAGCTTTGCATAGTTAAGCTAGTTTTTCATACATGTGAGTCCACCGCAAACTGTTCCACCTATGTTCATTTGTTGAAAAAATAAAAAACTAGCTGGAAAGTAAATACAGCATAATTAGAACGGAATGAAGAATGAGCTCCATATTTGCTCATTATCACAAAACTTCTAGATTTCTGTATCGATTTAGATGAAATTTGTTATGAAATTTGCTAGAATCATGGGATAAAGAACTATATGCTCACTGATAAGTCGCTGCGGATGCGCGTCACCGTAGCGTCGCGATGTCCTTTGACATAACCCCAGAATAGATGATAGTTCATGAATTTCGTGCGCTATGTGCTACGGCGAGCGACGTGCCTTCGCCGCGCCATCAGTGTACGTATAGCCTTAGACAGGTACAGTGGTCCACTTCACAGCTAGTATTACATCTATAATGTGCCCAATAATTACCTAAGCTTATATCGATTCTTTTTATGGAATATTCATTAAGTGAGAGTCTATAATAACATCATTACATCGCCTAAGCCAGTCGTATAGAATAAGTCAAAACATCTGCCTAAGTAGGTACCATCTGCCGACTCTCTAGCGAGCCTCAAGAGGTAAACACAATGGTGGTTCAATCTAAATAAAATGAATGTCTGTCGATTTTTGATTAATGTTTAGTTACATCTTTTATATCTTGGTGACGTGTGATTAACTGTATGTTTATGTCATTAACCTTATTATGATTTAGAGTCTTATTTAACACTTATATTCCGTAGGGGGATAGCTCTAGATTTTGTTTAAGTATCAGGTTTTAGTTTGTTGGTTGAAAAAGACAATGCTTTCCCAAAAGCAAGATGGTAATTTGACGTATATTTATAATTTTATATTCCGTAGGATTTTGCTCTAGATTTTGTTTAAGTATCCGGTTTTATTTTGTTGGTTGAAAAAGACAATGCTTTCCCAAATGCAAGATGGTAATGTTAAGAAGATTCAAAAGTTATCGATCAAATGCTTATTCTTGCTTGAATATATTTTTGCTCTTACTTCATCTATCTATGCATATAAAATTCAAGGTCCTGATTAATTGATTGACTTCTCTTCTTCTTTTCGTTTAGTGCTGTAGCTTACAGTTTGTTAGAGTTTTCAGGAATTTTGGACTTATGGACTGAACCAGTTGTATCAACTCAAAGCTGCAACTGCTGGCCCTAGAGACATCAAATTTGCTCTGTTTTAAGTTGTTAGTGCTAATGCCACTAAAACTACTTACGCGAGCGAAACCGAGGGACTCTAGCATAAAGGTACATACACTCCACTAAAATTAACCTTAATACTTCAATCTGCAATCTCATCTCTACCCAATCACACACAATATCTGAATTCTTAAGACAGTAGCGCACTTTCCTCAATTTGCCCATAGATTTGCTCACGTACAGTCGAGTCCTACGTTTTGTCATTAGTGGTACAATTGCGTAGACAAGTGGCGTGTTTGTGCACGTTTGCGGGAGACGCGGTGGACGGTTGCACGTACGCAATGTCATTACATCGACATTTTGTGTCTTATATCTACTGGTGGCTACAAAAGTGTTAAGGCTGATTTTTCAATCTGTCGGATAAAGATATCTGTTCAGTAAAATACCGAACAAATGTGTCACTGGTTAAAAAAACAATTAAGCTAAAGCTTAATTGTTTTTTTACTTACCTAATTGCCTTCTAAAGAAGGCTTCTCAATTTTGCTACTTCATTGTTTCAAGCGCTGATGCTGTGAAAATATCCGTAAATCCTATCTTATCCCTTCACATTTTCTTTTTTCTTTTTCTAATCCTTTCTTGCCTACACTTCACAAAGCACAGCACGCAACCAGCAAAGTGTTACTTTACACTTTCTACAAATTCAACTTCACTTCGTAAAACGTATTATTACCTAATTTCAAATATTTTTCTAGACTTTAGTAAAGAAGGTTAAATCAATAATGGGCGATATCAACATCTCACCATTAAATTGATTTCACGCGCAAATTCACAAATCATTTTGATTCTCACGCGTCGTGATGTGATGCTTCTTGCTATGTTAGTATCATTTGGGTGAAGCGTGATTCGCATGGGTTTGTAGGTTGTCTAGATCTTTTGCCTAACTATTACATTGTAATGATGGTAGCTTTCTTTAGTTAATGTACATATAGAGAGCGGCCAGCAAGTTCTCAGTTTATTTATCCGTATTATTTATTCAGCTCTTTATAGGGTTTGCGGTGCGATTTGGTAATCGTAGGGGCGCTGGAGTTTTCTTCGTCTTTCTGTGGAGATTCCTTTAATTTTATTTAAACCGATTAAATTCTGATTTAAATTAAATAAGCGGCGAGCTGCCGAGTATAATCGCAGGATGCAGCTAGCATAGTGTCATTTAAAACTGTGTCCTCGACTGTACTCACGTTTTTCATTGACTTCCATACAGTTGTGTTTTACGTCGCTAGGACAAGACAAAAGCCACCGATAATTTTATATCGTTTATTTTTATTTCAACTTTGATCATTGACGAAGTCTGATACTTATTATTGTATTGTTTTTATAATAATTTGTATTTTTAATGAAAATTATATCTTGGGCTTCTTGGTATCTTGCTCCAAGACTCATGTAAAGTTTCTTACGATATTCACTATATTGCCTAATTTACATTACGAAACATAAAGAATCAATTTAGATAAATAAATAGAGTATATAGGGTCATGCATATAGAGTCAATCTCACAAAATCAGTCTTACAGCCGTGTTACTGGATGCAACTTTATGAAATAGACAAATAGTACCGATGTATCTATG
The DNA here is from genome assembly GCA_949358125.1 of Idaea dimidiata. NCBI lineage: Eukaryota > Metazoa > Arthropoda > Insecta > Lepidoptera > Geometridae > Idaea > Idaea dimidiata. The sequence continues at coordinate 11,096,392 of OX442331.1, forward strand.
CATTTTGTTTTGTCACAACCTCTATAAAATGCATGCCACTGGTATCGAAACATAAATACCGTTTAAGGGAGATGTTTTTGGCTGTATTGGAAAAGCTCAACAAGCCTCTATAAGGGATGATTTATATTAGACCGTTTCCGGCTGTACCGGGTCCGAGTTTCGTTGTCTTTTGCTCGGCCGCCACTCGATTGCAACAGACCGATCGTCTGCTCGCCGAGCAATGGACAACGAAGCTCGGCCGGGCGACGGTCTCATATAAATCATCGCTAAAGCTCGGCAAGTAGCTTTACCTGCAGGTATATATGTACGTATATTGATACTGATGATCGGAAAAGCTATCCTTGTCTCTGCAAAATTCAATAAGTTAGTGAAGAATAACACAGGCTACTTTTTCTTATCGTTACTTACGAAGGTAAAACTGTTGGGCGCAGAGTCCATACTAATATTATTTTAAAACTTGTTTGTTTTAAACAAATAGGTTCCGAAACTGCTGAATCGATTTCAAAAATTCTTTCATCAACTAAACTATATTTTTTGGGAGTAAAATATCCTACTCTTGATTACTAAATACTCGTGGTATCGAGACATACGCGGGTAAAACCTCAGGGCGCAGCAAGTAACTCCATAAAGTTCTCCTTTCTTCAAGACTCTATTCAAGATATCAATTATAACAAACAATTACCTACCATGCAGCCCAACCAACGCATGTTCCGCATAATTCTGTCCGATAAATGAGACAAACGTAATTCAGTTGTGGATTATTTTCCGTAATCAGCAAAAAGGGAAGACAAGACAATCAGGAAGAACCCAGGCTGGAGACTAAACTGTTGGTCGATGGTTGATCGGCCATGAGGCCCTGGAGAAAGATAAAAAAACACTACTAAAGGAAAAACAGTAAAATAATTTATAAAAATAAAATATTGTTGGCCCCAAATTCTAATCTCCTTGTGGTTTTTTTTGTCGACGACCTTTCCTTCTCTAGATATAGTGGTGTGCGCCAACTATCTGCGGCAAGAGGGCTCAAACGAATATTTCTGTAACTTATTTACAGAAATCCTAGGGTTCAAATTCAAAATTACGTTGATAATAATGCAAGAAGGGAAATATTGCCTTCTGAAATTCGATGATATTATTTAAGTGCGGGTAAAAGAAATTTTAAAATAAAGTATCTAAGTAAAAATAACCTCAGTGGCCCTCCAAACTACCTATCTTCAAGTCCGTAGTCTAACATAACCATCACAATGATTACATACAGGCAATCAAGTCTGGAATGTGGCACAAAGGATGCGCGAATACATTCCTATTTTTCCACAATAGTCAAGTGAAATTGACACTTAAATCTTACTTCACGACCTGGGTAGGAATAGACTACGAAAATTTCTATCGGGCGATAGATGTAATTTATAACTTTTTTGACCCAGGCCATAATAGAATAACTAAAAAGCGTTAAATAAAAAAAATATTTAAAAAAAATAAAAAACCCGACTGCCGTTAAAACTGAAAAGTAAAAAACAAGACGATACCTAAAGGTAAAGAAACCTTAAAAATCGTTCGACGCATCTAGGAGCCTTAAAAAAATGTGGATGGACTCGGGTGGGACTTCAACACAATTTGGTGTCATTATACTTTTCCTTTAAAAGGAGTCCTACCCGACAGCGTTTTAAATCTTTATTTTTATTTTTGTACCCTATGTCACTCTCACGGTCATGACGAATCTAACGACGTATCGTTTATCTAAATCGGCCCAGCCGTTTAGGCCCTACGACGGCACAAAAATAGGTCACATACACTCACGGCAAAAACATAACACTTCCTTTGGCAGTCGTGTAAAAATAAATTAGGTTATTAATTTTCTCTTCACACAGGTAGCTCTGATTTTACAAGAGATGAAAGAAAATTGATATAAAATACCTTTGTGACAAACTGATGTCTATATTATATACTATAAGAATTTCCTATGTGTCTGTGTATCTGTCTGTAGCGTCCTGGGTGTTCAAATTGCAAGGGTGTTCAAATTGCAAAAGCGATGCATAAGAGTTATCAATAAAGCATGGTTCCTGGATAGTTGTGTACCACTCTTCAAATCCTGTAAAATCTTGCCATTACCTTGCATGTACATTAGGGAAGTGTGCCTTTTTGTAAAAAATAACATGAACTATTTCAACAACTACATAGACGTCCGCTCTCGGCAGAAAAGAGGCATATTCTCAGATCTGATCTTCCAACCTCGCTGCCAGAAAGACATTTATAAAAGGAATGTCTATAATTTGTGTATTTCATTTTACAATATTTTACCCCGCGACCTTAAATCATTAGAAGGCAATAATTTTAAGAGAGAATTATTTGACTGGCTTCTCCATCATTGTTTTTATAATGAAAAAGAATATAAGGATTACTGTGCTAAATCTAGATATAAGTGACATTTTGATCATATTATAATTAATTTTTATACCGTAGTTGACTTAACATTTGCACGTCTGCTTGCAGACTGAATACATGTTCTATTATTATCTTTAACATCTTTTTGTATTGTATTCTGGCAAATAAATGATTTTATCTTTATCTTTATCTTTTATCCGCGTCGTAGCACTCAAACGAAAGAAGCAGTTTTTAATTTACTTTATTTGTTCGATGGATATAAATTTTGAAGGCAATCAAGAAAAATATATAGCTTTATATAGATAAGTTGGCGTTTGATCACATCTCACCATAGACACCATCTTCGACCACATCATTGTAAAAAAATTAGTGATCTAAAATGTAGCACGCTCGTTTTGAAGATACTTAAATAGCAGCGGATTCGATCTGTCTCCCTCATAGAGGAAACGATTGTATTATTTCAGATATTTACATTTTTATTGATTCTATAAAAGTCGGTGATCTACCGTTCGACTGAAAAAAATCGCAGTCTATTTTCAATTTTCATTCTAAAATTGACACTAGAGAATCTAATTTTTAGATTCTATTATTGTTCTATCTTCTTTCGGCATTAAAGGAGAGAAGGAGACGGAGTAAAGTGTGCATTACAAGGCTCGATTCAATTTCGAAATCATGATACAATCGAGATTTTACACGCTACCAATATGAGAAGCGAAAATTGGTTGTATCTGTGATAGTTTGTCCGGGACTATACTTATCTACACACTGTTAGAAACAAAGAGTTCTTTATTATCTACTAGCTGCATACCGTGAATTTACCCGCTTAAGATTCCCGATGCGATAAGCGGTCCAGATTCCGTGGAAATATCAGGACAAAGAAAAAGTCCTTTTGCTTACACTTCGAACGTATTTTGTTTCTAATTCGAATGTATTTTGTTGTTGACCAATTGCTTCTATTTCGACCGTTGTTTCCGTTTCAAACCGTTTTTTTTCTGTGACAATCTTCTTTTGTAGCAAAAACTATACAACAACATGGCAGAATAATAATTGTCTCTCATACAACAGCTACAAAAGGTTATTAAATCATTGTCAACCAAATTGTTTTACGTGTTTTCCAAATCGGAGGGAATTGAAAAATTAATGAAAAGAACACCTATATAATTGTCTAATCTTTTCTAAAGTAAAAAAAACTACTGGCAAAAGTGCAATGGTATCACGGCCCGGCTTTCAGTAGGTATGAATTTTCAAAAAATGACCAATCCTTCTAACCCGTATGTGTTCAATCCACACCTCAAGGTACTCGAGAATCGATATCGCCATACCATCAACCAGCACCCAGTTATTTGCTTTCTGTTCGTGTGTGAAAAACGTTACAAAGCCCCCGAACCTACAATTTGGAGTCTCGAGCTCGGAATGTCAAATGTTGAGAAACTCGTAGACGCGTTGTGTACGTGACTGTCTTTTGTTTGATTACCGTGTTTGTGTTTGGTGCCCATCGATAATTTGAAGTCGAAAGTGTTGTCTATTATATTATTATCTTAGATCGTTAATGATAACTAGCCTTGCACGATTGTTTCGGACGGTGGTGTCCAAAATTGTATTTAAAGTTTAGAAGACTCAAATACCAAGTCCCGTTCCCGCGGCATTATCGGGATAAAAAGTAGCCTATGTGTTAATCCGGGTCCCCTATATATAGCTAGCTACTTATATTCCAAGTTTTATAGCGAAAACAACTTTCAGCTTTATGATTAATATCAGGACTAGGTGCCGTCCCGTTCCCTAACAAATATCGGGACAAAACGTAGCATATGTGTTTTTGCGTGAATGAGTAAGAAAGTCTGATATAGGTATGAAAGCAAACTTTCGCGTTTATATTATTTGTGAGATTTCAACGTCAAAAGCATCATTGAGTTTGCGGTAGCGTTGCCGCAGTTGAGGTCAATGGATAAGTACTACTTTTTGATTGTGCCTGATCTTGTCATATTTGTCTATTTGTCTGTAATTCGGAGTCTTGCAATACATTCCGAGCATTCTTAGGGAGCTCACACAACTCGAAGCCTAGATTCTAAATCCATGCAAATCATGGATTAGTTTTTATTTTTTGACTAGTTGAGTCTCGTGATTTTACCCTCTCCCGACCCCGTGGGAATTTTGTAAAATTCTTATTGGATGCCTACATCCCATAAAGAACATTCTCAAAATTTCGGATCTCTACTAAAGCAGTCAATCAGTCAGGACAATGCATTTTGTAGATATAGAATATTATAGATAGATATTTTTTTAATAAACAAATTGAATGGCAACATTATGAATCTTAAAAGTAACCAGTAGTCACTTTCGTTTTTACGATAAATCTAAAATAAATTCAATTAAACCTACGACATTCGATTTACGATCGACTTCTCCGTATGACATTTATCCGATGACATTAATTAACTATACGACATGTAATAAAGTGTTATCACCAAAATACTGATTTATTTTTCCTGTTCATTACAAAGAGATTCAATACCTAATCTATAACTTATATTAGCTTATGTTAGAGAAAACATCTTTGGAGTCTTCAAGTCTGGAGTTTGCATCTTCTAGGCAAGCACTAACAGGCTTCAACAGTACTTCAATGGGCGACCGTTTAAGTGTGGATTTTTGCATTGCGGTATGTGGTATAAGAAGGTGTAAGAACTTTGTAAGAAAATTTGGTTTTGTTTTTATATTTGCTTTTCAGTTTTTGTTAAAGTTTTTTTAGAAAATACAATAAATAAAAAGACTAATATAAATAACTTAATCTTGGTGGACAATAAGCGTCCTTATCGCTTAAAGCCATCTCTTTCAAGCAACTTTTGGATGGACAAGAAGTGAAGGAAATGAGAGGTATGAAAGGTGTGAAAAAGAAGAGTTAATTGAATAGGATCTATAGAACGGCGATTCTATAGGAGATTTCCCTCTAAACCTATCCGATTTAAATATTCCAGTATGATGATAACTCGATGAGACGAACCAGTTCGGCGTATAAAGAGCATTAAATAAACTAACATCACCATTATCATGTCACTTACTACAACAAACTTGCTAACAAGAAGTCACCACACTTGACTGCTTGAAGCATTTTGACGCCGTCAGTTTGATCCCTTGTTTTAGACCACGATACTTTTACAAACAAAACTTATTAATATAATCCTTATTCTGGTGGAATAAGGTACCACGGCACCGGAAACGAAAGTTGGTAATAGTCTTTTACAACACCGTGACGGATAGTCACTTGACGAATACCTTCATGCTATTATATCAACTGAAAACTACAATCAATTTGAAACCTTAAAATAACCAAAATACGATTGATAGTTCAGAGTGCTGAAGAGAGTGACATAACACGTTTTATCAGTTGAGAATGATCATGAAGATGTCAGACGATGTATCGAATGACACACGCTTCGAAATTTGAATATATCGTGCTGAGAAGAAATTTCACTATTTTTGACAGGTTTCACGGGAACCATGTAGGTCTCTGGCAAACGTCACCCAAGCGATGGATAGACAGACAACGACACGGTTTTTGTTAGTGTACCACTTGAATAGAGACACCTACCTACGGTTACGGTATTTTGTGATGTGATAGATGAATTTCTTAGTTGGATCGGACGTGAAAAAGAAATTAAACGCGTAGTTCACACACAATATTATACGCTGCGACAGCTATGTAACCGCCTTTTGTAAATCTAAAACAATTTAGAACAATTTTAAATTTGGAGTCAGGACCAAAATCTGAAATGTTTCACTGTCAAGCGATCATTATTCTTTTACTCCCTTACTTATAAAATATTATTTACACTTGACTAAGTTATGTGACGTTTGTCTCTGTCTGTCAACTTTGAAACTTCATGTGACAGTAAAGACAAACGATGCATGTTCTGCAGCGCATTAATTAGCGTTTATAAGTAAGGGGGTAAGTCTTTTATTAGAGACTTATCTAGATTCTTTGCAGGTTTAATTAATTTAGATTAGTCAATAAATTTTATTAAACGTTATATAAACTTACGAAAGTAATAAACATTGTTGCAGGATGTTACACACAGTGAGATTTAGTCACTTACTAAGGAACCATGGCTTTCTGAGGAAATATGTAAGCTTTAAAACCTAATGCTGTACATTTGTACGATTATGATTTACAGTCATTTTTTGTCCTCCGTTATTATTCAATATTCAATGTCAAATTTTAGACACGATTTTGTTACAACATGGCCCTTAATATTTTTCTTGTAAACGCATTTTTTTAGGAACGAGTATATTTTACTAGCTGCTGCGCCCGCGGTTTCACCCGCGTAATTTTTGTTCCCCCAGGAATATCGAGATAAAAAGAAAGTAGCTTATGTGTTATTCCCAGTATCCAGCTACCTATATTCCATATACCTATGTTTCAATTCAATCTATTAAGTAGTTTTTGTATAAAAGAGTAGTAAAGTCACATACAGACTTACATGCCTACAAACTTTTGCGTTTATATTAGTAAGAAGATGTTATAATTCCTAGCAGTTTAATCGCACATTGTCAAATTAAAACGAATGATATCATTTGAAACAGCATGTTTTATACTTAACTCTTCCAATATATTGAAGACCTATACGTTCTTAGCACACCATTAGTTAAGGAAAATAATAATTGAAGTTCTTAGAACTCATATAAAAAGCTGTGAATATTAATCAATCAATGTGACATCCCGGAAAACTAAAAATATACTCAAGTAGCATAGATCATTATGATATAGGTCAGCGTCATTGTTTCTGCAACGTTGAGCTGATTTCGATCGTCTTTTCTTTTTGTTTCAGTTTCTATCAGTGCCATTGCCAAGAGACAATTATGGAAAAGCAGTTGAGATGACATATCCGTACACGTGTCGAGGCAGCATTGCCTCCTATAATAAGCGCAGCCCAGCAAGTCTTTCTAAAATATCTTAGGAACTACAAACCTATGATTAGACAGAAAAGGCCAATAAGTACTAGTCGTAGGTAGCTTTATCCAAATTGTAAGTTGAAGTTAAAGAGATGCAATACAAAACTCGACGTAATACTTCTCACTGTCCATATCCACAAATCATTCAAAGCCTTTTTACTGAGAAAAAAGATAAGTACACACTGATATTGAAGTACCTACACAGCAAAACAATTTACAAATATTATTTCAACTGATTCGGTCACAAATCGCTTCGAAGGGTCCCTCGTGTGGACACGAATATTACTGCAATCATCCTGTTGAAACCACGTCGAAACTTATCATTACGGGGACATGATCCTCATTGATGATCATTTCAAACTGCTCACGTATTGGATTGAAAATTTGTTTTAGAGCTTAGATGATGAAAGCACACATATTTATGGGTTTTACAAATTACTGTGGCTAAGTATTTTTATTTTACTCATGTACGTACAAATATTTCAATAGTCGGTCAAATTACTCTATGATTTTAAGGGTAGAATAGGGTGAAAGCGGTTACCGTTAATTACGACTCCACTGTTCTTCTGTTCGTCTATCTGTCACTAGGCTGTATCTCAATTCAAATGTAATTTTTTTGTGAAAATAGTACGGAACCCTTGGTGAGTGATTCCGACTCGCCCTTGCCCGGTTTTAAATAAGATGTTTATTTGAATCTCATTTACAGTTGTTTTAGGGGTGATTTATTTTAGACCGTAACGGGCGCGGGTCGTATCCGAGCCGTACCACGTGTACCGAGACTTTACGTTGCCTATGTCAATCGAAAAGGGAAGTAGTGTTGTGAGTCACATCATTTGAGCTGCCGAACTATCGATAGTTTGACTATGAATTTCTGACTTCGAAAATCTTCTATATTATCGATAGGTCTATGAATAATATCGATACTATGGATAGTATTGCGTAACAGGAAAGTACGTCCTATCGATAGCGTAAAACTATCGCTATTAGCGATTGTTGTTACTACGTGCAGATCCGATGCTATCGATGATATAGTCCTCTAATATAAGTCATCTCTTAGCGTGAGAAAATATATTGACCTGTAATTTATTTTGTTTGTGCCTAAAGATAATTAAAACAACTCCATTTTCAACAGATAAATCTGCAATTTTAACCTTCCACCTTTAGGACCTGTTCTGATGATGAATGGCATCCATCTAATGAGACATCAGGGTCCGGCTTTGTCGTGACATAGATTTACACGCTATGATGCATTTGCACGCACGATCATGCAATCATATACCTACTTCCATAACTACAGTAGAGCGCCGATTATCCGAACTAATTGGGGGACCTGGGTATTTGGAAAACCGGTAAATTCGGATACTCGAACTAAATACGTATGAATATACCAATAAAACACATTTCTAATACGTAAGTATCTGTTTTATTTATTACATAGATAATATTAAGTACTCAGTGTAATAAATAAAATTACCGGTGGTGCCGGGTAGGTATGCTATTATATACGAAAAAACTAATAAATAACATAACATTATGTGTTTTACAAATATACGATTGAGGAGCGCGTTTTCGTGAACTGAGTTTGGTTAAGACGGCGATAGATGATAATTATCGGTCCTTGTCCGATTGCACATAAATGAACGAGATGGAATTGCATGAAAAAATCTACAATTTCTCGTAAAATCAATCATTAACGAAGATTAAAATAATATTTTTATAAAATGCGATGAAGAGGTTCTAGGTATTGTATTTTCTAATATTATGATGCCTATAAGAAAATATAGCGGTTAAGGATTTAGAAGAAAAATTGATTTATTTTGTAAAACAGGGGTAACTTTGCCTGAATAATAGTGGTATTTAAAGTTATTTTTTATTATTTTTGAAATGAAGGGGATATAATAACATAATACATTGTTTAAAGATCTATTTGATACCGGTTATGAAGAAAAATATTCAATCGGAAGGGATTTCACATCAGTCGTGTCCTTAAGCGGTCGTTCGGTTGATCGACGTTCCTACTCTTAAATTGCGTTTTTACATTGACCTTTAATTGAGGACTGGGCATATTTGCAATTAAACTCATTTTTAGGTTTCACCTACGTTGCTATTATCATATTTTAGGTCTTTTCAGACTTACAGTTCACGGGTAGACTGATATGTAATTTGTAACTGTTTCATATTTCGATATTCGGATGTTGTATAACTACGAGAATGAAATCAGGTGGCTAAACTAGTTTGTCTCAAATAATTTATTACATGTTGACACTTTGAGTGTCGATGTCGTCGAATTTAATTAATATTGCGGTATTAAGAGCTATCATTAAGCCGAAATGTCATAAGTTTATGAGAATTTGTTTTTAGTGTCGCGTAGGTTAAACAACATCCGGCCAAAGACTTGGTTTGAATTATAGATCCGACCTCGCTTAGGCAGCCGATTTATTGGAAAACAGACGAGCTCATTATGTTGCTGTGACAAACCAACGTCTACCAATAATTATAACCATTTGTATTTTAGGTGACAAATGGGAGCCATAGGTAATAAATTAATACAAAGATTTTTTTCCACAATATTTTTTTTTCCTAAAATAATGTATTCGAGACGACAGAGGTTTTAAATTTTATCACGGTTCTTAAGATACCGCCTTATTAAACATACATAGTATTCAGGTAGGTATAATTTAACTAGCTGTCCAGTTTCTTCAGGTGACAGATAGATACACAGACACTGAAGTCTTAAAATGTCAGTTTTCACCCTTTGAGTACGGAACCCTAAAAAACTATGTTCAAATTAAAACAGCACTGGTATTTAACCAGTCTCTAAACGTCGCTGTCCGAGGTTACATTATCTACGAAGTCAGGTGCTTGGGATGGTCCGGTCACGTTTCTTTGACCGAACGTCTAGCTTCAACTCTCGCGCCGATCTTTTACACCCGACCGAATTCAAACCATACCACCCATGCTTTAGATTTCAAATTCGGTTACCATTAAAATTGACATCCGTATCTGCCGACGTCTACGGATTATTGAAATTTGTACTCTGTTTCCTTGTCGATGGGTCGATTTTCCAATAGTTTAGTGTTCTAGAACTATGCGTTAGTTAATGCTCTACCTATGATCGTAATAAGTAGATGGTGTGTTGAAAAATTATCGGTGCGATCGGAGGCGCAATGAACGCGTGACTTTTTTGCCTGTTTATTATTGGGTTTTTGTTTGGAGGTAAGGTTCAATAGAATAGCCTATTGTTTTACAGATGCATCGAAAATACTTTGGCTAAAGGTAACAATATATAACGACGAAAGGTTATACGTGCTGGCTGCGCTTTTGGGGATGTCGCTGTGGGGGTGTTCGTTAGGAGAGGTAGTTAGAATTATTGCTAAGAAGAATCTATTAACTCTAGATTTGAAGACTCCAAGTGTGACCATAGAATTATGTCGAAATAAATAGGTACTAAATAGACCGAGGGGTAACGCTGCCAGCCTAGATTATTTATATTGTTAATTATCTTTGTAGATTTATTTCTTGTTTAGTTTACCTGCCTGAATGTACGTTTTTAATAGACCGATGATGTAATGATGATGTATTCCTTAGATTCCCTAGACTTGTTCAAGGGATGGTAAGGAGGTTTTTTTACCCTCGTTCTATGGTTCTATAAATTATTCTCCCTGTAACTGACTATTTTAAACAAATTATTTCCCAAAATTTTCACCTGACAGGACACGAACCTGTATCTTTAGGGAGTCCTGCCCCAACGCCTTATCCATTTTTGCCATGACTCGCATCTGTTTTTGTCATTTCTTTTTTCAATTTATATTTTTTCAAAATTTAGCTATCCAAGTAAGGGAAACACTTTGAAAACTATCGAAATGGTTCTTATAACTACTAATTATTCTGGCCGAGTGCAGTTTACTTAGTAAATGAAATAGAACAAAATGAATGCAGCTTACCACGGGGCTAGATGGCGCTGTGTGTTCGTCACAGGATTTATTTATTTATTTATTTTATTTAATTATAGGTATACCTATATGCTTTTGTTGTAGGTAGGTACTAGCTACATATAGTAAGTCAAATTTCACCAAATCTAATTCTCATCCATTCAACTTTAATCTTTGTAAATTACGAGTTCTTAATACCTGCTGCGAAGTAATAAATGTAAACCAAATGCATGGACTCCATCAAAATGTCATCAATGTTTTTGGTAAACGTGACAGCGTACCTTGTAGCGTAATGTTGAACAATTATGATTAAATGGACCTTTGGGCGGACTGAACTTATTAATTTTGACAGTTAGTGCCACAGGTTACTTGGTAGATAGTAGCGGTTATGCGATGGTATTTAAAATGTTGTGAAATATCTATGTACAGAAATGTTGTTAGTTTATAATGACCGCGAACTGTTAACTGAACGTGGAACTTAGCGTTTAAGGTCAATTTTCCCCTAGGTGATATATCATCAATTTTGAATAAGGTGAAAACCTATAGTCTGTCCATCTGTATCTACATCCCAAAACCAAAACAAAAGACGATCAAAACGAAAACAAAAGACAAAATTCAACCCTAGTTACAATGTAACATACGTGATCCTTAAGGTAATGTTATACCTATGGTGCAATTACTTGGTGGGATAATGTGCATAGATCGTAGACTTTCGACAAGAGTCATGATACCTACTTACGAACCCAAAGTTTGTCTTCAACACCCGGTAATAATTTACACAGTGGAGCAGTCGGATATTATTGAACGTATATTTAATGGTAATTGTAAGAGTGTTACCATCCATTCTTAGGGACAGGCTGATTTTTAAAAATCATCCGGTGGTAAAATTTATGGAAGACCTGGGCTGATTTTTCCACGTGCGAAAGAAAACACCACGCATAAGGTACTCAGTTTGAGGAGGTCTATTTGGGGAAAGCGGGTCCGTGAACAATTACAATTATGAACGGTCGGACGTAACCTTAAGAATTTTTGACGGCATATTGGGAGTAGGATCCTGAATGTATCTTGTAAATGGGAATCAAACTAACATTTTTCCCATGCCAATAAAACTTATCTAACAGCAATATAGTATTAAATACCTAATCTCCATAGTTAAGGTACGATCACGTCACCAAATTATAAATATTAGAACTATTTATAACTATGCGAAGACATAAAGCGTTATTAGTACTAAAAAATTTATAACGTGGCGTAAAAACGACATTCGATATAGTAAAATATTGATGGAAAGATAAATATTAATATAGCTTACAAATAATGAGAAGATACATTGTTGTTCATACTCATGAATAAGTACCTACATATCTGAGTAAATCTAGAACGCATTGGATGATTAAGCTGAACGTTCACCTTTCGGCATCGTGCGCTTCGGACGCAACGCATCAAACGGATTTTAATTGTATTGTTTGTATAGAAAGTCACACAATCCGCATCGTACGGAATGCACTTGTGTGTCTCTCTATATCAAGTATATTACAATCCGTTTGATACGATGCGTCCCATGCGTACGATGCCAAAAGGTGGACGCTTACCTTTATTCTGCTGAGATGCAGACTGTTACGGGTTCGATTCTCGTCCTAAAAGTTAATGTACGAATCTTTTTCTGCAAATGTTTCCTCTTTAGTATTAAAGTAAGCCTGTTGCCTGTTGTTACTTTAATATGTTGTAACTTATTTTGATAAATTCTAGGTATTTCGAAAAATTGCAGAAAATAATTAGACAATGGTGACATAACTTGACGTTTCTCAGTGCTACTCCAAAAAGTGCAATTGATAAATGTCAAAAGACATACCAGCCTAAGTCTTAGCATCAAGCGGACTTACCGTGCTCCTTCATCTAGATAAAAGTCTTACATCTTAGACGATATATTCACGTACCATCAGGTGAGATTGTCTTCAAACGCGTAAGGTTATCATATCCTGTGCAAAAAAAGGTTTTTGCAAAAACGCTAGGCGCCTCAGTACAATTTCGCAATACCTATTCCAAGAATTTCCATGAAAAGTCGGTTTCTTGAATTATAGGATGCGACATATGTATAATATAAAGAATTACCTGTAGCAAGTACAAATATATTTTATACCACGTCGAAAAGAGAACCAGAGTATTTTATGACAAAGAGACAAAACGCCCGAAGCATCGTACATGAGGTTGACATTTTATTCTGTGTGCAAGCGCACCTTCGACGTTGCTCCACCCAAAGCTAGCCATACCATATTAACTTGTCCTACGCGACAAAATTAACTAGATACCTCATTGCGAATCATTTCATGAGCACAAGGTCTCAAGTTATCTTTGCATAACCTTTTAAAAGTATGTGTATTGTCCACATTTCTCCGTAGCTATAATAACATAAGTACCACCGACTTCTTTCATAATAACATGCACAATTTTTTTCATAATGCACGTTTGTCGTGACCGGCCCTTGACAGCTACTTTTTATCCTCTCTTCTAAAGCTTCCAAAGAGGTTTAGGTCAGAGAATTAGAGTGCACAGGTAAAGGTTCGATTGACATACTCGTATCTTCCAGGTACAGGTTAAAATTAGGATGTAGGTATAAATAGGTACTTTAGACTAACTGTAAATACATAATTATATTTACTAACACTTTGTGGATTTGTAGGTACGTTACACAAAATAAGTGATGGATTAATTGAAAAGGTTTCATAATGATTGGTTCATAATTCTAAAGACGTGGGTTTTTTCGTAATGTCATTTATCACCGATGTAATAGCAATGATAATGTTAATGGTCATAAATGTTTACTTAAAGGAAAGTCACGTGCTCTGTTAAAATTCAAACCCACCTACCACAGCCTGAAATTTTATTTCTGCATAGCAGGTCCTTGATTGCACAGAGTTCTTTATAAAATGCTTTCTAAAGTTATTTATCTCCTATGGAGTTAATACGAGGTACACTCTTTAATTTTACATATTAAATATCTTCGATCTCGTTCCTGTTCTTTTTGCGTAGATTGCTCTCATTGTCTACTTTTATTTACGTGCTCGACGCGCCCCCATATTCGCAGATATCGCGTAATCACTGAGTAAGTATGTTATGATACAGAAAGGACACTCAACTGAAAGTCGGAATAAAAAGTGATAAATTAACCTTTAAAATTAGTCTTTGATGTTAATTCAAATGCCATCCCGAGGTTTCGATATTCAAATGGATACACATACCTTTTATTTATTTATTTGTCTAGTATCATGGCTATGAAGTCCGGATTTTCAAAAGGCGTACTTGGAGCCGAAAGCAACACATAGAGGCCCATATTAATAACAATTTTAATCGGAAACTCGGAAATGGCCTTGGACAACGCAAGTCAACGATTTTTTTCTGTCTACTCAATAAAATGCAGGCAAGGATTACTGGATTTGATACTATTAAATATTGAGAAATTTACGGAAGAAAACTACTCTATGAGCTCTATGATGATGTGATGGTTATAGATTTGGTACTAGGAAACTATGGAAATATGGCGCCTCCTGTTACAATTTTGAAATCGTAAGTAAATTCACATTAAAAAACTAGAGTCATGCGTTGAGAGTCAATTTTACAGCGGCATACTTGGAGCAGTTACTGTAAACAATTTTATCAAATAGATAAAGAGTTTCGCTGTTTATGCATTTCTTTTTATGAAAATGACTTTATATAGCGTACTAGTTTCGTAAAGTAAATCCCACTTTAAAGAAAGTTTCCATGAAATAGGGCACTCTTTCATTACATTTAAGACCATTTCATTATTAGGTCTCGTAATTACATAGGATGACCGTTCGTTGCAATGGAATAGCTTATCCTATATTCTACTACAGTGTCGACTCTACTCAACGAATCTTTGCAAACAATCACGTCTTGTCGCCCGCCGCCTTCGTCCAAGGAATGCTATGGGAACTGGTAGCGCTCTCTTCTCCCGACTATACTGTACCTACCTGTACATGACACGAAATTATTGACGACTACACAACTCACTACAGCCTGTAGTACACAGGCTGTGTTTAACGTCTCACCTGATGTCGCAAAAACCGAACGATTTTCTTCCAACTTTACTCGGAACCATCTCGGAACTAGTACGGCTTAATAAGGACGGTTGTTTATAGAATAAGGATTTTTTGTTTACGTAAATAAACTAGGTGGTTGTTAGATGGCACCAACGAATGACAGAGAGATAGTGAACAAGTATTTATAATGCCTGTAAATGTTTGTTTTTGGTTTTGTGGTTTCTATATCCAATAAAATAACTACCTATATCCAATGAAATAATTATCTACGTATGATTGTAAGTATGTTATTTACAAAAACAATAGTACCATTTTTCACGCTGAATGATATTCATGCTGAAAAACAAAACATAAAATCGTCATTAAAAATGTAGCAACTCTCATTCGTTACATCCCATTCCATTATAAATGCAAAAGTTTAAGAAGTTTATTTGTTGGCGTTTTAATCACGCAAGAACTAACTGAACCGATTGCGATAAAACTCGGTATGCAGATAACTGAAAACTGCGGCGAAAGCTCAGGGTGCAGCTAGTCCATAATCTAGTCACGTATATTTTATTCTAAATGGCGTTATTGTGTGTGCGTAAGATAATAATTTTCCCTGCAATATTTTTGTAAGTTTTATAAAATATATACTAGGTATGCTAAACGTGTAGATGTATCTTTAAATCATGCAAGACAGTACGTCTCAAAGACGGACTGTGAGGAAGTGCAGCCGAGAAGGGACAACGGCACGTGAAATTAATTAGCGCTGCACAGAGGGCCTCTGTAGCGGACAACGGAGCCTTGTGCTAAAGGAGGCTGGGGAATGTGGTGTCAAATGTTATGCCAATGTTGTTGTTTTACAACATTGGCATGTTGTTGTTTTAGACGTAGAAGCACAAAATGCTTTAGTAAAAGAGAAAATATTATTAAGTATTGTTTGGTGTTTTATATACTTACTTTATTTTGTACCTGGTAAATATGCCAGTGATTAAACAATATCTTGCCAGAATTGTAATTTGGCAAGATAACTTATGATACTTGTAACTTCGCGCAAATGTGTCACGGTATAGTCAGTGGAAGGTGGTATACATTGACCCATTTTTCTTAATGCCTAATTTGAAACACTATTTGGTTGGGGTTTTTCTAAGGCTGCAATCAATTCAACGGAAGCTGGCTGTATAATGGGTTTTTTTTTAAACGAAAGATGTGCCTTTAGCGGAATAGTCAAAGATGTAATACGGTCATTTAGAAGAGGGAAGAAAGTAGGTAGCACCAGTCCAGGTATCTGAAAACAGAAGAGCCCGCTTGGCGGTACGACTTAGGCCTATGGGAAACATATCACGGCCAAAGACCCCTACCAAGAAACCCCAATTTTCATTTTATTTTTTAAATCACTTTACCCGACGCTCCCCAAAAACAGTACTGATGTCGCGTACGATCGAATTTCAGCCCACAACGCTTCTTTGTCCTTTAATTACAGAACAAAAACAAAACGTATTAGCGGCACTTGGCGGTGCAATTCGTCCGCCTCCCGCTAATTATCCCCTTTTCAAAACCAACTTAGAAAGACCTCTAAACGAATACCTGTACTAACAAGAGCGAAGATCTCGCAAAACTGGTCGCTGGTGAATGCCAAAATTTCTGAAACCACTGGTAATTGTAAGACAATACCAGCATAAATGTTTGCCGGTGCTATGTGAATGTGTGTAGCGACATTGAGTCATTGAGGTCACCATTTTGTCAGAACAACTGACTAAACTTATTGCAGACTGAAGTGGCAATGAGTAGGCCATTTAGCTTCAAATACTGATAACCGTTGGGGAGTAAAAGTCCTCGAACCACGATACAATGCGAAACGGAGTGTTGGAAGGGACCACCTACTCGGTCGACCGACGTCATTGTAGCGGTCGCGGGGAGTCGTTGGATGGGGGTAGCTTGGAATCGCTATTTGTGACACTGTATGGAGGAGGCCTATGTGAGGACGGATAAGGGCTGAGATTATGATAATGAAGATGATACTTAATTAGATTTGATTAGTTAGAGGCCTTCGGGCGACCGACCTGAAAATTCTGTGGCCCACACCGTTATACACGAAAAGAAAAAGAATATTTAAATATTTTATTCTTCTTTTTTTTTTTTTTGTGAAGTGGTGTGGCTCACCCAGTGTTAGAGTTTTCAGATCGCCCTGTGGGCCTAACAACCTTGACCAACTGCATAACGTGCCATGAACTCGAAAAAATCATTTTTGCCACACAAATGTTTCCGTCTCCCATCCAAGTAATGACCGCGCCAAGCGTTGCTTAACCCGCACGATCATTTAAGGTCGGCTGGTGCAGCTAGGCCAATAAGCTCCTAGATATTTTATTTAGTCATGAAGATGCATACAAATACACGGCTTGTACTATTCTATACTTTTATAGGTACTCAACTACATACAAAAGCATGGAACACACCGGAAATGATTACCATTTACAATACATTGACCACAACTTTAAACTTTAGTGTTATACAACAATAAAAATATTGGTACTGCTAAATATTACATCGATTAGTCCAATTTGCTTTTAAGGAGGATAATTAGAGTTGCGTAAGCAAAGTGTACAAAGCTGGACCATTTTACTGGAACTCCACTGTCCGTCTGACTGCATGTCTGTCACCAATCTGTAGCTCATGAACCGTTATAGCTAGATGGTTGAAGTTTTCACAGATGATGTACTTCTGTTGCCACTATAGCAGCAAATAGGTACTAAAAACAAAAAAATGGGCCACATAAAAACAAACGTGATTAAACTTTTTAAAATAACACGATTAAAACTTATATTAACAACCAATTTAAGAAATTATGAACAAACGTGATTGTTTTCTGATAAAAGTACGGAACACTTCTTACTCGAGTCCGACTCGCGCTTGCTCGGTTTAGTTTAAATCTACCTATCTGCAAAACAGGAAACAAATTCCCAATATTTTGTACAAATATTAGGGGCCACTTCACTTAAGGACCAATTCAATACGAACGAAATCTAAACAGCGAATTTTCCAAAACGACCCTCGAAAAAAAGTCGAACAAAAACTTTCAAAAAGCTTTAACGGAGCGTGAAATATGGAAAAAAATTACGCAAGTGAACAACTGCGTTTATTGAATGCATCATAAAAATATGATTGACGTATTTCTTAATATGACATCTTTTCCGACCGGTGATATTTTTTTGTCGCCCGTTTGTGCCCAAAATTCTTAACCGTTTCAAAATGCTATAACCACCGTTACGCTAGCACTACATTCTCAATCTTGCTGTTTATTCTATAGGATTGACTTTAGCATGTTTAAAATTAAGATAAATGTCAAACTAAACTATGGAAACCATTAGAAAGAAGATATTAAATGCTCTGGTAATCCAATTACGTTCTTTGTCAATGTAGGATGTGGATTATGTTTCTATTGAGCCTGTATGCTTTACCCCGAATACATGATTATGTACAAAAGGATATCTAAAGGCAGTATTGTCCTTTTGTCTGTTGTTATTATGTAGTTTGTCGAAAAGACACCGCATTTGGATGTTTTCTTTTTCTATTCACTTAGCTTTATTCGTAAAGTAATTTTCGATAAATATTGTTGCATTTTATTGTGATTTGCACAACTTGTGTGTGTAAATTCGTTCAAACGGGCCTTGGTTATTTAGGTTTGCTGGCGTTTAAATCAAAAACATTGTTAAATTTGGAAACTGCCTGGAAATATGGTTAAAGCCGAAACTTTTGGAAATCGTTTTTTTTTCTACTGACGTTTCGACTACTTTCGAATTATTGTCCCAGGCAGGAATCGAATATCTAACCTTTTGCCTTACTGTTGGGTTGCCCGACATAGACCGTCCGTAGTGGCCGTCAATCAAACTAATTTTATACTTTCGAAATTTTAGATGTTTATGTTCAACAGCTGTCTACTTTTAACGCAGGTGAAACCGCAAAGCATTGCCAATTATCAATACGTTAAAGTATTCAAAGACAAATAATTTTAAAACAACGCAATACATAATCACCGACAATGTTTTAGATCAAAACCATCAATATCAATTTCCTAGTAAACTGGACATTTATTACAATTAGCGTCGATAGTAGACCGGAATATTCGTAGCTATCATGACAGGTCTACACTGTGTCTTTGGGTCAATATTTGATCGATATAATAGGGTTATCTTATGAAAGCTTTTGCATACTACGGACTTTCTATCGAACGATTTTTTTAGTCCTGACTTAGATATAAAAATCGAAAAGAAAATAATAATTGGCAATAAAATACCCGACACACAAAGTGAAAATAAACTAAGTAGTAAAAAAACTGAAAACATACAATTGAAATGAAAAATAGAAATAAGTTAGAAAATGAAAAAAATAAAATTATAAAGATCTGTCCGTTTTCGCCTTGTTTGCCTTCTCAAATATGAGAAAGAACTGTGATTCCGATAAGAAATTAGTCGATATACGTACAAACTCTTACTAATAAGTATAGGTATCCTTCATATCATTTAAGTTATGAATCAGCTCTCGGTATCTTCGACTCTACGAGATTACTGTCTTGAAACCATACATACACCAAAAATAATACCGGTTTGCAATTATAAGTAATTTCGTAGCCTATTCCATACAGCAAACCAAAAATATTTCATCTTCATTGTATTAGTCAATTATTCTGCTATAAAATTTATAAATTATAGAGAGACCCATAAAATATCTGCAGTCTGCGTGACCCAATTCAAACTAAAATGTCATATCGAATAATATCTCACTATTATAAATAGTCCTGTGATATTTACCGGCAAGTCGCAGACTTTATACTATCATGGCAATAATGAGATCTATTCCTCGACAATACGGTCCAAGTTAGCTCAATCAAACTGTCTTAAGATTGCATTAAATTGAACCCAGTTCGCAATTAAAGTCCGAATATGTCACGATAAAACGCTACCGAAGTGTTAGGTTGATACAATAGTTTGAGAACAATGTATTTTGTGAGTAATGTGATCAAGAGGCCAACCTCATCATACTTATATTACGAGTGTAAACGCGAAAGTTTGCATGTATGTATGTCTGTGAGTTTGTTACTCAACCACGCTAAAACTACTGAACCGATTGCGATGAAACTTGGAACATAGATAGCTGGAGACTTTTTTTTTGCACTACATAACTCACAACGCATCCTATGTATATGTTGTGCAAATAAAGATATTAAATAAATAAATAACGCAATCTAGCCCTATAGACAACGAATATACTACATTTTATAATTTTTTTTATAAACACATACATAATATTATACATAGAAAGACACCCAGACCAGATACAATTAATATTACGCGCCACAAGGGCCGTCAAGTAATTGGAATAACACATAGGTTCTTTTATATTTCGATATTCCCACGGGAATGAGACTTACGCGGGTGAAACTGCAGATGACATGGGTGATACTTATATATACAAAATAAAAACCTACCAAGTGGCGGTAAGAAATACATAATTATTTGTGATAATAATGTCATAAGGTTCCGTACTAAAGAGGTAAAAATGGAACCCTAAGACTTAGACTTCGCTGTCCGTCACCAAGCTGTATATCGTGAACCGTGAACAGTTGAACATTTGAAATTTTTAGAGATAATGGATTTCTGTTACCTCTATCTATTTATAACAATACCAAAATCAAACCTAGTACCCATTCAAATAGGGTACAAATATGTTTTTTTTTCTTATCATGGTGCGGAACACTTCGTACACGAATCCAATTCGCTCGGCTTTTGTCGGGTTTTTTTACTTCTTTTCTTTACAAGTAAAAATGCAGCTTTCATAATATCCTTCAGAACAAACCTTCTAAACAAAAGAAAATAAATCCAATAAGTAACTATACGTAACACATACAGTAACAATACACAGTCGTTTTATTTGTTAAAACATTTAATTGCATTAAAATACATTAAAGTTGGCACATTTACGATAGCATTAACGGTTTACAACTCTGATTCCGAGCTTTTACCGATAGACCCAATCAACATTTTAATAATAAATCTAAATTGTCATTCCAAATGGAATTGCACTATCATAATTAGCAAATTGGTCACAGACTTGTTTACGACTGAATCTCTTTCTATAGAGATATAAAAGCAGTAGACTGACTCCATTCCTACAGGCGAAACAACAAAATAAAAAAAAAAACAAGGTAGAGCCGTGGTCGAACCTACTGTTTTTATCGTTCCAGCTGTGTTCCCGGTTGTATTATTTTCGGAGCCCGATGTCCGCTTTCCTACCTCTACGTCTTCCCTTCTCAAGATGTTCAACATCACGTGTGGTGAGGCCGTTTGCATGCATGTTATGCCGGGTCCAGATTTGTAGATTTGTATCTTCTTCTTTTATATGGCTATATTCCATTAGGACATTAGCCACTGTCAAGTATTATTAATATTTGAAAGTTATTTGCATCGAAACAGTCAAGTCGTCATAGTTAAAGCCATAGTTGAATCATTGTAAACACGGGGCGGTCATTTACAATGATTGTTCTGGGAGCTTTGGAGACAACGGTAAAGCCGTTGTTTTGCGCCGATTTTCACTTTTACTTCACTTGTATACATTAACGAAACAAAATTGATTAATATGTCCCCGAAATCAAACAATTTACACGCATTTGAACTAGGTTCCTTTCCGCGTTGCCGCCAAAACTCAAAATTTGTATCGCCTATGTGGACGGGTGATGATACGCGATCATGCTGATACATAGTCTCCCGTCCACATGGGCGGACGCGTCGGCGATACGAATACGGTGATCGGATCAGACAAATGATACAAATCTGGACCCACCTTTAGCCCTTGCTACGTGCTATCACGAGATTCATGAAACTGTACAGCCTGGCAACAGACAGACTGATAGACGGACGGTGGAATCTTAGTAAAGGAGTCCCAGTTTTACTCTTTGGGTGTGATCTCCATTGTGAGCATCCGCTTCAAGGCTCCAATCGTTTCACGTTGGAATTCCTTACATTTGCCGAGTATGCTGAGATTTCGAGGCACGTAGTTTCTATGAAGTCAGCCTACTGAAGTGAAAGACCCCGCTTTAGCTTTCGCTGTGACCGAATGGATAAAACAAAATTATAATTACCCATAAATCGGACCGTGGCGACTAAAGATCGATTCTCGATTCTCTCGATACTCGCTTCTCGATTATGAGTATCGATTAGAGAAGAAGTGTGCGTGTGATCACGATGCGGACGTGTGTGCGTGTGTAGGAACAACAGATTTATTGTTAATGGTGTCCTGAACATAATTAAAATGGTTGATGTTTCGCCCGACCCGCGGCCGGCGTCCTTCGTTGGACTGTAGAGTTATAAAAGTTGTAGAGGTTACATTTTTATTTACAGCTACAAAACTGCCTTGGAAAACTATTGACTCTACTATCAGTAACTAAAAATTATGATAAAATGATAAAACTCAAACAAATCCGTTTTTTTAAGAGGGCAGTCCTGGAGTTATTTGACGACCTCTGTGGCGCGTCGTCGGGCGAACGCTTGGCTGCAATACAGAAGGTTGAGGGTTCGATTCCCGCTGGGTGCAAATATTTATGCTTAAAAATAAATATTTGAGCTGCTCTGGGCGTATTCCTATGTATAATATGTATGTATTTACAAAAGAAAAATAAATATAAGTAGTAATCCGTTTTCTAGCCACCGTAACACAAGCTTAGCAGCTTACCACGGGGCTAGATGGCGCTGTGTGTTCGTCACAGGATTTATTTATTATTTATTTATTTGTTTTTCAGTTAGGATAACGTACCGAGAACAAAATGCCGTACAAGGTGATGTATCTCAAGGTATCTTTTGACCGTTCCCTAAACCCTAAACATACCAGCAGCGGTCCAGTAGTATTGGATACCTTGTCATGATACAATGATAGTTACAAATAAAAATCCACATATTTATTTTTGCCGCTGCCGTCACGGGACGCCCGCCTGGCAGATGTAAAACATCGAAATTGTTTTTATAGAGCGTGGCAATGCGTCACCACTCACCATGCTCTGTATCGCCACGCTAACAATCAGGTTTACCTTCGCCTATATTTATGAATGGTCATAATGAAGACTACAGCGATCGTCTACAATTTAGCCGATTTTGTTTCTGGAACCTCTAATTTCTATTTAAGTCTACACTCTTACTCTGTAGTGGTGTTATAGATGATGAACGATAACTTCGGACTGTGGGATCTCACCTTGTGCTATATGAACCCGTGGCGCCATCTGCATTCCTTTTTTATTATAATGTTTAATAATACTCCTTAATAAAACTATTGTTATCACCTGCAGTACTGGCTTATACTTCGAGGGACTTCTTTATGTATATTGTAGTACATTTTAAACCGGAAAGCGATGTGTTTGCATGTCCATATATTTTAATAAGACCGTGCTTGCAAAAACATATATCTAAATATTGAGCTGTTACAATATCTGTCAGTATAAGGGCTTTTGCCAGGACTACCAACTGGTTGTTCAATGTCTTTCGGAAATTGATTAAAAAAAAACGTAAATAAAAAAACTTGAAATCGAAAAAAAGTTCGAATTTGGAACAAAACTGATTCGTTCATTCTCGGCTTTTACAATATTTACCGTAAAACAAAAAGTAATTCGTATAATTAAGCCAAGTCTACACTGCAAGGCAGACTATCGGCCATATTCACAAATGACCCTGTGTGTGAACTCAGCTTCTGTCACATTTTCCCACAAGAGTAGACAAACCATTAGGTACCTAAGCCACGCATAGGGTCGTTAGTGAATAAACGGCTGTAAGTTAGCTTTAAAAAATTGCCAGGTAGGTAGGTAGGTAAAGAACTAAGAAACGCTAGCAAGAGTTTGTTTAAAAACGAATATTTTTTGACAGGAAACAAAACCGATTACTTATCCATTTAAGGCGTTTACAAAAAAAACCCAACAAACCTAAAAACAAATGTCATCCCGGAAAGTTATATTACAAAAACAACCCGCCACCTATTAATCAAAATACCAATTCTAATTATAATAGTTTATTTAATTTATTTTCTGTGTCCAATACGTTGGGTCATCTGAAAATATTGGTGTTGCCCCGCCCTGTTATTATAGGGAGGACGGGTCCCTCTTCATATATCATGGGAGGTACGAGAAGCATTACTGTAAGACACAATGGAGTCACCTGCGATAGCGGCCTGCAGATTTAAATCAGATAGATTTAACAATTCTAATTTCGTCTATAGTTTTCGTGATTTTGTATAATAAAACACTTTATTTATCGGGTTAAATCGCGTTTTATTCATTGTTTTGAACGAACCGAGCTTTCGCCAACTTTACAGTTGGCTTTTTCAAGGTTGACCTTGTCCTTCAACCTTGAAAAAGCCAACTGTAAAGTTGGCGAAAGCTCGGTTCGTTTAAGACTATGAATAAAACGCGAGGCGCAACTCAGTTTAAAATAATCGCGTGAAAATATTAATGGCGAAATTCTGTCGCAATATCGGTTGCAAACTGCAATGTGTACAGGACAGTACAAATGCTCTGGTAACGTTTATAAGAAAGCAAAGGTTAATATCAACGCTTATGGCACCAAGGTACCTACGTGTTCGTGAGATCTTATTACTGATACCAGATCAGGAGATTGTGCTTTAACTTACGGGGGAAGTGACGTGACGTGTTGAGAACAATTTTGACTCTAATGTAAGTAGGTATTTTACTGAAGATTAAGTCCAGCAAACACACAGATTAGATAGTGCAACAAACACTTTTTAATAACATTTTTTTATAAAGAATCTGATAAACTACTGTCATAATAAGCTAAAGGTCTTCTTCTTCTTCTTTGGGGTGAAAATGGCTTTGTATGATCACAAACTCTGCCAATGACACGTAGTGACGAAAATACAATAATTAAAGGTTATTTCCTTTTTTTTACTTTTTTCTTGTGAAAACGAATAAGAACAAACACAAACACATTGTTATACTAACTACAAGACGATACAAGGTTAGATAAAAATAATATCCAGCCTGTCGTAAAAGGCAAGAAAAAAAGAATAAGTAAGTAGGTATTTCTTTAAAACAAGTGTCAGATAACTGCGATCCCCTTTTCAGTAATATACAAGTAATAGTAAAAAAAGTCAAAAGTTTTACTGGGTTTTTTCCTTATACGTAGGCTCATAATACGGCCATTGAACGTGATTTCAAATCGCCGAGTTGCTCACATTGTCGTCTTTCAGCGTATATTAATAGCGCATAATTTTATTCCTTAAACACAAAAAGATACGAAACTACGATCTTCGGAATGGAAGTCGGGGTATCTACCACTAGATCAACACCGGAAATTATATTTGAACCAATCAGCATCCTTCCACAGTTAAAAAAACATTTAAAACAAGACTAAAAACAATGCTACAGATCTAACTAATAACGCTACACATGGCGTCACCAAATACAATACAAATCGACGGACAACTTTTCATCCAAAGACGATTAATAATTCGTAAAAATCATTAACGAGCGAGACAAAAGAACAAAGTCGCCGTCCTTTGTGGCATGTCGATGTTGAAATATAAACGGTATATAAAAAGTAAAAAGTATGGTAACCCTGCGGTGCTCACTGTGCTCAGGGGAAAGAGGTTTAAAATATAGAGTATTAGAAAGAACTTTCTGTATATTATAATAGGAAAGTGTCGTTTTAACGACAACTGTCGATATAGAAAGATGTTATATTTACATTTTACCAGGCCCTAACGCCACTTAGACCCGGTGTGAATTTAAAAAGTTAACAAGATTATTCATCGATTCGACTTGTGCCTATAAAAAACGAAATTAAGCTAAAATGTAGATCCATCCCAGCCAACACATAAGCCAGATAGTAAATACGATAGATAGATAGTAAAAACGAAAATATACCACAATAAGCAGTGTCAAGCTTTATTACTTTTGTATTACAGCTGATGTTATGGCTTTATTTTGAATAAGAGAGTTCTTAAATTAAAATAATGTTGTAAGCTTACTAAATTCTGTATAAAGTTCGCGGTATTTTTTTAAGCTGAATAGTAATCAAGAGTAGAATCTGCTAAACAAGCGATATTCAAATAAAAGTAATTGAAACAGCTATTATCTGCACAGTAGCTGAAGTTTTTGCATTGTCCTGTATAACATATTTAAGCAAAGCAGTTAAACAGCAAAACGCTGAATATTAGATGAAATATTTTCTTTAAGCTGCATAGTGTACGAAATGGTACTAATTTATTCAGATGCTGAATATTTTAGATTTTTTCTTCTTTACACAGCTGACTTCTGCATAATTGAAAATAAACTCCTTGTTTTACCTAACTTATAGCGCTATAAGCGTACAATTGTCTTTATGTTCAGCTTAAACAATATCAGTTACAAATGTGGGTATCTTAAGCAGCAAATAAGCTGAATAGCTGAATAAGAGTATACTGCATTATGTAATTTAAGACCTTTCTCTGAGAAATGTATAATTATTGTACTTTAAACCAAATAATTTCTGGATATGTAGTCGTATGTGAACTATTATGCAGAAATAAGCAAAATAATCACTGAAATAGACACTTTTATTCAAATTGGCCGTCCGCCATTAACTACCGATCGACATACCCTCTTTTTATAAAAATCGTCAACATTTATCTTATGAAACACTTTGTTTAGTGAGTAGAGGAACATTAGCAGATATACAAAATTTGATTCTCTTTATTTACTGGGACTTAAATTTGATAAAAAGTAAAGATAATTTAATTAAATAATATTTCACATTTGTTTACCTTTTAAATTCTAGCTTTATCATAAGGCGCTCAAAAAATGTACAATAATCATATTGATAATTCACAGTAAAGTGCCATGCGTTTATATAATTCACCTCAAACTTGCTTAAAATGTATGAAACAATTTACTTACCAAACTTTTGAAGACGTACAATTTTTTGAAGTATAAGTAACACAAAATAATTTCGTCACAATGAAAAATACATTTATACTTTTTTTACTTACATAATTTCTGTGTAAGACTACTCCTGAGATCGGAATTTTGAATATCATTTGAAAATCTGAACTCACAAATTAACATCTGCATAAAATATGTATAATTTCTGGACTAAAGAAAAATCAGAATTTATGCAGAAGATATTCAGTGTGTTGTACATTTAATCAGCTGCTATGTGGCTGTTAATCAAATGTTATCCAAATTGAAGCAAGATATTTTGTGCCCAAATTGCTTGAATATCATCTGTATAAGCGCTTACACAGAAGTTATGCAAATACTTATCCAGCTTAAAGTCAAAAGAATTGCTTTTACGCAAAATTTATTCAGCTAATCTGTGTTGGCTGGGATACTATGTTGGTATAAGATAACCTATATTATACCGAGTTTTGCTTAGGTACCACAGTTTCATTGATTTTACTGTATATCTACTATAGTTAGTTTGCTCAATAGCAGCAGTGTAAGTCCCAATCCCGTGGGATTATCGGGAAAAGGGTAGCTAGTTCGCAGCACTGCATTGGCTTCTTCTTTAATTTCTTTAATATTGTTGTAATTATATTAATTTTATATTTTCTTTTTTTTCTGATTTTGTTTATCTTATTTCTTTTAACCGTGTGCTTGTCCAAATAAATGTTTCTTTTCCTTTTCTGTAGAAACCTTTCTACGAATAGATAATTCAGACCGCTACCTCTACGCCAGTGTAAAGATAAATATCTTCGGCGCAGGCGCATATGAACGGTGTACCATATGATAACACGGTATGTGTCGACGCAGGATACCCGTGTGATATGACCGGCTATCAACCTTTAGCGAATTACATATTATAATGGAGATATTGATTCTGTTAAGGGATTTATGGTAATTATTTAGTTTTCAAGCCCTTATTGTATTGTTATTTGTTGATAATTTACTTTTGAAATGTTTGTTTTAATGGGTTTAACTTTTCTTCGCGAACATATAATTATTAGAATTGGCTATTACTATGCCTGTTTCTTTAAACATAATCTATGAAGTCCTGACTGTTTGCCTGGCTGATTGAACTATAAATCAACACACAGCTCAAACCAATGTTTTAAATATAAATTTTGGGGGTGTGTTTTTTGTAATGTGTAGTGTAGTGTGTATTGTGCTATGTGATGTATCCTTCAAGAAATGGTTTTTCAAAATTTACGGAATCGGGATTTACGCGAGTAGGAACAGTGACATCGAATGTAGGTGATTTATTATAAGTTGTAATACTCAGGGACCTTTTTATTTACAATCAATACTCGGGTACAAAATTCATATAGATATTATTATGTAGCTACTGGTTAAAGTTAACCTATTTCAGAAGGAAGGTAAAAATGAATATAAGTAGACAACTTTAAAATTTAAAAAAGAACCTATTTAATCGTTTAAATTAATTTATTTCATTGTTATTTGTTTTCGTTTTAGCAGTCGCTTGGGTAAGATGATGGAGTACAGTTCAGTAATGAAGTATCGGCATTTGTAATAGGATATCAGTCGGGTGCCGGATCAAGACGACCGACTTGATGATTCCTGCCACCCGCTGGTTGGTGACAGGACTTGGGATTGCAGGGATGGGAGGGAACGATCGGATACAAGTTTTTATATTGATTATTTTACGTGTTTCACAAAGTGTACCTCAAGGGTTCATACTAGGTTCTTTGCTTTTCTTCATGTATGAGAAAGATATGCCAACTGATTATTAGGTATAATTATGGTGTTTCACAAGGTGCATGTGTTTCTAGCCATCATACCTAATTGGTACTTGCTTTACTTTTCTTCATATATGAGAAAGATTTGACAACTCACAAATATGGTCGTTGACGTACTATATATCTATTATGCCTAGTGATAATATTATTGTAACATTTTTAGGTACTTATATTATTGATTTGTTGTATTTTTCACTGTCATTTATAGCCTAACTTTATCACTGACCCAATTTTTTAAATATTTCAAAAGCTTTAAGTACCTATAGTTTTGAATAGTTTAACGAGGCTCTATTTTTTATCTGTTTTGAAATATTCTAAAACTGTATTAGTATTTAGGTGTGAAATTCAAAAAATACCAACAACAACTAAAAATGATAGATGAGGTAATAAGATGTAAAGCTTCTTCACCAATCTGTCATCATTAGTAAATAAAAAAATGTAATCAAAACTGTTAGAAAATTACTAACTAATAAAAATGATACCTATCACCATGTCCGAAGTATTAAAACAAAACATAAATACAGGGGTCCCGCAAGGCGCACTTCTAAGACTTGCGTGTTTCTCCTCTACGGCGAGCCCATAAAGGCGACTTCCCAATATTTATGCTCCTTTGTCACGACACCGGCCAATTGGATGTCCCGATAATTTACTATAACGTGACGACATTAATATAGAGCTAAGGATGTGTTCATAGTGGTTGTGATGAAAAAGTATTACGAACAGATGAGACGGTTGTAATTTGCTACGGTAGTCGTAGAAAAATACTTAAAGACACATTTTTAGATTAAGATATTAGTAAATCTGCTCTAAAACGAGTATATTATTATTTATGACTTTAATGAACTTTATAACTTTAAAATATACCTAATCATAAATTACTTCAAATAAGAAAGTAGGTAATAGTTGAAAAATAAAAACAAAAGCAAGTTGTCGGCAACGCCCACCCGAGGCATGGTACCCAAGATGATGGCAGCGGGCGTTCCCGCGCTGCATAGCAAAGCTTATCCGCTGGGACATGAAACCGCCAGCCTTTGTATCACCAGACACCTCAACAAGAGGCGCCGCCTTAGAAAAGACTAAGATAAGTAAAAAAAAATCGACTCAAAGCTAATGTGAGCAAGTCTTTAACACGAAGTGATGTAGCACCGTTTAATAATCCAAGAGAACGTGCTGTGACAATAATATATCCTGTCAACAATTTATTGATCTTTATTTATTTATGTTGAATGTTTAATTTAATAACCTTTTCTGTTTATAAATGCCGTTGTATACGATCAGTATTACCTGTAGTTCCGCCTGACTGGACATACGCCCTTGTAAATGAAATTTTAATGCTCTGAGGATCTAATCCAGTGCATTAGACGTAGACTAAAAAGGTTTTGGCTATTCAGTTTGTGTAATCGTATACATACGGAGTGGCGTATTTGTAATATAATTTCTTCCGTGAGCTTCCATGCCACAGACATACATAGACGCACAGTCAGACATCTTAAACTAATAACACTCCAATGAAAAGCGTCATGGGTCAAAAAGCTGTTTTTTGATCATCAGCATCACATCAGTCAATCATTCACCTTTAAGCTGACCACCGTTTCTATATGGTAAAAAGTAATTAAAAAGTTATTGTCCTGAATAGGAAAAAACATTAATGACGTCATTCAATTAATACACCGTTCTAACATCCAAAAATAACAACTG
Source organism: Idaea dimidiata (assembly GCA_949358125.1). Taxonomy (NCBI): domain Eukaryota; kingdom Metazoa; phylum Arthropoda; class Insecta; order Lepidoptera; family Geometridae; genus Idaea; species Idaea dimidiata. The sequence goes on from OX442331.1 coordinate 11,127,113, forward strand.
CTAATTGGCTAAAGTATCAACAACCATTGCTACATTTTTATTCTTACTAATAACACCAAAGATAATTATGATATAGACATTAAATATAGAATAGAGAGAACAAGACTATATTTCTTTGGCACCTAACTCGAAAAATAAAAATATGGCGGTGTTTAATTTCAACCCAGTTGTGATCGCTTGGCGCAGATGGCACGCACCAGTAGAGAAGGAAGGGTTGTGGGTTCAAGTCCCATAGCATTGAGTTTTGGAACAAAACAGTCTTTTTTCTAATTACAAATTTTCTTATTTAGAACGAGATTTAGGGTATTTTACACTAAAAAGACCTTCGAATTCGTTATTCTTATTTTTAAATGTAATATTCATAAATTCCTAAAACCATCATGATTATGAGCAACTCGTGATACTCGCTTCCTTCTCTATTTTACTATCACATTAAAACTCTTCAACATGACACCCATTACATATGTTTCGCGTTCAATTTGATTGGTTTCAAATAGTTTTAATCCGTTTCATCAACTTGAAGAATTCACATAATATGACCATGTCAAATCTATGGTTCGGGTGAACATCGACATATGCCATTAAACATTTTAAACTATAAAACTTTGACGTCAGTACAGTAAGAATTCGTTACGCCTTTAATGATACTTGATAGCTTGCTACTTTATGAGTAGTATGGTTCTGATCGATTGTGTAAGCCTTTATACCGTTTAAATTGTTTTTCACCTCACAACCTCAAAAAGATTCTCATTGTCACTTAAAATCTGCGTGCAAAAGTGGATTTTCCACGCTCCCACGCTAGCACGTGGAAATAATTTTCAAAAATCGAACTTTCTCGTTCCAAACTTTTCTATGACGCAAGTCTGTTGATTTTTTTTATATCTTCTTCTTCTTCTTTAAAATGGCTTTTCCTTTCGGACATTTGCCAGTGTCAAGTATTATCAATAATTGCAGATTATTTGCATCGAAGAAACAGTCAAGTCGTCATAGTTAAAGTCAAGTCAAGGGAACCATTGTAAAAAGGAGGCCATTTTTTACAATGTTTGTTCACGGAGCTTTGGAGAGAACACTAAGCTAAAGTCCATGATTTGCACCGATTTTCACTTTTATTTTCACTTGTACACCTTCACGAAACTAAATTGATTAATTACATATATAATTGATTAATATGCCCCCGAAATTAAACAATTTACACGCATTTGAACTAAGTTTCACATAAATGAAAATTTAGCAACACATCTCCTCAACGCATTCTCGCCAAAACTCCTTTTATATCTTACAGTTTATGATCCGATTATGGCCGTTTGAAAAGTAGTCGTCAGGGTCAAGAATTATCCAATATTTTTTGTAAGTCATTTGCATCATATAAATTGACAAAATCAAGTCTGGACAGGTCTAAATATCACTGACTGAATATCACGGATCACTGTAGTGAAAAAAAAAGCCTTTAGCACCTAGCGTTTACCTCGTTGTAGTGAGGTGAAAAATTGTGTTTCACTCGGCAGCAAAGATTTTTGCATCAGTTACATTTGAAACCTTCGCTTCACTCAGGATTCAATATTTGATCGTTTACTCAGGTTTCAATCCAAGTACTCGCCCCAAAAATCAACTTTGCATAACAAATAACTATTTCCTTTGCATTCTACTCTTTCCGATAAGCCAATTATTTCAAACTTAGAAGTATTTATCGAAAGGAAAATATTTTAAAAAATCCACAAGGATTTGAACCTGTGCCCCCTCGCTAACTAGGCGAGTGCTCTAACTACTGAGCTATACGCAATCACGTGTCATGTTATAATTTTTCGACCATATCTTTCCTTGCTAATTGTTTACCAACTAAGGCTTGGTTTCAACGCCATCTACCTACTAGTTAAGTTTTTCAACTTATTGACTGGCTTAGGTGGTCAACTTTACAGTAGACAACCCAACGTGAGATGCGCTTTCACTCCAATTTAATATTTCTTTAAATATTTTTTATTGCTCAAGGCATATTTTATACTTGCTCATCACTATTTTAAACATGGAGAGATATGGTCGAAAAATTATAACATGACACGTGATCAGTGTTTCGACCACTCGCCTGGTTAGCAAGGGTGCACACTGCACAAATTCTAATCCTGTCATGGGGATTTTTCGAAAATATATTTCCAATTAAATAGACATCATAATTTGATTTAAAAGATGTATTCGAACTTTCCATACTATAAAATTATTCATAATAACAAACTGGCAACTTAAAAAAGTAGGTACCTACCTAGCACCGATAACGCCAACAACCAACAATTGAAATAGATATAGATAACGTCCGAATTGAATTAGATCTTGACTGTCCAATTAAATAGCACTTGTATCAATAATTGTTAATTAAGCTAAAAGCTTTTAAAGTCGCTAAAAGATAAAAGTAATTAAAATTATTAAAGAAGTGTGTTAAATGTAGATATCTTCGTAGCACTGAAAATGGTACTTAATAGCTTCCTAACTTTACGTTATTTGAGAATTTCGTCGCTTTGGTTCAGCTTGATACTTGTCAACATTTACTAAAAACCGAGACATAGGTACGCGTAGATTATTGTTATGCCTTAACAATCATTTTGCTGTAATGAAGACGTCAAAGACAAGTACCTGATAGGTATATTGAAGTATCTAATACACACACAGTACCTACCTATTACCTACCTTACCTATACTATTTGTAAAAAATGACCATGCCCGAGTCGAGCTAACTTTTGCACAAACCAGCTTTTTAACCGACTTCAAAAAAAGGAGGTTCTTAATTCGTCGCGCATGTATTTTGTTTCGCATTTAGGTCGGTCGCGGTCCTGTCTAAGGGTTTCGTTTTTTTTTTTGTTTTAAGGTACGAAATCCTAAATATGTGCTTTTGTCAAACTTTGCCAAAACGCAGCCAACAAAAAAAAACAAATTAATAAACGCAACATTCGGAAGGTATCATCAAAACGCAAACGACAAAATCCCTATTATTACCGAACAATAGCATCTCTATTGTTACAAAAAACACGACTAATGAAGTCGGAGCACAATTTTATTTCGCCGATTCTAAATTCACATCGTAAATATTCGTCAGTCACAACCGATTACATAAAAAAAAGTCTTTTAAAAAAAATATTTCGCCCACTACGTCTCTTTGGAATTTTACTTTTAACACTGAATCAAGAAGAGCGAAAATAGACTGTCAAAAATAGTCGGCTCAATAAAGGTCCAACTGTCAAAAAAGGTCTCGGTCACTCGGTGATATTGTATTTTTTTCTTAATTCTTGTTTTCTTTGGCGGCCTGTTTATTGGTACCAAATGACACGACAGGTGACGTACTTTTTTACCAAACTAGAAGAATATTGTTAGACATTTTATTACGTGTCCTATATCGTGCGATTTAAAAACGGACTAATTTGACGACGCAGATGTTGAAATGACTTTATTTTTTTTAAATTGAGGATTGTTTTTGGAAATTGACTGCTGTCATGTTATTAAAAGATGGGCTTGTGGAGGTCGACTGAAATTTGAAGAATCGTTGAATGAGCTATTTAATTTTAATTTAATTGAAATTCTAACTACTTATCTCTAACATAAATTGGCTAACTATTAAATATTTATGATTAATTAATTACAGCACAAAGAAATCACTACACGAAAAGAAGAAGAGATCAAAGACTAAAACTCCTAATCCGCTCTCAACCAATCACAACTCACAACCATGTCTACATTACGAAACACCAATCAAAATCATTTATTTCAAATTAAAGCGAACGACACCCGATAATCTGTGGTCATTAGTACACATCAGTCAGCAGAACAATACTCTGTGTAATACCACTCAACTCTATCATATTTTGTAAAGCATTTGTCTAGGAGAGCTATTAAAATAACATTAGGTATGGTAATAGTTTACCAAGCTAGTGCTATGCCTTGCGGGTTTACTCGCGTAGTTCCCCTTCCGGATAAAAAAACATTCTATGTGAAAGAAGGACTGGATCCTTCTCTATCTAATTAAAATACGACCACACACTTTGTTTTTTTTTTACTTACACGATCATCATATCGTCACTCAAGTACGAAAACCACCTAATCGTAAAATTTGCATAAACTATATCCCAAAGATTAAGTAAACAATCGTAATTGGATGCCGGCTACCAAACGTAAGCTTTATTTCACGCTCCTACTTCTATGTGGGTGGTCATCGACATCATACGAAGAAAAAAAGTATAATAATAGAAGAAAATAAACGCAAAAATAACAATTTCGGATTTATCCCATGCGACACAAATGCGCCCCCTGTGGCCGAAACCATGACAACTCAAAAATGTCACAATTCTCATTGTCAAGTCATTGTTCAATAATTGAACGGTGGCGCTACCGCATTGTAGACGGAATGGGATCAACTTTTGTCGGGAAAAAGTCACTTTTTGCTAGAATTAAACTGCAGTTGAGTTGACAAGTGACAGAGGACAAGTGATTTTAAATAGATTTGCTTTGTTGGAAAGAAGAAAAATATTGGTTTGATTGGACACAATAGACATTATGGACAGGTTGATGATTACACATTTGTAATAGAATCAACAAAATCGTGTAAATCTGTGGGTGTGATTTTTACCCGGCTGCAAGGTAAGGGTTAAGTTTTTCGCGCCTAGTATCTTGTATGTATGTATGTTTGTAATATTCTTCCAAACCACTCAATGGATTTCTTAAATTTACAATTTATCGAAACTTCTCAATGATTTATTAGTTAAGTTTTTCTATTAGTTATTTTAGTAAGTCGTTAATTTCTTAAGCAAGGTTTATTATAGGCCATATTCCTAGTTACTTAATATTAAAATTTATTGTAACCCGTGCAGAACCTAAAACAGTTGCTAAAAAGAATTATCATAATCGGCCAAGCCTTCTTAGAGTAATAGGCGAACAGCCATTTAAATCTCCTCCTTTTTTTAAACTTTTAGCAGAAATCATAATTTTTGTTTTGTACCTAGTATATTGTATGTACCTACATTTTATTGCGTGATCTTTGCGTTTAGAGGTCATTCGCATAAAATTGCTCGTAACGGTTTTAGGGTGTTCATTACGAACAGACGTTCATTATTCATTTGAAAAAATAAATAAAACTAAGTACTGAGTATTCAGCATTCCATCCACATTAGTAATGCACAAGTGCGCTACTGAAAAAACCGACATCTGCGCAAAAACGTCACGCGAAATCCGCAGTGCTTGAGCTTATCCGGCTTGTCCCTAAAAAGCGCCTGTGGTGACACCTCCCCGTCTTCCTCCCACCCCATAATCCATGTGCGACCGTCCCGCTCGCACGCCCGCGCCGCTGCTCCAAAAGCGACAAAACGCGACATACACTTTTGCCACCAGACGGCCGAAGCGACATTGAGAGCGCGCGCAATACTAGCCTCTACTCATCTTAGTTTTAAAGCTAGCGCCCCGAATTGCGCGACACATTAGAGGACATTTGCCGCTCACAACCAAAAAGCAGTAACTGCACACAAACCCAAGCTAAAATGAATCTTAAGTTCCACTTCACAAAAACCAGCTTTAGAATGTATTGAAAAAGGTGGTGTAAAGACACAGTTTTCAAATGTCACGCTGTGTAGTCGTCTCTTTTCTCCGGAGTCCTGTCGCATCTGCCGGGCTCCTTTGGCATCCTTCAGCATGCATGTGTCCCCCCGCGTATCTTTCATCCCGCTCTGCGGCGCCTGTAGCCCAGTGGCCGGTCGCGCAGACTGTTAGGCGGTCGTGTCAGCTTCGCTCTTTGTATATGACCTACGATATATCTACGATAGTATTTGTGTCTCGAACGTATGTATATAACTGTATGGTATCAGATGTGAAATGTACTGTGAAGTGACGCTCAGTGTCGTTTGATGTTTGATTGTGAGGAAGACACCTGACAGCAGCATTCATGATTCAGGTCAGTAAGAAAGAAGTTTAGTATTGTTTTCGTTTCTCACTTTATTGTCCATCCACAAACCTATAATGACAACAAAAGGCTTATTGAATGCAATAATAGATCATTATTGCTTTCTATTGTTCAATTTTGACCAAACGAAAGCATAGCCTTTTTGTAATTGTTACAGTTTAGGAGTCAACTTCTTGGAATCGTTTATTTAGGTGCAAAAGAGTATTGTAAAATGATGATGGATTTTAAAAACAGCTTAAGTTCTATATATTATTTCTAATATCTACCTACATTAACATTTATACATAATATTTTTTGTTTTTATTTTATTCAATAAGTTTATTTAGATTTGTTTTTTCTCCTAATTATTAGGTACTACTCCATTATCATTACATGCATACCTATTGAATTCCTTTCTGGGTTATAAGTGGATTTAACAACTAACACTAAGCTACCTATGGAGATTTTGTGTAGGTATATTTTATGATCTTGTAATAGTACATTTATTGACTTACTATTAAGTATATTAATATTGTATATTGATACACTATACATAACAAAACTAGGCGACCTTTATTTTGTCATATCATAATTTATTCCTAATTTGTTGGAGGTAAGAATAGGTAATATTGGACTGTTTGGGCACAATAGAAAGAAGATCGGCGTTTTTCCTTAGAGCTTGGACCTAGGGGTAGAGATACATTAAGTAATGAAATTTTAAAGGCCGTTCTAAAACACAAGCTGTGTGTGTGTGTGTGTGTCTTTGGTGCTCTTAACTGTGAAACTTACAATATATTTTAATTTAGCGGAAATAAAACTAAAATACTAACACAGTGGCTTTAGATGTCGTAAATCTATTGAATAATCCATATTTCTTCTTTTAGAACTGAAACAATTTCGTCTTAGAAGTTGGTTGAAGTGCCAAATGTGATATCTGTGGAACATAGCTGGTCCATTTTGAACGGTGTTCTTTGTAACAGGTTAATGATTAAACTTTTGTAATAATTATAGAATTAATAAAATCGTCTTCTTTCGTGGGTCTGTTTTTTGATCATTTATATCAAAACCTCGCAAACGATTTTGTTACCTAAGTTCAAGTACATACATATTTTATTTACGTAGGTACTAATGATGTCACAATAAAATAATAAGGAATATAACCCACCTATGTCTGTTATTGCCTTTAGGGCGTACAAATTTTAAATAACATAAAATTAATAGAAAATAATTGTCAAATAAGCAAATGTCAATTTTTATATCATTGACATTCAATTATTGTTATAGAAAAGTTGTTAAGTTATTTCAGTAGATATTATTCTTTAAAGTGCTTTTAATTTGCTACATTCAGCCAAGGGGCGCGGCCGTGAAAAATATAAGTCATTAGAGTGCTTCTTCTTTCTTCACGGAAAACTTTTGCTATTTCGGCGTATTAAGGTAAAAGTTCAAAAATCGGCAGTTATCTACCCAAGGTAATATGATCATTACCTATACATTGTATTAAGAAAATTGTTAAATTTTCAAGATATTTTATACAGAGATTTAACATCAAGGAGTTTATAGGTCAATTGATTTATAAGGTTTACAATAATTGTCCAGTTATGAACTTGTACTCTCATAGATACTAAAAATACAACAAAACAACAATATTGATTTTCCTTCAATTTTCGCGACTTTATAATATTGAAATAACACTCAAATACCTACCTACCTAAGTCTATCTTAAATATTCCAACAATGCTGATATTATTATAACACAATAAATACCGTAAACTTACTTTTATTTCAAAACATGTAAATTTAAAAATACTTAAATACTTAAATACCTGTAAATTTCAAAATACTTAATAGTCCCCTTTTCCAAAAAAAACTAAAGTCTTGGTTAATCAGCAAGGTCTTTTATAAATTTATAACCTATCTGAGTATTTTGACCATAATGAAAAATAAATACCAAATATTATTGTGCTGGTATAAATATTGGATTTCTTACATAAATTTAAGTACCTAATGTAATTTTATACTACATTATTGTATGCTCGAAATGAGTAGACTGTGCACTAATATAGTACATATTTAAGACCAATTTACCTACATAGTTTGAACAATAAAATCTTCTTATTCTTATTCGATAAAGTGAATTTTTAAGACAGAAAGTTTGTACCTACACGTCATGAAATTCAAAATAGATTACAGTACTTATTAACATGATTGATTCATTAGATATCTTTGCATGAAAACAGTGATAAATTGACCTCATTTAAAAGATCAAAGTCACAATTCATGGTTTCCAGACACAAATACTTTGACAAAAAAGGCGAATTTTTCGCAATTTCTATTTGTAGACATTAGAAATTAAACGAACACACAAATAATTCTAGTTTTAGTGCGGTGTTTATAAAGCGGTAGGTCGTAGATACTTACCTCAACTTTTATTAGGCCGTAGTTAGGACACCTAGATGTGTGTTTATTTGTGAGCTGGGCCGGTTAATTTGGCCCATAATAGGACAAGGGCCTATTCTTATAGAGGGATTAGACAGTAAGGCTGAAATTTATAGTGCGTTTGACTTAGCTGAGACTGAGCTTAGCAAAAACTAAGCATAAACTGTCAATTGGAATATATACGAATAAAATAAAAGGAACTTTATAGTCATCATAACAGAGAAGCAAAGTTTAGCTCTTTTTTTTTATTGGTTTACATTCTAAATTTGAAAAACTTCGACTTTACTATACAAAAAATTTAGATAGGAGTAAAGATCGCTTTATAAATAACAAAAAATATCTTAAGCCAAAGTTTTTGCTTAGCAAAGTCAAAGTACGGACTATAGATTTCAGCCTAAGCTGCTAAGGGAGCCTAAACCGGATTGGCGAATGTCCCATGCCTTCAGATCTGTGCTATGTGGTAGTACAAGTCGATTTTCCCACAATGTCTAGCAGGTACCTTCACTGTAAGAGCGATGTTAAAGCGCAAATATAAAATGTATTCCTGTTTATGGAAAATTTGTTAGCGCTATTAAATCCCTCAAACGGTAAATTTTCCTCGGATTGGCTTTAAACGTAAGTATTAATCAAACATTTCCTCTGAGCATGGTCTACTCTTACGTGGTACGTACTAAGATTTACCTAAGTGCTCGGTCTATTAAACTTTTCTTTAGGTAATATGTCCATATTACCTATATAGAAAAGTTTAATAGACCTATACAATTATTTGTGTGTTCGATAGACCTATGGGACCATAGGAAGTACTGCGTAAAAGGATAACATGGAATAGATTAAAGTTACCAGCGCTCTGTATAAATGATTTAAGATTATATTGTTTTGAAGATTGTTTTAATCCATAGTACCTAACTTCATAGGAGGATACTAAATCACGACGGAACTCCCATCAACAACGTCTTAACTTGGAAAACTCGGCAGCAGATGTTGTGCGCGCGCGCCGCGAGCGTGACGCCATTAGTTTCGAACGCTGCCGCCGACTGCAGCGCCACGCCGCGGGCACCGTCTCTACCTCGCGTCAAATCGTTAGATGCATTTGAATATAATATGAAAGATAACTTGTTACTTTGAGAAAAGTAGACAGACAGATGCCAGGGAATGCAACTGACAGGATATGTTATCGTCTTTATAGGGGTTTATATTTTAGATTTGCTGTTATTTATAAACACAGTCTTCTTCTTCCTGCCTTTTTCACACTAGATATATGCGATTGGCAAACCATGTCATTCTCCTATCTACTCCAATATGTTAACTCCCAGCATCTGCCAGGCTGTTATTGTTTTTAGTAGGTAAGTTACCCGTAAGCTATTCTATATTTAAGTAACTAAAATGTTTTAAATATGGCTCAGCTCTGATTTCTTTTTTGCAATATTTTTAAAAAATTGCAAGGTTTTGCTAAAGCCAAAAATTACTAAGCAGGCGAAGCATAGTTGATATAAATTAGTAATAGAAAGGTCCCAGAACAAAATTTTGAAGTTGAAACAGAAAGTTTAAAATTTTGAACTCAAACTAGACGCTAAGTTCAATATTCAATAGATAACAACAATAATAGCAATTTTTGAACTGCTCTACGTTGAGTACCTATCCATTACCTTACCGTACTTTTGAATACTTCAATACTACGGTAAGTACAAGCCTCGGCAAGCATTCTGTCTGCCCTATCATGATCTCTAAGTCGCCGCTATATCGTTCAGCAAAAAAATCATCAACATAATACAAAAAAAAATATTAAAACTCAACTACAAAAAAAATAGATTTCTTTAATTATCTGTAGTTTTTTAAAGTAATCGGGGTATTTTTATAAATAATATACTTTACTTTTTTGAGCCACAAAAGAAAGACGATTATGGTAGGGCGATTTATGTTGCACAAGCAGCCGTAAAGACTACGTTAAATCACAGTTTTTGACGCCAGTGCCTCGCTATGCTTGACGAGTTAACTCTACCGTCTTATTCTAATGAATCGTGTGTGCCGGATCTAAATTATACACATTTTAGTAAGTACTACAATAACATATGTAACTATGACGACATTCTTCGACATCCTCAGGAGTTTCTTCTTAAGTTTGAAAACACAAGTCGGTCTTGAAAACATAACAAATACCTACCTAAACGTCAAATAAGTTCCAATCTGTAATAGATGAGTCGTTAGTTTTGGATGAAACGCGTTGAGGATATTGTGTTGCTTAATTTTTCCTTTTCGTGAAACCTAGTTAAAATGCGCGTAAATTGTTTAACTTAGGTGGCATGAGATCAATATCAGTTGTAGTAAAATGTACCACCATTTTTAGGAATGACTCTATATACTCCGTATATTAATTATAAAAAAACTCTAACTACGACGACAAATTTTATAAAATGCTTGTTACTGTTTGATTGTGAAATAACCAAAATTTTAATAGCTTCAAGACGAAGAAGCACATAAATAGGAAAAATAAAAAATTAACCTGAATTCGCAACAATACAATTGTTAATTTGCCTATAATCATTACTGAAAAAGGCAATAATTTTCGAAAAACAAATCATCGCTTATTATATTATATAATAAATATACCTATTATGCTCTTGCATAATATATTCTTCTAAGCGTCTAAATTATGTATGCAACCGACCACAACCGCGTCCACATAATACGTGCTCTTTTGTTTGTTTGAATTCATCTTCAAAAATTCACTCGCGGTGAGATTTGAACTCGCGTCCCTGGATCAATACTCCATTGCCTCAACCACATGGCCACACGAGTTTGGGGAACTCGTCTGGCCAAGTGGTTGAGGCACGAGTGAATTTTTGAAAATTATTTTTTCCATTAAATTTTTCTGGATACCTACCTATCTATATGTCAGGGGCTCGATTCGGTAAGGACATAGCATGCGAAATGCAGGCGACGACGTGCAAGAGATGTACGTCAATTCGTATTCTGTAAATGTTATTTCAATTAATTACTACATAATTAGTTAAGTTAAGTTAATTAATAGTAGCCTTCAAAATTAAGGGCTACTTAATTATTTAAATAGATCCCCTTGTTCTTATGCCACTTTATATTAAAAGAAGTTATAGATTAGCTATTATTTTTACTCCTGCAACAAATCGACTTCTGCAATGCTCATGCATCCCGCCTGTTTGTCGCATGCTATGTTTTTAAAGAATCGGGCCCTGATCTGATTCCACTTGCCATCTAAACTATCTGCCAGTGTTCATATTACTATCTATCTATATCTATCAAATGATAAAATCGTAACTTAGCGGTGTCTGTTTTTGAAAGATATTTTGAAAAAAATATTTTTAGGGGTATGTACGAGTACTAACGTAACAGACCCCATTTCCTTGTTAAACTTTTTGTCTGTTTGTCAGTTTGGATGTTTGTCCGTTTGTATGTGCGTTTGTGCGCGCTAATCTCGGAAACGGCTGGACCGATTTCAATAAAATTGGAAACGGATATCAAGTCCGGATATCTGGATAAAAATAAAAATTGCGTAATTTCGTTGTTTTTGAATCATCGGCATCCATCGTCATCATCACTTTACTGACATACAAATTTTGCCTTACTTCACCTACCTACTGCAGTGCATAAATCCACACACATTGAAGTACTGTTGAAGCCAGGCGCTACCGCGCCTGGCATCATCAGTATTTCCCTGGTCGTCTATAAGTGTGGTGTGTTTAAGTGTGGATTTTTGCCCTGCAGTAGGTAGGTGTAAGAACAACGCGGTATAGCGACTTGCGCGGGTGAAACCGCGGGGCGCAGCTATGAAAAATGTAATATTTTAACTATACTCCCTAACACAAAGAAAAAATATTTTAAATCAATTACTAACAATAACCCTTTGACCATTGAAAATCGTATACCTACATAAGTATCTAGCCCCAGACATAAATAGACACTTTCCATACACCTCCAGGCACAGATTACATAGCAGTCACCAAAGGCTTGGCATAGGTATATAATATTCTAAACCCTTCCTTCCCAGTCATTACCGACGAGGTAGATTATTGAAATAAATCGAGGACCATAAGCAAAATGCATAGTATGAGGCGAAAACCATTAGGCAGATTGAGTTCAAGATGGGAAAGGTGAACCTTGATTTTGTTTACATTCTGTTCAAAATAATTAAGTTAATGTTTTTGGTATTAGTATGGATAATTTCGTTTTTTATTTTACATTGTGTCATACATAGTAATAAAACAAAGTCTGTTTGTCAGTTTGTAAAATTACGCAAAGGATTTTGATGCGTTTTTTGAGTAGATAGAGTGATTCAATAGAAAGGTTGATCGAATCTGTGTATAACATTATGATATTTCCGCAGGATCGGGACTTTATATAAAAATGAATCAATATTTCCCTTGTTCACACGTGAACTGCTTGACCGATTTCGCTAATTCGTTTTTTGTTGTGTTTTATATTGTCAGGAAAAGGTTCTTATAAAAAATGGTAAACCAATTTCGATAAATTTAACCAATAGAGACTTACGCGTGTGAAACCGCGGGGCTCAGCTAGTAACCTAATACACTAGGAAAATATTTACTAAGGTAAGAAGGAATGTTGTCAGCCTTCTGATGTCTCAGAGATATTTTTATCTATAATCTTGTTTTTTTTTATTGTTAAATAATGTAAAACTAGAAATATTTTAAAGAAAAAATCATCCTCAAAAATTCACTCACGACGCAAAGACATGAGTTCAAATCTCGTCGCGAGTTAATTTTTAAGGATGATTTTTTCCTTTAATATATTTTTCTAGTAGATATGCCTTGAGCAATAAAAACAAATTACCAAATAATGTAAAACTATCGATTAATATTATTTTTCATTGCATGTTTTAAGTGACACGTAAGTGGTATCTATAAGAGGTTTTGTTCTGACTGACTGATAGATCAACACATAGCCTAAACCGCTGATAGTGAGAGTGCTTCAATTAAATTAGTGTGTTCTTTACCTACGTAATAATACAGTAGTAGAGTGCTGAAATTTAAAGAATTTGTTCTTTATAAAAATTTCAAGAAAACGTGAAGTACGAGGGTGAAACCGTAGGACTCAGCTTGTAGTTACAAATAAATTGATTAAAAAAAACACATACGCGACGAATTGAGAACCTCCTCCTTTTTTAGAAGTCGGTTAAAAATATCTACATTACACAAAGGCTCCCCTGCCTGATCTGAACTTAAAGTAATACGTCAAAGTGGCTACTCCTGGCAACGTAAGTTCTACCTACCTACCTACAAACGTCTGTCTAGGGAAAATCGATTCCCCTAAGGTTAAGGGTTCAAGGTCGGTTTAATATTTACCTAGAAAAACAAATCAGTAAGGTCAGTTTGTTTTGAAAAAAAAAAAAACATCGAATCAAAATATTTGAGTTCACCGGATTCGAATGTATAACATGCACTAATACGAAGTCCTACGCATATACAATAAATGCATCTTTATCTAATTAGGTACGTACTTAGATAAGTAATTTTAGAATTCGAGTTTAATTAAAAAAATCCAACTACAATCCTATGGTTTTAACTAATACGACTGCTAACGCCATCTAGCGGCAAGTAGTAGTAACTAATAATACTATAAATTAGTTAAAAACCAACTTACGTTGTACTATTCTAAATTGAAGTGGCTATGGTGATTATTAAATTAAAATAAAACTAAATGAGGTGTAATATAAAGTCACAATAATACAGTCTAAATGATATGGAACAATATTTCGTAAATATAATTAAAATAACGCCTTGAAAAACAATAATCCTAATTTAATTAATTTAATTATTAACATTTTATGGTATGTTTTAGATTAGTGAATTTGACAAATTACGAACACTTCAGTAAACAGAAGGAACTGTAATAAATAAGTCCTCGAAACGTCGTCGGGCGTTTAAAATGTTAAGCTTATTATAAGCAACATAATTGGATCGCAAGATTAGTTTAGTTTTAAAAACTTAATATAATTTTGAATGTGAAAAACATTAGGTAAGTCACACAACTACACGAAAAGTACAAGAGTAATGTGAAAATTATGGATATTATTTTAGTCTAAGTCTAACCTACGGTTACCTACCTATACAAGATGTAACAGGTAAGCCCTTTTAATCCGAAAGGGGGTTGTTCTAGACGTTTAGGCAAACAACTTTTGTTCTACGACTTTTGAAAATTCGAAGTACTTTTCGAAAAATTTAGGTGTAAAGTTTACTTGAAAATCAGCTGTTTCTTAGAGTTCGAGGTCATTGACCTTATGTTGTTCTTTCATTTAGTTTGGTCTACTACAATCAAACCTTCATTTACCTTTATTTTCAAAAACAGCTGTTTTTCCATTGAAACATAATCTCAAAATTTTCAAAAAAAAAGTTCGAATTTTCAAAAGTCGTAGAACAAAAGGTGTTCGTCTAGACGTCTAGAACAACCCCCTTTCGGATTAAAAGGGCTTACCTGTTACATCTTGTATAAAAATAAACTTTTAATATTATTTTAAAAGAAAGTTATTCTATCAATGACTTTCTTTCAAAATATCAGTATCATAATTACCTACTAGAAAAAACGTTTCATCAAATATCCAATATTTGCGATAAAACAAATCATTTGACAATAAATAGTCCCACAGCCATATAATTAAGAGGTTATAAACATGTTATGAACTTCAAATATGTAATAATTTACAAATGTAGAAACATCCCACGTTTCGTCTAGGTACAGCTATTAGTTATCCGTGAACATCGTGACATAGTGTGATGGTAACACCCATCAGCTTCGTGATAATCTGATTTTATCTCTAAAAATAAATGGCTTGTAATGTAAGGATTGATTGATTTCTTGTCTGAATTAGCGATGCGTTTAATTTTTAAATTATCTTGTTTACTTACAACAAGAAACGTAAGAAACTGTTAGGTAAGTACTTCATTATCTTACCCATATAAAACATATTTGGGATTTAACCAAATGTAACCTAACCTACCCAAATACCCCATACTTCGGTGGTATTTGGTATCGATTTTTATAGTATTAGTTTCAATCGTCATTTGCTTCGGGTTCGCTTATCTTTTGTTTAAGCACATGAGATACGATCGTTTTTTTTAAATCACTTGATTTTATTTAAGTTTCCGTCGTCTTTTGGTTCCGTTGAAACCGTGTTTATTTATTTCTATTTCTTATCGGTTGTGAACCGATTATGGCCATTAGGAAATTAGCCAGTGTCATGTATTTTAATATATTATGCAAGTTATTTGCATCGAAACAGTCAAGTCGTCATAGTTAAAGTCAAGTCTAGGGAATCATTTGTAAACACGGCGGCCATTTACAAACAATCTTCACGGAGCCTTGGAGACAACACTAAGTCAATGTTTTGCACCGATTTTACTTTCATTCCACTTGTACACCTTCACGAAACTAAATTGATTAATATGCCCCCGATTTTATAATTTTGAATTAAGTAGTTGTCATCATTCATCTCCATCTCTTTCATGTATCTTGATCTTCCTATTTGAAGATTTTAAACTGAAACTGTGGCACCAGTTGCCAAATCAATTTGCTTTATATTCGTCAAACATCCTGCAATATTTATTTAAAGTTTGTTCTACCAAAAACAAATTTTAGTTTATTTTTTTTTCGTTCCCTCCAATTCACAGACACTTTTCTTATCTCCGACATCATAATAAATAATATTGTATTGTACTTACATATACCTACTTAGAATTTAAAAACCAATTAAGCTTATAAGGTACAATCGCGCAAAAAAAGTTGACCGTCAAAACATCAAACTAATCAATCACGTCAATGATCAATCATACTGACAAACTGAATGATGATAACGAAACGCCTTCTAAATAGTAAGTTCAAAACATTTTATTTATCATTTATTAAATATGTATTTAGTTAGACTAAGATAAAATATTAGGTTTAGGTACAACTTCAAATTCACATGACTCGGGTCTCTGACGTTTTACCCTTAGCTATCTGACCCAATATAACGCATGCATGGATTCTAAGTAAAGAGCAATTGGTTGGCAAAGCTTTTGTCAGCGACTTGTTATCACCTAACTCCCATGTTTCGCCAAAAGGAGTCCTTCGTGCTCCAAAACGTAATTCAGCGACTTAAGAACTATAACTAAACTAAATTAAAGATCTGCTGTAACTAAGCGAGCGAATACTTACTAACTAATAACTCTAATAAGCTAAGAATGTCTTCTTACATTTACTAGCGATAAATGTAACAAGGCATAGGTATATCTATTTTAACAGAAATATAATGTGGGCTTGACGTCGTAAGGGCTGACATGGCATTGCGTGCAAATGTACGCACTACACGGTATGCTGAAGATCATGCAAAGTCCGGGCTCTCGAGAGTGATATAATCGGGAATATTGCTCGGATGATGCTAGCAATAAATGTAAAAAAACATTTATTGCTAGTAATAATATTTCTGTTCCTCATCATCCGACCGATATTCCCGGTTACATCACTCTCGATAGCCCGGAGCCCGGACTTTGCATGATCTTCAGCATACCGTGTAGTGAGGACATTTGTACGCATGTCAGCCCTTACGATGTCAAGTTCACAATATTTCTGATAAAAAAAACAATGGATTTAGACCTATGTGATTAAAATTAAGTCCAGA
The DNA here is from genome assembly GCA_949358125.1 of Idaea dimidiata. NCBI lineage: Eukaryota > Metazoa > Arthropoda > Insecta > Lepidoptera > Geometridae > Idaea > Idaea dimidiata. The sequence continues at coordinate 11,144,101 of OX442331.1, forward strand.
TATAAAAGCAGCTAAACAACAATTTCATAATCTCAAATCAAATATACCTATTATTGGATTAATTAATAATTGTATTACGAAAATTCTGAACTAGGTATTCCTGGTAATAAATTTTACAGATAAAACATAACTTGAAAATGAGAAATTAAATTCTGTAAATTTATAATTGCGTTACAAAATTATTAGGTGCAAACATTGGCATGGCGTAGGGGCCATGCCGCGGGCGCGACTATCTGATGCGTGGCTTGACAGCGAGCATGATGGAACGACTGATAGAGCTTAAGAATTATGTCGGTTATTGTACTTAGTTTTTAAGTTAATTCTGGATATTATGAAATTGTCGAAAATTGAATTTTGGCGGGAACCTGTTACTGAATTTTAATTTACGTGAAACGTATAGTAATAATGCGTGGTTTCAGAAGCATATTAATTTTTATGTGTGTTTTTTAATTGTATGACTCAAGTACAATGTTAGTTTAAAACATTACCCTTGCTTTGGACTTCGCCGTGGTCGGGTAATTTTTTTTGTACTTCATACATTTAACAAAAAATTCTTCACCTTTCGTAACAGTTAGGTATTTCTATACACACAATACCTAAACTTTTACAATCGTTTCCGAAAAAACTTTTTTGCAAACTTTTAGGAAAATACTCCTTATCAATAGAGAATGGGGCGCCCATTGTCTGCCGCCAAGCGAATTGTTTTGTTACACTTTATGACCAATGTCTCACATACGGCAAACTTCAAAGGCTCCGCACTTTTTTCGCGGTAACTGTCATTATGGATATTTTAAATAGGAACAGAGCAAAACATTTGGCTCCCCTTCCATTGTCGTTTGGAAACACTGAAATACCTTTTTGAACGTTGTAATTGTGTGCAGTGACTGCTTCTGAGAAGTCGAAGTAGGTATTTTCGAATTGTCTCTGGGAGGTATTTGTTGTTAAACTTTTAAACTACCACGATTAGTACTCATATTAGTTACAAATAAAAATCCTAATATAGTCGAAACGTTGAAATAAATAAACATAAAAATAAAAGGGATGGTTTTTCAATGTGTCATTCAGACACCTAAATTTGGTGGGTGTGTTCAGTGTCCACAAAGAAAAGGTTTTGTGAAATGCCTGTGGGATCAGAATTTACGCGACTGAAGCGGCGGGACGATACTAGTCTTAAATATAGGAACCTGTAACGGGAGCATCAAGTTTGAGCTGAAGCAGGACTTTTGTGTGGAAAGTTTTCCTTACAATTTTGCAGTTTACGCTAACGTGATAGTAATTGCAATACGAAAACATTTGCATCGCACTTGGCTTTTTCAGTGATTTAGTCTCTGTTTAGGTATATTATGTTAGATGAACTGAACTCAAATCACATAATTTTCTGTATCCTAAATTATAAGTATTGTTATAATTATAACTGACCGGGATCGGGATTTTTCTGGCTGCTTTCAAATTCAATTTTCTTTAAAGTTAGTTAATCGGCCAATATTTACACAAAATAATTCCTATATGTAGGTACTTACTGATAGTAAAGTAACTTATGTATGCGAATGCAAACAATAGTTATTTCTAGTCGATACCTATGTTTAGAGAACATTTTAAAACTAAAATCATAGTTAAAAACCCAAAAAATTAAGTCAAGACAAATGAATAAATCTAGTAAATCAAACTTCACAAGCACCGCCAAACGGCTCTATCATAATAAATACTCACGACAGTTACCACATTACAAGCAGCAACAATAAGACCTATTCAACTATGCGTATTGTTTAAATTTTCGACAATAGTCCACGCGACGAATACCTAACAACAATCTCAGGTAGAAAGGCAGGTAGGTACCTATTCTATTGTCTTTAACCGACGCGAAGGGTTGCTTTTCTCCGTTCTTTACTACCCCCACCACGACTTGACTCTAGGACTTTGTGTCACAGGATAATCTGGATTAGTCTACGTCTAAGCTTACTGTAGTGAACACCGACAAAGCTCACCGCTTGTCGCTCACCTGTGAAGTGTGATTTTAGTGACTTGTGAAGTGCAATATGAGTTTGAGTGACACTGATAATCATTTGAGTAATCTTACTCAGTTTGTGAAACGTTGGTGGGAAGATGATTATGATAAGGTTCGTATTACAGTTTCAATTTAGTTTTTACTACCTTCGTCCCGTGTAAGTCCCGATTTCAAAAACCTTTCCTTAGTTAGCATACCTGTATATTACAAAGAGTATACTTACGTTCCAAATTCTATGTCCCTGAGGCCAGCGGATTGGGTTCTGGGTGATATACAGTCCGATCAGTCAGTTAGGACTTAGGACATTACTTTTATCTCATAACTAGCTGCGCCCCGCGGTGTCACCGCGGGCACCGCGTAAGTCTCGTTCCCGCGGGATTATTGGGCTATCTATATTCCAAGTTTCATCGCAATCGGTTCAGCGGTTTTTACGTGATTGAGTATCAAACACACATAGGTACACTATACTCACAAACTTTCAGCTTTATGATACTAGTAGGTATAGGATTATAAACGTTTACGTTTATTCGACTACATTATACTACAATACAATACTCGATTATACTACAATCGAGGGCCCATGGATACCCGAAGATTTCGATTTTAATAAGAATGCTTCAAAATTATCAGTGTTACCTATATTTTATTGTTTTTGAAATGCCATAACTAACTATGATCAATCTAGCTAATCCAATTTAACGCTGGGGTGTTTAAGTCTAATCCGAGTACCTTTCCATTTATCACCTAAACAATAATTTAAGATAGCTTGTACGATCACCTCTCAATATTTTGACCCCGTAGTTTATCCAATTATTGTTTAATACCATAAAGAAACGCCAACAGGCTCAGAGGTTCTGCAGACTAATAATTTATAAATGTATGTTTTCACATCTATATTTCGATCTAAAATATATTTTTTGGCAATGAAATCGAACCGGTAACTGTTTATATAAGTTTTTTCGTAGACGAATATTTTACGTTTTTTAATATGTCTAACATAAATAAATATACATAATATGTCTAAGACATTAAAAAACTTATAACATTCGTCTACGAAAAAACTTATAAACAGTTACTGGTCCGAGTTTAGAAATTAAAGTTTATAAGTTTAATCTAACTAATGAATATTTGATTTTACTCAGTTTTGTCTGATTGATATTAACTCACTATTTATCCTTTCGTAAGGCCGAGATTGAAAATAAAGGAGGCCATTTTTCTCTATCTACACTTTTTCTTACTAGAAAATTGGTCAAAATTTTATTAAGCTATTTTGACCTTAAACATTAAAAAGTGGCAGATTTTGTCACTTAGGTGACGTTTTGCAAAATTTCTAGACTCAATCCGCGCCTTTTTAGCATATAAGGATTTTTAGTTCCTTTGCTTTTTTGCTTGTTGTTTTTATTTTATGAAGTACTTTTTACCTTCCAACGTTTTGAACCACTTTTAAAGAAAAAAAAACCAGTTGTATTTTCATTTGCATTTCGTATTAACATCGCGAAAATAGATGCCTTTTTCGATCGATCGCCCGATTAAAAGTCTTAGGTTTAAGTTAAGATTAAAAGATAAGCCGAGAAGAGGTTCACTTGTCCCTCTATATCATTACGTGTATTAACTTAACCGATCCGTGACAAGATTCTGTTGCATCTAAATTGTATCAAAAATAACCGTTCATGATGTTAAGGGGCCGATTATGTTTTGTACTTATCATGTTCTGGCCTATTTACACGGTGCAAATTAAAAGGTATTTTGCAAAATCGCTGTAGAACTGTTAGGCCGGTAGGTATGATGCCTGATTTCGTCAATTTAATACAACATTGACAAATTTATTAAGAAAGAGCTGTAATATATTTCATATACGCAGCATCAACCTATTGTTTAGTTATTAATTACTTATATACTTACTTTTGTAGCCGTTTTTATTGTATCACAGTAGATGTGTAAAGACAGTATTTCACCTCGGTAATAAATTCTATTCAATTAAATTATTTATTTCATAAATATAGGAGTACAGTACAGATGTTAGGGTAATAAAAAATTTAAACTCTGTATTTGGCATATGAAATTATTAAGTTATATCTGAAAATAAATGTCAATTATACATTACTTACTGGAAAAAAATAATAATAATAATTATGAAAATTAACCAAATACCAAAATAAAATAAATTCAAAATTGACAATGTAAATAAAATAACTACTTTATCTCTTCTACTTTTCGTTTAAAGGCTGTTTAAGTCTTGGGCGCTTGAATCCCACGTTACACTCAGGACTCTAGGCAATTGTAACACCCTCGCTACGCTCCGGAGTTAACTTTATAGTCCTTCGTTAAGTTTGGATTTAATATGACGCCCTCTATATAGGACAGGGCTTTATTACCTTGGTGGATAAACTACTATTATTTCTAATTCCTAAAACGTCGCAAAACCAAAACTGGACATAAAGTTCCCTTTAAAAAATTAATTGAAAAAATTACAGTACAGTGTCTCTGTAATAATATTCCTTGTAAGCTAACAATTTAACGTAATGGTCGTCCCGTCGAGGAAATGATCATAAGAACACTGTGTTTAAGACTATATTGGACATTAAAGTCCGTACGAGTAAATTAAATAAGCCCCAAGCGATCGCAGACAATAAATTGTAAATCCATCGATAGTGTAAATACTAACTACTCATTGGTTTTGAAACTGAAATAACTTGTCAGATCTTACGCATTTTATTTTATTTATTTTAAAGTGGCTCTACGTGTCAGAAATGTAACATTTTAGTAATGTAGGAACATGTTTTTGTCACATTAATTTTGAAAACGAGACAACATTCAACCTAAAACATTTTATTTATTTATTTATTCAGCTATTTTTTAGATTTAGGTACCTAATATTTGACGTTAGTGGATATTCGTATAAATTTGCCCTCTAACGAAATATTGCAAACTTTTAGATAAGAAAATTAATTTGACAATTCAATTGAAATAAATGCCGTAAAAACACACAAAAATATCAGCGAATACACGATTTCCGGATGAATGATCGGCAAGCAATCGTTCGATATAAAGTCTGTAGACAGTTATCACGATTCTAGTGTTTATTTTAAGCTTTTTAAACGAAGAATTTGCGTGCATGTGTTCGTTGTTTGGTCGCGCCGGACAACGAACGGTTATTTTAGATTTTTTAATTAAATTGTTTGGACTGGAATTTGATTACGCAAGCCTATTTGAGTTTTTAGTTTCAAAATTACAGTATGAATAAAATAGACATGAGCTGCATTTCAGATGTGGATCCTCTGTTATTATCTCTCAATTGACAAAAAGTTTTTTCGCGGCTAATGCCCGGTTTCTGAACATCTGACATAAACTCTCACTACCTATTGATTCAATAAAGATATCCTTGATATAAACTTCAGTTATCTTTCTCTGTTTTTCTATGCATGAGACAAGCCGTCACTGTCACTCCGTTGTTCGGAAACGCATTGACGTTAGTTATCGAACCAATAACGATATCGAATAGATAAACCACCGACAAACAGACTTCAGAAACCGGGCGGTGTATTTGTCTTACTTCCTTCTTTTCACATCTGATGTTAAAAAAATCCCAATAGCGTGGCAGAGATATATCTCTGCCATGCTATTTGGGTTGTGTGTGCCTTTAGACTTACCGTTAGGATTCGTAGGTTAAAAACTGGTCTGAGTTAGACAAATTGAATTTATTCATTGTGTCGTTAGACTAAGAATAGTTGGATTAGTTAAAAAATATCTCCGTAGGTATACATCTACTCGAATTGATAAGACTTTTTTAATTCATCCACCTAAATCAGGTCAGCTTTCTCTCAAACCTCTGAATCACGGTACAAAGTAATGATAATTAAATTAATAGACATACACGAAGTTGCCACCCACGTAGCCAGCAATGGCGCGTAGCCATGATCCGTCATTGTTGGGTTAACGACAAATATTGAATGAAACAATCGCTTTGTTTGATGTCTGATGATGTGCTTACATAGAGGTACGTACCTATCTGTTGTTTGGGAGATACTATATTCATAGTTCATAGTAAATACCTACGCATTATTGTTTTTTAGGTGACGTGGTGACATCAGGGTTATGGATGATTTCCATTAGACTGGGCCGTGTACTTTCGTATGAAGACAAAACGGACGTGACAACATGCAAAACAAAAGCTGCCGTCACACAAATGCAATCCATTCCCGTCCCGGTCTAGACACGGTCAGGTCTAATAAGAATCATCCCTTATTCCTGTATCAGAACTATGCAAATTCAATGCTCATAGCAGGAGTTGAACCCGCTTGTCATGTCAGCTCTAGTTCACCGGGTTTTAATAATAATAGTAATAGCCTCCTCTTAGAGGAGTTCGACATTAAGACACCACGGGAGCTTACTCTGTTTTGGCGAATGTCCCATGCCTTCAGACCGTGGTAAGTCCTAGGGCATGTCGGTTTCCTTACGATGTTTTCCTTCGCCGTAAGAGCAATGTTATTTTATGTTTGAGAAAAATGAGTAGGTATAGTAAAATATACTGCTCATAAAGACCTGAAAAGAGATTTACTATATACGATCGATAAAAGTCTCTGCTCACCGACTAAATAATTACTAAGGCTTCAGATCGCCGCGCCAGCGCCGGATGGAAAAAATTAAACATTTCCCATAAGAAAGAGCTCTCAACGCGTTTAAAGATCATTAAGCTAAAGAGAAACGCATTTTGCGCTTCACTGTACACAAACCTGTTTACTTACTTCATGTATCATGCCTGAACAATATGGCATGTCACGACACAGAGCCGGCTAAAAACGATCATCGCAAAACGGACTTTAAAAAAATAACAAAAATTACCTAGCGATTTTAGACTTTATTTCAACGGATTAAGGTTCGGTTTTTTTAAGTACATAGTTTAAAAAATACCATGAAATATGCTTGGTCGTCCAGAGCGGCCCGGTAGGCGTGGGACAGATATGTGAGCGAATTTATGTGTTCAACAACTATAGTACGCGAGTGTTCGAAAATGAGCAACTTCAGAGGTTGCGGGTCGATCACCTTACTTTGCGACTGTACTTACCTACGTTTTTTTACATCTTTCGCACGTTGACAATTGCCGGTTCCCACACATTTCCTTATAAGTAAGTTTAAAGCGAGAAAATGTGATGTTATTTATTTGTTTTCATTATTAGCGAAGCCTTTTGCTGCCCTGTGCAGAATTTATCACTTTGTTTCGCAACAACTTGCTAAGATGTAAAATGTTTAGAAAAGCTATATTAACATTTTAATCACGGTATAATAAGATTGGTTAACGATCGTTATTAAGATACAAAGTATAGAATATTACGATGAGTTAAAATATTTATAGTAGAACGCGTTCTATATGATCGCGTTTGATACGGTTTCCCGCATAATACGTTCAGTCTCTTCAGCTTGGAGGCATTTTCCAAATATTTTATCGCTTATAATACGATTTAAAAAATTACATTTTGTTATTTTTACTCGAATTTCTGCTGTTTTCGGTATCATTTTAAATCATGATATTTAGCTTTTATTTTTAAAAGTCACAGAACAAAAATAGTTTGTTCATTTGTAATTAACAAATTAACAGCCGAATACAGAAACGTCATTTAAAATTTGAGAGTTTCTTAAATTATTGAGCAGTTTCTAAATTTAAAATTAGTATGGCAATTTTGGAGTTTGAGAGCTGGTTCTTTGTTTAATTAGTTCTCAAATGTTGAGTAGCGTTTCAGTATTCGGCCGTATGTCACTTTTAACTGAACCGAAACTCTTTTTAAGTGACCATAATATATATACTTACATTTTACTAATTAAACTTACACTTTATTTTTATATCAATTGTAAAAGTGTGATAGCGATAAAACATGTCTTATGAAATAGACCTAAGCATTTAAGCCCACAAAAACTTGACATAACACGAGACAACTATTGAATAACTTATTTACTGTCGTAGTCAAAGTTACCCTAACGAAAAAAACTCCTTAACCAAAACAAATCCCCAATGCACCGACAAAATTACATTTAAAACGCTCTGTAATTACGCCAAGAGATTTCTGTCCCAGACGTATATTTTTCTTAAACGACACTTTATTATCCCATGTTTATCCATTTTGTGGCATTAGAAATGATATCTTTTTTATATAATTACAACATTTTACTCAAAATTGCTCCCGCGTCGCGCCGGGTCGAGTAAACGACAATTTAATTTTCCCGAGAAATGGGGTAACTACCTAATGATATGGCAACCCCGACGGTTACACGGTATAATCGAGTGACAAACTGTTTTAAACTGCTGTAATCAGAGATCGTATCACGACAAGGGTCTGCGGTTACAATGTTATTTTTTTGTTTGAGTGTACCATCTACGAAACGGGCTTTCTGGGAAATAGACAGCCCGAAAATGTAGTATTAGTACTTGTTTTAAAAACTAACAAAAGCTAAATTAGTTAACTTTTGAGACCACGAAATTATATTGATTTTGTCCTTGCAAAAAAAATACAATTTCAGTCTTTTTGTTAAGCAGATTGTTGCAATATTTTTGTTTTCATTACTTTTATCTTTCATAAACGTGTTTCAGTCTTTTATATTGCTCAATATTATTAAAAATTATACATAGATACAGATAAATGAAAAAAATAATAGAATATTAAAGTTTTATTACGATCATTCTAAACAGTTAAATGATCTTATGAACACCTAAAATAATAACCATCAGCCATCATGGCACTTCATTTTATTCTTAAATTAAACCCTCTGGCAAAGATCATAATAATAAAAGTAAATTACTGGCGAAACGGCAAGGAGTATAGATATTCAGTAGTAGGTAGGTAGGTAATAAACAGTACTCTTGAAACTGGATCTAAACAATAATATTTCTCGGACTAAATCTGTCCGTCGCATGACATTTTAATAACATGCCCAAATAGCGTTCACTTCACGATATGAAACCTTTTTTGTTGATAAACATTTGAGTGGGTAAATTAAGTTGAATTTAACTTTGACATAGCTCGCTCACCCCGTACAGTTTTAAATGAATAGTAATTTAGTTTCGAAATGAAATCGTTCCAAACACGCGACACAAAACCACTTTTCTATTCTCGAGTCGGCTCAAAACCGTCATTTTACACAATTTTACACAATTGCTCTCCGTTCTCGGAATTAATTTGATATTAGCCTTCGAAAACGCAAGGTGTGGTTTAGCTAAAGCCTTATACTTATTTTGAAGAGCCATTTGGACAACCCGTTGTTAGTTAAATTCGTTTCTAGAGTCGATAATCTCTTAGAATTAAATGCATTCGTACAATTTTGTTAATTTATGTTTTGTGTGAGTTTGTGTAGGTCAGTCGGGACATTTCGAACGCGTTTGACTGGTTACATTATTAATAATTATTAACACTGGTTATATGGGTGCTAATGCTGCTTATTTGCTGACATTAATGACATTGTATATGCAAGTGTAATGTATTTACAAACGATAATTATACCTACATCATTAGCATTGGGAATAAGGTTGCGTTGCAAAACTAATGGTTGAATACAAAGCTATAACTTTAAATGAATATGATTATATAAATATACGTTAGCGATTTACAGTAAGTTTGCTTCCATTTTATAAGGTTTTAACGGTGTTTTTTTTATTGTTACAGGAATCACAAACAAGCAGTGCGGAGAGATGGAGCGGACATGGTCCAGAACACAGCATGGCCCTCCAACAGATCCTCAAGCTTCAAGAAGCGAGAGCCCTTCATAAGACATCGCTTTTGCCTATCTACAAAAAAAATGACCTTCCATCTCCCCCCGGGTCCAGTCATGATTACGACGATAAAAATTCTGACTATTCAGAAACACAAAATGAACAAACAAACCTTGAAGCGGAATTCAGAAGGTTAATGGAGCAATCGAAAGATGCACGCAACGATGAATCGTTAAAATACTTTCAACAGATGATGGAAGCAAAGCAGCATTACAAATATCTTAAAAGGCTGCAAGATAAAGAGAAACAAGCAAACGCTGAAAGTAAATTGCCTGTAAAAGAAGAAACAGCATCACCTCACCGTAGTTCACCTATGAGTCATTCACCTCAAATTAGGGTATCATCAGCAGAGACTTCCCCAAATCGCAGTGTCCGTTTGTCTACCTCATCGAGCCCCCTATCAACCACTAGTCCAGTCAACTCTTCGCCTCTAAGTCATTTGCAAAATATGCAACCTTTCGATTTCCGTAAACATAAACTTAGTGAGAGCATTGAAAAAGAGGAGAGAAGAAAGCCTTACGATCTAGGGTCTGCTGAAAAAGCAACGCTGGACCTCATGAGAAACCAGTTTTTCAACTTTCCTTTGCCGGGAAATCTTCCATTACCACCAATGTCCCTTCCTTCCTCATTCAGTCATCCTGCAGCTATGGTAGCAGCATTAAGTCAGAACCCAATGGGGCTTGCATCTTTACAAGCACTTTTACCACAAATGTCAACCAAGCCTGTACAAATGCCAGAAAAGAAGTCAAACAGTGCTAGCAAAAGTAGAGCCGAAGAACACAGATCCGAAGATGAAAATGTTTTAAACCTCAGCAAAGACGCCTATGTTGAAGCAGCCACAAACTCTAGCAACCAAATGCTTGGTAAATGTTTAAGTCCACCGAAAAGGCATTGGGGTGCTAGTCAGTTACCCTTAAACTTAGGAACGCATTTTATTAATCCTGCTACAGGCAAAAAACGAGTTCAGTGTAATGTATGTTTGAAGACATTCTGTGATAAGGGCGCACTAAAGATACATTTCTCCGCTGTTCACTTACGTGAGATGCATAAATGTACCGTCGAAGGTTGTAGCATGATGTTCAGCTCACGCAGATCGAGAAATAGACACAGTGCGAATCCTAACCCCAAATTACATTCACCCCATTTACGGAGAAAAATATCACCCCACGATGGCCGAAGCGCACAATCACATCCAGTTTTGATTCCATCTCACGCGGCTGGATTGGGCTTACCTCCTGTAATGAATCCAATGCACCCCTTCGGATCATATCCTCTTCTAAATAATTCTTCTAACCTCAGACAATTTCCATCAAATGTGCCATTGGAATACAAAAACAATATAAATATGGGTTTCTCTCCCTATGACCAGACACACCCGATGCGTCGTGAATCTGACTCCGCAGAACATAAAGATCTCGACCAACAAGGTGAATCAGACGATGATGATGGCATCGTGGTTGTAGCTGGAGATGACGATGATGATGATGGTGACCATATTGATACCAGTGATTATTATTCTACCTTGAATAAGTCTTCAGGATCAGTAGAAGATTCAGAAACAGATTATGATCAAAGAAGCATAAGTGACAATAATGAAAATGAAACTCCTAAAGATGGTGCAACTAGCCCTGAAACGTTCAAACGCAAACGGAAAAATCTAAACCCTACTCGATTACAAAGTAGTACTGTTTCAGAAAACGGCACTTCAGAAAAACAACTAGGTGGCGCTGATGATAGTGCTATTGATCTAAAAAGGGTTAAAAGAGAAGAAGATAGCTCTAATGATGCTAACTACAAAGTTCCTAATGATAAATCTGAAGAGGTAAAGATAAAACAGGAATCACCTGTTATCAAAGAAGAACCAAAAGATGTAAATTACATTGCTCAAGATTTACGAATAAAAGAAGAGCCATTAGATATGGTAGACAAACAACAAAATTACAAAAAATCAAATAAGTCTACTGGAGACGATCAATATTCATCTGAAAATGCACTTAAACGACTTGAAAGTTTATCAAAAGGAGATTTCCCACACTTACCCAGACGAACTGAGAATCAAGCTGCGTCTTGTAACCTTTCAGCGAACGATGTAGATTATTCAGACAGATCTCCATCATCATCAGTTTCTAGTTACGACTATTCTACGGAAGAAAATCAGGGACATATATTCGGCCATTTTGACAATGGATTTTTCGTTGTCACTAATGATGTTCCTATGGACCATGAAAATCCTCACAAATGTACTGTATGTAGCAAGTTCTTCCAGAACATTTACATTTTGAAAACCCATTATCAAAACGCCCACTTGAAACTGATGTACAAATGTTCATCAAATGGTTGTAGAGCTGCGTTTTCATCGAGACGTAGCCGAGACAGGCACAGTTCTAATGTATCTCTTCACCTGAAATTATCAGAAGACAAGGTTTCTGAAGAATCTACGAAAATGTTAGAAAAAGTAAGAGAGCAAATCGATTTAATATCAAGATATGACGATGTAGAAAGAGCCGTCCCGTTTATAGAATCCCACATTTATTATAGAGCAAAGGAAACTGATAAGTTGAAAAACCTGCACATGCCTTTCAGTGCTCCTTACCCACCTTTAATACCCGAAGCGTATATGAATAACCGTGATATGTTTGCACAGCATCCTTTCCTGTTTACGCCATTTGGTGTTCTTCCAAATTTTCCTCCATTACCATTATCTTTTCTCCCTCCGAATTTGAGCTCGTTCGGTCAAAACTATTCCCCACCTCATTCGAGAAAGTTGAATTACTGCGTCGAAGATGAAGCACCTCGACCGAATAAGGATGGTAGCTATCCTTGTCGTGGTTGCAGAGAAACTTTTAAAGACTTATCGAGTCTAAAACTTCATTGCGAAAATATCCATGTTCAATCTCTACATCGCTGCTCAGTACCTAGTTGCAATGCTGCCTTCTTTTCTCGAACAAAGAGAAATTTACACTACGAATCTCATTCTAGAAGACAAAATGGTAGATGCTTCAATGTTAATCCATCATGACCTAATCAAAGAAAGAGATATTAATAATTGTGTCCAGTACATTTTGTGATTATTAGATAAGTCTTACCAAAATTTGTAGATAAGCTAGATGCTAGAAATACCTAAATCTAAGATCTTTTTTTTTAAACATGATTTGCGGAAGATGTTGAGCTAAATTCCTGATGACTGTTCTCTAGTTAGTACTTAACATTTTATAAAAAATAGTCTAATCCAAATCCAGGATACATTTCATATAAGGTCAAGTCATTGACCAGAGGTGCAGGACACCCTCCCAGACAAAATGGCTCAAGTTACACCATCCCTTATTTATCGTTTTCTTGCCATCATCGTTTCATCTCCTAGATTTAACAGATTGGTGTTAGATATTCTTAATTTGAAAACGATATTTAATGATTTCAAGTGTATTTTCGATGCAGCTCCTAACTCAAAACATCCCTCTGATTCAGGAATAGACTATTCAAATATTACAGAACTGATTAAGTTGAAAATTAACCGTATTTGTAAGCTGTAAAATAACTATTATACTGTCTAATAATTTAAGTTTAATATCCTAGTATACATACTTGTAATTTATGTAAAATTTCAAACATTCCATAGACGTAATGTGCAATAATCGCTGTAAATATATATATTTCATAGACATAATTAATTGTAATATGTACAGATTCGAATTAAGTCATTTATGAGGTCGAAATAAATACAAATAAAGGCAATGTAATGTATTTTAAATATTTTGAATGGTGTAAGAAGTCAGTAAGTCGACGAAAGTTTTTATCCACTATAGACTTTTGAAATCAATATTTTCCTTTTCGGAAATCACACTGAACTTTATAATACCAACATGTTTATTAAAAAGTTATAAAAGATCAAATCTCAAGAACACCAGGGTGGATAACAGCTTCTGTTGCCGACTTTACTTACCAAAGTGTTGCTCTCAGAAAAGTTCCTAAGTATTATTTAGGAATATTTCTAAGCGTGTCGCTTAATTTATTATTTATAATTTGGTGCTAATCGGTGTCATAATAATAAAATACCGTGAAACTTTAAATTCACGACTAGCATTTTTTTACTATTTTAAAATTATAGTAAGTATATGAAAATTAATTTGTACCAAAATGAGTGTAGGAGTAATCACAGTTTAATTAGTAGTTAGCGCCTCGGCGCTTCACTTCTTTCTACTTTAATATAATGTACGCTTGTGTTTCCTTATCTTTTCTATCAGCAGTAGCTTCTTACCATGCTCCATTTTGGTTCAAATTTTTTGGCGTGCGACCTATATCTAAATTTTATGCTACGACTCAATCCAACTATACATTATGCCGCGGCTTCACATTGGTGGTATTGAATCCAATGTTCCAAAACCAAGTTTGGTCTTTACATTACAATGTGTGGCCGCAACATTAGTGTACGAATAATTTTAAGAACCAAAAAGTATTAAAATTTACTAGTTTAATATTAATCTGTACTATATTGTAATTATTGTGTATTTCTATTACAATTAATTATTATACTCTAATATCTTTGCCAAACAATAAAATATGTAATAAAAACAATAAGTAAATTGGAGAATGTTATTTTATTCTTATTTATAACTTGCACCTATACCACAGTATTACATATACTATATATATAAGAAGAACAAATATAGTAGTACATAGGTACTACTATTACTACTACATAGGTACTATGTACCTACTAATATTATAACTACGAAAGTAACTCTGTCTGTCTATCTGCCTGTCTTAACCTGTGGTCTGAACGTTTTGAAGCCTAACCGCTAAACCAATGATGATGATTTTTGATTATTATGGTACCTACCTAGATTTGACCTTGGAGAAGTTCACATGCTACTGAACTCGATATTCCCGCGAGATCGGTACTTACACGGTTGAAAGTTTAGAATCATTATACATTATTTATCTTTAAAATTCAAACTATAGAAAAAAGTGGGACTAAGCATTCTTAATAGGAAAGAATACCAACTCTTTTTGTACTCGACTATTTCTTCTCTAGATAAAGACATTACACATTGCTATATGACCATGCCTCTGTTTTTTTTTCTAATCATTTAAAATAGGAATTAGGTCATATGATAAATTAGAATATGAAAAAATACCAAACATAGAGGCATGGTTAGGGAACCCGGTCATGTCATGGGAGATATAGGTTTTTTGGCATAAGCATGTATTAATTAGCGCTAATTCCATTTATAATGACAAACTTTTTGATGTTAAGATGTTTGTGTTTGAACCATGCATAAACTACTTGACCGATTGCGATGAAACTCAATATGCAGACGGCTGGAAATCTGGACCTAACACCTATTTACTTTTTATCCCAATATTATGTTGTAATAAATAATACTGTGGATAGAGGCTTATTCAGGAAGAAACCAATAAATAGTAAAAACAACGCAGGCTTTACTTTTTGAGTTCTATTTTATCTCTTTGACCTAAAATAATCAAAAGAATTAATTAAAAATAAATATTTGACGTCTAACAACGTGGCGAGGCGGCCGTCAAGCCATCTACAGCTCTACCAATTTAAATGCTCAAGCGGGCAAAATCGGAACTAAAAATTGGCTTGGAAAAATACGTAGTTTCATACTAAGCCAGCGCCACTGCCAAATGCAAAGGTAACATGGTAAACGTAAACCTAAACTACCAAGTGTCACGCGGTGACATTTCACCGAGCCACGTGACACGACATTTCGCTGTCACTCGGCGTGACATCGCGTGTCTCGCTATCGTTAATTTTTAAACTTTCCATTATCGAGTTTTATTCTATTAGGGGACGATAAATTGATTTTGTGTTCACTAGTTGTCTATGCTTTGTTCTGACGTTGTTATTTTTAATGGTCAAGCCCTTAAGAGAAGTCGGCGTGGTATTCGGCGGGAGTAAAATAAATCTGGATGACATGAAATTTCAATTAGAGATGGCGCTTTGATATTTTTGTCAGTAACACAATTTTTAAACAGTATTACGCATAGAGGTTTCTCCTTCTTCAAAAATAAAATAATATGCAGCTAAATATACTGACAGTAAAACACATTTTGGACATTAATGAATTTGTAAATGATGTTGGCAGGATAAATTATAATACAAATACGTAGAATAAAACGTAGGTTATCTATAGGTATATCAAGTAGGTATAAAATAAGTACAAATTATTGGATTAAAAAAAAGGACACCATTCCTCTCGGTGAAAAAAATAGGTAAGTACTTAAGTTTTAAAGCTATAATTATTTTTTATCATTCTAAATCTAGATTTGTAAGTGTTTAGAAAAAGTGCTTTTTGCTCTAACTAAAATTTAATGCGGTATTACCAATTTTTGAAGTGTGGGTCTTCAACAATAAAATCTTCAGATTTTTTATTTTTATTTCCGCCCAATAGTAGGTTTAGTCTTTTTAGTTAAAGTAGTCAGTGTCTACCGTTAAATGCGTTAGTCAACAAATTGTTTATTGCTAGGTTACCTACCTTCACCATAGCCTAACTATACAAGATGTAACGGGTAAGCCCTTTTAATCCGAAAGGGGGTTGTTCTAGACGTTTAGGCGAACAACTTTTGTTCTACGACTTTTGAAAATTCGAAGTACTTTTCGAAAAATTTAGGTGTAAAGTTTATTTGAAAATCAGCTGTTTCTTAGAGTTCGAGGTCATTGACCTTATGTTGTTCTTTCATTTAGTTTGGTTTACTACAATCAAACCTTCAATTACCTTTATTTTCAAAAACAGCTGTTTTCCAGTGAAACATAATCTCAAAATTTTCAAAAAAAGGTTCGAATTTTCAAAAGTCGTAGAACAAAAGGTGTTCGCCTAGACGTCTAGAACAACCCCCTTTCGGATTAAAAGGGCTTACCTGTTACATCTTGTATTTTGGTATCTTCTATTATTATTAGAACTACGGTTCTAGATCGCGTTATCGCGACATCTAGATTCTAGATAGATTCTAAAGTTATCTACATCGCACGATCGTTTGTCGTTGCAATGTCGTCCTTTTGTCGCTCAAAAAAAAGTAGGTACTTAAATTTAAAAAGAAATACCCCGACTATACTTTTTAATAATCGTTTTTTTAAGTTACCGTTTTTTATAATTATTTAATGTGTTTTTTTCAGCTGAACGACAACGCCAACGCGATGATTTCGCGACGACTCATAAGACATAATGGTAAGGTCCATTATCAGAACTACGGTTCTATATCGCGTAAACTAGACTCGTGGTTGTATTAATAATAACAATCAGATCATCATCATTATTGATCTTGTTTAACATAGTTGTACTACTAATAATGTACCTACTAAAATCGTATCAGTTTAAAAATTGATTTGGTATACTTAGTAATTATGGGCCACAGTGAGTGACGTTTTTAAAGGCAATCCAGAAAAGAGAGCATGTAAATTATAGCGCGCATACAAAACTAAAAAGCATTTATGTAAACTGACAATACTTACCATAGAAGTTCGCAAGGACTTCTTATAGACTTGTCATAAATATAGATTCCATAGGTAATATTTACAGTACTTTATACTGGCGTAAAACTGGCCTATCAAAGCGGGTCCCTTTTATTGGCTTACTGCTCTGTCTTAGTGCAATATGTCGGTTATTTAAAAGCATCGTGTAAGTATTCTATATGTTAGGTATCTATAACTATGTGCGCAAAATATCATAAACATTTTATCTCTTTTTGTTCTTTAGTGATCCACCTCCTTATTGTTCGAAAGAGGTCGATTGTTTCGATAGATCACGCGAGTGACGAGCCTCGGGCCCAGTACCACAATTCGGTTTTGAATTTGGAAGCTTCGCCGGGGGCTACTGGCCGCGTCATATCGCACGCAATACCAACTGTCATGTTACGAAAAACATTTTTGAAATTCGAATATTTTTTGTCGGTTTTTTGTCTTTTTTTTGTTGCTGTGTTTTTATTTGGCGTTTGCGTTGTTATTGTTATTTTAGTCTCCGTTGGTAGCTATTAGTTGTTTATAAAAATTGATATTAATAAAAACCCAAATGTGGGCAATAGGTGGGTATATATAGGTGTTTTAATGCCAATTTTGAATAGATACATACGCTGCTTCATCTACAACATTGTTATAAATAACTGCAACAACACAAATTGAAAGACAAGAAAATGGCGGAGTCAGAAATCAAATCAAATCAAATGGTCATGGCAAATAAAGGTTTTATGGCATAGTAGGTACATCCTATATACACACGTCATATTTGCTCTAACACACGGAGGAAACAATCGACTTTATCTTAAAAATGTTTACCGAAAATATTTTATAATAAAAAAGTGTGGAATCTTAATACCACACATATTTTGCGACGCGTCACACGATAGCCCCGGGGTAGCCATTGTGGGAACACTCTGTTACAAAATTTGAAATTGTAATTTTGTGATCGACTGAATATAAGATTAAGAACCTATGGACGAAAAGAATAATTATTATTCTGGTATTTATTTGAAATGTAAGAATTTTATTTGAAAGTATTTTCGAAGTATTTAGGTTCGCAATGTGGTGTTTTTGGAAAGCCAAAAATTAAGAACCCAATATTCCTGTATGTGATCCTACTAATATGATAAATGCAAAATTTTAATTATTTTTTTGCGAAACAATCACGCTAAAACTAGCTGGAGATCTGGATTGGCTACTTTTTATCCCGAAATCCTTGCAGGATTGGGATTAACGCAGGTAAAACCGCGAGGCGCAGTTAGTAGATAATAAAATGATTAACATTAACGACGCTCTTACGGTGAAGGACAACATCGCGAGGAAACCCGCATCTTAAAAAATCAAGTTGGCCCAAATTATGAAGCTTCGTACGGGAAACGGACTCGTTGCAGTTACTAAGTGGATAAATCAGGTCGCATTTTGTTCCCGCTGTATTCCTTCTAAATGAGTGTGTTACATCTTAGACCTAAAATAAACACTTACCATGAGATGTGTACAGATGTGTATGTGTGTTACACTGGAAAGAAGTCAAGTCAAGGAAGTCATTGTAAATGGTGGCCCTTTACAATGACGGTTCACGCGAGTTTTGGAGACAACAATTAGGTTTCACAAAAATGAAAATTTAGCAACACATCTCCTCAACGCGTTCCCGCCAAAACTTCTACTACCCATACTATCTTACTTAAGTAGGTAGGTACAGTCAGCATTCAAAGTTGATAACCACATTCAGATTTTCAAAATCGCTATTAGATCATAACTCATAAGTAATGAATGTAATAGCTAATGCGGGGGTTTCGAAACATAAAAGAGCTAGACCTATAGAAAGTTTTAGAATATCTGTTCTGCAGCCCTACACAACATTCCTATCGATTAACGAAATCGCCAATCGACACATTTTTTGTATGAAATTGACATATAAGTTATGTCAATTATCGAGAACTTATGTCAATTACAATTACAACAGATAAGAATGTTGTCTAGAGCTGTTGTTCTGACAGCCCAAAATCACGTACTAATAAAGTACTAACAGCTATTTTAACAACCTAAATATGGTCAACGACTTTTGCTTCCAACTGTACCTACCTAGTTAATCTTCAAACTAAATCATCCCATAATAAAGCCACAATAATTACGAGCTTAAACATTGCGTGCGTTCAAAGCGTGCCTCCGAGATATTATCAAAATTAGACCGATTCCGATATCTCGGCACGAGCTTCTGGAAATCGATGTTTTAAATCGATACCTACCTATACTTTTAAATCGATACTTTTGAAATCGATTTGAATCCTGCCGTTGGCTTCCGTGCGTGAAATGATAATACTTTGTTGGAGCTGCTTCTTATCGGAAGGCTGATGGCTGACTGATGACCAATTTGCATTGTTTTTCTCTAATAATATTCAATTCGTAAACAAAATGTAGATTTTATACGGGTTGTTTTTTAAATGTCGAGAAAATTAGTACTTATTATGTTCAGGATAGTACGTAAACAAAATGCTGGTCCGATATTATGTTCATTCAAAAATGTAGAAAAACTTCATAATTCTGCAGGATGGTTTGTTTTCAGGCTTTGAAATTCTGTAGATTGTTATCGACAGTTAACTTTATCAGAAATCAAACATCATCTACCTAACTATTACAATTATTAATAATTTACACCAAGCGACGAGTAGGGTAGTTATTACATAGAAATGCAACTACTTATAACATTCCTCTGATTAGTAAATAGTCCAAAACACCTAAGCCCATAATTCCCTATCTCAACAGGAAAATCTACCTATTTAACTATGTGGGCGGGCTTATACCGGTTGGTTAAAAATGTCACCACCACCCAAGCAAGCAGCCCTGTGATTGGTTCAAAATGTCACCGTGTCGCGACGCGTGACACTTCTGATTGGTTGCCACGCCCAGCACAGCTTTCTATTTGAATTACGAATACCGTAGCAAAACCGTAGCGTAGAGAGCCTACGCGCACATTTGAATTTAAATTTCGAGTGTTTTAATTTGTATACGGACTAAAGAGGTGGGTTTTCTAAACAGTATTGTAGTTGATTTTGAACATGGAACGTCTGGATGAAGAGAGAGGTTAGAGTTTGCGCGGAATTATTGATTAAGGCGCGTAGAGGCCGACGCCCGTGCATTGTCTCTTTTGTGACAAATTGGATGTCCCATCTCAGTATTAATAAGCGAATTTAAAAAATAGTTTGGAAGCCTTGTCATGGAAGTAACAGAAATACATCATCTAGGTTCATGACATACAACCTGGTGAAAGATGGACAGTTGAGTCTTAGGAAAAAGGTCCCATTATTACTCTTTGGATAGGGGCCCCTGAAAACGACTTATGCGTAGAAATGATTATTCATTGGGTATATTTACGAGTATTCTTTTGTTAATGTCTATAGACTGTAGACGGTTAATGTCTACATATGGCATAATATGCAATTACAGTTATACCTAAGGTAAATCTGTCTACCTAGGGTAGTACATACAACTTTTTTTTTAATTATTATTTATTATTATTATTGATTGAATGGCCGAATGACTGAACGTTGAGTCCAAACTGATGGTCCTAAGGGCACATTTGGAGAGTTTCTTTAGGTTTGAACGTCAAAGTTGCACCACCAATTGCAAACCAAAACCTTTGGAGTTGGAACTTTTCAAAAACCTCCAATTAACATTCGAAAAATAAAGTTCAGGAAACGAAGTAGATATAAATAAATACCGAGGTTATTAATAGCCCTCTAATTCACGAGTAACGCCGCCCGTGCCGCTATCGCTAGACCGGAATCTAGCACTCGAAATGATCTCGAAACTTTGACACTCGAGTTAACTACTCGAGTCTTTTTCACTTTTTAATTTGTTTATTGATTGGTCTGGGGCCTAATTCTGTAAGCAAAACCACGTAAAATCTACACGACGTCCAGACGGTTCTTCAGAAGGTTCCAAGTTCTAACATAGTATCGACACAGCTTCTACAAAGTTACTTTATATTCACAGGTTTCAACAAAGTTTCCATATACAGTTTGAGAGAAGTTGACTAGAATCTACAGGGGAGCTACGCGATTTTTTTCTTACAGAATAAGGAGTCTGGTTATTTTATACCTACTACATTAATACAATGAAAAACTAAACATATCTTCGCGGCGGTGTCAGCATCGTCATGGCTCGTTATTAAAGTCATCTACTGCTGTGATCTACTGTTACAGGTCTTTGAAGTAAATGTTCCATGAACATGTGTTTGGGTTCCAAATACCATTTGTTCTCCGAGACAGATATATTACACCCCAACGACTCATGTTCTGCCTGCAACGCGCGGCCTACTAGAGCCCCGAGTCGGTTGGAGTGAGTTTCAGGGACGGTAATATAACCTGAATTAGTGTTCTAAGCAAACACCTTTTGTTCTAGGATTTACGGAAATCAAAACTTTTTATCTATCGAAAAGTTTGAGATGTTGTTTGGCAGGAACAGTTTTTTTATAAAGTAGACAGTAGACCGAATCAAAGGCGTAGCTAGTAATTAGTAGCAATAATGAAGATATCGCCGCGTTTAGGTAAACTTCATGGAAATAGGCAAAACTAAAGGTTTTGACTAAAAGGTTGGTTGCACAAAGTTGGACAGAGAGAGCTGTGAATAAACCCTCATAAAAAAGTGTACCACAAACTTATTTGTAACATTATATATCCTCATAAGACTTAAGATTGGAATTGTAAGGTAGAAACGAGATGAAGAAGCGAGCAAGTGAACAAATAAAAGTTAACGTTAAGCTGTAAACCGTACCTATATACCGACGAGAAAGCCACTCCGACGATTAACATTAGGTATCTACGTAGGTAAGGTAAGTACCTACTTCACCTGTGGGTACACTGCAGGACAATTTATTACAAAGAAATTTAACTTCACGCCACAGAGGTCGTCTCTTTATTAGTAATTGTACAAAACGGGATCGTGGATTGTCTCATCGTAATAAGTATGTAGGTAAAGTATAATATAAATAATAAATAAATAAATTCTGTGAACAACACGCAGCGCCATCGAGCCCTATGGTAAGATAAGTACTAAACTTGTGTTATGGTGACTAGACAACAGATATAAACTCATATAAAATATTGTAAATACACACATATATAGAAAGACACGCAAATTATTTATTTTAAAGCATAAACATTTTCACCCGGCGGGAATTAAACCCGCAACCTTCTTTCATAAGTTTCTCATATTTTTTTATCCAAAACAAATAACTTTGTTTGTTGAACTTCTTCTTTTCTACTCAATTCCGCGTCCCTAAGGAACTTAAATATCAGGTGTTATAACATGGTCTCCTTATTTCAGGACCTTAATCTTCCTGCTTAGAAAAAAAAAAGACAACTTTAAATATTGAAAAAAAAAACAACTTGAAAAAATAGTTATTAAAGTTGTCGAGGATTTTTTATCAAAATTTATTTTTAATAAGTTTATAAGGCGACCTCTACGGCGTTTTTGCTACGGTTGCTCGTCAGTGCATTTCCTATATTTCAGGATTCAGGTTACAAAGAAATGATTTACCAACATTTTATTCAGATGATCTTTATAATACACTTTAAGTCTATGTAACATTAGGTAGATGTACGTTCACAATCGACCCTTTGTAGACCTGTTGTAACTTTGTAAGTTTTGTTTTGCTCTTATGACAATGTTTGATAATCAACGTCAGAGAAAATGTGATAAAAGCTTCATCCAAACATAGGATGTGAATACAACTGATATCTAGGTTCGCTGTAGCATCGTGAAATCCCTTTGTGACTATCGCCTATTCTATGGCCATGTAAATGGAATTTACGACTCGACAATGCGACTTATCAGTGAGCGGTTCACCATACAATTTATGTTAGTATAGTTTTATACACACCCGAAAAATAATACTTAATTAAATCCAGCTATATACCTTTTGCGAAACAAGTATAGGCAGATAACTCCAGCGGGTTATCTACCTATATCTATTTCGCTGTATAAACTTAAGTATTTCTATGCGCAATACCTAGTACGCTTAAAAGTATACTGGAAGGTTTGCATCTGACAGGTAGAGAAAAGGCGTTCAAATACCAGGAAAATTATGAAAAACAAACTCGCTGTTTTAGTCTATTTCAGATTATTTCATCCGAATAGTTTACTTTTATGGTATAGTTACACTGAACTCAAATATTATTATACCACTGGATATGATTTTCCTTTTAAAAAGGCATTTAATTGTGGTGTCGGTTTGATTTGTGCCAGCTTGTCGCTGTTGGAAACCGGATGGTCCACGGAACTAATATTGAAATTACTTTGACGGCCTCTGTGGCGCGTCGGGCGAACGCCTGACTGCAATGCAGAAGGCTGCGGGTTCGATTCCCGCCAGGTGCAAATAATTATGCTCAAAAATAAATATTTGTATCTGGTCTGGGTGTCTTTCTAGGTATAGTGCGTATGTATTTACAAAAAAAAAGTATAATATGTAGTATATCCGTTGTCTAGTACCCATAGTACAAGCCTAGAGCTTAATTTGGGGCTAGATTGCGCTGTGTGTAATGTCGTGCAATATTTATTTATATATTTATTACCTAAATATTGGTTCTGTGGACGTTCACCATCACCTTTCAATAGACAACAGCTTAAGATGGCGCAAATTAAATCGGCACCAGAATCAATGATGTACGTATTATAAGTATAATCCGTGCTACCATAATCGTTTGTCGTTGCTATGTCGTCCTTTTGTCGTTAAAAAAATAAAGTAAATTTTAAATAAAACATACCCCGACTACTTTTAAAAATCACAGGCAATTTAAAAAATATTTTTTTATTGTTGGAATTTGTTTTTCTTTTGTTTTTAATTATTTGATGTGTTTTTTTTTTAGCTGAACGACAACGCGACGAGTTTGCGACGACTTATAAGACATCATGGTAGGGCCCACTATTTATTTATTCATATCTATGTATAGTTATATATATATATATTACCTATCTACATAATATTTAGGTACCTACATACAACACTAAATGTGCCGTCGTCGTCGCGGTGTTCGTCCACCTCCGACTTAACTAATCAAAACCCCGCCAGACAAGTACGAAAACTATGATTATGTAGAAATATATCCATCCACCTCATACCATTTCTTACATTCGCACACAACTCTCGTAAACCCAAAAAACAAACTACCCCCAACCCTTCAAATAATAAAAATAAAAAGACACTAAAATACTAATAAAAATGTCCAAGGGTCGGCTCCAAATGAAATGGAATGCAAATGTAACGTTATAAACATACTGAAGGGTAGTGTGAAAGTGCCTTTATTCTGGGGTTAACTTTAGATTTGCAATTTTGAACGAAGAATTTCTAAGCAAGCAGACAGATACCTACATAGATCAAAAAAAGTGAGCCGTTACGGGACGCCTGACAGATGTGAAATATTTGACATTGACAGATATCATGTTTTCATCGTAGGACTCCACGGTCTCCCCACGCCAAAAATCAGTTTTACCCTCGCCTATAGATGTTACACATCAAAAAGCAAACAGGCTGACTTGTACTCTAGATAGGGCACGCTAACCTAAAAAACACACTGCTTGTTTTTTTATTGGCTAAAACGTAGTGGTTATATTCTCTTTGTTATAAAACGTAGTGATTATATTCTCTGTGTTATTGGCCAGGGCACTTGACTCCACAAATTAGGTTTCTGGGAACAAAGCAATTTAATTTTATATAAATACACTACTCTGGTCATACCTTGGCGATAAAAACAGCTGTTTCAGCGGGTTCAGAAGTTACGTGGAATTCTGAGAAACCTATCTAGGTTATATCATAATTTTATAAATGTGAAAGTGTGTGTGTTTGGATTATTAGATGTTTGGATGTTTGTTACTCAATCATGCAAAAACTACTGAACCGATTGCGATGAAACTTGGAACATAGGTAGCTGGATACCGGGAATAACACATAAGCTACTTTTTATCCCGCCGGAACGGGACTTACGCGAGTAAAACCGCGGGGCGCAGCTAGTAAATCATAACATAAATAACAAATTTAATGTCTCCGGACCAATGTTTTTGCCTGTGCACTGATATGTAGTTCAGCCAATTCGTCAATCAATCGGGACTTTGAAATTTATTTGCACCTAATATGAGATCGAATCTTCGTTATTAAAAGGGCGTAAGTCTTGCCGGTTGCGTAAGGCACTTACGCCCTTGTCCTACCCAAGAAGAAACGAAATGTGTTACCACAGTTTACCTAGTAGTTGGCGTCTCAGAGCTTTTTATGCAGTCCAGCATTCAAACGAATTTGTTTTCCGGAATATAAATTTGTGCCCGGTCACATAAGTTGTTGGAAAGGTCACATAAGTTTTAGGAAAAAGCTAAGCTAAAGCTTTTTTTTTAAAGCCCGTTTTAAAAAACATCCAAGTTTGCATACTCTTACTTATTTCTGCTATGGTTACTACGATTAGGAACTCAAGCCTGAAATGACTCGTGCACATTCCAGAGGAACAAGGACCTCCATCATCGTGTACGTTGTGAATGTTTTATTCAGTGACCGCGTGAGACCTCGGATTTTATTACGGTTGCGGTGATAATAACTAAACGATAAGTAGCCACTTTTGTACTTACATACTTACGTTGAAAGTATTTACTTGTAGGTTGTATTTAAAGTATTACCCCCAGTTCTAGTTTTGGCGGGAGCGCGTTGAGAGATGTGATGCGTTGCTAAATTTGCATTTTTGTGATTTCGGAGGCATATTAATCAATTTAGTTTCGTGAAGGTCTACAAGTGTAATGAAAGTGAAAATCTGTGCTGAACATGGACTTTTGCGTTGTTTCCAAAGCTCCGTGAACAATTATTGTAAATGGCCGGCTCGACTTGACTTTAACTATGACGACTTGACTATTTAGATGAAAATAACTTGCAAATATTAATAATACTTGACACTTTACAGTTGGAAATTAGCCATATTTGGCCATATTCGGTTCACAACCGATAAGAAATAAAAAAAAACCCCAAATAGAGTGTAGTAGTAGGTAGATATGATAACAAAAGGACAAATTTTTTTTAACGAGTAGTAAGTATAATATTATTGCTACCACACATTGATCTTAAATAGTAAGTATTACCTAGTATCTAGTAGTTAGTGCCTCGGGGCCAACTACTAGGTAAACTGTGGTAGATACGTTGACATCAGATGGAAGACCTCAATAGCTACTGTGGTAACACTACCATAAATACAGTGATGCTTTTGACATTTTTGCTTTCGTTATTCCTCGCCTCCATCTAAGTCCATCGTAAGTAACGAAAGCAAAAATATCAAAAGCATCATTGTATTTATGGTTACTTAGACTCAATGGTGCTTTTGACGTGATATTATCACGTCAAAAGCATCATTGAGTTCGCAGCAGCGTTACCACTTTTGAGTAATAATTAATTAGGAGGTAATTATTACTCTACTAAGGTTAGAGTAATAATTATTACTCTAAGGTTATTATTACTCTAAGGTTACCGCAGTGGTTTTTGACGACTGTCTTCCGTCTGATTTCAGGTCTACTGTTAAAGTTGATTTAGAGACATAGCTAAAGTTTTTTCCCTTTTCCTCTCCCTCTTTGCAAGGGTCGGTAATGTCCCGTAAACGTCACTTGCAAACGTCACCACGTGATTTGGTAACAAATTAAATAATGGTGACGATGCTTTTTACACTGTTTCTGTATTATTTATACACTATTTCTTTTCACTTTTATTTCAACTTCGATCGTCTTTTGTTTTTACTTCGACCGCCTTTTGTTTAGGTTTTTTTTTCTGACTGATGGTTGCTTTGAAAATTGACAGAAAAATGACAGAATTTCGTTCTTATTTCAAAAGCTTTCATTTAAACTTGCCTTGTTAGTAGGTATGGGACTAATCTTGCAAGTTAAATTTGACCTACTTATAGATTAGTGATTGAGCGGAAGTTTTGCGTTGGGCCGTACTCCCCAAAGATGCAGGTTTAAGGACGCGACTCATGTGAAATCCCTTCCGATTGAATATTTTTATTCATAACCGGTATCAAATAGATCTTTGAACAATGTTTAATGTTATTGTACATGATATAAGAAGTGTCCCCTTCATTTCAAAAACAATAAAAAATAACTTTGAATACCACTATTATATGGGCAAAGTTACCCCTGTTTTACAAAATAAATCAATTTTTCTTCTAAATCCTTAACCGCTATATTTTCTTATAGGCATCATAATATTAGAAAATACAATACCTAGAACCCCTTCATCGCATTTTATAAATATATTATTTAAATCTTCGTTAATTATTGATTTTACGAGAAATTGTAGATTTTTTCACGCAATTCCATCTCGCTCATTTATATGCAATCGGACAAGGACCGATGATTATCATCTATCGCCGCCATAAGTCCTGTTAGGTGCGAATTTTCGGAAAAACATTGTGTTTTAAATTTTTAACCTCTCGTCGACCGGCAGTTTCAAGGACATTCAAGGTCACGAGCGCCTACCCCCCGTTTCGGTTGAAATACTGCGTTTGTCTATCCATCACACAAGTAACTAAGATTTTTCGGAAAGATTGATAACTAACGAACCTAATTTACAGTAATTTGTAGAATAAATACGGTATGGTTTTTATTTTATTGGCCATTATTTATCACAACTCCACCCGCACGTTATTTTGTATTTCGTAAATAGTTTTTTCAACCGGAAAAAAAACCATATTTACATCAAAATAGGATCAAATTTCAGTCAACAAAAATAATAAAAAATAAAATGGCGGGAAAATGATTTTTCAAATCGTGAATTTTTGACGGGCAATATTGATGATACGGGCAACTTTTTTTATCGCGAAGTTGATTTATTTTCGTAAAGTGGTTCAGGGAGTTTTGGCGGGAACTCGTTGAGGAGATGTGTTGCTAAATTTTCATTTTTGTGAAACCTAGTTCAAATGCGTGCAAATTGTTTAATTTCGGGGGCATATTAATCAATTTAGTTTCGTGAAAGTGTACAAGTGGAATGAAAGTGAAAATCGGTGCAAAACATTGACATAGTGTTGTCTCCAAAGCTCCGTGAAGAATGTTTGTAAATGGCCGCCGTGTTTACAAATGATTCCCTAGACTTGACTTTAACTATGACGACTTGACTGTTTCGATGCAAATAACTTGCATAATATATTAAAATACATGACACTGGCTAATTTCCTAATGGCCATAATCGGTTCACAACCGATAAGAAATAGAAAGTGGTTCAACCTGCCGGCAGTGAAACCATATTCACACCAAAATACCCCATAAATAATAAATAAAATCAAATAAACAAAAATAAAAAAATAAAAAATAGGATCCATGTTTCGGTCGACGAGTGGAGGACATTTAGTTTTGCATCTGGAGCAATAACTACACACGCACTTAGGTATATTTATTAGATTCTGAGAGACGTCATATTTCGTTGAAGATTATTGGGAATAGGTAAACAAACCATACAAATATTTGACGGCCTCTGTGGCGCGTCGGGCGAACGCTCGACTGCAATGCAGAAGCCTGCGGGTTCGATTCCCGTCGGGTGCAAATATTTATGTTTAAAAATAAATATATGTATCTGGTCTGGGTGTCTTTCTATGTATAATATGTATGTATTTACAAAAAAAAGTATAATATGTAGTGTATTATTATCCGTTGTCTAGTACCCATAGTACAAGCCTAGTGCTTAGTTTGGGGCTAGATTGCGCTGTGTGCAATGTAGTGAAATATTTATATCATTAAATATTATTTGTTCCTTTGAGAGAATCGAACCAACTTCGGTGTCAGTCAGTCGACACACAGTCTACATGAACAAGCTTACTAATTTATTTTCTTTAACGAACCAATTATGATTAAAAAACTTAAATCAAGGTAAAGGTAAACTTAATCAAATATCAGAATGCTAATCCGAGTGCAGCTAGCGTGAACTGTTTATCTGTCTGTCTGTCTGTCTGTTTACATGTTAGGTCTACGGTTAATAGACCATCTGTACCCCGCTGGGAGGCAAACATCGTAGGTTAGGTACCTACTCTACCTTCGTTTTTAGTTTTTCGTACCAAAAAGGTAAATATTACTAAAAGTCTAGTATCCGACTGTCTTTTTGCCTGCCTATCACCAAACTGTATTTCATGAATCGTGATGGCTAGACAGTCAAACGTTTGTATTGATGAGTAAGTATAGATGATGTACTTATACTTAAAAATTTCGCACTTTCGCACTTGACAGGACTTGAACCTACATCTATGGGGATCCAATCTATGGGATTCCAATTTGGCCACGGATGCATGTTCAATCGAGTCGAAATGTAGGAAACACTTTAAAATATATCTAAAACAGATGATCTACTGTTACATAAGATCAATATTTAAGTGGGACTAGAATCTCATACAACAAACGTCATTTTCTGTTATATTACGCGAGGAAGTCCGCCTCGCACTTAGCCGGTTTTTTTAAAATAAGAATGAGACAAAATTTGAAATAAATAATTTAACTCTAGCTGCTGATGGCGCAAATGAACCTTAAAACTCCTTAATTATTATAATAGCAATTTCAGAACTCTACGAAATACTACAAACACTTAAAAAATTTCAGCGCCATTAAAATTAATGTAAGGCGAAACAAAATCGCTCATTCAGTCGATGCGTGCAAATTGCTAAAGTCACTGCCAGGTTTTCGCGATAAAGGGTGTCGGACACCATCATTCATCAAGTCTCGAGTCTAAAGCCGACACTAGAAAACCTCTAAGCACGTCACTTTGAGTTTGGTAAATTGTTAAATAAACTTTTATCGATTCTTTTGTCTTTTAAACTTTCTAAACTTTTATCGTATAAAGGAAGCGTTTTGATTTAAAACATCTATCGGCGGGGGTAACCCTGATGTTGGCGTGGCGATAAAGGCCGTGACGATCGCCACGCTATATGTTTGTTCAAAATGTATTAATAAAAATATTTATGATTTAGGTACTTAGGTACATATTATGTTTGAATTATAGGTCGGTGTGTACTACACACAAAGCTAAATTCAGGTAAGTTAGAGCAGTTTGATCTGTAAATAAATAAATAAATAAATTATTCTAAGTAAACAGTGTTATTGTAATAAGTCTCGTTATGACTTATTACAAATACAAGACTTATATACGTATTGAAGTCTAAAATGTACGAATAAATCGCTAGTTCTTCGCGGAACTCTCTAACAAAATGATATTTCTATTCGTAGAATAATAATTAGGTTTACTAAATCAAGTTAGATCAAACCCGCCTTTAAAACATTAAAGGTAAAATAATTATTACGTAAGTACATTTGTTTGCCAAGTGACTTAATATTAAGAATTGGTTTTTGACTTGTCATCAAGTGACTTGTCAGTGCCCGAACCCCTTTATATTCCACAAACAATGCCATTAGGTGAACGTTACGCGGCAGATTTTAAATTTGGAACGGTTTGGAGCGTGGCCATTCGTCATGTCGCCACCTTCAGCCAGCGACATTGTGCCGACACTTGTGTAGTTCAACCTCATGTTTTGATAGTTTCGCAATTTAAATGGATAGCCATTACTATACTAAAAACGATACTAAAATTAAAATAGTAAAAGTTTATGTGTGAGTAGGTATTAGCAGTTAGTAAACGAGTATGTTTGTTTACTTTAGTGTTTGAGTCACCCTAACAGAGATAATAAGCCGAATCATCTGCTTTTTAAAGTGCCTTCCGAAGCACGAAGGAAAATATTTCTTTTTTCACACACATTATACCCATCCAAGTAATGACAGCGCCAAGGTACAGTTGTAAAACCCTATACAATACTGGTCTTGTAAAGTTGGACTATACAAGACTGGCACAGTTAGGAAAATGAGCTCCTCGTAATGAAAATTGATTTCTTTATCTAACAAAAAGTACCAAGACATGAAATCGCTATAAATCAGTTGACTAATGACGTCACGCGTCTCGAGCAGCGCCAACGCAACGGCAAATGACTCGAGATGAATTTAAAATTCGAACGCTAACGAGGGAGGCGGTAAAGGCGCGGTATTACCGATTTGTAAGTTATTGCCGATTATTGCTGGGGTTTCTGCCTCCCATTCTTTGTTACTATTAATTATTATTAACAAGGATATTTAGACTATTTTAATTATGTAGCTTCGTGAGCTCATTTTCCGTTTGCAGAATGTAGAGTATTTGGTACCAAAACAAAAAAATATAAGTAGTATCTAATAGAGTATTATAAAGAGATATTTTGCTACAAATTATTAAATGCCTGAAATGTAAACTACTTTTTAACACATCTATTACAAAAGAGCTAGCCAATATTCCCATAAACACGGTGGAAAAAAACCACTAACATAAGAACTAGCTGACTGTCTAACTAATTTAGGACTTAACTTAGTTAACTAACGAATGCTGAAATGCTACATAAAATTTAATGGTTAAATAACTAGGCAGCTTCTTATTTCCAAATTAGTACTTACCCTATAAGATTTTTTGAGTTTAAAGTTTCTTAACTGTTTAAGAAGGCCGCAAAATTTGAGCAACTTAACAGTATTCGAACGTAAATCCCTTACTTACTTATAAAATGTTATTTACATATGACTAAGTTAAGTGACGTTTGTCTCTGTCTGTCAACTTTGAAACTTCATGTGACAGTAAAAGACAAACGATGCATTGTTATGCAGTGCATTAATTAGCGTTTATAAGTAAGGGGGTTAATACTTAAGTAACTTAGTTAACCAAGTTAGTTAGGGAACTCAGTTTATATTGGCAGTGGACGGTTCATTGTCTAATATTTATCTATCTCAGGTCATGATGTGGTGTCGTGGTGCCTTGAAGCAACAGTACTGTGTACGTTAGAGCTTCCTGGCCCATGTGTTAATAACCTATAATTGATTTCCTACCAGTCGCCCACCCGCGTCGAATCTTTCTATAAATAGTAAGTTTAGTTTTCTTTAGTGGTTATCTTCGAGGAGCTCATTGGCCTAGCTGCACCTGCCGATCTTGGATGGTCGTACGGGTTAAGCAACGCTTGGAGCGGTAATTAATTGGATGGATAATCGATAATTTGTGTGACAAAAAATGTCTTTCTCGAGCTCATCCGTGCTTTGGATATACGTTAAGCAGTTGGACCCGGTTATTATCTCTGATAGTCAAGTTAAAGGCCATAGGAACCGTCTCCACGAGCGTTAGAATCGCGGCGATATTTTCGTCGAGCCACTTATTTCTATACAATCTCTATGAACGTGTCTCCACACGGCGATGATAACGCGGCGGTGTGTATAGAAATAAGATAATATCTTAAAAAAAATACTAAAGCGCCTGATAAAAAACTAATTGATTCGACGCTATAACCGTCACATATGTTTAATATATATACGGTTTCAGACTCGCGGACACACGGACGGTTACAAAAATGTGAGTACCTAGATGTAGGAATATTAAAATAAATAAATATTGCACGACACACAGCGCTATTTAGCCCCAAACTAAGCACTATGGGTACTAGACAACGGATATACTACATTATTCTACTTTTTTCTGTAAACACATATACCTATATAAAACATAGAATACACAAGAATAACCAAACAAACATTTATGGTCCGCAGAAATATTTGTTCCCGGCGGGAATCGAACCCAACCTTCCGCGTCGCAGTCCTGGCGTCGCCTGCCGCGCCACAGAGGCCGTCATCTATATATACAATAAATGTTGTAATGTAAATAATATACAGTAGGTAAATGTTGTGAAAAGTTAGTAATCTCTGAGTTTCTAAATGATAACAAAGTAAACCCTCTCGAGTTTCTTGTGGTTTCTTTTCATCGAAGGGTGTTGAAATGATCAAAAAAATCTTGTTACTTCTATGAATCCTAGTCTACAATATAAACACAAGCATTCCTTTTGGCTTCACCATAGTCGGGTAAATAACGAAGCACAATGTACATGTTGCTAAGTCTTTAGAGAAGAACGTAAGTCCATTGTCATTAACCTGACGGAATCATTTTTGACTAATGATTTTTGTGCGTGACTGTAACTAAGTTTAGGTAGGTACGTGTAGGAAAAATGTCAAGAGTTCATTTTGTCTTGTTACAAATGGGTTCCTATGTTTTTAAATACATTATGTTCACAAGTACATTATGTATGTACGTAGATAAGACGTTGATAGCTGCGTCCGCTGATTTTTTAATCAGTCGATTTTTGACTTGTCTTCACTTCTTCTTCTTTTCGTTTAGTGGTGTGGCTCACCTGGTGTTAGAGTTTTTCAGATCGCCTTAAGGCCTCTAACTTGACCTAACGACTGTTATCAGAGATAACAACCGGGACCAACTGCTTAACGTGCCTTCCGAAGCACGGAGGAGCTCGAGAAAATTATTTTTTGCCACACAAATTTTAGGTCACCCATCCAAGTAATGACCGCGCCAAGCGTTGCTTAACCTGCACAACCATTCAAGATCGGCTGGTACAGCTAGGCCAATGAGCTCCTCCTCCTCCTCTTCACTGCCATAACAAAGCAATTAATTACATGACAAGGGACGAATTCAATAAAGGTCTATGTAAAATTAGTTTTTTTATTTATTTTCAAGAATTTTCCTCAGATATATACGTACGCTGTCCAATGTCTATACAAGACGTAACGGGAAAGCCCTTTTAAGCCGAAAGGGGGTTGTTCTAGCCGTCTAGGTGAACAACTTTTGTTCTACGACTTTTGGAAAATCAAAGTGCTTTTCGAAAATTTTAAGTGTAAAGTTTACTTGAAGATCAGCTGTTTCTTAGAGTTCGAGGTCATTGACCTTATGTTGTTATTTCATTTAGTTTGGTCTACTTCAATCAAACCTTCAATTACCATTAACCTTTATTTTCAAAAACAGCTGTTTTTTTAGTGAAACATAATATAAAATTTTCAAAAAAATATTCCCTGGCGAGTACGTACACAATTTGGGGGTCTTGAAATTTAGGTGAACCAGTGGCAAGAAAAAAAATCCGGTGATCCACCGCTGTAATCTGAGCAGGGCTGACCATGACTCAAAACTGGACGTGGACAATTTCCAATCGACCGACAGAAAAATTCTTAGTCTGTCTTTTTCATAATGGCAGAGACACGAATAAAATTTAAATGAAGGTGCTTGTTTGAAACTCTTTTGAAATGGTATACCAATATAAACCTTATACCAGTATTGTGTCATATAAAACAAGTAGTTTTAGATACACCTTCTTTGATTTTTCATGGTTACAAAAGGTGAGGACCTTGACTTTGAAGCATGGGCAAAAAGACAGCTGTTTTTTCGTGATATTCTCGTGTTGTTCTTTCTATTTTGGAGAAACAAGGGGTTTCTAGGGTTACGTTTCTCTCCTTACATGTAGAATTACCATTTCATTATTCTTATATTCCTATTATATAGCGATATACGAAATCCTCTTAATTATGTGTAATACCGATCAGTTTCAGTTTGAAAATCAGTCCGATATTATCAGTTTTTTTTTGTAAGACATCAATTCTATCCTATCCTACTAATATTATAAAGCTGAAAGTTTGCGAGTATGTGTGTATATGTGTTTTTTACTCAATCACGTAGAAACCGCTGAACCAATTGCCATGAAACTTGGAATATTGGTAGCTGAAAACCTGGAATAACACATAGGCTAATTTTTACCTCGATAATCCCCCGGGCTAGGGAATACGCGGGTGAAACCGCGGGGCGCAGCTGGTCACCAATATTTCAAACATTTCTTACAGTATCCTGATTTCACCTTGAACTTCATACACGATGACAAGTACCAATTAACCTCGAGATGTATCGTAACGATGCGTCCACGACGTTCTTTTTTCAAACTGTTCCGCCCTCGTCTGCGATTGGCCGATAGCAATGTACGTGTTGATGTGCAAACGCAGATATCTTTGCACGAGCTTTATGAAATAACTACATTCTTGTTTATTACTTATTATAATAGCTTACTAGTTGAGTGCCTGCGGTTTGTCTAAATATAGGATGATTTATACTAGACGGTGCCGGGTCCGAGCTTCGTTGTCCATTGCTCGGCGAGCAGTCGATCGGTCTGTTGCAACCGAGTGGCGACCGAGCAATGGACAACGAAACTCGGACCCGGCCGGCGCTCGTGACGGTCTTATATTTAAATTATCACGATGGCGTGAAATATATATAAAGTAATACCTGCCTACCTACCGCAAACCGAGAGCGTTCCGGAGGCGGTAAGTTTGAGTTTCGCGTCGGCCGCATACGTCGTAGTTTTTTGAACACCATATTGATTTATAAATACTGAAATAACAATTATTATCGATCGATCTGTCGATTGATAGATGTTTTATCATGATAAACCTTTCCAAAATATTGAAATACCAATTATTAGTGTATCTGAAGATAATGGATTAAGATGAAGATAAAAGATTAGTATAGATATTAATCTACCAGTAAATTGCCTATGTACTAATCTTTTATAAACAATTTCTGTCTTTTAATAACATTGAACAATAAGTAAAAGTATAAAAACGTGGGAAAATTGGTCACATGAGGAAGTCATATACCTACAGGCGAATACGGAAAGAGGAGGTACCTTTTAAATAATTGCTACAAAATTTGAATTAAGTATGGAAATGGTTTCGAGAGTTGCTTAGTTGTCTAAGTTGAACTCAGATTTTGAGCCATTAAGGAAGAGGGATCCGATCTTGTTCAATTGACGTCATATATATTCTTAGACGATATCACTTAGATCATCTCTCACTATCAGGTGAAATAGTGGGCAAACGCTCATTTATCGTGTTTAAAAAAATTGGGTGAGAATAACAGTGTGTAGCATAACGTTGCATAATCATAATTATTATGATTAACTAACTATTACCCGCGACTTCGTCTGCGTATAAATAGTGCATAGCCGACTTTTTCGTTTATTACTCGGGTTTTACTAATTGGATTTCGATGTATACTACGAGGTTTCTCGAAAACAGAACTATCCAATATTGAAAACCAGATTTCAATCGGATTAGAAGTTTTTAACTATATAAGGAACAAACAGAGAAACAGACAGACAGATATGAATTTTAAAAATTATATAATTTTGTTCTACTACTTTAGACTCCTAGACAACTTTTTATAAATTTACTTCCAAGTAGCTACAGACTTTTTCTCCTCTCTTCCTTTATTCTAAGTATAGACAAAGGATATGGATAGAAGATAGATAATTTAGGCAAGTGCGTACCTTGTCGGGTTGCCACGCGCAGGGTTTCGTAGTTTCCAAATTTTACTTCTTATTTCTTTCACGTAAATTTGAAAAGACAGCTCAGCTGTTACAATTTTCCTTTAAACTTAATCATACGTACTACTATCGTGAATAAGTATATATGATGTGTGGTGATGGTAAGTGGTCGATGTACAACCACTTAGTTTATAGAGGGGGGATATAGATGACTCTAAAATTTAGCATTTTAAAGATAAATATTTCGAAAACCCACAATGATTTTAAAAGAGCCAATAACGATACCCCACACGATAAAGTAAACAAGAGAAAAAAACATCCCTATCACTTTCTTGGCGTGAACAATATGTTTAGGTACTCATGTAAACTTCTAGTACCAAGCGTCTCTGATCTAAGCCGCGGCCGGACAGACAGACATGACGAAACTTCTTTGTTGGGTTTCTTGTAGACTACGGGACCCTAAAAATGAATCCTTACTTCGCGTGGTCACAGCATCACGCGTGGACATTTCGCTAATTCTTTTTTTGTTGTACTTGCTATTGTCAGGAGAAGGTTCTTATAGAGCTGAATGCTGAATCGATTTTGATCACTTTCATCGTGCGAGCAATCAATGACAATTTAACACGGGTGAAACGGCGGGGCGCATATAGTAACTATAAGTATACATTGATACATAATTTCAAATGTTTAAGTAGATAAGTTTAATAATAAGTCTATACAATTTATCTAAAAAATATATTATTATTATGTTTATTACTATAGTTTTATTATTATGGAGCGGTGTTGGTCAGGTGGTAGATACCCCGACTTTCATTCCGAAGGTCTTGGTTTCAAATCCCGGCTGACGCGCACCAATGTCTTTTTCCTTGCGGAAAAGTTATGTGCGTTAATAACATCGCTCATACGGTGAAGGAAAACATCGTGAGGAAACCCAGTTCCAGACGTATTGACCAGTTCTTTCCTCTGGGCATGGCTGACTAGGCTGGGAGGGTGGTGTAGGTGCTGGGCAAGCCTACTCCATCTAACAACGTCCCGGGCACTACAGCGCCATAAAATAGCATGGCTTAAAAGTTGCTTGCGCTGTATAAATTATCTAAAATTAGATGAAAAAGGCCAATATATATATATAGTTTTATTACTATATAATAAAATTAATATTGTACTTACTTATAGTTATATATAATAGTAATACACCGAGGTACTAAGTTTTTAACACCCTCGCTGCGCTCGGGAATTAACCCTCTAGAGTCCTTTGTACGCTTTGGATTCAATATGACGCCCGCTATATAAGACAGGACTTTAGTACCTCGGTGCATAAACTACTATTGTAGAGCCGTAGATGTGTAATAATATTATCCATCCATTGGTATGTAGCTTTTCAGTAAGAAATACAGTTGTAACGTTTAAAACCTAATAACATTATTTCTACATTAAAACTGTATTTTTTTCATTGTCGTTAACATTTAAGGCGGAGCATCTCGGGTGTGTCCTTTGACCGTTTCCATTAAGAAATTTGCGAAATCCGCTACTAAATAACTTAACCAATTCCATCGGAAAAAAAACAAACAACTCGAGGACTGCACTATTTTTCTACTATCAGCATAAATAAACGCCAATTCAGATTCACTAATAAAGCTTCACTTTTAATCCTACTAATTATCCATAAAAATAAATATCTACATTCTACATCTAATCAGATTACATTTCTCAGTAATATTTTTTAGTAGGTAATTCAGCAATTAACGAATTTTGGGATTTTCCATTCCGCAATTTACGTAAAGAAGAACAAATTAAAAAGGTACCTATTTATTACCTTTTTAATTTGTTATTTTGTTCTACTAAAATAAATGCCAAGTCTAAAACTGCATAAAGTCAGGCTTTCTTGAAATCTAGTTTACTTAATAAAAAACTTAATTGATTGTTTGTTTGAACGCGCTAATCTCAGGAACTGCTGGTTCGATTTGAAAAAATATTTTTGTGTTTGATTGTCCATTTATCGAGGAAGGTTATATGCTACTTTTGATTTTTTGTTTTGGTTAAACCGATTTGAATGAAATTTTATTACAGGAATAGTTTAGTGGTTGAAGTAAGATTTAGGGTACTTTGAATAATCATACGGGTTAAGCAACGCTTAGTATGACTTACGTGATGCGTCACATACGTTACGGGATAGAAATTTACGCGGGTGAAACCGCGGGGCACAGCTAGTAAGTGATTTATATAAGAATTAGAAGCAATGACATTTAGAATTTTGACTTTATGGATGTTTAGGCCTTATGCTAAAAATACGTTACTTCAATCGATTTCAAAAACGCAACTGCTACCGTTATTCGAAATGGAAATTCTTTCTAGGAACTAGGTTCACATAAATACCACCCTTTGTTGCTATTAGAGTTCGCATCGGATCATAGTTTTCGATTTTCTTCGTTTTTTCTGAAGATATCACGGTGAATTTGGATAGAATTTTGACGAGAGCTGCTCCAAATTGAATTTGTGCCATTCTTTTACCTGTTGACAATTAACACGAACGTTAGTACATACATTTCAATTTAATCCTTAGTAGTCGTATACAAATACTTACCACATATAATCAGGGGTTATGGCTATAATCAATCATAAAGTAGGCATTCAAAATCAACGTAATGAATTGGGAAATCATTATTTTAACTTTGAGACGCCCAAGCATAAAAATAATAATTTAATTTTATCGAAAACAAGCCTTTATTGTAGTCAGCTAGCAGATGCAGCTGTTGCTATTAAATAAATATCAAAATAACAATTATCTTTACCACCTACTAAATTAGAAAATTCAGTAAATTACCTAAGCAAGATCTTGGTCCAGCACCAAAAGGTATATATGCGCACGGATGTCGACCATTAACATTATCTTGTGAAAATCTTTCCGGATCAAATTGATCAGGATTAGGGTACAAATTTTCGTCTCTATGAATTGCATATGGAGAAATAATAACAGCCGTTCCTTTTTCTATCACTACATCGGTGCCCGGTATCTTGTAGTCCCTTTTGGCAGATCTGGGAATAGCATTTGTCAACGGATTCATTCTTAAAATTTCAGAAAATACTTTATCTAAATACGTCATTTCTTTTAAAGCATCGTACGATAACTTTCCATCATGTTTGGCTAACACTCCGTCAATTTCTTTCTGTAGTTTTTCCTGGCAGTCAAAATTTTTCGCCAATTGGAATAAAGCGTAAGAAAGGCTAAGAGCATTGTTTCCGAATCCAGCGGCAAATAATATAAATACCTGACCGGCTATAACATGCTGTGTAAGTTCTAAATATCCATTTTCTTCGTTGCCATGCCTCTTAATTATGTCGATTTTTTCTCCCATCATACTCATCATCACATCCATCACAGTGTTTGAATCAGAAAAACTAGATTCCCTTTGTTCTATTGCTAATTTAACGACCTCGTAACAAAATCTATTTACTAGATTATTATACCACGATAGATTTGTTCTTTTAAATATATTGGGAAACAACATATCTGCTTCCGCACCGTAAGTTGACCTAAATATGAAATGTCCAGCTTTTTCAACGAATTCGTTTTTATTATTGTAAAGGTCCACATCAAGACCAAAGATTGAAGTCATTGTAGTAGATATTGTATATTTTTGCATATGCTGATATAGTTCCTGTTCTTTATCGCTAGCAATATTTTTTTCCAAATAGTTAATTAATTTATCTCCTTCTCTATCAATGTAAGGATATAAATGTTTTAGTTTCATCGAAGAAAATGCTGGAGTCAATCTTTTCCTTAGGGCATTCCAAGTTTTAATATCAGAATGAAACAAGTTGTCTCCCAAACCCTCTTTGCTGAATTTGAGCCCTCTTTCCGGGAATAAATCAAATTCTTTGATCAATATATCCTTCACTACATCTAGATCACGTACTATCAGAGTCGGTGCTGTCATTCGATAGAATCCAATAACTTTCTCTTCAGGATATTGATCGTAAATATTTTTGTAAATGAGACCAATGTGTTTCCTTCTCAGCACACTATCCTTTATATTGCCAAAGAAGGGTATTGGCTTTGGTCCTTTTACGTTTTTGTTGGTCCAATAATAAAACGTTCGGGTAAAAATATAGTGTAAAAGAAATACTGCAGCAGCTATCAAAATTAGAGTCTCCATTTTTATCACAACTGTACCGAACGCAATCAAAGTTGAAAATAAATAATTACTACTCTACTTCTGAACCTATAAATAAGGTTTTTGTTTAGAAATTAGATGAGCAAACTAATTGTGAACAAACGTTCAAGAAATCGTGAATCGTGTGTTTTCAGTCATCTGTTTACTTAGCGTTTACACACAAACTGAAAATTTACGTAGCCGCGCATTATGTTAAATAACAATGATTCCAAACGATGCGTGACAATGATAAGATACGTTCTAGATATCTAAATTAGAAACTTAAAGCGTTATCAAACAGAGACATTAAACTCTGATTGATCATTTGCTTGTATTCGCAGGTACTTAACCAAATTAATAAAAAAACTTTTACCTATTATTCAACTCTTGGATTTTTTTGGTCCTCATAAAGTGATTTTCTTGCTTTAAATCGAAGATAAATTCCACCCTTCATTGATATCACTAATCGATAAGGATCAAATTCTTCTGCCTGCGTTCGTTCCGTTATTTCGACAGTAAACTTTGAAAATAATTTAAACAATGTTATTTTGAACATTATTAACGAAAATCTAATTCCTGAAACAATGTAATTTGTTATGGTTGCTCGTATCAAAATAAATATGTCTATAAATATTTTAATCCGGTAATAAACCTAATCGTAAAATCACAATAATTATTCCTACATGTCAAAAATATTATAATGAAGAAATAATTATGAAATAATCTGATCGTTATTTCGAGTAAAAAGAAGTGATATCATAGTTATACTCACAACGTAATTAATGAAAATGTTATGCGATTCTTGATAAATATCGCCAAAGATGATTTTTATCAACAAGTTCATAGATTTATATAGATAAAAAATCAAATCAAATCCGGGAATAGTAATATAGATAATAGATATTTACCAATGCATGAGCGTGGTCCCGCACCAAAAGGCAGATAAGCACAAGAATGTCGTTCTTTCGAATTTTCGGTCGAAAACCTTTCAGGATCAAATTTGTTTGGATCTGGATAGTATTTAGCATCTCTGTGTATGGTTATAGGTGAAATTAAAACTGTCATTCCTTTCTCTATTTTGATATCTGTCTCAGAAATTGTATAGTCCTTCAATGCTTTTCTCTGTATTACCCTTGTCACAGGATTAATTCTTAACGTCTCATTAAAAACCTTGTCCAAATAGACCATTTTTGATAGAACAGCTAAAGGTAATTCATGACCAAACCGAGATGTAAAATCATCTACTTCTTTTATCACCTTTTTTTGTACATCAACATTATTCGCTAAATTGTACAGAGTAAACGATAAACAACTTGCAGTATTTTCGTAAGCCGCAGCAAATAATATAAAAGCTTGTGCTGCCAACAATGATTTTGTTTCATTGTGATTCATAATTTCATCAGTCTTTTGATTTTTTGATAATGTGTCCTTATTATTCAAAGCCAGAAATTGATTTAAGCATTTTTTTCGATCTGAAGCATTTTCTTTTTCAATGGTTTCTATAATTTTATGGCAAAAATTAATAGCAGTTTTTCCGAATAGAGAAATTTTGTTGCTTTTCATTATATTCGGTATCAATATTAGTAGTTCATGAAAATAATTTATAGTAAAAATCGATTTGTCTAACTCCGGGAAGAATTGGTTATCCGTGTAAGTGTCTATTCCAATGTCGAATAACGATCCCATAGTTAAGCTCATGGTATACTTTCGGAATAAATCCTGAATCTCAATATCCGAATCATACTTAATTTTGTTGCATATAAATTCGTCAAGCTTTCCTCCCTCATTAAATATTAAAGGAACCATTTCAATCATCTTCTTAGTAGTAAAAAAAGAAGACATTGTGATTTTTAAACTTTTCCACGTTTTCCTATCGCAATGAAATAAGTTTTCTCCCAATCCTTCTTTGCTCAACTCAATGCCTCTTTCGGGAAAATTTTCAAAGTTTTTCACAAGGATATCCTTTATTATATCTAGATCACGAATCAACAAGGCAGGTTGCGTCATTGCAAACATTCCCACTACTTTATTATTTGGATAGTCG
Organism: Idaea dimidiata; assembly: GCA_949358125.1. Classification (NCBI taxonomy): domain Eukaryota; kingdom Metazoa; phylum Arthropoda; class Insecta; order Lepidoptera; family Geometridae; genus Idaea; species Idaea dimidiata. The sequence continues at coordinate 11,186,730 of OX442331.1, forward strand.
TCATATATTTTTTTATATACTTCAACTATATTGACCTGTCTTAGTGAACTATTTATTAGATTCCCAAAAAATATTACCGGTGTCGGTCCAGTAATATTTCTAATTTTCCAGTAAGACAATGTTTTTTTTATGTAAATGTAAACTAGTGTGACACAGATAATGACTAGTGATAAATATAACATCATGATTACAGTTAGACTCTTCTTTGAGAGTCTAACTGTTTGGTTTATTATTCGTTGTTAATGTGAATGACTAATAACAAATAGTTATTGTTGATGTTTCAAATACGTAAGAGTATTGGTTGTAAAATAAACGAGATGACTTAGACTCTTTCCTTAATGTCGATTGTATCTGAAACAAGGTAAACAGATTTCATCATCATTCCATATTAGGTACTTTCGACGGCCATGGAGAAAGTATATATAATTGTACGTTTGTTGTGTGTGTCTCTGTCGCCATTTTTAACCGACTTCCACCAAAAACACTCTACCATTTTCACTGCCCATCTTATTTGATAAAAGAATGGATAAAATATTAATTTACCTACGATTTTTTTACCGAAAAAACGTTCTATCGGAAAAGGGTATTCCGATATACTACCATTTTTTAAACTCAAACACTTACGACAGTTCTTTTATTCTAAAAATAACATTTCAAACCCAAAAACACTCAAAAACATATTTGCAATTACATAGGAACATAATATTCAAAATAACATTTAGGTACCATTATAATATTTTACACACCTACTGCTCTACAAAGTTACTTTATTTGACCAAAAAGGTTAACGTAAAGCGACTCTTTATTCCCTAGGTGCATAAAGTGCTCATTATGCACCTAGGGCATAAAGTAATTTAAATTTGGAACTAAGGTTCTGGTAGCATACGGCCATTTCAAACTGGCCACCTAGGCATAAAACATTAAAAAATAAAAACTGGGCTATTTTTCTTCAATTTTATGTCGACGGAAGAGTAAGGCAAAAAGTTTTGGTTATATGAAGCCCCAACTTTTTTTTAATCAGCTAAGGCCGATGTTAGGTTTCGTCATTTTGATGAAAGATTGTGAAATTTAATTAATGTAGAGCTATTTATATATTCAAACACGTTGCATTAATCTATTGTTTTGTTGTTAGTTAAATGCTTATTTTTGTAGCTTTTTGATTGTCTCGCAGTAGATGTGTAAAGTATAGTATTCACCTCGGTAATAAAGCCTGTCTTTATCTTGGGCGCTTGAATCCCACGCTTGACTCAGGACTCTAGGTACATAACTCCTTCGCTTCGCTCAGGAGTTAAGGTTTTAACACCCTCGCTGCGCTCGGGAGTTAACTCTCTAGAGTCCTTCGTACGCTTTGGATTCAATATGACGCCCGCTACATAAGACAGGGCTTTAGTACCTCGGTGTATAAACTACTATTACACACCTACTGCTCTCCAAAGTTACTTTATTTGACCAAAAAGGTGAACGTAAAGCGAGTCTTTAGTACTCGTACTTGTACATCGTACTTGTTAGGGCGTAAAGTAATTTAAATTTGGAACTAAGGTTCTGGTAGCATACGGCCATTTCGAACTGGCCACCTAGATAGTTCGAAATGGTCGTATGCTACCAGAACCTTCTTTCTTTCTACTTCTTCGACGGAAGGATAAGGCAAAAAGTTTTGGTTAGTATAAAACCCCAACTTTTTTTTTCATCGGCTAAGGCCGATGTTTGGTTTCGTCATTGTGATGTAACATTGTTAAATTTAAATAATATAGAGCAGTAAATATATTTCATACATATTGCATTAATCGATTGTTTTGTTGTTAGTTAAATGCTTCAAAGTCAAAGTCAAAGTTAGTTTATTTCCTTTAGATTATTGTACAACATTAAATGCACATGATCATTTAGCTACGTCTTAGGTGTATTGATTTTAGTGTGGCTTCGGAAAGCGCCCTCCGATGAGAAGAAGCCACAAGAAACTCATGGGGGGTTTTTTTATCATGTGTTAAATTACAATCGTCATAATACAGATATTATCTATAATTTGAACAGGAGCAATCAATAAATTATGTCCATTGATTTTTTTCATTAAGATATGACGACGTATCATAGTACGCCTTTTTACACATTTTATTTCATCTTATTTTTGTAGCCCTTTTATTGTCTCGCAGTAGATGTGTAAAGTAGAGTATTCACCTCGGTACTAAAGCCTGTCATTATCTTGGGCGCTTGAATGCCACGCTTCACTCAGGACTCTAGGTACATAACTAGAGTTTAAACGCTTTTAACACCCTCGGCGCTCGGGAGTTAACTTTCTAGAATCCTTCGTCCGCTTTGGATTCAATATGACGCCCGCTATATAAGCTTATAGAATACCATTTTGAAAGTATCGATACGAAAACTCCTGTCAAAATCGTACAAAAGTTACGAACCGAAGGCTTTGATATATCTACCAATGAGAAACGTGGATTTTGATATTAAAATGTAACTTTTCAGGTTATTTTTCAACAGCAACTACGTAAAGAATACTAATTTTAAGGTATCGATACGAAAACTGCTGTCAAATCGTAAAAAACATTGCGTATCGGTGGCTATCAAATTCACGCACTGCTTAGAGAATACGAAATATGTTTTTTGACAGTAAATAGCAATCCACTGCGGTGGATGCTAATTACATGATACCACAGCAGGGCTTTAGTACCTCGGTGCATAAACTACTATTGCGATACAAGCGTGTTCTCAGTTTAAAACCAATTTTTAATGTACCTAATTTCGTAAATTTGTTTTTATTGCTCAAGGCATATTTACTAGAAATATGAAGAAGAAGAAGAAAATAATTGAAGATCTTTTTAAAGATGAATTTTTCCTTTAAAAATATTTCTAGTACCTAATTTGTTTTTTTTTGATAAATAGGTATTAAGAAAATTAATATTGGATAAATATGATTGTATTGTATTAATTTCGAATTTAATGATTATTTATAAATTCGTTTAATTATTAGGTTACTCACATATTTTTGCTACTTACGTTCATTTATCAACATCAACCAATCTAAATCAGATCCATCAATTATTTCTTTCGAGGCGTTAAATCACTAACTATCGACGCGATTAATAGTAGGTACGATTAAGACAGAATTTAAGATTAATTTTATAAATAAGAAAACGTTTTAATATCGTTTAGTCACTACGTGCGGAACTAAGCCGTGATTAAAGGTTACAAGCAAAAATACTTCTAGATAGTTACAAGAGCAAATTAAAAATTAGGCATTCAAATTAGCATCTCATCTTCTTCTATACTTATAATAAAGGAAGAGAGGACAACATGTCTGTACTTGGAAATAAATTTAAAAAAAAAAGTAGTCTAGGGACTTAGGATAATTAGTACCTAGTAGAATAAAATTATATAATTTTTAAAATTCACGTCTGTCTTTCTGTCTGTCTGTTTCTCTGTCGGTTCCTTATACAATTAGAAACTACTCATCTGATTGAAATCTGGTTTTCAATATTGGATAGTTCTATTTTCGAGGCAGGTCGTGGTATACTTTGCATCGAAATCCAATTAGTAGAACCCGAGTAATGAACGAAAAAGTGCAGCCACTCGAGAACCGCTCAGCCGCCCGCGCCCTTGACAATGACAACGCGTTTTTCACTTCCGCGGGTGAAACCGCGGGGCGCAGCTAGTCATGAATAAAGATATTATCATCAATCAAAGATTGAAAAAAATTAGATAAAAAAAATACCAAAAAACACAATACAAGTTGAATAAGTCGCGAGATCAGAATGCTGGAGTTTACTTGGCACAATTCAGCGTGGCAATGCGGCCAGCATTTTCGGCTTGCTACCAAGTTACGAAGACTTGGTTGAATAAATTCCTATATATATGTATTGTAACTACCTTTTTGAAGAGAGGTTTTAGCGATGAGGCTTTTCTTTTATACTGTAAGTATTTGTTTATGTAAATTGTAAATGTAAATGTTGGCAAAATAAAGTTATCTAATCTAATTAAAGTAGAATGACGATGGAAAATACATAATTGTATCATTTCGCCACCTTAAGAAAGACGAAAAGTTTACGTGGAGTCTTCGGCTTAAGAATGGAGCTGAAATGGTCAGGTGGTATGTTTCCTAGACGGAATGAGTCAGTAATGCTGGCTCATCGTCATCGAAGTAGAATGACGATGAAAAATTTAATATTGCGACATTTTATTTACGTACCTACTTCATTAACATTTTATTTATTTACATTTGCAGAATTTTATACATATTGGGCCCTACCATGATGTCTTATAAATCACCGCAAAGTCGTCGCGTTGTCGTTCAGCTAAAAAAATAAAATTAAAAAACATCAAATAAAAAAAAAACAAATTTAAAAAATACCAAAAAAAAAATTTACTTGTCTTTGGTTTTTAAAAGTAGTCGGGGTATTTTTTATTTTAAATTTTCTTTACTTTTTTTACCACAAAATGACGACATAGCAACTACAAACGTTTATGGTAGCGCGGATTATATTAGCGTTTTATTTACTAATTTTAATTTAATATCAGGGCATAACCGCGACTGTCACTCTATACAGCTTTGCAGGTTGCAGCTGAAAGCCAGTGATTGTTCTTTGGCCAATATTTACACTGAGCTGGGGTCCATTTGTACTGCTCATCGGTTCATTTTTGAATGTGTGTTTACTTTAACCTTAATTAATGATACCTAAGTAAATTTATTTGTTTGTATGCACCAATAACAACACACACATTATACCAATATTCATGTGTGTGTTGTTATTGTTTTTGTGTGTGTTGTTATGCACCAATAACAACACACTCATTTGTGTGTTGTTATTGGTGCATAACAACACACAAATGAGTACAAATATTCATGTGTGTGTTGTTATTCGTGCAAATAAACGTCTTATCTATCTATCTCTTATTTATCACCATGAAATAGAGGACAATTTTAAGGTTCCCTTCGGTTTAGGAATGGTGCTGAAATGAATACTGGGTAGGTATGTCTGCTTGACAAAATTAGTCTCTAGTTTTGGCCATCCTGAAAAAGACGATAAGACACTTCATTTATCGCGTTTAATCGCGTTTCATTCATGGTTTTTAAATGAACCGAGCTTTCGCCATTATGAGGCGGTAGTTTACAGTAACTTTTTAGAATGTCAAATTAGACAAATTAGATCTCAACTGTAAACTTGGCGAAAGCTCGGTTCGTTTAAAAATCATGAATAAAACGCGATTAAACTCGATAAATAAAGTGTTTTATTAGAATATAAGAAATTAAGGACGATAAGGTTATGTGGCGTCTGTCCGTCTTAGGGATGGTTGGAATTTACCGGAGAAATCCGACAAACTATCCGTCATTATCTCGTCTGACAGCGTATATCTCATTTGGGAATAGCTTCGGCTTGCTGGTTCTTTAAGCTACCTTTGTCGATATCGGCAAGTAACGGATAAAATATCGGATAACTCATATAATCTCTCTAATTGGCTCAGTTCGGGACGAAATACTAGTGAAATATAAATATCTTATCGCACAATTGACGTCATATCTGTTTTGTGACAAGCCCCGCGGTTTCACCCGCGTAAGTCATGTTTTCGCAGGAATATCGGGATGTAAAGTAGTAAAGTAGGGGAAGGTGAGGTATAATGATCCCCTTAAGGAAAAAACTTCACTGTGGCTAAAATTGAAGGCATAACCGCATGACTTCTATTGTTGGAAGTAGTGAATTTACTTATCTATGTAACTGCATACTTATTTTTTATTATATGTGTGTAGTTTTTTAGTTTTAAAGATTTTTGTTAAAGTTTAGTAAAGGATCATTTTATACACACCTATGTATAAAATGATCCCTGGGGTAGGGGTAAAATAATCCCCGGGATCATTTTATACCATAAATCAATAAATATCAGTGAAATAAAACAACGACCTGTTTATTTTAATCGTATGTATTGTACAATTTAAGCATATAAGCATATAAACAAGTAGCACAATACTTTTGCAGTATTTTAGATTTGTATGAGATCTTTTTTCAACAAAACTAAATATGAAACATTGCAACATTTTTTACAAAGGTTAGCAAAATGAACAACTTAGTTATACCTAGTTAAGCAATAAGTGAACAAATACTCTTCTTCTAAACAAAAAAAAAAACACAAATAATCAACTCTTCGTTTAAAAAATTATATTTTTCTAATCAGGAACTTAGAATTTGACCTGTAGCCATAAATTTATTTTCTTTTCCATCAAATAGATTATTAGATTTGGCTTCCTCTTCAAGATAATTTGTGTAGGGTGTGCTGGTCAGTACTGATTTATCTTCTCTTATTCGTCTTGCACTTACTATTTTTCCAACCATCTTTGGTTTTGGTTGTACTATTTTATTTTTACCTTTGGCTCTTCTTTTTAATGCCATCACCAGGACCTTAAACTCTTTGCTTGCGATTTTAAAATGCATACCATCTTTGACGGCATCTAATGCTATTTGTTCTTCAGTCCAATTTTGTCGACTAGTTTTGCATTTATAAATTTTCGGCATGATTTCTATAAAACAATCACTAACGGGGTAAAATGATTCCAGGGCTCATTTTAGACACACAGAAGGGGATCATTTTGCCCCAAACACCAAATTCAAAAATAACGATCAAAATATTACATTTAAATACCGCGTGCGGTGATCGAACATTGCTTAAATATTAGTTCAACATTATTGAAACCCGCAAATAAAACAACATTTCAATCACTACGAACATATAAAAAGTTTTGAAAGCCCAACATCAGGCGTACTTTAGATCAGAACCACACCTTTTGATTATTTCTTAATAAAATTACGCCAAGCACTCACACCGCCATGACACTTAAAAAGGCAACTGGCGGGAGCGCGGGGTACATGTTTCACACGTATTTGGATAGATGGCACTAGTGGTCTCTGATTTATGACGGGGGATCATTTAACCTCCAGGGATCATATTACCTCACTCTCCCCTATGTGTTTTTCCAGGTCTCCAGCTATCTATAATTTCAAGTGTCATCGCAATCAATTCCGAGTTACAAAGTCACATACATACAAACTTTCGCGTTTATAGTATTAGTAGGATTATGCAGCCTTTGACGTAGGTAAACGTTAATAGTTTTATTGTCTTTTTTAATATTAAAAAGAAACTAAAAATAACTTACCGTAAATTACTATTAAAATTATGAGAATAACATTAAACTGTTAAATTATTAAAATTGTTATAAGTAACTTAGGCAATTCCCGTGTGAAAGTTGGAGATAAAATATTTAAGTATATTATTGGCCGAACGAGCGAAGTGTTCTGTTTCAAGTCTTTCAAAATTAAATCAAATTCGTATCTACCTATGTCTGTGCCAGAAAAATACAAGTCGCATTTTTCTACCGATTTTGATAAAACTTGGTATAAGAGGATAGTACCTAACTTCTTATCAGTCTCATAAAAAAATAGCGAGGATTTGATGAGGATATTAGAAGTGATGAGCAGAATAGCTCTTCTTAAATATAGATTGATGCTTACCACAATCGTTTCTCTTTATTTTATCGTCCTTTTCTCGTTACTCTATCGTCCTCTTAAAAAACTTCAAATAATAAAAAAACATTTGAAGGTATTTTTTTTTTTTTATTTGAAGATTTTTTAAATTTTAATTACGCACGCAATTGAATTACAACTGCGCACTCATGCGCAGTATTTTTATAAAATACTGCGCATGAGTGTATACTATATAGCGACGACTTATAAGATACTGTGGTAAGACTCATTATTATCTCCTCAGCGTGGATCATAGAGTAACTTATTATATATAGGTATGGATGGATCTTTTAAAGCATCTTTTTAAAAAAATACGAAAGAAATTAATTATTATGAAAATATATTTCCTTGCGAAAAATATTTCTACTCGTTTATAAAAGTATGCACGGGTAAGTGTAGAATAGAACTAAAATAAAATTATTCACAATGATGTTGTTTAGTTAATTTATAGTAGCTAAAAAAAACTTGTTATTTAATTCGTCTCTTAAAAGAAAAGGATGGTTTTTGCTAACATTCGTCTTTTAGAATATCTTAAAGTATGATTAAAGCCAGTTTTTTGTTTTTCATTTTGGCACGAGTCCCTCCAAGATGATAAAAGATACAACATCTAATTTAGATGATTGGACAATTAAACTAATAGTTTGATAACTAGTGCGAAATGGTCCCATAAATCACAGGACTTGATTCATTTTGTAGACTCCATGAATTTCGATTTGTAAAGATATTTTGACGGCCCCTGTGGTGCGTCGGGCGAACGCTCGACTGCAATGCAGAAGGCTGGGGGTTCGATTCCCGTCGGGTGCAAATATTTATGCTTAAAAAAAATGTATCTGGTCTGGGTGTCTTTCTACGTATAATAAGTATGTATTTACAAAAAACAAAAAGTATAATATGTATAGTATATCCGTTGTCCAGTACCTATAGTACAAGCCTAGTGCTTAGTTTGGGGCTAGATTGCGCTGTGTGTAATGTCGTGCAATATTTATTTATTTATTAATATTAATTTATTATTTTTGAACTTTTATAATAATTCGAGTTTTTTTTAGGTAGAATGGCCTCGTCGACTCCTGTTGCAGATGTGCGGTGTAATGCCGCGACGCGACGCGAGTGTTATGGAGTACTAGCAGCGCCCCGCAGTTTCACCCGCGGAAATCCCGTTCCCGCAGGAATTTCGGGATATAAAGTAGCCTATGTGTTTTTCTAGGTCCACAGCTACCTATATACCAAGCTTAATCGCCATCGGTTAAGCTTGCTTAAAAGAGTAACAAAGTCACATACACATATACAAACTTTCGCGTTTATAATACTAGCTGCGCCCTGCAATTCCACTCGCGTAAGTTCCCTTCCCACAGCAATCTATATTCCAAGTGTCATCGCAATCGGCTTAGTAGTTTTGCGTGAAAGAGTAACAAAGTCACATCCATACATACAAACTTTGGAGATAAGTAAGACTGCCGCATTAGTGGCGGGGTGGTTTTGCGTTTTTTTGTTAAATTTACTACATTTTCTAACACAGTTAGGTAAATTTACGATATTAATAAAGTGTTTAATCACCTTAATGTCGTCACGAATCTAGTGAGTCAAGTTCACGATCAAACCACTGATTTTACGTGAGTAAAGTTATTTATTTTCACAAAATCGTAACACCTTATTGCTGCCAAGTGTACTGATTAGGAACTGTAAACCGATCAATGCATACCATTTATATATGCTTCTCTCAATAACAACTAGCAATGTCCCGCGGATTCACTCGGTAATCATGATTTTAAATGTAATGAAATTTGGAATACGAGTATTAGGCAGCTGGAAACCTAGAATAACACATAGGCTACTTTTTATCCCGATATTACCGAGGGGCCGGGACTTACGCGGGTGTAACTGTGGGGCGCTGCTAGTATATTATATAATTAACTACTTAATACATTCTAACAATATTAACATTATATTTATTTGACAATAAAAGTTATTTGACTACCAAACGGTTTCACGGTCAACAATTCAAACTAGAAATAATAAAAATATACCTTTTATAAAATTTCAATCCCACAATAATATAATGTAAACTGTAATAATTTGCTAAGCCCAACGGGCATCATGTATATGTGCTATATCAGTTATAATTATAATAATCTGTAATACTCATGAAAGCAATAGGTTATATTTAGTTTTGTAGCACTGCGTCCTTATTTATTATTGTTTATAAATGTTTAGTTTTGTACTACCAACAATAGATGGCGCTACGATCATACATTGTAGATCGCGCTATCGTAGTCGCACACTGAAGAATGACTTTAGGTTGAAAAGTTTAGTTGTCATGGTAGCTGTACGAGCACTCCCGTTACTACCATACGGTGTTCTGGGTGTCCTTCAGCTCCTGTCCTGGCATAGTCGAAAAACCCCAGTGGCCCGATTCTGCTAAAAACACAGCATGCTAGCAGGCGGGATGCAGGACCATTGCAAAAGTCGATTTGTTGCATGAGTAAAAATAAAATTTATTTTATTTCAAGGGGAGGTATTTAAATAATTAAGCAGCCCTTAAATTTGAAGGCTACTTAAACAATTAAGCTTACTGAATCAGGGCCCACTCTGTTATAATAATGCAGAAGTGAGGTTAGGTACGGTTGAATCCAGTACCTCTTGCACCCCCCCCCATCTACTACTCCGGTCTCCGTCCGACTGCTACAACCCTCGTAGCCATTACTACTACCACAGGTCGCGCTACGAACATTAAGTCGTAGCCGTACTACGGAGTGCAACGCAACTCTCTCCTGTCTATCCCATAGCCTAGCTTTATGTTTAGTTTTAATTTTAGCTTTTGTATTGTTTCTTGGTGAAAGCAATCAATAAATGAATATTAACCTTTTAGTCTCTACCTAGCTATGTATGTTTTATAATGTTCAAAGGAACACCTTAAGTCTTTACAATATAGTTAGTAAGTAATTATTGCATAAATTATATTATAAGAAACAAAGAATTCTCTCAAGTACGTAATTCGACGCCCGACTCACCGTCACCGTCCAAACATTATCTCTTTTATGTAGAAGTTACTGTTAGGTATAATAAACTGTTATTTACAAGTGAATCAATTATAAAGATAATCCTCCATACCATATTTCTTATTGGCTGACTTTTCATTACGAATTGACATAATTATAATGACATTTATATTATATTAAAACATAACACTTCCTTTGGCAGTCGTGTAATTATTATTGTTAAGTAGTGAGTTTATTATCAAATTCGATTTTTAATTAGTGTAATTTTAAATACCTAAGGAATTGGTAAAAAAAAAAAGAGTTTCCACAAGCCTCAAGTAGGTTAAATAGAAGGACATCCTGTATTAATTAGAAACAACACTGATTGACTCTGTTTAATCTATCTATCTTCTATATATATAAAACTCTTTGTCCTGAGTGACTGAGGGATCAACGCACAGCCTAAACCGCTGGTAGTAGAGAGCTGAAATTTGGAGGGTGTGTCCGTTATGTGATGTAGGCTTCAGATAAGAAAGGATTTTCCGAAATTCTACCTCTAAGGGGGGGAAAGGGGGGGGGGAAACGTTTGTATGCAACTTCCAAGCCGCTTGACCTACAAACTTGAAATTTAACACATAGATTACTGTGGGGTCGTAGATGAAGCACTAAAAAGATTTTTTTAGAAATTCAGTCCCTAAGGGTGTTAAATTGGGGATGAAAGTGTGTATGGGAATTAGTTTACCGCTTCACCTACAATCTTAAAATTTAATACGGATATTGCTGTAGGGACGTAGGTGAAGCACTAAAAAGTTTTTTTTCAGAAATTCATCCCCCAAGGGTGTTAAATTGGGGATGAAAGTATCTATGGCATATTTTTTTATCGAATTTGTTTTCGAGTAGGTATTTATCAGTTTCCCGTGTCGGTTTCTGTTCCGATTGCGGTTCCGATTGCGGTTCCGGCTCTTAGTTTCCGGTTCAGGGGAATCTAACCGCCCCCCCCCCCCCCGAAAAGGGGAGGGGGGACAAATTTTGATCTAAACTTTTTATTCAAGAAAATTGGTACATATACCTACCTATCTACAGTTTTGTACATACCTAGGCTGAACCTATGCTGTCTATGCCGAGCCTATGTTGAACCTAGGCTGATCCTATGCTGATCCTATGATGAACCTAGGCTGAACCTATGCTGATCATATGCCGATCATATGTTAAACCTAGGCTTCTCCTATGTTGAACCTATGCTGATCCTATGCCGATCCTATGTTGAACCTAGGCTGATCATATGCTGATCCTATGTTGAACCTATGCTGATCCCATGACTACCCTATGCTGATTCTATGCCGATCATAAGCCGATCCTATGCTGATTATATGCCAATCATATGTTGATCCTATGCCGATCCTCTGCTGGATCTATGCAGATCCTATGCTGATCTTATCCTGATCCTACGCCGATCCCATCCTGATCCTATGCTGAAACTATACAGATCCTATGCTGAACCTATGCTGATCCTATGCCGATCCTATGCCGATACTATGTTGATCCTATGTTGAACATATGCTGAACCTAGGCTGATCCTATGCCGATTCTATGCTGAACCTATGCCGATCCTATGTTGAACCTATGCCGATACTATGTGGAACCTATGCTGATCCTATGTTGAACATATGCTGATCATATCCTGATCCTATGATGAACATGTACTGATCCTATGCCGATCATATCCTGAACCTATGCTGATCCTATGCCGATCATATCCTGATCCTATGCCGATCATATCGTGATCCTATGCTGATTTTGTATCCAATTTTTAACCTTTTCATTATCTTAATCGATAGACATAGTTATTGATATACCTACAAACAGTACTATTTCCTAAATGCGGGCGAAGCCGCAGGCAGAAGCTAGTTGTAAATAAATGATTGATTGATTGATTGTTTGTTTCTCGTTGTTTTGTCGTCCTTTTGTCGTCTCAAAAAATAAAGTAAATTTTAAATAAATATACCCCGACTACAGTTAAAAATAACAGATTATATAAAAGTGTCCTATTTTTTTAATTATATTTAGATAGATAAATGTTTTTAGATACTTTATTTGATGAACTACAAAAACAATACATGAAGGAAAACATCGTAAGAAAACCCACGGTTAAAAATCACGCACAAAGGCCCAATAGTAGGACTAATTGCGGAAACACACAGTTAAAATTTTAACTTTAACAATACATTACAAAAACAACACATTTAAAAAAAAAACTGAATACCTAAATGTTGAACAAATAGGCGGCCCTATAGCTTAAAGCGATTTCTTCCAAGCAAAGTAATTAGCATGAAAAAGGGACTATTTAGTTGTACTGGTAGGTCACGTTGCGATAAATACAATAAATAATGTGTTTATTAATTTTATTTTTCAGCTGAACGGAATAGCGGCGACTTTGCGATGACTTATAAAAGATTATGGTAGAATAGAATAGGATTAATATTATTTATTGCATGTTTTGTCGTTATAACTTAATGGTTTATAGTGTGAAGGTTGACCTGTCTTGGGAGAGTTTCGTTTATGCCAAAAAAAAACAAAAAAAATGCATCTATATTATGTTTCAGAATCTTAGATCAAAAATAAATACATAGAACTGTCAAACCATGACCTTGGGCCCATGGGGAACTGAAGCATAATTTATAAACATACTAGCTGCGCCCCGCGGTTTTTCCCGCGTAAGTTCTGTTCCCGCGGGAATATCGGGATAAAAAGTAGCCTATGTGTTATTCCCGGTGGTGAATTAGTGATCCGCAGGGTGTGAGTTCATATTTCATTGGTCACGGGGCATTTTGCAAATGAAAATCTATAATATTGTTCAGAACGAAAAACTAACAGATGATGTTTTCACAGTGCATTGAAGTTTGTATGCATAGCATAGGTAAACAATTAAACAACAAAGTTTTATTTTAATTACTAGCTGCGCCCCGCGGTTTCACCCGACTAAGTCTTTATACAAAATTTAAAAAAATCTGGAATAAGATCCTTCTCCTGATCATAACAAACACAACGCAAAAATAAGTATCGAAATCGGTCCAGCCTTTTCAGCGTGATGCCGTGACCACGAAATAGGAATTCATTTTTATTTATAAGATGTACTAACAACAATAACTACTTGTACCGATACGAGTAGTACATACAATGAGCAAAATTTTTTGAAAATTCGTGAATCGTGTGTCATTCACCAATTATCTAAAAGGATTTTACGTGTAACTCCAGAATACAATATAAGTCTAACACCTTAAGGCGAGGTTTTCATTGGAATTTCCGAAATCGACTCAATCGAATTTGAGAAAAGTCTACCAATGCATAAAATTAAAAATGAATTTTCACTATAAACTTTACACAGAAAGACCATAATACTATCAAATGTAGGTACCGAATCAAAGAAGATCGGCGTTTTTCCTTAAAGCTCAGACCTAGGGGGTAGAGGTACATTAATGAAATTTTAAAGGCTTTCCTAAAACACAAGATATGGATTATTCAACTGATTTACGTGATCTAAAGCTACGCTGTAAGTATTTTCGTTTATTTTCCGCTAGATTATTTTGTGTATTAAAGTTTCACAGTTAAGAGCTCCAAACCTAAAAAATGGCGGCTCAATCTCTTAGGAGAATAGTGTAGCGCTCCTAACTGTGAAACTTTAACATACAATATCTTTTAATTTAGCGGTAATAAAACGAAAATACAAACACAGTGGCTTTAGATCACGTAAACCTGTTGAATAATCCATATTTTTTTCTTTTAGGAATGATAAAAATTCGTATTTTAAATGTTGTTTGAAGTGCAAAATGTGTTATTTGTAGAACATGCTGGTCCATTTTGAACGGTCTTCTATACGTAATATGTTACTCTTATCTCGGATGTTTTCCTGGGGTAAAAACCACAGGGCACAACAGCAGCTAGTCAATCATACTTAATTGTTTCAACCACGTTCGTCTCCTCAAAAGATTGCGTTTAAGCAACAAAGAATATGCCGTCTGTGCGTGGGAACAACAAACTTGTTATTACTGATCATGAGTGCTCAATTTATATGTTGGTAATTTACATTGATTTTACGTTTTAGGTACTACTCAATTTTGGTTTATTTACGAGTTCGATTTGTCGATTAAGTAAGTACTTCGTTGGCACATGGAATCCATAAAGATCAATACAAGAAAAGACAGTCAGGAAAAGTTAGCCAATTTTACTGGGAAAATCCAGATTCTAGAGGTATGGCTGCCCCGACTTTAGATTACACCTTTACTAATACCTATTATTAGTGCGAAAGTAACTCTGTATGTTATATAGTCTCTTACGTTTTTACGTCTAAACCGCTGAACCGATTTTGATGAATTTTGATATAGAGATAGATGGAACCTTGGAGAAGGACATCTAGGCTACTTTTATTCCTATATTTCTGTCTGCTTTGAAACTTCATGGGACAGTAAAAGACACACGATGCATAGTTATGCAGCGCATTATTAGCGTTTATAAGTAAGGAGGTAATTGTTTTTTTTTTTTAAGTTAATAGAATCAATCAGTATTCTATCAACCTTTCTGGCTTTCAGGCGTTTAAACCTTAGGAAGCTCATTTCAAATCAATACAACTTAAGTAGGGACCTACAGCTACTTACCTAAATAATTAGCGAAGTCGAAGCATAAATTACGATACACCCCGAATATAGTACCTACCATGGGAAAGGGGTAATTGTCCTCGAGGGAGGGGGGATTTGTAAACAGCCGTGGGGCAATTTGCGTATCGAGAGTTGCCACGATTGGCGCGGACTGTACTTTGCTGTTAATTGCTCGGTAAAGTTTGCAAAACAATCTGTGGCAATTTAACTTTATGTTTCTTTTTTCGTTATTTACTTTGTGTACTTATATAAATCAATATTGCACGACATTACGCACAGCGCTATCTAGCCACACACTAAGCACTAGGCTTGTATTATGGGTGCTAGACAACGGATAAACTGCATTTTTTTTGTGAATACATACATTTGATGCGTATAAAACACCCAGAACCAAATATTCATTACGGTCATTACATTTAGTTGTTAGGGTTCCCCAAAGGGTAAAAACGGGACGCTTTTACTGAGAGTCCGCTGTCCGTCCGTCTATCAC
The DNA here is from genome assembly GCA_949358125.1 of Idaea dimidiata. Lineage (NCBI taxonomy): Eukaryota > Metazoa > Arthropoda > Insecta > Lepidoptera > Geometridae > Idaea > Idaea dimidiata. The sequence goes on from OX442331.1 coordinate 11,202,361, forward strand.
CAGGCTGTATCTCATGATCCGTAACAGCCAGACAGGTGAAATTGCCGATAATTATCACAGATGATGATACCGCAATAACGACAATACTAAAAACAAAATTAAACAAATATTTAAGGAGAGCTCCAATACAACGCTACGATAATAATAACTACCCAAGTAATATTTATCTATTAAATATTTTATAAGTATTAATAAATAAAAAACGTTTATTGAAATAATTACAAAACTTGATAATTCAAATAATTGATTTTTAAATTATGAATTATTTAATAAAAACAGTTTTTTTGCTAACCGTACATGACTAATTTAGGAACCGAAGGCCTTCTCTTTCAAATACGCATTAAATCTGATGAGGTTTTTGAGAAACCGCTTGTTATACTGCAGTTTCAGAGTTCTATTCGAAGATAGCTACCTATTTACGAGTCACTTAGGTTCCCATAAATAACTACTGGGGCGTAGATACACAATATTTATAGGGTCAGGGACCCTAAACACTAGTAAAATTCAATAACTTTGCAAGTAATCGTTTTAAAATAAATAAATACTGCGAGATAGATATCAATGTAAAGATTTTTCAATGAAAAACATCAATGAAAATCAAATGAAATCTTTTTTTTCGTTACCTACCTTCTTTTTTAGTTACGTCGAGGTTTTCGTTGAAATATCCGAAATCGACCTTTTTTTGATTTAATGGTAAGTTGGTAAGTAATCGTTACCTATTTTGTGGTCGGATAAAAATATATGGCGTAGTTCAAAAAATCTAATGAGAAAACATTTGGTTAAAACACGATTTAAGCAAGTTCGCATGTAATTTTTTTTTTTTCTGAAAACTGGCATTTTTTGTATTTTTTGTCTGTATTCAGAGAATATTGAAGTTTTATTTATTAAAAAAAGTAAAATCGTAAAAAGTAAAAGGAAAAGTTTGACCTAGTTTCCTAGTAAAAAAGAGGTTGATACGTTACTTAGTCATGATAAATGACACAATAAAACTGTGTCTAGAGTGATTGATATCTCGTTCGCGCTACAGTCTGGAACGTCTGACTATCTCTGTCATATGCTTCGCTAGACGCAGCTTTATCGACTCAATTCGCCTCATTTGTCGTATCAACCCTTTTTTGTTTAAATCTAAGAATAAAGTCTGAAATCTCTACAAGTACCTAAGCACTTAAATAAGTACCTAAATAATGTATTTATTTAATACAAAAAAATAAAATAAAATAAAAAACCGATAGTCGTGATTTGTATGTATTCAAATATGAAGTAGATTATTTTATTGACATTTTAGTTACTTTAATTACTTAATCAAGAAAAATATTAGGTATATATCTACTAAATAATAAAACTACTTAACCGATTGCACTGAAACTTGGTACCTGTGCAGATAACTGGAGATCTGGATTATCAACACACATGGTTATTTTTCTCATTGTATCGGGACTTAAGCGGGTGAATTCGCGAGGTGCAACTATTAGCTAGAGTAAGATAACTAGGCACATAATTATAATTGTAAGTAGAAGAGCAAAGTACAAAAGTAAGCAAAAAATATAATGCAATTATCCTAATTCGCAAAGTTCTATGAAGTGAATATTAGATAATAAATATGGGTACGACAAGTTATGAAATGAGGACCTCCCAGTGTTTAGTCAAATAAAGTACACAATGAACTTTCAACTCTATTTTGTTATTGATAAGGTTCTTTTTGGTAACAGTTGGATTGGTCAGTGGCGCTAACGCATTTATAGGTAGGCTTTCGAAGTTTAACAAAAGATTTCACGGTATTTTGATCATTTTTATGCTTCTATGAATATTCTAATTTACTTACGTTGGTTTATTTTATAGAGTTATACGTCAATGTATTTGTTTTTATGCATACGTCACTTATTAATAATAATATTTAAGTATTTTATAGTATATTATATTTAAAAAAAACATCATAATTTAATGCATAAGTATTTCATTACCCACCTTTTTTAAAAATCTTGTGGGACCATCATACGGAACGCATTTCCGAGTAGATTCTGATTAATCTCACTAAGCCAGTCAGTAAGTTAATTAGCGAAAAATCTCACACTTAAATAAATTGATTGATTAACTCCTTATTGCAACACACCATAATAAAAAAGAAATACACATAAACAACATAAAAGTAGGTGGCACAATGGGCGACCTTATCGTTTCGTTTAGTTGGGCAATTTGTAAGCGATTTTAAATACGCGGGTTAGGCAGTCTTCTCGTTAAAATCAATCTCTTTCAGGTTACCTATGGATGGAAAATAATTGAAGGACTAAATATTAAGATGGACTTCCTCTTAACTTAAAAGATTTAGACACTCATCCACGGGAGCTTACTCCGGATTGGCGTTGGTATTATTAGTGTTAAATATAAGTAGGGATAATAATTTTAATTTAATGATAAAACAGCGAGACACGCCAATAATGGGAATTGCATCAAATCATAATATCTCTAGTATTAAAACTAACCACCATATTATTGTTGGAACGTGGTTTCAGTTACAAGCATAAGAGATCTTACTTCTTACTTAATATCATAAACGCGAAAGTTCGTACATAAATGTCAACTTTGTGACTTTGTTACTCGTTCACGCAAAAAGTACTGTACCGATCGCGATGAATCTTGGAATATAGGTAGCTGGAGACCTGGAATAACACATAGGCGATTTATGCTTTTTATCGCGATCCTACCGGAACGGGACTTACGCGGGTGAAACCGCGGATAAGAATATAGATACTTTTAAGTAGATGTAGAATTATTAAATTTTTGAGTCTTCTAAAGGATAAAAGATACCTAAGTAAATACTAGTTAAAGGTACTTGCTGTGACTCCATTTCTTCCGCGTTGGTGTCGCTCTTCGTTATAGGAGTTCTCCCTGCGCAGTGGTGAGTAATCAGCTAGGTGAAGGTGAACAAACATTGTCAAATCTATTGTATCAAATCTATGTCATCTATGGCTGGAAAAATATGGGTCGATATGACTTAACCGCAATCTTTGAGCGTACCCTGGGGCCGACGAAGGGATAGCAACCGGGAACATTACTCGGATGAGATTGATGAAATGAAATAGAGTCAATCATAAAAAACATGATAGGTAGGTAGGTAAGTACTTTTTTTTTAAATGCACTAAGACATATAAGGGTAATCTATCTTTTATACTTTTCTATCTATTAGATACTTATAATAAAGGAAAAAAGGACAAAAAGTCTGTACTAGGAAGTAAATAAAAAGTTGTCTAGGGGAGTTCGGAAAAGTAGTAGAACAAAATTTTTAAAATTCATGTCAGTCTGTCTGTTTCTCAGTTTGTTAAAAATTTAAAACTACTAACCCGATTGAAATCTGGTTTAAATATTGTATAGTTCTATTTTCGAGGAACTTCGTGGTATACTTTAAATCGAAATCCAATTAGTAGAACCCGAGTAATGAACGAAAGAGTCTGCTATGGACTATTTCTATGCAAACGAAGTCGCGAGTAACAGCTAATTCTATGAAAAGGTATAATAAGGCTGTAACACCCCATACTGTTGTATTGTATTGTATTTGTTTGTCGGGCTGGTTTCCGCAAGTCGACGTCTGAGCGCCTATTTTGCGTCACCCCATACTGTTAATATTCACCAAAATTAAGCTCATAACTTAGGGCAAGGCACACTAGTGTCTATATCATTCCCGCGATCGGGCGTTGGCAAATGATGTTAATTTTCGAGTTTTACAGTGAAACAAAGCAACTGTTATCTGCAGAGGCATCGGGCACGAACGCCGTGGCTATCTTACTGTTCGCTCGCGCTCGTAGGGCGGTGATGCATTTAGCCGGTTACCTTGAGAATTGCCGATCTGTTACTTTGTTTTTAATGTGGGGATTAATTTCGATTAGGAGTAGGTACCTGTGGTATTTAAGCGCATAAATGATTTAAAAGACTTCTGCCAGAATATGCTTTTGGCAGTTACAAGTGTTTTTTTGGACTGTTTTGGTTCGCTTTTATCATAGATTAACTAAAGTCGAAAACTGAACTAATTCTTCAAGTTCCGTTTTCGTCAGTAGGTAGGTAAGTATTTTATTAGCGTATCTAATTGCTTCTGGTAAAATTATTCAAATGTAGGTAATATTTGTAAGTCGACATATTTTCCTCAGTGATAAAGCTGTCTCAGTCTTGGGTAAACTTAAATCCCTCGCCACACTCAGGACACGTCTTAAATCCCTCGCTTCGCTCGTGATTTAATTATTTAACAGTTTGCCATCATTTTAATACAAGAATAAATCCAACAAACCTTTGTTTTTAGGGTGTCGTTGAGGTACCCAGAGGAACCTTTTACTAAGATACTTCTGCTATTATGTATTCTGTGGTAAGATTTCGGTGTTTGTCAGTCTGTTTGACACCAGGCTGTACGTAGTTATCTCCTTAACGAAACCCTAAGAAACATTTTTCAAAAGAATGTTAAATATTAAACTTATTTATTTAAAACACGCACAGATTCTCATTTGAATTTCAGTAATGTTATGAGGAATTTTCGCCACAGGCTGTCATTGAGATTCTGTGAGAACTTTCTCTCGATCAAATTCTCGATCAGTCGCTAATCTTAGCAATTTATTACTTAGGTAGGTATATTTCTACTACTGAATGTTGGAAGCATGCGAAATATTTCATGTAGCCCACGGTAGCACACGCCGATCGATTATGCACATGAAAGAATAGAATTATCGTTGAGATTTTAACAATTCAAATATGTCTTCTAACAATAGGTTATTTTAGGTATTTACATACCTTAGATTATATTTATTTGTATTCTTCTCGATCTTGAACTGATTATGGTCAAATGTTATGTTATTTAGGTACAAACTTATGGTGGGTACTGACCGGCGCGGCGCGCAATGTTCGCAGCGAGCTTGATTATGTCCCCGTTCTGACGAACGCTCGTTATGTAAACCAAAGAAGTCATACTTATTACTTACTAGAACTATTCTAGTTCGGCTACATTGAGCATGCTGTCCCTTTCGAATAGTATTATTTAAAAGAGACAGCAAGCTCAATGTAATGGAACATTTTAGTTCTACGTGAGCATTGTAGTTTTAGTCATGTAACTTCTTTGCACGTAACGTTACGCGCCGTAACTTCGTCGTCGGTTTGACGTAATGTATTAATAACATATTTAATACTGACTGGCTGGATTTCGAAAGGGCCATATTCGGTACCAATTCGGTACAGTAATTATTTTAGGTAAAGATCTGCCTGGATGTCTAACTATTATGAAATATTTGCAAGTTTTGCGTAGATACAAAAACGGTCCAATGGTCGTAGTTATATGTCAAGCCAGGAGAAAAAACATGAAATTTCGTGTTTCGAAATAGGTTCTTCGTGAAGAAGTAGGTAACACACTCACCTTTAAAATATTACTAGGCTAGGACAGATGCTCCCACTGTACCCCTAACTTCACAAAATGCAATCTTTCCGTGTAGCAACACGCACGGCAGTGTCGGCCAAATTACGGCCCCCGATACGATCTGCGACGACAAATCGCACGACTGTCGTGTCGACCGCCACCGAGTCGCAAGCGTGTAGCTCGCCTTACTTGCCTTAGATGGGCTTGATATGCATGGGACAATAAATTAGGGGATTTGATATTTTGTAAGACTTCGAAGATTACTGAACTATGTTTATCTATGAGAAAAATTATTTTAAATAAATTATACTGACAATTTATGTATCTTTAAACTAAAGATATAAAAAAATCACAACAATCACACATTGTCAATTAAATGAACCACCCCTGATCGTACCTAACCGTTGCAAAGGATTCAAGGATGCATGCCATCCCTGGCTCCATTTCATAATCCTTTTTGAAAACCCAAAAAAAATGGATATCTGATTGATGATTCATATTTACCTACATTTTGCCCAGGTCACAATGCTGTTTTTAAATTCTATTATTTTGACGTTTTAAGTATATTACAATAGTCTTGGTCACCACCCTCTACTTGACTATTTATATATTATTATGTTATAGCATCCCCATCGACAGCCAAATGCAGGCATTCCGTGTATTCCGTGTAGCTATACCCGAGCGAACACCCCGAGGGGCGGCGTCGGGGATCAAAATGCTATCAGCCGATAGTCTTGGTCACGAGGAGGCACGACCAAGGCCAAACAGCCAGCCAGACCAGTCGAACACCAGTTAACACCAGATATCCAGTCAACAAGTCTTAGTCGGTGGTAGACTCCTCTTTCAAGAACCCCATTAGAGACCATTCTAACTGTATACTTTTAAATAAAAAGTTTGGCAATGGTTTTCATTTTCACTACACTCGTACTAAGTACTTTAAGTAAATTAAAGATTATACAAATACAAGGTGCATTTCACATGCATTTTAACTAAGTGGTACTACTGTTTTTCCATTCTAAACACGCGACCTTTTGTTTTTTCACTTCTTGGCCATTCAAAGGTTGCCTGGAAGAGATCGCTTTAAAGCGATAAGGCTGCACATTGTGCCACCTATATTTAAGTTGTATAAGTCTGCTGTGTTACAATTAAGACCTTATCTATCTATCTACGGTTCACGAAAACAATCCCGCCAAAACTTTCTTGCACTGATTCTAAAATATTATCTATTTCACCTGCGTAGTCCCGTTCCCGCGGGAATATCGGCATAAAAAGCATCCAATGTGGTTTTCCCGGTATCCAACTACCTATATCCCTAGTTTCATCGCAATCGGTTCGGTAGTTTTTACGTAAAAGAGTGACAAACTCACATACATACATACAAACATACAAACTTCCGCGTTTATAATATTAAGTAAGACTCTAATCTATAGGTACTTTTTACTAGTTATATAGTAAGTACGAACGTTGTTGAGGAACACGAAGCAAAGTTTTGCTTCGTGTTCCTCAATCAAAAATTGCAAACAACAAAACATGAACCGTCTTAGATTAATAAGCTATCGAGTTCAAAACCACAAATCGAAACCACTCGAAACCCAATACAAAAAACAATAGCTTAACAATCACAATCATAAAGCTATCGGTGTTCTGCGTGACTGTCCAACACTTCGTTACTTTGTTTGTAGGTACAGTCGGTTACAGAGACTATATCGAATTGTTGATCAATGAGGAAGTATTGTAATTTTCTCTTTTTAGCGACCAGCATCAGAAAGAAGACATGTTTTAATTTGTTTTAAGGAGCTCGATATTTCGCTTGTATTATTTACACCAAGTGAGTTTAAAATTGTTTATTGGAAAAAGACATTGGTGCGGCCAGGGCCCTGATTCGGTAAGGACATAGCATGCGGAATGGAGGCGACGTGCAGGGTATGTACGTTATTTCGGATTCTGTAAATGTTATTTTACGTAGCCTTCAAATTTAAGGGCTACTTAATTATTTAAATAGCTCCCCTTGTCCCTGAGCCAATCAGTATTATAGAAGTTATGGAATAGCTTTTATTTTTACTCATGCAACAAATCGACTTATGCAATGCTCCTGAATCCCGCCTGCTTGTCGCATGCTATGTTTTTACAGAATCGGGCCACTGGATTTGAAAACACTACCTTCGGAGTTAAAGCCCAGGCACTATGCTAACATAGCTCTTGAAAAGACTTGAAAGCATGTTGAAGATCCCATTGCTTCTGGCTACTACTTTATATTATAGGTATCTTTTTCTCACTAGATTAGGTTATACGTTTTAAAATTTGCGTGCCACATGTAATTTCTGGCTCAAAGCATAAATTTCATATTCCGTGGGAACGTTAGCGCGTGCGATATTAAATTGATCATTGATCAGAATCGCTACCTTTGGGCTATTGTTCACATTAAATCTAATCGATCAATTTTTAAAATGCCTTCTGAATTCTTCACTAATTCGTAAGGACTGTTGTTTGGAAGCTCCACTTAAATATTTATTTGATTCTGTTTTCAATATTTGTTGTTATATGTAGGTAGCGGCAACAGAAATAACATCATATTAAATCCGTTGATCTATCATAATCCTCGTGCAAACGGACAGCATAATCTTAGTAAAAGCTAGAGCGCCGATTTAGTAAACTGTGGTAAAAGGGTTTCGTACTTTTGGATACGGATCCCTAAAACCAACTATACTTACATACATACCTATCAAAGTTGCACGGGCCAGATGCAAAGATACTGTGAACCTGTCAAATTGCTAGAACTATCCTTTTTACCCAACTACGCTGAAGCGAAGAAGGAAGGGTTATGATTTTGGCAGTCTACATAATAATATTATGTAAGTAAATAGGTGAGTAATTAATGTTATGTTCCACAGTAGCGCTTAAACTGCTGTACCTAACCGATATTTTAGGCTTGCATTTCTCATAGTGCTCATTAAACAGCGTCAAGACCTGTGGTCAAGACCATCAAGACTGACGTCGGAACTAAAACTTAAACACGCAGCCAAATTACCCGGCACTACCTACTTCCATTCTTTGGCTAACAAAAGCCACCTGTTCAGCCATGATTCGTGAACAAACCTGACAGTCAATCTTTACTTCAGTTGGATACTTATTAGGTACCTACTAACGGACAGTCAAGTCTAAAGTAACTAGACATAAAAAAACTACTAAGTAATCCTTTATAATAAGCAACTGAAAGAGTGTACATCTTTTTTTTTTAATCTAACTTAAAAAAAATAAGTTTACGGAACTGCTTAAGGTGCCTTCCGAAGCACGGAGATCTTAAAGAGTTTATCTCTGATAGGAGTTAACGTTAGAGGCCTGAAAACTCTAACACAAGATGATCCACACCACTACACTTGTCAGGAATTTATCGAAAACGGTTCAGCAATTGTTGAGAAATTATTGAAAATTGAAAAATTAATGGGCAGAGTTTCTAATGACAAATTATATACTTACAGCCATAATAATAGGGGTTAAAGTATGAAATTGCCGTTTTATTGCAATAGGTTCTTTGAATTGACATAGAATCTTCATGGTTTGAGGTTTTCGAATGAAACTTTTTTCAAATGGTTTCTGTGATGTTCTTTTTTTAAAAAATGTGAAACATTTGAATATTGACTTTCAATTGTTTTTGTTATTCAATTTAGACAAGAAAGATGGATACTGCGAAAATTCGAGTGATTTTTGAATACGAGTTCCGACGCAGAACTAACGCGGCAGAAACAGCCCGCAATATCAATGCTGCGTTTGGAGAGGGGTCTACTAATGAACGCACCGTGCGATTTTGGTTTAAACGCTTTCGTGATGGAAATTTCGACTTAAAGAACGAGCCACGAGGAAGACCGCCCACACAGGTGAATAACGATGAAATAAGAGAGATAGTGGAAGCCGATCCTAGTCAAACTACCCAGGAATTAGCGACATGGTTTAACGTTACCTTACCCACTTTATTGACTCACTTGCGTCAAATCAATAAAATAAAAAAATACGAAAAATGGGTGCCTCATGATTTGACTGATCTGCAGAAAGAAACGCGTGTTGAAACTTGTGTTGCCTTGTTGAACCGGTACAGAAATGAAGGAATATTGGATCGAATTGTAACATGTGATGAAAAGTGGATTCTTTATGATAACCGGAAAAGAAAAATGCAATGGCTGACCCCAGGTCAAATGCCACAACAGTGTCCTAAAGCAAAACTTACCAATAAAAAGGTAATGGTAACTGTTTGGTGGTCTCAGCATGGTGTTATTCACTATAGTTTTCTTCGATCTGGTCAAGCAATTACGGCAGATGTCTATTGTGCCGAACTCCGAACCATGTTGACAAAACTAGCAGTAAAACAGCCCCGACTCATGAATCGATCTTCACCATTATTGCTTCACGACAACGCGAGACCTCACACAGCACGAGAAACCATTTTGACCCTTCAGGAAATGCACTTAGAAACCATTCGTCATCCTCCGTATTCACCAGACCTTGCTCCAACGGACTACCATTTTTTTCGTGATTTGGACAATTATCTACGTGACAAGAAGTTTTCTTCCCAGGAGGCAGTACAAAATGCTTTCACACAGTTTGTGCAGTCTAGATCGTCGGAGTTCTATCGCAAAGGCATTAATAACCTTCCCATTAGATGGCAGCAATGTATAGATAATAATGGCAACTATTTTGATTAAATAAATTTGTTAAAAATTTAAAAAATAAACAATTAAGATTTTCAGTACAAATCGGCAATTTCATACTTTAACCCCTAATATTTTATAAGGTCTTATGTAGGTATAAGGCTTGTACGACTGCAGCCGGTCACCTTATAGAAACCTTATTGATATAATGTTCACTCTATACCTATTGTAGGTACAAGAAATATTTAATCTCTATACTGAAGCTTCTATAAATTGTAGTCACGAGTATTTTCAATTTGTGTCTGGATGAGGCGCGGGCAAAGATATTTATCTTCTTTGTACTGTGATAGAGGTGACATCAGATACACCTAGTAGGTAAATTTAAACTACGATAATAATTTCATTGCTCTTCAAAAGTATACTTTATATAAATAAAAAAGGAACTTTATTTCAAAAACTTGTGTTCCATCTACACCGCAATTAGGTACTTTTTAAGGTTCCGTACCCAAATGGTAAAAACGGGACCCTTTTACTGAGACTCCACTGTCCGTCAGTCGGCCTGTCTGTCTGTCACCAGGTAATCGAATCTCATGAACTGTAAAGGTAGACAGTTGAAACTGATGTATTTCTGTTGTCACAACAACAAACAGGTCTCCCACTCTCGACTACTTTTTTAACAATTTCAGGATTCAGTTGGGACTCCCTCGCCAGCCGTATGTTGAACCTCGTCGAAAGTATTTTTAGCTGGCGAGAATCAGCGACTTCATATTTGATTTCATTATTTACAAATTAGTATTTGAATAGGTAGTTTCTGTCGATTCATGGAGTTCATAAATTTCAGTGTTCACTCTATACAAATGTAAAGATAATAAATATCTTGATCACGTACAATGTCGGCCGCCCATCACGAACGACTAACTTTTAATCTCTGGACTTATTATTAAGTAGTAAGTACTAAGCTTGTTTAGGTTGAAATGTTTTGTCTAGATGAGGTTATCTACGTACAGAGATACCTGATTGCGATTAAACTAGGTTTGTATTACAGATAGATGATGACCTGGACTTTAAACTTGAGCTTTTTATTCCGATATTCCCGGGCAATCAGGACTTACTTACATGGGGGATACTGCGAGGTGCTAGTAAGAAAAATATTTGACACTGGCTCTTCCCAAATGGGCATAATTCGGTCTAAAGCTTCAGATCCTAGATTTATTATAGTGGGTAGGTAGAGGCAGTGGATCCGACTTTTTTAAAAGTGTGTGATTACTGTTCCGAACAATTTGAACAGATGAAGCTCTTCTTTCTTTCTTTTTCTTAATTATGGCTTCTGTCAGCAATATAGGACAATTTAGCCAATTTCTCGTACGAATAACGAACTACCACTATTATACTGTAATCGTTTGAAATAATTTTTAAATGCGTGAAGGCTGAAGAAAAAATGGCGACGATTTTTCTCCAACCCTATGGAACAATTGTTTGTAAAGTTTGGCACTGGTATTTTTATTTTCACTTAACTCGTTTAACTTCGCGTAACTAAATTGGTAACTTGCCGCCGAAATTAAACAATTTAAACGCAATAAAACAATGTTTTGTAAAAATGAAAATTCAGGACAACATTTTACTAACGCGTCAAAAACAAAAGTCCGATGAAGCTCGACCATCTGAACCGAGTTCGGGATGTTTTACTGTCAAGCGCCCAAACCTTCTAGTCTCTAATAAGAGACCTCTCTAAAATCCTCAGATACACGACGAGACACTGACACTGAGACAAACTACACGTGCTGGTGCACGTGTAGTTGGTACTTACTAATTGAATATCTACTTACTAATTAATTACTTAAATAAATTCGTGCACACATGGAAATTTGGTTCGATGTGTGAAGTAGGTATAGTCTAATAGTCCGTGGGTCTATCTCAATGTCACTGACACTCTAAGTGCGATTATTCACAGCTGTCCCCTCTAGCCCTGTCCCCCGGGGGGACAGCTCGTCGTGAATCTGAAGTTGTAGTACCCCGAGATCATAAAAATCACGACAGACAAGACAGGCGCGAAAAACCTAACCCTTTCCTTGCAGCCGGGTAAAAAATACAAGACAAAGTGTCCGTGACACCCGAGGTGCCTATCCCGCGTTAGATCGCTCACGACCCGCGAGAAACGATAGTAAAGCGATTTATTACTCTATCGGGCCATACGTTTCGACTGCCGTGCGAATATAACACGACGCGACCACTCCGATAAACACGACAGTTTTAAACGATTTCTCCTTCTATTTTGCAAGATAGGGTTGAAAATGGTGGTGGTGTCCGGATTTCAAAATTATTTTTGAACTTCGTCTGATACTTACAAAAATATGCTAAATTATTTCAACAATTATCGTCACATCCAAGTTACATAAAACCGTGAGAAATCTTTATTTGAACTACATACACCTTGGTAAAGAAAAAAGGCCTAAAGTAGCCAACGTGTTATTCTAGGACCTAGGTCCTCAGCTATCTGCATGAAGTTTCATCGCAATCGTATCACATTTATAATACACTTCTTATCAAAAAAATCGAAACAGTACCTACTACAAAAATTATTGGATGGGATGAGTTATAGTTACTTATTTTATTTCCTCTTGTATTGCATGAGAGCAGTCATTAGAGCTCAGGAAGGCAATACGAGATATTGATAAACATTTTTTTATCTTTTTTTACGTCTTTACTTCTAACATTTCTCAAATTTTTCTATAAGGGTAAAATCGTACCTGTTGGACTAAACACGATAGCTAACAAAATTAAATTTTAATTTGAAACATTAATCTTCGTTAAACGTTACCTTATAACATGGTCTTTGCTTATAATATCCGCAACAATCTGGCATTATTATAGTTTTATTTGTTCAATATAAGAATAAGTTAAACTCTTTCAAACTTATACTTCTGAGGTGTTTCGATTTTTTTGATGGGAAGTGTATTAGTTGGACGTTGAGAAGTGTGGGTAAACGCTTATAAAAACCAAAACACAGTAGCAATTACAACATATTTATTTCGTCTGACAACTCTTTTTATGCCTTAGAATCTCCACGGGTGTCCCATAAACTGTCTCCTTACAAATATCACACTTATACTCCTTGGCATTAGGTTTATTTTCTCGTACAGGTTTAGTTTCGACTTCTATTTTCACTTCTTTAGCGGAACAAGTGAAGTGCTTGTGTTGTAGCCTTTCTATGGGTGACAGACATATGGTCAAGTCACAGTTTGGACACGTAAATGGCTGGGAGTAGGTTTCTTCGTAGATATTGTAGCTCCATTCTGTGTCGACCACGCTGAAAGTCAAAAAGTCAAAGTCAAAAATTTACTTATTTAATTGGATGTATTCGACTTTAAATACGTCGAGTGTTCTTACAACTATGACTCTAGTGTGGCTTCGGAACGAGCCCACCGATGAGAAGAAGCCACAAAAAACTCATGGGGTGAAAAAAGCAGAATTCGTAAAAAAGTTGATAATGAAAATGAATCCTAGGCAAATAAAAATAAATTCCCTTATAAATAGTAGATTGTACACCAAGGGGGAAAAGACTATTTTTAAGGCGAGTGTTTTTTGAATCCAGAGAGAAGCGAAGGATTGTAGAGTATATAGAGTAGAATCCTGAGCGATTCGAGGGATTCAAAGTACCTCACTCGAGCGAAAAATATTATTTATACATGACTAAGTTATGTGACGTTTTGTCTCTGTCTGTCAACTTTGAAACTTCATGACAGTAAAAGACAAACGATGCACAGTTATGCAGCGCATCAATTAGCGTTTATAAGTAAGGGGTTATTGAAGATTATATTCTTTAATTTTCGTGATGCTGATTTGAAATTAAACTCTTTCGGTTTTATTATAATAAGCATTAAACGCCACACGTTTCGAGGTCTTTACAGCCCTCCTTTTCACAAGTAGCTAAGGTAAGTAGAAAAAAGTTCTAGTCTCGTTGAGCGCATTGAATTTTAAGACAAAAAGCAGTTTTAATTACTAAAATACTAGTAAGTATATAATATATGGTAACCATTGATTCTGACTGTATTTTATACTAGCTGCGCCCCGCGGTTTCCCCCGCGTAAGTCCCGTTCCCGCGGGAATATCGAGATAAAAAGTAGCCTATGTGTTAATCCACATCCCCAACTACATATATCATATATGGACTTTAGCGTTGTCATCAAAACTCGCGTGAACCCTCATTGTATAGTGCCACCATTTCTAATGACTTCCTTGATTTGACTTTTACTACGATGACACAGTATATTTTCCTACTAAAATATAATGTAGAAAAATCTACTGCGAATCATACTATTATTAAAAAGCTGAAAGTTTGTGAGTATATGTGTGTGTATGTATGTATGTATGTTTGTTACTCAATCACGCAAAAACTACTGAAGCGATTGCGATGAAACTTGGAATATAGGTAGCTGGATATCGGGAATAAAACATAGTCTACTTTTTATCCTAATATTGCCGCGGGAACGGGATTTGCGCGGGTGAAACCGCGGGGCGCAGCTAGTAATATATATTGCAGGACCTAGATTACGCTTACGCTTACCAATTAAAGACAATATTATCAGTAAGAAAGACTCCACCCTTCTTCTCATTGGCGCTGCATTCGAAACCTTCATCGAACGGGTTAGGGTCTATTGTCGGATGCACCTCATCACTCCCACTGTAAATCACTTTTAAATCGCCAGGTAACAATCTGAAAACAGAATTTTTAATATATTTCGTTAATTTTTTTTCATTGCTAGGCAAGGCATATTTACTAGAAATAATTTAAAGGAAAAAATCATCTTCAAAAATTCACTTGCGGCGAGATTTGAACTCGCGTCCCTGGATACAATTTTTAATGTAATTTTTTAATGTTACATTTCATTTGAGCCCTAAAACCCGTAGAAATATCGGGATAAAGCCTATGTTTTAATCCCGATCTCCAGCAATCTGTTTCATCGCAATCAGTTCAGTAGTTTTCGCGGGAAGAAGAAACAAACATTTTGTTACATAAACCTATTTACTTTGGCACATAAGCTTTCACGTTCACTGACATCTCAGTCACATTGAAAAAGCTAACTGTAATGTTAGCGAAATCTCGGTACAATGTAACAATGCTATTAATAAATAAAATGCGAGTATAACCCGGTAAATATTGTGTTTCATTAAGCAAAATCAAGAAAACATAGGACAAAACTAACTTTCACGTTCATTAAATTAGTAGAATGAAAATAGTTTTTGATATACAAGGTAGTAACTTTTTAAAATAGACGAATTACATCTTAGTCAACCTTGAAAAGGCTAACTGTAAAGTTAGCGAAAGTTCAGTACATTGTAACGATGCCATTAATAAATCAAACGCGAGTAAAATCTGGTAAATATTGTGTTTCATTCATTATGCAAAATCGCGAAACTATACAAGGTCTTGCAGCAGAAGTTTTTGATGAAAATCTAAATTTGCCCATATTATAATTGTACGCCTTAGTAAGGTCTAAAAACTCCAAAACCAAGTGAGATACACCACTATACGAAAAACAAAAATGATTTATTTTCTTGTGAAAATAATACTAAAAAACTTATGAATAAATATCGTTTACCTTAGAAATATTTTTAGCAAGGAAATATATTTCCAAAAAATTCCTGTGTAGCTCAGTGGTTAGAGCAGTCGCCTGGTTAGCGAAAGGACGCAGGTTCGAATCCTGCCATGGGGATTTTCAAGGATATATTTCCTTGCTAAAAATATTTCTAAGTTTAAAACGCCTTAAGCAATAAAAACAAAAAGAAATATCTATTTACCTCTTTATAGAGTAGTACACTTGACAGTTCATAAAAGAAGATATATCGCAGGAGAGTTCATATTGCAATTCATCGTAGTCTTTTGTGAATTTCTGTTTGGATAACTCGTTCTCTACCGATTTGTTTGGATTGGCGTCTGGAAAAATAAAAAAATAAATCCATTTTTTTAATATACATTTTTTTAATTAGAGATCAGAACTTTAAAAACATTCATAACACCATAAATCACTAAAGTTTGTATGATGTTTGAGTAAGTACGAAAGTTCATGACTGCATGCGTAAGTCTACAATAATTATTATTGTATTTGTAATTATATTGTAATTATTATTGTATCACACTAGATTTAAATTTAATAATTATTCGACGACCTATGTAGCGCAGCTCGGATTGCAACGCAGAAGGTTACGGGTTCGATTCCCGTCGGGAACAAATATTTCTGCTGACCATAAATGTTTGTTTCTGGTTCTGGGTGTTTTCTATGTATAATATGTATTTACAAAAAAATATATACAATTTGTAACGGGTGAACAATTTGTCTAGGCGAACAACTTTTGTTCTACGACTTTTAAAAATTCAAACTTTTTTTGAAAACTTTGTGATTATGTTTCACTGAAAAAAACAGCTGATTTTGAAAATAAAAATAATTGAAGTTTTGATTGTAAACCATCAAACGAAATAAAAGGACAACATAAGGTCAATGACCTCGTACTCTCAAAAACAGCTGATTTTCAAGTAAACTTTACACCTAAATTTTTCGAAAGTACTTCGAATTTCCAAAAGTCGTAGAACAAAAGTGGTTCGCCTAGACGTCTAGAACAAGCCCCTTTCGGATTAAAAGGGCTTACCCGTTACACCTTGTATATAAAATATGTAGTATATCCGTTGTCTAGTACCCATAGTACAAGCCTAGTGCTTAGTTTGGGGCTAGATAGCGCTGTGTGCAATGTAGTGCAATATTTATTTATTATTTATTTACCTACTGAGGACTCTAAACGATCATGTAAATGTGTTATTAAATACTAGCTGTTATCCGCGACTTCGTCTGCGTAGAAATAGGTCAAAATACGACTCGAGGTACCAGATGAAAATTTTATAGTTTTTTTTTTCAATAACGGTTTAGTAATTATTAAATACATAATTACTAAACCTTTTTAAATTAAATTAAATACATAATTACTAAACCAAAATTAATATTTGTTTATTAGTATTTTTATATAAATATATATATTTAAGGTAGATTATTTATGGTGTATTTTAATTATTTATTATATTTATCACAACGTGACCTACCAGTACAACTAAATAGTCCCTTTTCCATACCAAATAAGGTTTCCTGGAAGAAATCGCTTTAAGCGATAAGGCCGCCTATTTGTTCAACATTTATTTAGTTTTAAATGTGTTGTTTTTGTAATATTTTTGTGATTGATCAAATAAAAGTGTTATCTATCTATCTATCTAAATATTCTGCTTGATATCACTAAAGCTTCCGAAGTGTTAGTTATTCTATGCTGAATAACCAAAAATTAATAAAACGTTATTGAAAAAAATAATACTTTAATATATCCACCTGGTACCTTTTAAGTCTTCTGACTGTACATAGCAGACTTTTTCGTTCATTACTCGGGTTCTACTAATTCGATTTCGATGTAAAGTATACCACAAGGTTCCTCGAAAATAGAACTATCCAATTTTGAAAACCAGATTTCAATCGGATAAGTAGTTTTTTTATTGTATAAGTACAAACAGACAGACAGACATTTTAAAAAATATATAATTTTGTTCTATTACTTTTCCTAAGTCCCCTAGACATCTTTTTTTTTAATTTACTTCCAAGTACAGACCTTTTGTCCTCTCCTTCTCTATTATAAGTACAGATATAGAATAGATAGGTAATATAATTATTTAGGATATGATTTGATTTACCTTGTAGTCTCCTATTGATCAATGCATCCCATCTTTGCCGTAACTTCGTAGCTTTGAGCAATAAGTTCATACCCTCGTCCGGGTAAGGGAACTCTAATAACAGCCAGGAATCGCATATTATTCTACTGAACCCAATATTCGTGTCTATCGAATGTGCTAACAACATCAAAGTCTGTGCAGCCGGCATTCTCATAGAGTTTACTATGTAAGGTTTTGTAGTTTCTAATAGCGATCTGAAATAGAGGAAAAATAAATATTGCACAACATTGCACACAGCGCAATCTAGCCCCAAACTAAGCACTAGGCTTGTACTATGGGTACTAGACAACGGATATACTACATATTATACTTTTTTTTTGTAAATACATACATATTATACATAGAAAGGCACCCAGACCGGATACAAATATTTATTTTTAAGCATAAATATTTGCACCCGACGGGATTCGAACCCGCAACCTTCTGCATTGCAGTCGAGCGTCCGCACGACGCGCCACAAAGGCCGTCAAAAACATTGAAATCTTTAGTCTATAAATAAAAAAGATTTGTTTGTAATATAGAGGCTCCGAAACTACTGAACCGGTTTCAAAAATTATTTCACTAATGAAAGCTACATTATGGCAGAATAACACAAGTTTTAAATCCCAATGTTCCTACGGGATCAGGACTTACGCGGGTGAAACCGCAGAAGGCAACTAGTATTTTATAATAAAACACTATATTTACCGGGTTTTACTCGCGTATTATTCAATAACGTCAACTTTACAGTTGGCTTTTTCAAAGTTGACTGGAAAAGTCAAAGTCGCGAGTAAAAGTTAAAGTTAAAGTTTTAACTGTGTGTTTCCGCAATTAGCCCTACTATTGGGCTTTTGTGCGTGATTTTAAGCCGTGGGTTTTCTTACGATGTTTTCCTTCATCGTAAGAGCGATGTTAATAGCGCACATATTTTTTTTATTTGAAAAAAAAAACACATTTGTGCGCGGCCGGGATTTGAAACCACGACCTTCGGAATGAAAGTCGGGGTATCTACCACTCGACCAACACCGCTCTAAAGTCGCGAGTAAAACCCGGTAAATATTGTGTTTTATTATGAAAAATCGCGAACAAAATTAGTATTGTATACTTACAAATAGCATAATATTTGATGTGCATGCGATAAGGCAGATTTTCCCTTGTAGTGGGCGCAGGTATGAATGTCTTGTTCTGTCAGTTGTAAAGTTCTGGGGTTCTTCCCGAAATACGACGTCGGGTGAAGGAATACGAAAGGCTTGCTCCAAGTGTGATATAGTTGTTCTGCTCCGGACTGTTAACAAAATAATACCGATAAATATCTACTTTTGACATAAATACTACTTCTATGGTTTTCGCGATTTTGCATAATAAAACACTTTATTTATCGGGTGTAATCAACCGGAGTCAGTCAACCTTGAAAAAGCCAACTGTAAAGTTGGCGAAAGCTCGGTTCGTTTAAAACCATGAATAAAACGCGGTTACACCCGATGAATAAAGTGTTTTACTATAAATACAACTTTTTTACTTTTGAGACGTGTTGCTAAATTTTCATTTTTGTGAAAACTAGTTCAAATGCGTGTAGGTAAATTGTTTAATTTCAGGGGCATATTAATCGATTTAGTTTCGTGAAGATGTACAAGTGCAATGAAAGTGAAAATGGGTGCAAAACATGGACTTTAGCGTTGTCTCCAAAGCTCCGTGAATAATCATTGTAAATGGCCGCCCGGTTTAACAACAATTCTTCGACTTGACCATGACAATGACGACTTGACTGTTTCGAAGCAAATAGCTTGCAAATATTAATATTACTTGACACTGGCTAATTTCCAAATGGCCATAATCGGTTCACAATCGATAAGAAATAATAATAATAATAGCTACTTTTATGGACGCCTACAGATGGCGTTACTTGTATTGACGCGGGTTTCCTCCCGAAAAACTAAAGCTATTTAAAAAAAATAATAATTTTAAAATTAAAAAACCGACTTCAAAAAGAAACAAAAAATAATTTAAAAAACAACCAAAAAAAAAAAGAATTGATAAAAATGACCAAAATAACCTCTACATAGGTACAGTGCCACCGACTAATTAATCTGTTTTATCATCTGAAGTCGGGCAGCCAAACTAAATACAATATATGGAACCAACCAGTAAAACTGCCCGACTTCAGATGATAAAACAGATTAATTAGTCGGTGGCACTGTACCTATGTAGAGGTTATTTTGGTCATTTTTATCAATTCTTTTTTTTTTTGTTGTTTTTTAAATTACTTTTTGTTTCTTTTTGAAGTCGGTTTTTTAATTTTTAAATTATTTTTTTATTTCACCCTTTTTAGTATACCTACCTACCTAAAAATCAACAATATTGTTACCGTAATTTATATTATTGAGGAGTTTGCTGATGAGAAGGTGGTTTCAGGTGCCCCATCAATCTGTACTTAGTTCTTTAGGGGTCTATTATTTTTGGTAGAAGTCCAAAAATGAGTAATTTATTGAATTCTGAGATGCTATCCTGTCCATCATTCCGAAGATACTCATCAGATCCTTACCAAACTTTCATGGGACCACCTCGAAGCTTCCACTTTTCCATTAAAAAAAGAACTATATCAATCGGTCAAGCCATCTTCGTGTAATCGATGAACAATTGAATTGAATACAGCGTATTGAGGAGCATTCCCGGTCCTCACTTCGAAGATCCTCATCAGATCCTCATCAAATTTTTATGGGACCATCTCGGAGCTCCCACCTTTCCATTAAAAAAAAGAATCAGTTTAATCGGTCAAGCCATCTTCGAGTAATCGATAAACAACTGGATTGATTAATGCGTTTTGAGGAGCATTTCCGTTCATCACTCCGAAGACCCTCATCATATCCACATCAAATTTTTATGGGACCATCTTGGAGCTCCCGCCTATCCATTAAAAAAAGAATCATCTTAATCGGTCAAGCCGTCTTCGAGTAATCGGTGAACATACAAAAAAAAAATATTATACATACAGACGAATTGATAACCTCCTCCTTTTTTTTGAAGTCGGTTAAGAAATAGCAATTATTGATGTGCAGGCAACCGGGTTTCGAAACCACGAGTACGAAAGTATACCTATCTACTATTAGACCATCACCGCTTTTCATACGCCCACTGATGTGCAAAATTCCATACTTAAGCGGTGGCCCATTGAAATACTGCAGCGTTAAAGCCTGAAAGAGACGGTTTTTTTACTTGCGCTGTGGAACAAGTATATTACCTTGCAATGATTAAATTCGTCTGCAACAGCTACTTGTGGATATAGCGCTCGACATAACACAATCTGAAAATAATATATATTTATTCAAATCAAAGGGATAAAAGGAAACACAAAGGAAACAAAGAACACAATATTCGCCGATCGCATGAAGGAATGATTGAGGGAAAGAATGAATGAAAGGATTAATGAATGTTCGAATAAATGAATGAATGGGGAAAAAGTATGTTGAATGAACGAATAGGGGATAGAATGAACGAATCAAGAAAATAATGAAAAAGAGAATGAATGATTGACGGAATTAATGAATGATTGAAGGATAGAATAAATGAATTAAAGAAATATTCTTATATCTAAAAATGTATCCCCATTTTGCGTGGTCACGGCATCACGCCTGAACGGCTGGACCGATTGCGATAATTCATTTTTCTTATGATTAATAATTCGTTATGATCAGGAGGTTTTTATGAAATAAAAAATGTTAAACCGATTTTGATAAATCTTACGCGGGGCGCAGCTAGTAAATAATAAACTTACCTTCAACATAGCCAAATCTCGTCCACTGGAAGCACTAGACCCCGATATAAGTGACTGTATTCTACTCGCGTCGTTCGTCAGCCTGAATTCAATATCTCTTATATCAAGCGCATGATCTTCATCGTCTTTCGTCTCGTCGACTATCTCGTACGAATCCATTTTGAGACGTTTCTTACGTTTCGATTCTTCAGCCGCTTTTTGTTTATATTGTCTGGAATTAACAAATAGATACTTTCACATATTATAAACTAGCTGCGCCCCGCAGTTTCACCCGCGTAAGTCCCGTTCCCGCGAGATTATCGGGATAAAAAGTAGCCCAGTGTTATTCTAGGTCCCCAGCTACCTACAAAGTGTAACGGGTAAGCCCTTTTAAGCCGAAAGGGGGTAGTTCTAGACACCTAGAGGAACAACTTGTGTTCTATGACTTTTGTAAAATCAAACTTTTATTTGGAAAATTTTGAGTTTATGTTTCACTGAAAAAACAGCTGCTTTTGAAAATAAAGGTAATTGAAGTTTTGATTGTAGTAGAACAAACTAAATGAAAGGACAAAATAAGGTCAATAACCTCGAACTCTGAAAAACAGCTGATTAATATTTCTTTTTGTTTTTATTGCTCAAGGCATTTTAAACATAGAAATATTTTTAGCAAGGAAATATATTTCCAAAAAATCCCCATGACAGGATTCGAACCTGCGTTCTTTCGCTGAGCGAACCTGCGTCCTTTCGCTCAGCAGGACGCAGGACGCAGGACGCAGGTTCGCAGGTTCGAATCCTGTCATGGGGATTTTTTTGGAAATATATTTCCTTGCTAAAAATATTTCTATGTTTAAACAGCTGATTTTCAAGTTAACTTTACACTTACATTTTTCGAAAAGTACTTCGAATATTGAAAAGTCGTAGAACAAAAGTTGTTCGTCTAGAAGTCCAAAACAACCCCCTTTCGGCTTAAATGGGCTAACCCGTTACATCTTGTATATTCCAAGTTTCACCGCAATCGGCTCAGCGGTTTTTACGTGATTGAGTAACAAAGAATGTTAGTAGGAAAGAGAACATTACATATTTCGTTGTCCTATGATGTTCGGCAACCTGTATTATTTACAATGGTAGGAAATTTGATGTCACCAATGCCTAAAATTTAGCTAAATTCAACCTAAAAATATAGGTTTAGATAGTATTTATATTCTCTTGGTGCCATCCTAAATGTTAGATTGTCAGCTCTAAAGGTCCCTTCCAGACTCACGCTGAGAACCTCCGAGAACACCCGAGAAACATAAATGTGAGGAGTTTCTCGCCTTCTCGTTCTCCTGTTCTCCGTTTGGTGTCGGTATTTTTGGCAGAGACAAAGGATTTCTCGAGATCACAAATTGGAAAAATGAGTGTGGATAACAGCATGTTCTGAAGAGCTTTCTCGCCGTGAGTCTGGAGCCGGTATAAGATCATTTATACCTGTCATTGTTTTTAGAATTCCTAAACTAAAATTTAGGTTTAGTTAAGTTTAGGTAAATGAATAACAGAATTGCTACAAATAGCTGCGTCGAAGTATAAATACCTTCGCATGTCTTTCAATTGTTTCAATTGTCCATGACGTACCGCGCGTTCTGCTGAAGACATTGTCTCTGGTTCCATCGTTTCCATTAAATTGTTGTCCTGTCAAATTAATAATAATGAAGAGGAGTTTTGGCGGGAACGCGTTGAGGAGATGTGGTGCTAAATTTTTATTTTTGTGAAACCTAATTCAAATGCGTGCAAATTGTTTAATTTCGAGGGCATATTAATTAATTTAGTTTCATGAAGGTGTACAAGTGCAATGGAAGTAAAAATCGATGCAAAACATGGACTTAGTGTTGTCTCCAAAGCTCCGTGAACAATCTTTGTAAAATGGCCACCGTGTTCACAAATGATTCCCTAGACTTGACTTTCTATGACGACTTGACTGTTTCGATGCAAATAACTTGCATAATATAATACTTGACACTGGCTTATTGCCTAATGGCCATATTCGGTTCACAACCGATAAGAAATAAAAAATAATAATGAATTCAAAGGAGCGCGACTTAAATATCTAATACTGTTTCAAATCAACTTAAGTAGTTTTAGCGGGAACATGTTAATGAAGTGTGTTGCTGAATTGGAAGGTCTGTAATGACTTTCCCTATCGCCTGGAAGACATCGTTTTTAGCGGTAAAACCGCCCATTTGTGCAAAATTTTGGCGTTAAGCTTTCCGTGTATTTTATATTACTTATGAATATTATTGTTGGACAAATAAATAAATATTGCACGACATTACACACAGCTCAATTTAGCCCCAAACTAAGCGCTATGCTTGTATTAGGGGCACTAATACTAATCCTACTAATATTATAAATGTGAAAGTGTGTGTGTTTGGATGTTTGGATGTTTGTTACTTAATCACGCAAAAAACTACAGAACGGATTGCGATGAAACGTGGAATATAGGTAGCTGGATACCGGGAATAAAACATAGGCCACTTTTTATCCCGAAATTCCCGCGAGAACGGAACTTACGCGGGTAAAACAGCGGGGCGCAGCTTGTTATACATAAAAAGACAGACCAGATACAAATAATCTTTTAAAGCATAAATGTTTGCACCCGGCGGGAATCGAACCACAGATGTCGTCAAAGTGTAGGTACATCAGTAACGTCTATCTCACCTGTAACAAACTCCTCAACTGCGCGGCCAGTTTAGTAAGTTCGTACAACCTTTGCTCCTCAATCCCGCGCCGTTTGCACCACGCCTTACCTCCCCTAGTGTCCGCCTTCACTGACAACCACGCGCAGTATAGCGAGAGAAGGGTTATGGGGTCGCCGTGGTCCGATTCGTCGGGTTTTCTTGAATTCTGAAAAAAAATATACAATATAATAATTATTTTTCCCGGGTCTAATTCGCGTATAATCCCCTCGCGACCAAGATCATTGTAACATGATCGAAACGTCGAGGTAAGAGAATTTAAAAAATAATTATACGCGAATAAGATTCGGGAAAAATAATTATGAGTTCAAATAGTGTGAGTTTAAAATATACAATATGTTTATACCGAGTCTTTCGACACATATCGGCTACAGTTTTAGACGAAATTTAGAAGTTTTATGTTAACGACTTTTGAAAATTTGAATATTAATGTTAAGGTTATGATTTACTGAAAAAAAAACAGCTGTTTTTTTAAAATAACAGTTGTTTTGTTTAGATTGTATACAAACCAAATGAAAAACCAACTTACGGACAATGACCTGCGAAGTTACCGTGCAACTTTCGTCGTATTCGGCACCAAAATCCCACTGCGAAAAGGAATAAGCTGCGCGGTGAAAACGACAGGGTGGATTTGTATGCATTTGAAGCCGGCACCGTCGAGTTTAACTGTCATTGATAGCGAGGTCTCTTGAGCTGCCGGTTTTAATGACAGTTGAACTTCATCGTCGTCTTCAAATGCATGCAAATTAACGTTATGGTTTGAACCGCGCAGGTTATTCCTTTGCGCAGTCGGATTTCGATGCTGATTACGACGGAAAATGCGCGGTTACTTTACTGTATCTCAAAAAACAGCTGATTTTCAAGTAACTTGCTCGTCTAAAAGAAACCTTTTCACTCTAGCCTTGATGACGACATTGTTTTTTTTTATTCATAAAAAATAGTAGTATAGTATTTGACCTCATATGTTGTAGTAAAGGGGGAATATTGAAGAGTGAATAAAAAATATGACTAACTGCGCCCCACGGTTCCGTAATTCCCGATCCTGCGGGAAAATCAGGATGTGGTTTACATTATAAACCTTCCAATTGAATCACTCTATCTAATAAAAACCGCATCAACATGCGTTGCGTATTTTAAAGATCTAAGCATACATACAAATAGACTGGGAAGCGTATTGGTTTTATACTTAATGAAGTTGTTACCTCACATTCGAAATCCCGATGAGCTCTAGTAGTGTAAATCGACCGAATACCCAAAGCGGCTGTAAGGGCGAGTGCAGAGTCTCGTTTGTGAGGCGGCAGTGTGGACGCGCCTATGACCAGAGCCTTAGCTAAGGCCACTTCCACAGGCAAGTTTGCTAGAGCCCGTCCTAAAGGCGTCAGCTTCTCGTTCGGTGTTAGGGCTGCCTGTTATATTAAATTTGAGATATTTTAAGAACAACCCATATTCCCATAGGATCAAATCTTATGGGAATATGGGTAAGTAACACACGTGTACGTACAGCTATCGTAAACGACATTTATATTGGAAAAGCTGCGCCATGCGGTTTCACCCGCATTAATCTAGATAAGTGCCATATTAACATCAGTCTTAGGGATGATTTATATTAGACCGTCCCGAGCGCGGGCCGAGTCCGAGCTTTGTTGTCCATTGCGCGGCGAATAGTCGATCGGTCTGTTGCAACCGAGTGGCGGTCGAGCAATGGACAACGAATCGGACCCGGGCCGCGCTCGTGGCGGTCTACTATTACGGTGAAGGAAAACATCGTGAGGAAACCGACATGTCCTAGGACTCAATATGGTTTGAAGACATGGGACATTCGCGAATCTGTTGTATGCCGTGGCGTTTTACTGCCTTCCCCTCTAAGAGGAGGATCTTGCCTTACAGTAGGACAAATTAGCGGGCTTTACCTTTCGTTTACCTATGACAGGATCCTGCTCTCGGTAGACGAAAGGTAAGTTAGTCTCGATCCAGTGGAAAACTCAGGAATTTTGGAAGGCTCAGGATCGTTGCAGGGTAAACATAATCAAATGGGGGTATACGGATGAAAAATAAAAATTCCATGTAACACATGCTCCAATGCTCATTGTGCTCTACTACTTGCACTCTGGAGGATTCATAAGTGGCAGGCCAATGCCGCTGCAATTGAGGTGGCTAAGTACTGAGTCGAAAGAATCTAATGTCGTATCGCTGACTCGAAAAGAACAAGTGATTATATCGTTGATTGTTCGGGTTCCACTTGTTCGCTTTCGACTTTCCCCAAAAACAAAGCTACCCAAAGGTGAACGCAGATTGGTTCGGGCGAAGGAATCGTCCACGGGAAACAGTACCTTATAATATAATATTAAGGATAAAGTACATTTACCTATGGATTAACATATTTATATTTCCAATGACGTCATCAGATTCGGCCGACTCCTGCGAAGTGGTCGAATCGACCGATTCGATCGCACTCTGATAGTTGCGTACGAGAATAACATAGAACTTGGTTATACAACAACTGCAGCTGAGTAAGATTCTACCGATGCGGTCGATTCGTCCGACTCGGATGACCCGCACGCACACACACCTACATGCACACTGCCACAACAATTTCATATAAATATATAAAATTCGATTCCTTCGGCTCCTTCGGCGCGGATCAAATCTGCGTTCACCTCAATAGTGAAAGTCCAGGAGTGTTAAAATTAGACAAATTACGTCTCAATCAACCTTGAAAAAACCAACTGTAAAGTTGGCGAAAGGTCGGTTCGTTTAGAACAATCAATAAAAACGCGATAAACCCGGATAAATAAAGTGTTTGCATAAATAAAGTTATGCAAAATCGCGAAAACCATACAAGAAATTATAGTCCAGTAGTGGTTCATGAAAAACCATCGATGAGATAGGATCACTAGACAATTTAGTTAAGTTCAGGTAGACTTACATGTTGCTTCAGCTCCAGAATAGCGTTCTCGACAGTCTCCAAGGGTGGAGCGTCTAGGAAGGGGAACCGTCTGACATCGTTCACTCCGAGAGAGCTCATGAGCAGGAACAGCGACGACAGAGGAACTCTGGACACTTCCGGTGTGCTGTACGGTTCCATTTCCGTGTATTGGGCTTCGGAGTAGATGCGATAGCATACCCCGGGACCTGGTAAGTGAGACACATGTTTTAAAGTCGTTTTTCCGCAAATAGACCTACTTAAATAGGATCAGATCACGCAAAAGAGACCCAATTTGAAGGGGTCTATGTGCTGAAAATGAGCCGAAAAAAGTGACCACTATGGTTAGTGATTGGTATAGATTGGTATTTTAAACTTACATGGTTACTTTTACTACTACGTCACCTACCCGCTTTCTCCAGTCTCGTGAACAAGCTTGTTGAAATTACCAGCGAAATATCGAGCTCACATTTAAATTATTAAACATGGTAAATACCCCGTTAATAAGTAACTTTCGTAACTAATCTAGGTGTATCTCTTTTGGTTTGGTAGTTTTTTCGTGAAGGCATAACTATTTATTTATATTTTTAATTTGTAATGTTTTGTATTACAATTATTAGCAGTATTGTTACATAATATATTATGCTTACCAGTTCTCCCAGCACGACCTTTCCTTTGGTCAGCACTCGCTTTTGAAATCCAAAACTCTTTTAACCTCTGCATTTTTGTCGTAGAATCGTAACTCATTTCTTTTACCTAAAACCATAGGTTTACCATTTTTTAATACACCCTCCTAATATTTCTTTTTTTTTGTTTTTTTGCTTATGGCATTTTAAACTTAGAAATATTTTTAGCAAGAAAATATATCTCCAATTTGGCAAGGAGAAATATGGCCAGATAATTGAACATAAGACGTGATTCCCTGTGTAGCTCAGTGGTTAGAGCAATCGCCTGGTTAGCGAAAGGACGCAGGTTCGAATCCTGTCATGGGTTTTTTTGGAAATATATTTCCTTGCTAAAAATATTTATATACACCCTCTTACTTATAAACGATGATCAACAGATAACCAAGTTATGTAACGTTTGTCTCTGTCTGTCAACATTGAAACCTCATGTCACAGTAAAAGACAAACGATACCTAGCTAGCTATGCAGCTGTTTAACCAGCGTTTATAAGTAAGGGGTCAGAAATGTAGTAAAAAATAGATTAAAATTTATGTTTTCAAAACTCGGTCAGCCTCGAGTCAGCCCGGGCTCGTCCTTAGTCAGCCCAGTTTAATGTCGATATACTAAAACTTAAAAGCTTTCTAACGATACTCCACACGATAGCCTAGACGCAAAATTAAAAATAAATCCATTATACATTAATAGGGAAACTCAAGATTTTTTTTTTTCAATTTTGTTCCACCATACTAGTTTCAACAAGTGATCTAGGTCACCAACGATCCCCTCTTACCCCTTTACTTATAAACGCTAATTAATGCGCTGCATAACTATGCATCGTTTGTCTTTTACTGTCACACGAAGTTTCAAAGTTGACGGACAGAGACAAACGTCACATAACTTAGTCATGTGTAAATAATATTATGTAAGTAAGGGAGCTAGTCTATATGTCAGGCCATATATGTCTGGTATCGGCCGACCGAGTCGGTGTTGGTAAACGCGAGCCGTAAATCTGTACGAGTTTTGAAGAGCTTTGCTGAATATAGTCGTACATGTGACATAAGTATATCAAAATATGATTAGACATCATAGTTTTACAAAGGAATTTAACAAAGACTTTATTCCTACTCATCGGATATTACGTTGTCCAAAATTAATCTTACCTTGCCAGAATCTACCACGAATCTAATTCCGTCAATGGTGACTGATGTTTCAGCTATATTCGTTGAAACTATACATTTTCTTACGCCCTCTGGTGGGTAATCAAATACCTATAAGAAAAGAAGTAGAAAGTAGAATAAAACATTAACAATACTAACAACGACATTTAATAATGAAACCTGTGACATTACAATCAATAATAATTGCTTAATTTTATCCAATGTTAATGAATAATTTAGTAAGAATACTCATCTGTTAACCTTAATATGTAATATGATAATAATGACTGTATTAATTAACAATCCTTTTCAAAAACTGTAGGACAACTTAAGATTTGTACGCTATACGGCTAGACACAGTGATCATTTATTTTTAATTTAACACCTTTGTATACCTGTGTTTTACAAATAAATGATTTTGATTTTGATTTGAAAAGAAAACATAGTTTTGTTTTTTTGCGAGGTTCTATTATAATTGACCGAACGAGCGAAGCGAGTAAGGTCCAGTGTAGACGGGCCTGGCGCTTCATCATCATCATCATTTCCCTGGCGCATTCCCTATTTGGAGTCGGCCCTCCTGATACTAGATCGCCACTTATTACGATCTCCGATACACTCCGATCTCCGATACAAGCGCCAGGCCCGTCTACACTGGACCTCGCTCGCTTCGCTCGTTCGGTCAATAATTTAAAATACCTAGGAGTTCGCCCCGAACTAAGACCTCACGACCCCCTATCTCCCCAACCCCCCTTCCGATCCGGCTCATCTTCGAACTCATACATTTTTTTGACCTAAACTACGCGCATACCAAAATTCATAAAGATCGGAGCTACGATACTCAAGTTATCGTCGAAAAAACATACAAAGATACAAGCGCCAGGCCAGTCTACACTGGACCTCACTCGCTTCGCTCGTTCGGTCAAATATTTAAGGGGTTATCGTGCAAAGAAAACATTAAGGGGCTTCCATACGACAAAAGTGTTATTTTTGTGATAGTGGGACGGAACTCTTCGTGCGCGAGTCCCACTCGGCCGGTTTTTTATTACCTTTTCGATATAACCGATGGCGGTAAAATCTTACTTTATCCTGTTCAGCGAGAGACAGCCCACTGTGTAGAGGTAAGACGATCCAGTTCTTAGTTTTGTCCGCGTATTGTTGCGCCGCGTCGCATATAGCTGTTATCTCTTGAACCCCAGACATAAACACTAGTAGATCGCCCCTTTCATCCTCTGAAACGAATCAATTAAGACCGTAAGGGCCGACTTATCATTCCTCAGTTAAAAGATATTTGTTTAGTTATCTAAATATAACATATTATTCAAAGGTGACTGACTGACTGACATTGATCTATCAACGCACAGTCCAAACCACTGGACGGATCGGGCTAAAATTTGGCATGCAGGTAGATGTTATGACGTAGGCATCCGCTAAGAAAGGATTTTGATAAATTCTACCAGGGGATAAAATAAGGGATGAATGATAATACTTCTTGCCACGGGCAAAAGCAAGCAGTTATATAATAAGTTCAAACCTAACCAGATTTAAAAGCCCTCAAATTTTGTTTTTATTTTTAATATCATAGTGACGTTTTTTATTCGGTGGTGTCACATTTTATTTGTCAGATATCTCTATCTAGGGATTTGAAAAATCAGCCCTTAGGCTAATAATTATATCCTTAATTATAGCCTTCTTAATTCAAGAGTTGCCAGGAAGGAAAGTTCTTGACGATAAGGCCACCAATTTGTGCTAAGTTTTAGATATAAGCTTTCTGTGTATTTTCTTACGCATGTATATTATGTTTATTGTTTGATGTGCAAATAAAGCGTAGGTATATCTATCTATTTCATTAAGTTCATATCGGATAACCTGTTTAATTAGATCTTTTACTCCATAAACGTAGAGAAAACAATATGACGAACACTAAAGTGGAAAAGGACTGAATGGGATCTCTCTAACATAAAGCAGGACCGTTTTTTTTATTTACCATTTAAATAAGTAGTATACTATTTCTATGGGAAAAAGTAAACAAGAGCTGTCACTTTCAAATAATTATATTCTAGATCTAAGTTTTTAAAAAAGGATATAGTTAGGGCATGAGAAAAAAAAACAAAAAAAGACCACAATTAAAATATAAGAGTTATATATAATATTAAACTTACTTGGATATTTGCTATCAATCAGCTGCATAATTTGAACGTAAGGTTGTGGGTCGAGCCTGTCATCTCTACTTGGTTTCTCGTCTACGAAAGGCGGTTTATAGTTCAAATCTATTGGATACAACCTTCCTGGTACCTGTAAACAATATCGGTGATGCTTCATATAAAATAATTGGTTTAAAATACACCTTATTTTATATTTCGTGGTTACAAAAACTTATGATAATTTATCGTAAATTATTCATCAGTGATGTGTTATATACCAAGTACTTTTAGATGAATATTTGGTTTTTCATAGCTTTAAAAATAATTGATTGAATTAGGCGTTACTTTTCGGAACTCCATATCAACTATGTTAAAAATTAATATTTAGTTTTTAGTCGACATTCATTTATTCCATTCATTAACTGTGCCGTAATGCACGGTTAATGAATGGTGTCACTTACACTAACACAATATTTAATTTTCTGCCGCATGCAAATCGGCGGGAGGGTGGTGCTTTTTGCACGCTTCACACAGCATGATACGTAGTGATACTAGTCAGGTGTCAGGACTAAAAACTAAATATATTTTTTAACATAGGTAGTTTAAAGAAAGAGCGAGATGACAGCACTTGAAGTGAGAGTAAAAGCACAGCCGTCCAATTAACGTCATATTTTAGTCACAGTTTTGTGGAAAAAGCCGCTTCTATTTTTCGTACAATGACCTCTTCAGTATCTGAATCCCCTTAGTATAGTGTATCTATAGCCCCTATGTAGATATCGTGTTAAAACCAGAGACACAAATAGCTTACTTAGGAACGAAATTGTTCGAACAACCAAGGTATATCTCCCTTTACTTACTTGTATAACAACAACGGATTCAGCAGAGAAGTAATCTTCAAACAGTTGGATATTGATAGTAGCTGACATTAGTACAAGTTTGATATCGGTGCGAGAATGGATGAGGCATTTGAGGACTCCGAGCAGGAAGTCACCCATTAGATGCCTTTCGTGGATCTCATCGAGTATTATGACGTCGTAGCTTGGTAGGTTTTCTGAGGACATCTGAAATGAAATTATTAATAATGTCAGATTACTTGAAATGCTTTTAAGAATGACAGTATTTGTATAATATTTGTGCATTTACAAAAGAAAAATAAATATAAGTAGTATATTCGTCGTCTAGTCACTGTAACACATCTTAACAGCTTACCATGGGGCTAGAGGGCACTGTGTGTTGGTCAGAGAATTTATTATTATTTATTTATTAATACATTAACTCCAGCAGCGATTTTATGGGGCAAGTCTATCACGCAACTTGTGCGAAAATCCTTAAAGTTATAAATTATAAATGTCGGGCATAACAAAATAAATCCCAATATCCTCGCGGGATCCGGACTTACGCGGGTAAAACCGCGGGGCTCAGCTAATCCTATAAAGCTGAATGTTCGTGAGTATGTTTGTTACACAATGACGTAAAAACCGCTGTTGAACCAATTACCATGAAACTTAGTGTGTACATAGTCAAGAGACCTGGAATAACACAGGCTTCTTTTTATCCTGATATTCCCGCGGAATCAGGACTTAAGCGGATGAAACCGCGGGGCGTAAGTAATAATAATAAAAAAAATTTTTGATGTTGTACAAAGCGCCATTTAACCCACACCAAGCAACTTGTACTATGGGTACTAGAAAACGGGTATAATAATGATCCACATAGAAATCAGCGTACAAAGATAAACACTTGTCCCCAGTGGGAATCAAACCCGCAACCTTTAGGCCTAGAGGCCAAAATAAATAGAAATGTATAACAAGTTCTACAAAGCAACAGATTTTGAAACTAAAGAATTTAACAATACAAAGTTCATACTATACCTGACCTGTCTCAACAGAAGACCTTCAGTTATGAAACAAATCTTAGTATCAGCTGTTTTACTCTTCTCGAATCTTATTTGGTATCCAACTTTAGTTTCAAATTGTGTTAGCATTTCATAAGCCACTCGTTTTGATAGTGAGACACAGGCGATTCTTCTTGGTTGAGTGCATGCTAAAATAAATTTATATTAGATTGATTGATTCTTGATTCTTATGAGTAAAATTGTTGGTTTTTTAAACACAATAGATGAGCATTTGACCACTATCTCATTTGATGGTATGTAATGATTTTGGTGTATGATCTAGCATGCTTATCTAGAAGGAAGATGGCAGTGGAACAAGATCCAACACAACTTCCTTTGTTGTTTCATAAGTCTACAACAAAACATACACTGAACATGGATGTTTTCATTTCTTAGCAATACTACTTAGGGATAATATTAGACTGTCATGGGTCCAAGCTTTGTTGTCCATGGCTCAGGGAGCAGTCGATCGGTCTATTTCAACCAAGTGGCTCCCGAGCAATGTACAACGAAGCTCGGACTCCGCTGCACTCATGACGGTCTAATATAAATTATTGCTTAGGCCGGTGGGTGTTATCCAGCCGCAGCTGAAGCTTCTCACTAAAAACCCTTTTAGGTTGCCTTTTACAATAGCAAATTATTTTAGAAAAATTCATTAAAACAAAGGAACAGTGCTAAGTGCTTGATGGATGTCAGTGGAACAGCCAACCTTAACAAAATGTGTTAGACTCTGCGACACAGGTCAAATGACCTAGTGCGGATCTAAGATATACATATTGGCTCAATGATGTTTTCTTATTTTATTTTTTTGTTTTTACTTGTTTAGCGTCTAAGATCCGTATGTATACTTTATATTTGTTTTTATATTAGTTTTGTCAAAATAAAAGTTATATTATTATTATAAAACATAAAGAAGAAGGAAATTAGCCGTATTTTATGATGTTCTCCACTAGACCCTTGTGAGGAAATGGTGTAGTCTATAACAGGCTTATGCGGCCGAGTCTTTAATCTTACCAATGTTCTGGAAACCAGCTTCATGCAAATATTGTGGTACTTGTGTTGATTTACCACACCCAGTGTCACCAGCGACCACCACAACTCTCTCATTTTGAACAGCAGATACTATTTCATTTCTAAAAAAGATAAGTACTTAACATCAATTTTAGTAGGTGGTATGATTTTTAGAACATATTTGAGCATAATTTAGTGCAATGAGCGTTTTGAGCACAATTTAGTTTTATTATATTACTTACCTAAATGTAGCGACAGGTAAATCCTTCTGAGCCTGCCTTAACTTCTTTAGCTTATCAAACTTCTCTTTATTCTTAAAATCAATATATACAGAAACTATGTTTAGAAAGGCATCAAAAAGGTTTTTATCAAGTTTCCGCCCTTCAGTATCATCTCTTGCGATATCTACATACTTTAAATGCGTCTTAAAATTGATACAATCGAATTTACTGTAGGATATTGAATCACTTTTTACTTCAACAATAGGTTTACCAGCTTTCTTCAAAGTGGCTTCATACTTTTTCATAAACACCCAGAAATCATCCAAATTGTTAGCAACAGTGTTGCTTTCGTTGCTGTACATGATTATTTTATTTAAATCTCGTTTATAATCAAGAAAACTAAATTCTTTGGAGGTAGAAGGAATAGGACTGGTTCTTCTTTGTTTCCGTTTATTATTTTCGGAGTAAGGTGAGCGTTTGCGTTTGTGATACCTTGAAGTATCCGGACTTCTACCCATTTTCAATTTAACTTATAAGAAATTTTAAGAATTACCGTGATTTACGAATAATAATATTATTCCCGTGCAATGATTCTTCTGACTTTGTTTTGATTTCATTTTTTTAACTCACGATTAGTATTGCAAGAACAAGAAGTGATAAAAAGTTACGAGATAGTATTTTTATTAAAAAACAATGTTCTAGGTTCAAGAAAAAAAAAGTAAAATAAAAACAGAATTTCTATAATGAAATAAACTTGTTTAATACATTCTGCAACTGAACAATCAACATAATTTGGCATAACCGAATCTATACTCTGTTACAGAAACTATCAAAAATGTAAACATGGAACTGTCAATTTTATTATCTAAGGAAAAAGTGAGCAAAGGAGTTTTGGCGGGAACGCGTTGGGAAGATGTGTTGTTAAATTTTCAATTTTGCGAAACTAGTTCAAATGCGTGTAAATTGTTTAATTTCGGGGGCATAATAATCAATTTAGTTTCGTGAAGGTGAACAAGTGAAATGAAATTGAAAATCGGTGCAAAACATGGGCTTTATAGCGTTGTCTCCAATGGTCCGCGAACTATAATTGTAAATGGCCGCCCCGTGTTTGCAATGATTCCCTCGACTTGACTTTAACTATGACGATCAGTCAGTTTAGATGCGAATATTAATAATACTTGACACTGGCTAATTTCCAAATGGCCATAATCGGTTCACAACCGATAATAAATAATAATAATAAAAAATAGGAGTTTTTTTGTTTAGGTACCTTTTTTATCAAAGTTTCTGTAAAAGGGTATGGTTGGTAAAAAAGCCAAGTAAAATAATTTAAGAATTACCGGAATTTGCAAATGCTGGCAACATTTAAATATAAATCCTACTGACAGTGACAGTTTCAAGAAATTCTTTTTTTCGTAATAATGGCTTCACACGATTTGTTGTTGGTAAAAAAATCCTGAAACATTTTTTGAATAACGATATAAAATGAATTTATTTGAAATCGGTTTAGTAGTGTCGATTTCGGAGACTATTCAATCTTTCCTCTTTATAATATCACTATAGAAATATTCAAACCTAGGTAAGTACCTATCCTTAGGTTTCAATGCAGAGCTCCAACTGCTGGTCCTAGAAACATGACATTTGGAGAATGATGTGATGATGATGTCTAGGTCAAGTTGGGATCCCATGGCGCGATGTATTACAGGTCGCGCCTCTTGACATACGTACACTCGATTTAGTATGAAGTGTGGGCATGTCTGCAACGCAAAATACTGAGTCGCGCGGCAGACGATTCGCGACCGGTGCGGCAGGAAACAGGCAGAGTCGGCGTGGTGTACACAAGGTCAAACTGTTAACGTTAAAATTACATTTCACGTACGTAATTACGTATCAACTGATGGTAGGGGTACTATGCGACTGATTACGTCACACTTAATCACTTTATCTGCGGCGGTAAAGCAACGTGGCGCGGCCAGTGAAACATCGCGCCGCGCCGTGGGAACTCGGCGCGAGGCGCATAAGCCTTAATCCTTAGCCTTAGCGCATTAGCACAGACCTTAAGACGAAGCTCCAATAAAAAATATGTCATGAACGGCCCGCCCACTTACCCCTACATCCACGAATCACACGCACACGTATGCACTTTCGAACATCGCAACTTTTTTGATCTAGCCCCCAAGCGCGCGAAATTACTACGTGTCATTGGCAGAATATGTGATCACATAAAGCCATTAATCCTAAAAAAAAAAAAAAAAACTGTTATATATTTTTTCATAGGTTGTAAACCGATTATGGTCGTTTGGAAAGTAGCCAGTGTCAAGTATTTTATATTACGACCTCATTGGTGCGTCGGGCGACCGCCTGGCTCACGGAACACTATTACTCCTAGCCGGCCTGGCTGCAATACGGAAGGCTGCGGATTCGATTCCGATTCGAGTCGGGTGCAAATATTTATGCTTAAAAATAAATATTTGTATCTGATCTGGGTGTCTTTCTATGTAGGTATAATATGTATGTATTTACAAAAAAAAAGAGGTATAATATGTATTATATCCGTGGCCTAATACCCCTAGTACAAGCCCAGTGCTTAGTTTGGAGCTAGATTGCGCTGTCTGTATATGTCGTGCAATAATATTTATTTAATAATTTGCAAGTTGTTTGTTTTGTATCTTCAAAACTTGTATCGTCCGATTATTCCTAGTTGTCCCCTCTAGCCCTGTTCCCCGGAGGGACAACTAAGAATTTTTCCCCAGTTGTCCCCGGGGCGACAATTCGTGGCGACTGTCCCTTTGAAAGCTGGCTAAAGGGGACAAATGGGAATTATGTTTCTCAGTTGTCACGGCGGGCGGGGGGGACAGATGGGAATCTGTTCTCCCATATCTACCCCGCATTTTGGTGTTATAATAGAACTAGCTGCGCCCCGCGGTTTCATCCGTGTTCGTAATAAGTACCCTAATGTACCATTATTATTTTAATGAACTTTATAAACGCATACGACTTGCATTTATAGCAATATTTTGGATTAGGGGTCCCTCCGAAACTGGGACCAGGGACGGTAGTTTAGACATTGGAACGAGTCGACTACATACATATTAATATACTCTAGAGGTGAAGTAGTCCCACTAAGAAGATACTAAAAAGACTTTGTAAATTTTTGGGAAAAAAAAGTTAATAGAAGAGATTAGTGGAAAACAAAAGACGATCGAAGTAAAAACAAAAAACGATCTAACCTAACTCCGAAACTATTGACACTAGACCACTAGTTTCTCAGCCTAAGTTATATAGCTCCTCGAGATCATCAGTTTGGTTGACAGCTGTCAAACTTGAACCGTCAATATCTCGGAAACTATTGACACTAGACCACTAGTTTCTTAGCATAAGTGATAGAGCTTCTCGAGATCTTCATTACAAACTTCACCCCTAACCGACGAACCCCTTACGACTTGCATTCCTAGTAATATTTTGTACTATGAATGCAAGTGGTATGCGTTTATAAAGTTCATTAAAATAATAATGGTACATTAGGGTACTTATTACGAACACGGGTGAAACCGCGGGGCGCAGCTAGTTTTATTATAACACACACATGCGGGGTAGAAATGGGAGAACAGATTCCCATCTGTCCCCCCCACCGTGACAACTGAGAAACATAATTCCATTTGTCCCCTTTAGCCAGCTTTCAAAGGGGACAGTCGCCACGAATTGTCACCCCGGGGACAGGGCTAGAGGGGACAGCTGGGAATAATCGGCCGCATCCACACCGGACGATCCCCGCGCTAAAGAATATTTTATCTTATTCGCGCTCAAGCAGCGGAGAGGGAGAAAATAGGATAATTGTTAATTGATAATTGTTTCGATATATAGTATAATAGAGGAGAAAAGAGTAAAATATAGAAAATACAGCACAATTTTCAAAGTAAAAAAGTATCGAACAAAACTTAATGAATCGTGATTCTGTTAT
The DNA here is from genome assembly GCA_949358125.1 of Idaea dimidiata. NCBI lineage: Eukaryota > Metazoa > Arthropoda > Insecta > Lepidoptera > Geometridae > Idaea > Idaea dimidiata. The sequence continues at coordinate 11,240,587 of OX442331.1, forward strand.
TTGCAAACCTTAGAAGAAGGTTCAATAAAACATGTATTTGAATTTCACATTCGCCAAACTTGTGGCTGATGCAGAATATGCTTCGCAGCAAACAATATTTTTCTTCTGCTTAGACTTAAGCTGGGGTCCCACGGCGGGCGTAATGTTTCACAGATCGCTTCGCGCCGCTTCGCGCCGCTCCACGCTTATTGTGGTCCGCTAAAAATAAAAAGTTTTCAGAATTATCCACCTATTTTTTGTGACTTCTGTATTGGAATACCTTCTTTTATCATAAAGAAATAGACAAATATTGCAAAAAGACCAATCTCATACGTCTGCGTTGGTGGGCTACGGACAAAAAAATTGTTCGGCATAACCGGCAACGCATGTCTTGCGTTGCCGGGTATGTCGAACAATTGTTACAAATTACTAGTAGTTCGCCCTTACCAGAGACCTCACGACCCCCCTATCTCCCCAATCCCCCTACTGATCCGGCTCATCTTCGAACTCATAAATTCTATTGACCTAAACAACGCGCATACCAAAATTCATGAAGATCGGAGCTACGATACTGAAGTTATCGTCGAACAAACATACAAAGATACAAGCGCCAGGCCCGTCTACACTGGACCTCACTCGCTTCGCTCGTTCGGTCAACTAGGAGTTCGCCCCGAACTGAGACCTCACGACCCCCTATCTCCCCAACCCCCCCACCGATCTGGCTCATCTTCGAACTCATAAATTCTATTGACCTAAACTACGCGCATACCAAAATTCATGAAGATCGGAGCTACGATACTCAAGTTATCTTCGAACAAACATACAAATATACAAACATACAAGCGCCAGGCCCGTCTACACTGGACCTCACTCGCTTCGCTCGTTCGGTTAACTAATACACTGAAATGGTATAAAACTAGTAGTTCGCCCCGAACTGAGACCTCACGCCCCCTATCTCCCCAACCCCCCTACAGATCCGGCTCATCTTCGAACTCATAAATTCTATTGACCTAAACTACGCGCATACTAAAATTCATAAAGATCGGAGCTACGATACTCAAGTTATCGTCGAACAAACATACAAAGATACAAAGTTACAAAGATACAAGCGCCAGGCCCGTCTACACTGGACCTCACTCACTTCGCTCGTTCGGTCAATAAATACTATTACTAATACCTGTTGATAAATGGTCTATCCAATAATGTTTTAGCACAAAAAATTGAAAATTTCGGTTTGGAGACGAAAAAAAACGGCCAAGCACAGTCTAGTAAGAAGATACTAAAGTATCTGCCAAGCACACAGCCAAAAATGACACTTTTTATTATAATTTCTTCTAAGGTTTTCGCGATTTTGCATAATAAAACACTCTATTCATCCGGTTTAATAGCGTTTTTATTCATGGTTTTCGTGTTTTACTTTTGATTATGACATTCCGAACTCGATAGTATTGTCTATTACAATTTTTATATATCTGTGGTTAATCATATGAAATATTTGAAATATTATGGCCGTGTCCGAAAAAAAATGAGATTGAATCAAGTGCTAGTCGGCCCGCTAATGGTGCGTTGCCGGTACCCGTGAACAACTCTAAAGTACGCGAGGTATGTGTTGCCCGGCGCCAAATGGATTAATAAGAATGAACAAAAAATACTTCTGGATAAGGATAAACAAACAAGGAATCGAAGACCAGGTCGCAGGTTAAGTCCTGCGAACTGACCTGAGCAATGATGGAAAACAGAAATAAATAAAATATAACATTAATTCTAAACTTTGAGAAAACAAGACAGATATTTTCTAAAGATTTATTGCGATCGAGGATATGGCAGATGATTAATTAACATACTGTTGCTGTGAATTTTATATATTTTTAATTAATTCAGTACATTTAGTAGCTCGGTAGTTTGTAGCTACTTTTCGCCTCTAGTCTAAGTTGGTTTAAAAAAAGGGTTTTTTATAATTTATTGTGCAGTTGTTCCATGTCACCAGCGCGGGTATGTGTACGCGTATACTATAGACACGCCAATTTGTATGTGTTGTAAAGCAGGCTCGCACAATGTACATAGACAATGAAGCTATGCACAAAATTTAGCTAAACCCGCGCTCGTGAGATAAAAGGACTATACATGTAATTTTAGGTACATAGGGTGGCTTGCATTCTTTAACATAAGCAAGCATAAAAAAGTGTGTTCTTGAAAATTGGATTCTATTCCAATCCAAAAAAGTTTGATTTATTCAGTTTCGGGTAAAGGTGATAACGGTTTCGGTTGTTTTTGACATAACTTTTGGCATCAGTGATACAATAATAATTATTCTAAATAATTGAGTGTATTTTTTGCAAATGAGTTGCGACCGAGCTGTCGAATAATCTTACTAATTATAAACGCGAAAGTTTGTATGTATGTAAGTATGTATGCGAGTTTGTTACTCTTTTACGCAAAAACTACTAAACCGATTGCGATGAAACTTGGAATATAAGTAGTTGGAGACCTGGAATAATACATAAGCTTTTTTTACTTTTTATCCCGATATTCCCGCGGGAACGGGACTTAAGCAGGTGAAACCGCGGGGCGCAGCTAGTATAATCTAATCGTCTAATAAACAAACCGGTTTTATTAAAAAAAAATGCGAATTTCTTGGTGGTACTTACACCAAAATATGCGGATTTTTTAAAAAAAGTTACTAAACGATAAAAAACACGATATTGATACAACTCGAGTTGTATAATTTTTCACAGGCCACACAGAATTATTCAGAAGGATTCACTCTTATGTTTTAGAGCTTAAACACGTTTAGGAATAGTTATGCACAGCGGTATTAAAATCAGTATTTTAATGTCAGAAGTGGGATATCATTTAAAGGACGAACATTATGCCAAATCTGAAATCTCGAATGAACTAATATCATTGTACAACAATCTTAAATGTACTAAATTAAAGAAAAGTATATAAAGTCACAATATTGGGATGTATATGTTACAATATTACATTGAAAGGGGTGACAATAAACTAGTACTTAAGAGGAATCACGGGCACGAGGAATCACAACGTGTGTTTCTCCATACAACGAAAATAAAAATTAAATCATCTTATCCAACCCTCAACATTATCAGATTCCGGTGATCTTTTGGCGTTGAAATACCTATGTTATAGAAAACTAGGTTTTTTAGCTTTTTTTTCTTTCTACGTCTCAAATACTAATGATATAATTACACACCAAAATACACCCTAATCGGATTATGTTAAGGGGTGGACAAGAGGTTTTTGACTTTAGTATAGAGAGACACGTGAGTGACCAATAGTCCTTTACTTTTTGGAATTCAGATACTTAGATCGACATTAGACCCCTACGGAACGTCAGAACTAGAACTGCAACCAATAAGGCATACGCAACAGTGGTGCTACCTGTCACAAGCTTTAGTTTGCACCCCACATGAGTCTAAATGTATCTCCAACCACCCATCTCTCCATGGTAAATAACAAAACAGCTCATAATCACAGGTTTTCGTTTTATTTCCGACAACTAAACAGAAATGCAATTAATTTTACACTTCATTAACGTCTAAGGGATAACTTTTAATGAGAAGAAAATTAATGGTTACAAAAAACGTTTATACATTTAAACATTTTCTATAAGTCTTGTAGTCTTTCATAACGCCCGAACTTAAACCCTGAACATTTATAGCGTGGCCGATTTATATTTCAATAAGTAGAGTAGCGAGTTTTAAAACCAACTCACTTAATAGGCAGATAGTGCCAGATTGCTGAGACCAATAAGTAAATAGGGTTAGATTGCTCAAGCCAATGTTAAATTGCTCATTAGAGTCCGAATGAATGACAACCAGTCTCTAATTGCTAGACCAATGAACAACTAGGGTCAATTTGCTCAAGTCAATTAACAACTAGGGTCATATTGCTCAGGCCAATGAAGCACTAGGGTCAAATTGCTCAGTCCAATGAAGCACTATGGTCAAATTGCTCAGGCCATAGAACAACTAAGGTCAATTTGCTTTAGCCAATAAACAGTTAGGGTCAATTTTCTCAGGCTAATGAATACCCAGGATCAATTTGCTCAGGTCAATGAACAAATAGGGTTAAGTTGCTCAAGCCAAAAGGCAATTAGCTTTAAATTCACCAGGTCAATGAGCAACTAATATCCAATTGCTGATGTCGCAATTGGCACCAATGTTAAACCGACTATAAATAACTTAGTTCAATAGTCAACTATTCTTATAATTGCTCAGGCCAATGAATAACTAAAATAAGACTAATGAGCAAATAGGGTCAAATTACACAGGCCACTTTGAAATAACATTCAAATTGCTTAAGCAAACTGGCAACTCGTCTTATTATTGGAATATTAAAACTGTTCAACCAAATGGGTTCAAAATGTACCAAAAACTCACAACCAATCTTATTGAATTAAAAAATCGGCAATTAACGATAAAGTACACATGCAAACTCGCAATACCGACCACATAATTGTCCATCAGTCATACTTAGCACATACTAAAGTGAACTGTAGTAATCATATCATGTCAAACAAACGTCCAACTGAATAAACCAATCATTTGAGATAATTAAACCATGTTATCTAACAGCCACTTTCAATTTTAACGTTGGTATGTTTATTGGGCGTTATAGGAGCACGTTAGTCTTAGTTTAACATTGGCTGAATGGATTGTCATTAGCCATCTTCTTTCGGTGGTGTGAACCAACCTGAAACAATACATTATACAATTATCTTTACATAATATTTAAAAAAAATGGTTTCCCGCTGTCTTTCTGTTTGTAAGTATGCTTAGATATTTAAAACTACGCAGCGGCTAATGATGCATATAACTTGCAGTATCCCACGTAAGTCCTGATCCCGCGAGAAGATCGGGATCCAAAGTAGCCTATGTTTTCCTTCAAGGTCCTATCTATCTCTATATAATAACATTCCAAATTTAAATTACTTCAAGCCTTTAAGGGTTTAAATTGCAACTTAAAGTCCTAGAGTCTAATGACTTTACGTTGACATTCATAGTTTTAAAAAGTAACTTTGTGAAGTCTTTGATGTGTGTAACAATTCATTGTATATGTCATATCACTGACATTAGTAGGATACTTAAAGAACGACCGGTGTCCTGTCGGGTGCGAAATTTTTGGAAAGCATTTCTTTAAGTAAAATCAACCAAGTGTAGGAAACGCTTTAAAATATATCAAAAACGAAAAAAAATTAGTAGGATATTTACTAACCATTCTTTTCATGTATCTGAACGAGACATTTGAAGCTCTGTTGCGCGCGCGCTAGACTGTACTGTGATTGTGTTACGACTTTGGTAGCGCCGAACTGGATACGCGCCTTGCCCTTGACAAGAGTAGCGGCTATTTGCATTATAACGGCTTCCACGGTGTAGGCCGACGACCAACCTTGCTTGGTTAGCAGCTCCATACATATCGCACCGCCGACTAGGACGTAGCCGCCTGGAATGTTTCAAATATATATGTTTTAATAGAAAGAAGGATGTAAACATGCCTGTTTTGCCTGCCTGATATTAATTAGATTTCTGGATAAATTTATAATTACAACAGAGCACTTTAAAAGATTTATAATTTTCATCTCTTACCTGATATAATAGGATAGACGACTCGAACAAAGGGCGGTTCGAATGGGTATGTTTCCTTAAACATAATGTTTAGAAGTATGGAATCCTTGCCCTCCTTCTCCTTGAGGAGCAGCAGGTCATTGTGCAGCGGACTGTCGGGGTCCACGGAGCGGAGTCTGATGTTCCACTCGTATAAGGAATCATTTACTAACTCTGGGAAAAAAAAAGTTAAGTTTTTACTGAGTGCTTCCGCAATTAGCCTTTTAGTGTGACTTTAAGCCGTGGGTTTCCCCACAGTGTTTTTCTTTGTCGTAAAGGCGATGTAATAGAGCACTTGAATTTCTCTTTACTATCTTACTGGCTTAGACGTTAACATGCCTTGTTAACTTGGACTGGTAGTGCGAAATCTTTTGAGAGATCTATTCAGAGGCTTTCACGGGGCGAAGCTAGCAAAGAACATCTGAGACACTTACCAATGGAATACATATTGTTTTTGAAAGAATGTGACCGGTAAATGTCCCGGAGTTCCTTCATAAGACGGTCGGTGGCCTGAAGGCTTCCCGAGACACTACCGGAGAGGTAGTCTTGCCTTTGATTCTGTCGGAGCCGTTCTAATGTTGCTAAGTGTTCTGTTTCCATGTCGTCCTGGAATATAGGAATAGAGTTATTAGATTATTAGTTCCGTTATCACATACCATCACTAATCATTAAGATGAGATAGTGGTAATTAAAAAAAAACTTCAGTAGGTACCTACGTAAATACAAGGTGTAACGGGTATGACCTTTTAAGCCGAAAGGGGGTAGTTCTTGACGTCTAGGCGAACAGCTTTTGTTCTACGACTTTTGAAAATTTAAACTATTTTTTTTTTAATTTTGAGGTTATGTTTTACTGAAACGACAGCTGTTTTTGAAAATAAAAGCAGTTCAAGTTATGATTGTAGTAGACCAAACTAAATGAAAGCACAACATAAGGTCAATGACCTCGAACTCTAAGAAACAGCTGATTTTCAAGTAAACTTTACACTTAAAATTTTTGTAAAGTACTTCGAATTTCCAAAAGTCGTAGAACAAAAGTTGTTCGCCTAGACGTCAAGAACTACCCCCTTTCGGCTTAAAAGGGCATACCCGTTACACCTTGTATAGGTTCAGGAGGTTCATTAACACAATAGTAGAGATTTCTCACCCTCCTTTATCGTATTAGTGATATGGCTCCACTAGTTTTCAGGTTGCCCTTACGATTGCTATTAAAGATAATAATAGTCTTATCACGCTTTCCTAAGCAAATTTTTCATCTCTCCTGTTCGGAAAGTTTAATTTTCATGGGTAGATAGCCGGGTTGATAGTGGCTCATTTCATCCCTAGGGTGGAAAGTATACTTCATTTTTTTAATTAATGCAATCATTTGAAACTTCTTTCTATAGAAAAATTGACAAATACAAGAAACCAAAACGTCAGATTATGGTCTGAAATTAAAAAAACGTACTATACTTTTTTACGTTTGGCATTGATAATTGAATTACTTTTATATTATGCTACTTGCTATAATGCCATGATTTCTTTCTACTTTTCTTTCACGTGTCGGCATGGCCGCTTAGATGCACGGCGTGACCAACTCGATTATATTGTGGCTAATAGATACCTAAGTTTTTAATTTTCTAATGTTTGCAGTAAGTGTTGATAAAAAACTGTTCTAATTTAACATGATTTTTTGACTACTTTCTAATTTAACATGATTTTTTGACTTTGGTATACAAAATAAATACCTACCTGTTTTATTAAATGTGTGAAGAGTATTTTGATTTCTTCACAGTCGGTGTTTAGCTTGTGTTAATATCAAGCATTTCACCATCGAACTATTGGAAAATATCTCTTGTGAAATGTTTGACATTCATTCCTTGTCTAACAATCTACTATTTTGTCACACATCATGGGCAACGCCTGTTGCGGTCATTCCTTACACAACTTTAGCTCACCTTATTGCTTCGTCCAGCATCATCGACCATTTCAAGTGGCAAGTCATCTTCACCGTCAGATTCGTCTTCCTCCGCAGCCATTTCTTCATCTTCCTCAGTGCCTGATTCGGCACCATTTGACGTCACGCTTGGAACTCTGCACAATGAGTAATCAACACCATTTTAAATAAGATAGAGAAAAGAGACATCCATGTCTAAGCAGGGGTTAATTCACTCAATCTTTAATTTCAAATTTGTCGTTTGTTAAATAACATTTAACATACCTACTACGATATTTGGAAAATATCGTTTTCCATAAACTTTTGAATTGAAATAAAGTTTCGATTTCAAACCAGTCGCAAGTTATAATAAAATATGATTTATTTTTGAAATTTTGAGTGTGTTATGAAATTTAAAAAAAAAACTTTTTTGAGTAAAATCACATTACAAATTTCCCGTTAAGTAATGTAATACTTGTGTTGGGAATGTCCCGCAACTTCCCCAATGGGTAACAATAACAATAAATGGTACTGATTTTAAGCAAATTTATCTTAAAAAACTATTTATCTAAAATAATGTAGGTAATAAATTTTGAACAACTATCACAATTCACAAGAATAATCCCCTGACTGCATTAAACTTTTAAGCCGCAAAATAATGTAGTAGGTACAGTTAATGAAGAATTTCAGATTTAATATTACATCGTAAAGCGCGGAGCAAATACTTGGAAGTGTCGCCTCTATTAATTAGCTCTAAGTGTGTACATACTGCATACCTTTGTTGCGGTGCCGGATGCACTGGTAACGACAGTGAGTCGAGATCCGGCGGTTCCGGTACGCCGTGTAACTTGCACAACTCCCTCAACAATATTCCCACCTGGAATCAAGGGTAATTATAAACTTGTGTCACTGATTCAAGTCACTGGAAAGTGTTTCCTGTAGATTCGTTCAAACAAGCATTAGGTGAAAACATATTACATAATTATGTATGTTCTTGATATCGCACGCTGCTACGACAGAGACGCAGAAACGCGAATTCAATCCTCGCCGCTAGTGAATGAAGATGTACTTTTCCTTGAAAATATAAATGCTAGAATATCGTCTAGTAAGAACGTTAAAAGCTTCAGTAAGCTTTTCAACATTAAATCCATAAATAAGTATCGATTTTTAAAAGGAAAATGACTCAAGCTTTTCGGGATTCGATCACGGTCCATTACGAATGATAATTCAATCACAATAAACCATTGGGCAGGAACGCCCACGACTAGAAGTCGTAGGTAGGTAACAATTGACAATAAAGTCGTAGGTATCTTTACTTTTATATTTGTTTACTTACAAGCAAATTTAGCCCTCAAGGTGGTAAAGTTGCCGACTGTAAATATCGTAATTACATTACATTGATTATAGTAATGTTTTTTTTTAATTTGCTTGTTTTTTCGTAAAACATTGTGTTGTAAATACTGTCCTTTTTTGGTATTTACTTTTGGGTAAGTAGTGAAAAATATAAATCAAAAATTTAAAAACCCTTAACGTTAAAAATGTAAATAATTGCGTAGGTACTTTATAATGCGGGAATGTTGATCCATAGAAGTTGATGGTAACCTAAACGTTCTAAAAGTACCTAAATGTTCCCGTGTTCCACTTTCCACGACGCGACAACGTTAGGTACCACATACTAACTCAATTTAATGAAATGATGATATTGAATGTAGTAATGAGGAATTCACACCCAAGACAAACCAATAAGGTTTTGTGGGTGTTTTGTGTTTTTTAAGACTTTCTTTCATAATATTAATTTAAGAAAAATGGCAAGAATTTGCCTTCGGCTTATAATGTACCTACACAAACATTTTTACCTTTTTAAAGTATCAATGAAATATTTAACAAATTATTCTTACATTTTCGTGATGCTTATTTGAAACTCATTGTGTAACTACTCTCGTGTAACTTTTTAGAACAATTAGTAGATATGACAGATTCCATCTCAGTGTACCCGTGATTGGGAGTTTCTGTAGTCTTCGATACGACGCGACGTTTTTTTCAGACCTCTTGCTCTCTCTCTACCCGTCAGAAATTAAGAGACCTCGAAACGTAGGGCGCTAATAAATGCTTACTATAATAAAATAAACGCGATTAAAACCGGAAAATTAGTTAATATTCAATCCAGCATCGTGAAAATAGAAGAAAAATCTAATGAAGATTTCTATATTTTATTTTCCATTTTATAGAAGTGAAAAGTTGTATCCCAAACACGCCACCCCAATTGGGAAAAAGCAAATAAAACAACGTATTAACATCAACATAATCAGGGTCAAAAGTTATGTACAAAGGGCGCTAGATTTACGCGGGGTATATGATCCCTCAGGGTACAGATGAGTTTGATTGCGATTTATATTGCTAGGGGTCGTAGGGTTCATTTGAAAATGTAGAATTTTGATGTTAAATTTTGAAAATGTGACTTAAGGATTTAATATTTTTAACGGAATCTGATCTTGTTCCACTGCAGTCTTCCTTCTTCTAGATAAGAGTGCTACATCTAAGATTGTATCATGACTTCTTACTATTAGGTGAGCCAACTGTGGCCAACTACCGTGTTAAAAAAACTCAATTTCCAAAGTCGCAGAACAAAAGCTGATAAGATGTGAACAGGTGCCACTCCCCTATAATGTTAATTATGTTTCGAATAAATTGCTAAATCTTTTTTCATCGTGAAAAATTATCCTCGTGTTGTGCGTTTATCTTAGCTACTGTACTACAAAAGAACTAAAAACCATAAAAGTTAAAACCAATTAAGACAATTATAACTGTGTCTAGATTACAAATAAATTGGATCCATGAGAAATAATTAAAAAATGTGTATTTTAATTGAATGAGGTGTACACGTAGATTCTAACTAGGTACAGAAAAAGCGTATTCACTTTTGTAGAATCACTAGCAGATCACCCCGTAGTCTCACTCGCGTAAGTCCAGCAGCCTTAACCAACATGGTTATCGATTAACGAAATCGCAATTGACAACTTTTTTTTTTATGAAATTGACATAAGTTTGCGAAAAGTCACGTGACTTCTCGCGAAAATATGTCAATTTCATACAAAAAAATCTGTCGATTGACGATTTCGTTATTCGATAAGTTGTCTAGGGCTACTGATCCCGTAGAAATTTCGGAATAAAAAGTTGCCTATTTGTTAATCGAGATAGATTTCCCGCTACTTGCATACCAAGTAGTGTCAGAAGTAACAAATATGATTATAAAGTTTCACGTTCATAATATAGATAATATTATACTTAGTGGGATCATTTATCGATATAAAACTTTAAGATAAATGTTACTTGCACAGCCTGTTTGTCACATCCTTGTGAGACTGTTAGGTTTTTTCTACTGTAGATTACCTCTCACTTAAGTGTTAACTAATTAAAAATTCAATCTTGGACACTATGCCGCGGGAGGGAAGTGCCGGCAATTTCCTTTTGTTTTAGTTTTAGTTTTTTTTTTGTATTTTATTGTTTTTTTTTTAATTATTGGAAACTTAAAAAAAGGTTCGCATATTAAAGTACATCTTCAAAAATTCACTCTCGGCGTGGCTTAAACTTGCGTTTCTGCATCTCTGTCACAGCGTTGCACCACACGAGTGAAACAGAAACGCAAGTGGATTTTTGAAGATGTCATTTTTTCCTTGAAAATATTTCTTATTGATTCCCAGAGTACTAAAAATAAAAAATAACGAAGCAATGTTGTTTTCTCAGCTATTTTGCATCTGCAAAATATGCGTACCACATAATGACAAAACATATTTTGAAGTAAATTATGCAAATCATACAAAATAAACTGTTTCTGTCCTTAAATTATTTGCAATTTAGCATGATGGACAGACAGACATACACCAGTATTTATAGCTATGTGTGTAGCAATTACTTAAGCTAAGTAAACATTCTGATAAATTTTCGCTGACTTTGAATGAGGGTTCTGTAGCTGTAGCATACCACAAAACTTAGTAACAGAATTCCGTTTTTACTCTTTTGGTACAGAACTCTAAATTACTGGCAAGAGCAAAATAATTACATTGTCAATGTAATTAGGTAGGAACCTACTTAAGACTATAAATAAGGCTATTTTATTAAACTGCAAACTAAAATTAGGGTCCATTTATACTAGTATAGGGTCAAAGCACATCTATAATGATCATTAATCACAACATTATTAACATTGGATATGATATCAAATGGATGACTTCTACTAAGCTTCTGTTAAGCTAAGCTAAACTAAGTTTGGTTAGCCGTGATTAATCCGCTTAAGTAGCACTTACCTGATTTATAACATGATTGTCTCTTCCTTGAGTGTTGGTTAGAATCTGTACAGCATTTGTCACGATAGGATCCTCGCTGTCTGCGAACCACACTGGCGGTGTGGTGGGGTATGTCTCCTGTATAAACAGTGATAGTTATTTCAGTTTCTGGACTCTGTAAGTCTCGATCTTGTGGAATATGGGGATAACAATAAATGGCCGACGTGTTAGTCAAGATCTTCGGCTGTCAACATACTGAGTTTCACAATCAGTTTTCCGGTTTTTTTGGTAAAGAACTAACAAAGACACTCTTTAGAGGGGGCCAAATTCTATAAGTCGTCCAGAAATTGAAGATGATGCGCCACTGAAAACGCCACTTATAGCAAAACTCAACTAATATTAGTCTAGGAAAACGACTGATAGCAGCTTTACTCAGAAAGGAATAAAAAAGTAGGATTTTAAGATACGGGTACTAAATCATTGCAAAACTTGTATGCAACTTGCATGAGAATACATCATACTTAAGTGACATCATATTTGCGTTCAAGTTACTTGCTAAATATTACAACTTCAAAATATAGCTGGAATAGCTATTCTTTTAAGAATGAAAGATCTAGCATTCGTTTAGCCATAGATTGAAATGGTTAATCCATTGGTAAATAGATATCATAATACATCTACAAAATGTTGGAATAATGTTTGTGCATAGGTTTCATAGTAACACCAAATGGGTGTTCATCTTAGTCTAGTCTAATTAATGATTGACTACCCTTTATAAACAACTGTCTGGAAGATATCGTCTAGTGCAATAAGACTACCTGTCTTTTCAATAATTGAATTCTCTTAATTTAATTTCTTCTATGGTTTTCGCGATTTTGCATAATAAAACACTTTATTTATCCAGGTTAATCGCGTTTTTATTCATTGTTCCCAACCAAACCGAGCTTTCGCCAACTTTACAGTTGGCTTTATCAAGGTTGACTGAGATGTAATTTGTCTAATTTTAACATTCTAAAAAGTTACAGTAAACTACCGCCTCATAATTATTTGCAACAAAATGTTCCAGTGTACGCAGACTATAGAGTTATTGTAATAGTTTTCAATTTATATTATAATTATTTTATCCCTAGCTAGCTCAAAAAACTACCATGGTTTCTCTAAATTTGTTTTGATCCATTGGTAAAAAAAAGTAATTAAATTTAACTACATTACAAAAAGTAAATATATGTGTTAATAATTAATTTAAGATAATATTACATTGTCATTAGCATTACATAATAATATCCATATTTATGTGAGTTATAACAAACTTATAAAAAATGTGCCACTAATATATGTATAATGGACAGATAGACAGACAAGTAAGTTATCATATAGGTAAGAGTCCTTTTTACTGTAGGCAACTAGGTGATGTCTTCATTATTTTTTAAGTTTATAATAGGATTCTTATCAGAATTAAGACTTCACTAATTAAGAACATAGCTAACCTACAGCTTTAATTGTAAATATTGAAACCAAAATTCAAACATTCAAGACTGTTCAGTTTACATCAATAAAATTAATGCAAATGTCCAGTCATAAATTGATGAATAATATAGGTACCTATTAAATGTTTATTCATAATTAACTGAAAAATATTTACTATAAATTTGTATCTAAGAATTTTAATTTCAAGTGCGTACCTATGTACTCCAAATAGAATACATTTTCTTGAGTCTTCATCTTTGTAAAGAACATTCAATTTGTTGATTCAGAAATTTGTCAATTTTTGTTTTTATTATTTTTATTTATTAAGCCTTTATTGGCATATATTAGGACACTCAACATTGGAATAACTTAAATCACTAAATGAATATTGTAAGATGTTGCACACAGCAGGGCTAGATTAAGCCCTAAAACAACTATTCATATACTGTGGGTACTAGACAACATTTTATACTACACTAGTTGCACCCCACGGTTTCACCCGCGTAAATCCCGTTCCCGCAGGAATTTCGGGATAAAAGCCTATATGTTATTTGCAGCATTCAGCTAATATTCGAAGTTTCATCACAATCGGTTTAGTAGTTTTTGCGTGATTGAGTAATAAACATCCAACCAAACACACACTTTCACATTTATAATATGAGTAGGAAGTAGGCTTAATACTTTTTTTGTAAATATATACTTAAAACACATATAAAAGATGAAGAAGAAACAAAACCAAACATTTTATAGCCGACATTAATCACTGCACTTATCTCCAGCAGAAAACCCCATAATCTACTGCTACTGGGCAACTGGGAATTCACCGAATAAGCCACAGAGGCCATCTACACATTGTTGTAGAACAAATATTCTAATTGCAGAACAAAACAAAAATAGGAAACCTTTATAAGAACGCAAACATTGTAATTATTTATTATAGTATGACATTTACTGATAAACATCAATGTGTTTAAAATGTAATAGTAGTTAGGTAATAGCCCTACATTGTTTATCAAATTGCTCTACCAAAATAAACTATAAGTTCAGTGAATGATGATAAAACTAAATGTAAGATAACAACACATAGCTAACTTTATGGGAGCTTACAAAATATTGCAATGGAGTCAAGTTTGTGTACCTAGCTAATGTACCTGCCTACCTAATCAATTGATACCAAACTTTACATATTAGTAAACTTAGAAAGTATATTGTGTGTATTCAAGATCAATACAAAATTAGTGCTATGAAAAATTAGGTAGGTATAAATTTTACTTCTATGTTGTTTTAGCCACAATGACAACAAAAAGCAGGTAGGTAGGTAGGAAGGATGACTAAGAGCCTTTGTCCCAAAAAGCGAGCTAGCATACCGTTAACCAAACAATACAGATGTTATACTGTAGAATAGCTGTATTTTAATGGTTCACGAATGCAACGGAGTGTCAAGATGGGACTGCAATGATCGATAAATTAGACACGGCATCCCGCGATCAATGTTCGAAAGTAATTCAGAATCGAGTGGTTTCCACTCGAAATTTACCAAAAATTTAATTGAGCAACTCGTCTGAGTTTAGATTGATTCACAGAAAACATGGAAACGTGCTACACACAGCAAGGAAATGTATTCGACTTCCGCAAACCATTGTTGACAGCCCAGCCCTCATAAACAACGACCCTTTGTCCCGATAAACAGTAAATCAATAATACACATACATTTTAAAACTTATTCTGAATGTAGGGAATCATTTGAAAAGGATCACTTACCGTAATATTTGCGTGTATTTCATATTTCTTTCCATTTCTGCCAACGAATCTGCAGGTCAGTTCGTCGACACTAGCTGACATTATCTGAAACCGTTCATGGCTTTTTGGAAACACTTGCTCTAGGGTCTTTATTTCTAACTTTAACGTATTTAAACAAGCCATTAGTGTTTCTATGCACTAATTCAAATCTAAATATTTGCTAGACACAACAAAATACATCTGCTTTAGTTTTTACGTTCACTCTCCGACCAAGCAAAATGGCGGACCGCAATGGCGGACGGAACCGAATCAGAGACAAACTACCCTGCCTGCCATGGAGTATTGTGTTCTGTGAATCGAACAAAGTTCAAAGCCCTGTAGCAGCCTGCTGAATCAAGAGGAGATTTTTTTATCTGCGACGAACGGCCGACGAAGTACAACGAACGGACGAGACTTCTTGAAAAACAACACATAGCAGTGTAAAGAAGAATAGGAAGAAGTTATTGTTATTCAAAAAATATGGCTATATCAATAAATCGTGTATAGCCATTACTGCGAATAAAAAAAACAAATAAAACTGTCACTGACAGTAAGATTGTCGTGACACTGGCTATCAAGTTCGGATGCTGCCAGTATTAGTAAATTCCTACAATTTGTTATTTTGCATTGTTAACTTTTTTTCAGCTTTTATTTATAAAAAAAGAGCTATTATAATTTTCAGGATTCCTCTGCTGAATTATATTGATTGTACAGTTGTTTAATGTGTTTTTAATTACTATTTTCATAGTAGAACAAGCAAAAACAAGTATTATTAAAAATAAAACAATCATTCGGATCTTATTATAAGTTCTTAATCTTGCAATACTGTGTGATGTGAACCTGAGATGTTAACTGAAAAAAAAAAAAACAAATCAAAACAAAGTCAAACAAAAACTAGTGCTGCACGAGAAAAATAATAGAATTTTACAATGGGTAACTCGTGGTCAACTCTTAAAATTATTTCTGTTGAAAATGGCTAGAAGTTTAGAAGTCCGAATAACTTATTTGGTATCACAATTGCCAACGCTCACCTTACTCCGAAAATGATAAACGGAAAATAAGAAAAACCAGCCCCTAATTACCTCTAAAGAATTTAGTTTTCTCGATGTCAAACGACCTCTGAATAAAATAATCCTGTACATGAATGAAACCAACACTGTTGCAAAGACTCATTGACGGTTGCCAACAATTTCGTGTGTAGGTATCTAATGGAACAAAAAACATGATGATAAATGGATGAATTATTATTCTGCTCAAATATGTTGGACAAATCTATACCATACATATTGTAAACTCAAAAGTTTGTTTATGAATATGTTCGTTACTCTTATAAAAAAACTAAAGTTGGAATATAGTAGTAACCTTTGCTGTATGATCTCATGATTATCTCTTCTTCTACTTTTATGATTTCCAATTAGGCTAGAAACTTTTTATTGATTCAAAGTAAAGGATAACAATCTCTTTCAATTAATGAAAAGACAGGAAGAAATGTCTACTACTGTGTCTCATGCTGCCATGCTAGCCTATTATGATACTTATCTTTCCAGAAATAAATAGTGTCTGCTGTTCAAAATGAGAGAGTTGTTGTGGTCACTGGTAACACCGGGTGTAGTAAATCAACACAGGTCCCACATTATTTGCATGAAGCTGGTTTCCAGAACATTGGTAAGATTACAGTCTTAGCAATTGGGATCCTGTTCATTGTTTGGTTCTAATATTTTTTAAATAATATCTCTAGTATCTTTTGCCCATCGTAAAAGCAACCAATAGGCGTTTCTTGGTGAGAGGCTTCATCCTTTGCTTTTTACCACCCACTGGCTTAACTCATTGCGCCAAGTAGACTTATCTGTATTCCGTTACGTATTGGTGCACCCACAAAGGAAGACAGATTGGTTCCACTTCAACTAGGCATGTCAGTTGTCAGCATTCAGTCATTACACTTTATCTGCCCAAAACTGTGCCACTGCCGCCTTCTCTTTTCTTGATGAGTGTGCTACATCATAGACTATGTCATCAGAGTCATCACTTACACATCAGGTGAGATATTAGTGGTCAAATGCTTATCTATGGCGCGTCGTTTGAATGCTTTGCAGCAACACAGATAGGTAGACAGGTTGTGTGTTCGATTCCCACTGGGTGCAAATATTTATGCTTACAAATTTTTATCTGGTCTGGTAATATTTCTATATGTATATAATACTAGCTGCGCCCCGCGGTTTCACCCGCGTAAGTCCCGTTCCCGTTCCCGTTCCCGCGGGGATTAAAAGTATCCTATGTCCTTCTCCTGGTTCTAAGCTACCTCCCCACCAATTTTCAGACAAATCGATTTAGCCGTTCTTGAGTTATAAATGGTGTAACTAACACGACTTTCTTTTATAGAGATGTATGTATTTACAAAAAAAATTAGATATAAGTAAGTTAAGTAGTATATCCGTTGTCTCCAAATATACTACTTATAGAGCGGTGTTGGACTAGTGGTAGATACCCCGACTTTCATTCCGAAGGTCGTGGTTTCAAATCCCGGCCGCGCACCAATGTGTTTTTCTTCAAGAAAAATTTACCTATGTGCGCTATTAACATCGCTCTTACGATGAAGGAAAACATCGTGAGAAAACCCACGGGCTAAAATCACGCACAAAGGCCCAATAGTAGGGCTAATTGCGGAAACACACAAGTTAAAACTTTAACTTTTTTTTTTACCTATATCTTCAGATGGTTGCAGGTTCATACCCGCCGGATGCAAGTATTTATGCTTAAAAATAAATATTTGCTTCTGGTCAGTATATATGTATTTACAAAAAAAGTAAGTATATTAGTACCTATACATAGTTTATTAATTGTCTAGTACCCATAATACAAGCCTAATGCTTAGTTTGGGGCTAAATTACGCTGTATGCAATGTCGTGCAATTATTTGTTTAATAAAGATCAATTTCTTTTGACATGCACCCAACCGAGTAGATAATATTATTTATTATTTTAAATGGTCTTCTGTTAAGACAGGCCAGGGCCTCAATTTTTGAATCATTAGCGCCACTTCTAGTCATTTTAAACCTCTGTTTCTACTAATTTTCGTTCGTTTTCTGTATTTTTTCTTTTTGAATAGCACGCCGGCAACGAGTGGTATCAACCACTAGCCGCAGGAGTCCGACATCAAACGAAAATAACCGGATATCTAATTACTTAAACTTCCTAACGAGCAACGATCGATTCAAAAATAAGGCTCCAGGTAGGAACTTTGTTATTTAGACTATTTACAATATCCTTAGATTCGAAATTTGGAAGACTAGGTGCCTACTTGGTGCATTGACGACATTGTAGCGGTCGCAGGGAGTCGGTAGCTCGCGATCGCTTTAAGTGGAGTCGTATCGGAGAAGCCTATGTTCAGCAATAAACGGATAAAGTTTGAGACGAATTCAAAATGATTTGCTCTGTAAAAATTCTTCTTTTATATTTATTTTTATGAAGTCTGGTACTGTTCCTGATTGCTGTGTACCTTGAAAAACAACTGAAAAGGCTCCGAAACGTCGGATTGGCAATTTAACAAAATGATTTGCTCTGTAAAAATTCTTCTTTTATATTTATTTTTATGAAGCCTGATACTGTTCCTGATTGTTGTGTACCTACCTTGAAAAACACTGAAAAGGCTCCGAAACGTCGGATTGGCAATGTAACAATGCTGATAATAATAAAAACAACGCTATTAAAACCGTAAAATGAGTTATATTTCAGCTGCTTTATCTAATTTTTTTATTGGAACTTAAATTAAATTATTAAAATTTAAATTTAAGTTATAACTTTTCTGTATTCGGCCGTTAGGATTAGAAAATATACCTTATCAGACGATAAAACTGAAAAAATTAAAAATATTTAAAAATCACAGCAACAGTAGGTATGTTAATTTCATCATCTCTGCCATATCTTCGACCGGAATAAATCTTTAGAAAATGTCTCGTCTTGTTTCCTCAAAGTTTAGAATTAAGGTTATAATATTTTGTATTTTCCATCATTGCTTTTAGACCTGCGACATGATCTTCGGCTCCTTGTTTGTTTATCCTTATACAAACTTCTTTTTTATTCATTCTTTCTAACCAATTTGTTAATTTTGGGAATCTGAAACGGTATAACATTGCAATTTGAAAAGTTTGAAAAAAGAAAATGGCGCCGTTTGTTTTCAAAACTTTCTTACAGTTTAGTAACGTGTTGGTTGTTGGTAGATAGATATCTCGACTTTCATATTAACATTTTTTTCCCGGTATAGGTAAAAAAATCAATACGCGAATGAGACCCGTGAAAAAACATTTATATGAGTACAAATCGTGTTAGTACAGCGAATCTTTTTCAATACCTTGACTATCCAGGGTAAATTACGTATAATCCATTGCCATCCAAATTTGATAGCCTATAGCTGGTTTTTACCCGACTGCGACACAAAGGAGTATGTTTGTAGCCAAACGGATGGCCGATTCAATCAATAAATCGTCTTAAAAGGGTGATAGACGTGCAAGTAAGTGCGTAGAGTTGTAGCTCGCCACCTTTTTCGCTTGTGTGTCACCGACGAGGCTGTAACTTACTGGAGTCTAGTAAGTTAGCGATTATAAACCGCCGGCGATACAACCCACCGAGACGGTGAGCCAAGTAAGCTCGTTCTTTTGAAAATTCAAATGGCAAATATCAAAACTTAGGTACGGAACGCACAGCCACATTTTCTTACCTCTTCCGATCAACTGGATTCAACCCATGTAAAGAAGCTATAGTACTCAAAACACTTAAATCAGCAATCGTCATATCCTCGCCGACCAAGTAAGTCGACCGAGATAGATAAATTTCAAGCATTCCATACGCGTCATCTATGTTTATTTTCATATTTTTTGTCAATTCTGTTAATCTTCCGCCGTATGTTGGAGCCTGTAAATATCAGGTTTTAAGTGCATTTTTTTAAAATAAATTAGTATTTATTTATTAGGCGGTAAATAAGTAATTGAGACCAAAAAAATATAGCCATTTTCTGTGTTCATTATGTTGAAAAAAATATAAACATACTTAGGAAATAGGTTTTTGTCAAAACCTAAGTAGGAAAAACCCTACCTAGGTTTTTTTGTTGCGGCAGCATATACAGGGTTATGGGTTTCGAATCCAAAACCGTTCAGGGGGTGATTTTCCACATCAAAACGAATAACTTTTGTTCTACGATTTTTGGAAATTCGTTTTTTTTTTGCAAATTTTAAGGTTAAATCTTACTGAAAAAAGACGACTGTTTTTGAAAATAAATTCAATTTAAGTTTTTATTGTAGTAGACCAAACTAAAAGAAAGGACATCTTAAGGTCAATGACCTCTAACTCTATGAAACAGCTGATTTTCAAGTAAAATTTACACTTAACATTTTCGAAAACAACTTTGAATTTCAAAAAGTCGTAGACCAAAACTTATTCGTTTTGATGTGAAGAATCACCCCCTGAACGGTTTTGGATTCGAAACCCATAACCCTGTATACATCATCTGTTAAAATTTTCAACTGTCTGGCTTGGTTGGCTGGATAAGCTTGGTGACAGATAGACGGTAAAAGGGTCCGATTCGGCTAAGCAAAACCTAATTAACACGTGTATTCAATAAATTTTCAAAATATCTTTAGAGATCCTTTCTTACCATAACAGATCGTAATCTTGGAAAAAGAACTCCACAGTCGAAGAAAAGCCTCTGATGGGTTAACGCTCGTGTTGCTATGTCTGACGGATAGAGGGCGCTGTGCTCTGGTTTGGCATATTTCTCCATGAGGTAAACCATTATTGCGTGACTGTAATATAAATTATGTAGATAACCTTATTGCGATTTATCGGGATAAAAGTAGCCTCTATGTGTTATTCCAGTTTTCCAGCGATCTATTCCAAGTTTCATTGCAATGAAATAGCTACATAGTACCTAGTATTAATTATAATAGTATAGCGTGGCTCGGAGACGAATGTAAGATGTCAAAAAATATGTTAAAAAGTAGGATGAAGGGTACTCTGTTGCGGAATTTAGAGTAAAATTATTTTTGCTCTGTGTTCTGCAACAGTGCACTTACTTCTCTAAGTATTACTTAGTAAATAAGTACCTAATTAAGATGTTATGCACATCAAGCGCGTACCCGCCATCAAACTGTCTAGTTTGGCGGGTTTTATTTTTTTAATGTGCGCTTATCTTGAATAAATGAATTAAAAAAAAAACGATTCAGTAGTTTTTGCATGGAAGAGTAACAAAGTTACCTACATACAGATGTACTTACGTACAAAGTATCGCGTTTATGATATTAGTAAAAAAGTAGGAACTTAGTAGGATTTTTCTCTCTTACCTATCGCTTAATGAAAGTTGGCCTTCTACGTAGAGAGGAATGGTGCGCATTGGATTTTTCTGTAAAAGTTTAATTTTATTTTTGAAATAGGTAAAATGCACATTCCCTAAACCTAGAAAAACATTATAAATACATGAAATTTTGCATATAAAGCCACAAACTGTATGCTTTTGTAAGTATATTATGATATAGCGTCCCCACAAGACGACCAACCGCAGACTTACTCGGCAGACTCCGCTGTATGCATACCAAGCTACTTAGAAATCGTGGTAACTGCAACCACAGCCCCCGCGAGTCCAAGCCTCAAATATTGGGCGACGCGGACGTCTCCTACTCAGCACCGATAGAGATGCAGCCTTTCGGGACGCCGCGGCGCGCCGGGCGAGTCAAATCCCGCGTTACCCTAGTCTTAAGGGGAAGACTCGTAATTCTCCCTTCGAATCCAGCTGCCCCGGGCAGTTGGCAGTCGGGAGAAGGTTTAAGCAAAAACAACTTTACTAAAATAATTGATTAATTAGGCGTTACCTTTCGGAACTCCAATATCAACTATGTTAAATATTAATATTTAGTTTTTGGTCCCGACACCTCACTACGTATCGTGCTGAGTGCAGCGTGCAAAGAGCACCACCATCCCACCCCTCTTTGCATGCGGCAGAAAATTAGATATAATGTTAGTTTTAGTCACACTATTCATTATCCGTGCACCAATGCACGGATGCACCGCTTTACTCCCTACCTTTATCAACTCCGGTGTGTCTTGTTCTCTCAGCACAGGGTTCAAGGTTCTATATTCCACGTCGAGACCAAGTAGATCGATTACCATCATCACAGCTCGAGATGGAGGACTCTCATTTTTCATGTACAGTACTGGTTTCGAAGACATCTCTGCGAACTGGGGTATATACGAGCTAAATTGAAAATCCCTGTCGTATTCATTGAAAATTGTTGATTAATATTTTCTGACGCAATGTTTTAGAATTAACCATTTTTGATGAATCCGATAGGTATTTCCAGTTTAGCTCGTATAGTATATCGGGATAACCTACTTTGTGCTAATTCAGATCGCTAGCTATCTGCATACTAAGTTCCATCGCAATCGGATCAGTAGTTATTGTGTGATTGAAATACTTACAAACATCTTAACTTTCGAATTAATTTTCGCATTTGAAATGTAGTTGTATCTGCGCGTTTACGTTCCTGTGGCAGTACCTACCCGTAATATCTATCCAGCTGTCAACTGACAACAGTTGAAATTGACAGTAACTTTGCAGTACCTACATTTCTGATTTGACATAACGTGGTTATTACCAGTGATCACCTCAAAGCAGCAATGTAGTCACTGCAAAGTTCTGTCGATTTCAATTGTTGTCAGTTGTCTACTGGATGAATAATATGGGGTCACCAGTGGTTTGTGTATTAGGGTTTTCAAATATCCCCATATTAAACAATCAGTACAGTACTAATTTGTGATAAAGAGTAACAAAGGCATACCCAATATCGGATTGTTTATTAAGATTTATAGAATTGGGCTTGTTGTGATTTGACTTGATTCTTTAATCAACAAAATAAAATAAAACTTACCTTAAGGTCTTAGATTTTTGGAAAATCACTATTTTATTCAACTTATCTATGGAGTTTTGGTTTATGTTAGGTTAGTAGATTCAATTAGTTACCTAATTACTGAATAATGAAATCAATAGCATATACCCATGTACCTCATTTATCCATAAAATTATGTATTAAAATTCACATGAATTTAACAATTTATAGTAAGTACGTACAAAGCGATCAAAATCATTTATCTTAAGATACAAAGTACAGTTGTAAAGTCAAAAGTATAGAAATGATACGAGCGACTAATAAGTACTGGAATTCACTATCTCGTTTCTGTGGTGAAATACCGAACCGGTGTGGTATACCTACCTACCTACCTAATTAGAGTCTACGTCATTCACTTGTATGCTAACAAGTTCAATGAAGTATCGCTAGATGGCAGCAGATAAGTACTATAATAATTATTTTGCTTTGGTGGAATATCGATTTCTGTTTTTTTTTAATTTGTTGTAGTAAACGAATCTTTTTAACTCACTTCCTTTTCTCACTATGTATTGTCGGCACTATTGGCTACCCCCATCGGTTTCATGATACAAATTATGTTTTCTCATTGACTGCTTTTTAGGTTGCAAAATAAGTTTTAATATAACTTCACATTAGATGGGAAGTGACGAAGATACTTTTAAATCTATGATAATAGCTAAATTACTGAAAGATAGAAAAGGTTTAGTGGAAGGGTTTAAGTTCTTTAGCGTTATATTATTAAGGATTATAATTATACTTACCTACTCTACCTTTCGGGATAGTGTAAATTGAGAAAGAAACGTTTAATAAGCGGTTTAATATCGTCGTTTTAAAATTTCGTCCTATTGTATATGTACAAGACATATTTAATAAGGCACATTGGTAAATAAATAAGATACAGATTCAGCGTAATGCGTTCGCCTGATTGCCTCCGCCAACATCACTGAAACGTCAATCGTTTCTAGCTTGGGACATAGTTTCATGTTCTTATCCTGGGGAATCGTATTCGTTACTACAAGTTTCTCCAGACAAGAGGCATTGACTCTCTCTATAGCATCACCTGCAAATATTCCGTGAGTACAAATGGCGTAGATCTTGCTCGCACCTTGCTCTTTTAGCGACGCAGCTCCTTTAAGTATAGTATCACATGTGTCAGCTAAGTCGTCAACCATTATAGCTATCCTATTCTTCACATCGCCAACTAAAACTGTCGAATCACCTTCGTTAGCTCGCTGTCTCTCCTTGTGGATTATAGCGAAGTCAATATCCAGTCTGTCAGCTATAGCAGTCATGCGTTTGACACCACCTGCATCTGGTGACACCATCACACAGCTCTGCCAATCAGGAATAGAATCTTTAATCCATTTTGTGATAGCTGGTTCCGCGTATAAATTGTCAACGGGAATGTTAAAGAATCCTTGGATTTGAGACGCGTGCAAGTCGATAGTTATGACATGGTCCGCTCCAGCTACAGATACTAAATTTGCTAGAAGTTTAGCAGTTATGGGAGCTCGGCTCTTCTCTTTCTTATCTTGCCTAGAGTAAGGGAAACACGGTATGACCGCAGTCACTCGGGAAGCTGAAGCGATTTTGCAAGCGTTGATCATAATAAATAGTTCCATAAGATTGTCGTTGATTTCGCCGCAGCCGCTCTGCACTATATAAACGTCCTCACCTCGAACTGATTCTCCGATTTCGACATTTGTTTCTTTGTTGCTGAACTTTTTAGTTGTCGCTTTTCCCAAACTAAGGTTGAGTCTTCCGGCGATTAACTGAGCGATATCCTCATGAGAACTTCCAGTGAAAACTTTAATGTTCGGCATCCTGGCGTTGGGATTTTGAAAGTTTCTTTTTGTTACTTCGCTGTTGTCTTGATTCTCGTTTACTTTCATTAGAATTATATGTGGAGTTAGGGTTTGTTGTCACCTCGAAGTTCAGTAGCGTAATAAGTTGTTTGGTGTTTGTTTTAAACGTCGTCGCTATCTAAGTTCACGTCGAGGTCAGTTAAAGTAAATAATCTGTTTGTATCCCCAAGTGGAACTATACAGTTATTTATCTTTATAGTGGACTCGTACCGATAGTTTACTTTGGGTACCCATTGTAATACCTACGTTGAACTATAATAATCAACCATTATATTTATACAGATTAGACATGATATTATAAATCATAGATCTGAGGATTACACGGATTCTGTTACTGAGACTTTAGGCATGATTCAAAACATTTTTTTTTAATTTTTAATTTTTTATAAGCAACTTTTGATTACTAACAAATCTGATATCGGCTAAGGTGAAGCACATTGACCTAGAAGATATCTAATTCTGTTTGCGTACCTACAACGACTAACCTCTGCTACTTTTTTTGCCAGGTCCGTTTTTCGTATGGATGGTCTTAATTATTAAAGCATTAATTGAATTAATACTATAATTTTCTGTTGCGTTAAAAATAAAAGATAAATCAATTCACACCTATTTCTTCATGATGTAAATGTTTATAGTTTTAACAAATGGCATGTTGTTACATAATATAAGACATTATATTTATATTTTGCTTGTGATAAGGGGGTCGTATACAGATCTTAGGAGACCGTTGCATCATTAACGCACAATTATTATCGAGTAGGTATTTCGTAATCACTTGGAAAACAATAAACTCTACCCAAGTTTTGGTATTTATCTATATACTAATATTTTAAAGAGGAAATGTCAATAAGCTACGAAACCACTGGACCGATTTCGAAAATTCATTTACCAATATAAAGCTAGGTACGTTAATATCGAAGAGTACCTAACATAGGCTACTTTTGATCCCGATATCCCCACGGGATCAGGAGAAGCAGCTAGTGCTAAAATATTTCCTACAAAGTTTCAATAGGTACAAATTAACAACATTTAGTAATCATAATTTATTATTAAAGTTTAGCCTCATCGATGTGGGTCGATCGATACCCACTGTAACATAAATGCCTCTCCTGTCATTCCACTGCTCTCTGTCTCTAGTTCTAGCTAGGTCCAGTCCCTGAGGTCGTCCCGCCTTCGCCATCTCCTTCTGGGCTTATCGTTGTGGTAGGCTCGCTCGGTGTCTCGAAAAAATTAAACAATATTTCAAAGTTCTCATCAAAACTGCACAAATCTATCTCAACCTTAATATTCTTTTTATGATCATAGTTGTTGAACTCATTATCTAATCCGTAGACGTCGATCTCATCGATTTGATGCGCCCATGTGTTTTCAGTTTCAGTAACATTGCAAAAGGTTTCCAAATCCCCTGCTAAATTTATCTTTAATTCTTCAGCCGTTGCCGTAAAACGAATTGTCTTAGTTTTGTCCATAAAAAGAGTTCCATCTGCGTGACAATCTGTGACATTATTTGTCACGTTGTCTTTTTTTATTCTCGTATTGTTACTTCGGTAACAGCTCAGTGCGATTTTCAATGAAAGATTAGATTCGGAACGTGTCCTATCAGCAGTTAGCTTCACGTCCTGAAATAAAGTAAAGAAATATTTCAACGTCGATTCTCCCCTCATATGATATTAACTCTACTAAATCTACTTCGTTGAATTTGTAAGATAAATGGCTCACACTTTACGCGCCTAATTTGCTTTGAAGGTTTGTTGGGAAATAATTTAGTTGAGAAGCGTTGTTTGAGTGCACCTGGGTAAAGTACGTAATTTTATGATAGGAAAGAGTCTATTTGTTATACCTACTAAGATTCTTATTATTACTGCCCTAAATTTTATTAAAGTCCATCAAACCGTATTAGCGTTGGAATAAAACATAAACAAACTTTCGTATTAATAAATATTAAGAATTCTGCACAAAAAGCCCTTATTGAAAAATAAAGTCCCTAGCTTAGAAAGCTGTTTAGGGATGATTTTCATTAGATCGGGTCGTGTTCGGTCGGGCCTATTTTTGTATAAAAACAGTACAGACAGTACACGGACAACTTGCAAAATTTAAGCTGTCTACATATAAAAGTGGCCCGTCCCCGCCCCGGCCCGTTCACTTCCCGGTCTAATGAGTGAAAAGATATTTAGCTACTTACATTCTGCATAACAATAATAGAACCTCCCATTATAAAGGTAGCAAAATCGAACTCGGTAGTCGTTACCGTCACTGCTCCAAGGTCCTTTCCTTTAATTTCCAAACCACTCCAAATTTCATACCAGATACCCGGTGGCTTCCAAAAGTGCACTACACTTTGACTCGGATGCAAGTTCGGCACAATCACCAAACTGTCTCCCACTCCAAACTGCGATGTCATGTCTTTAAACGCTGCTACATCAGGAAATTGATAAAACATAGGTCTTAACAACGGGCCTTCTTGAAGAGTCGTATAAAAGTATGGTGCCAAACTTATTCTGGTTCTCAAAGCATTGATCATAAGAGTTCTAAACGTAGCAGAGAACGCGTCTGGAACTCTTGATGATTCCCTCGAATAAATTTTAATCATGGGGAAATAGGTTCCTGCTAAATACCACTTCAAGCATAAGCTAGAGTGATGATCTACATCGAAATTATCAGTATCTCCACAAATCGGCGTAGACCATAGCCAATGACCAGAAATGCCTCCCAAAGCAGCCTGTATTAACTCCTTATTTAAGTTTGTCCACGACGTATCGATATTTTGTCTGTTAACATGGATATTGTTGTTCATCCATTGGCTAGAAGCCCATGTAGGTACAGATTTTATTCTTTGAATAGCTTCGGTAAAGTAGTTTCCATAATGGTTAGCTTTGTAAAGGTATCTTTCGCCATTGATAGTAGCATTCCATTGTGGTGTAGAGAGAAAAGCATCTTCAAAATGCTGTAGAC
The DNA here is from genome assembly GCA_949358125.1 of Idaea dimidiata. Lineage (NCBI taxonomy): Eukaryota > Metazoa > Arthropoda > Insecta > Lepidoptera > Geometridae > Idaea > Idaea dimidiata. The sequence goes on from OX442331.1 coordinate 11,268,360, forward strand.
AAAATGTATTTGAAATTATTATTAACGTAAGTAATTTATCGTTGGCAATGCGTTGGGGAATATTGCTTGATCTTATTCGTAAAGATTATTTTTCAAAACTGTGGTATTGATTTATTTACGACCTCTGTGGTGCGTCGGGCGAATGCCTGACTACAATAAGGAAGGTTGCGCATTTGGTTCCAGCCAGGTTCAAATATTTACCTATGCATAAAAATAAATATTATTTGTATCTGGTTTGGGTATCTGTCTATGAAAGTATCATAATATGTTTAGAAAAAAAAGTATAAAATGTAATACCTATATCCGTTGTCTAGTATCCATAGTACAAGCCTAGAGCTTAGTTTGGGGCTAGATTGCGCTGTATGTAATGTCGTGCAATATTTATTTATTTACCTACTTATTTTTATAAATCATTTTTAAAGCATTTATTCGAAACAAATTACTCTTGTATTGGGTTTAATAAAATATGCTGAATACCGATATGAGTATTTTTTATTGAATAAAAAAGTCCAATCTAGGTACATATTATTATGATTGGACTGGTTGGACTGTTTTTAGTTCAAAGAAATTGGCTTTTTACGCCGCCAAAGGATTTCTCAGAAATTCTATTTTGCTATTATAAATGTGAGAGTTTGAATTATATTTAATATTGTGCTTTTACACGAAAACCGCTGAATGAATTGTGATAAAACTCGATATGTAGGTAGCTGGAGGTCTGGCCTAACACTTTGGCTACTTTTATTCCGATATCTCACAGAATTGGGACTTGCGAAGGTGAAACTGCTGCTATTTATATTAAAATTGTCAAAAAAAAGGTCAAATTTTCAAAAATCGTAGAACAAAAGTTGTTCGCCTAGACGTCCAAAACAATCCCTTTTCGACTTAAATGGGTATCCTCGTAAGATGCACGTGCAAAGTAAGGTCGGGTCGTAGGTCAATCAAATATTCGACCTCATATCTTACCATAATCCCTGAGACTGCCAACTCTGGTTTGGCAAATGTCCCGTGACCCGTGCTTTTGTGCAATATTGAATCGTTATTGATTGCTTTAAAAAATTTACTTAGTGTAAAAATCTTTATAATATTAGTTTATATTTAGTAATTCGATTTTAAAGGAAAAATACATATTCAAAATTCATTCGCGGCGAGGTTTGAACACGCGTGTCTAGGTCAGTAGCTACCACAGCGTCTTAATGATTTAGGGATGATTTATTACTAAATATTTGACAGTTTCCCGGCCGTGCCGGGTCCGAGCGTCGTTGTCTGTTGCTCGATCGCCACGCGGTTGCAACAGACCGATCGACTGCTCGCCGAGCAATGGACAACGAAGCTCGGCCAGGTGACGGTCTAATATAAATCAGACCCTTAGAACCCTTAGACTACGCGAGTTTGTAGTAGAGAAGCGAGAAGAGACCGAGCGCGAGTTCGCGAGTAGATTATACATACATATCTTTTTAATTAAATTTTCAGAGCTTTAATATCAGTGGCTTAAGCTGTGTGTTGAGAACCTTCAGTCAGTCAGGACAAATGTTTCTATAGATATAGGTACATAGATACTTACTTCACTAAAATACGGCAAATATAAATGCGTCTTATTAACACTCTTATCACTTTCATCAATAGGCCAAGTATTCTCCAAAACAATCCCATCATAATCCGCTGTATGATTAAAAAAATAATCCCAAAGTGCATTGCTCTGGCTCCCATAAACTGGATATAAAACCGTTTTGCCATTCACCAAACCCTTGTAAAAGTCGCTCGAGTTAGAATCTAGTATGAATAAATGAGCAATTTCTTCGTAATCGTGTAAACATCTTTCCTCTGGCAAAGTAGTCGATGGCAAAGGGGTTGTATCGGTATAAGCGGTTGTTCCCGCTTCAGTAGTTGTTTCTGTTACGTTTTCCGGATCAATAGTCGTGGTGGCTTCGTAGTGCTCTTCGTATAAAATCTGGAATGTAATGAGATTCTTGTGAATTTGTTACTTTGTTTAGGAAACGATTGGACTCTAACACTGTGCGCCTTTGGCTGCGAAAGAATGTATATTGTTGACCGAACGAGCGAAGCGAGTGGGTCCAGTGAGATGAGACGGGCCTGGCGCTTGTATCTTTGTAACTTTGTATTTTTGTATCTTTGTAAGTTTGTTCGACGATAACTTGAGTATCGTAGCTCCGATCTTCATGAATTTTGGTATGCGCGTAGTTTAGGTCAATAGAATTTAGGAGTTCGAAGATGAGCCGGATCGGTAGGGAGGTTAGGAAGATAGAGGGTCGTGAGGTCTCAGTTCGGAGCGAACTCCTAGTTTATGAGGATTTAAGTGTCGGATCAGATAACCAAATTTATTTTTTTTTAATTCTGGCTGCGTCAAGATTCGAATAGTCGTCTTTCTCTTCAGTAGCGAGTGTCCTAACAACTGAACCACGTAAATTATTACGTGGTCCAGTTGTTCTTACCATGGATCATAGGTACCTACCTACTACGAGTACCTATATCATAAACTTTTTCAAGATTAATAGGTAAGCATTTTACTAAAACCCCCTGAACGGTTTTGAATTCGAAACCCATAACCCTGTATAAGTGAGTGAGTGAGTCAGTGATTTTCTCTTTTATTAAAATAGATTGTGAGACATAATGTCGCAGGATATTTTTTATGTTATATTAAGCGAATCAAGTCCGTCATATATGATTTCTGCGTCATGATACATGATTTCTGCGACGGCCTTTGTAGCGCAGCGGGCGAAGCTCGGACTGCAACGCAGAAGGTTGCGGGTTCGATTTCCGCCGGGAACAAATATTATTGCTGACCATACATGTTTGTTTCTAGTTCTCGGCGTTTTCTATGTATCATATGTTACAAAAAAAAATGGAGTAGTAGGTATACCTACCCGTTGTCTAGCACCCATAGTACAAGTCTAGTGTTTGTTTAGGGCGCTGTGTGTAATGTCGTATAATATTTATTAAAAAATAGCATGTTTTATAAGGATTTTTTAAGGTTTTTACTGAATATTTGGTTAATAATAATTTCCCTCAAGTGATGAGGCAATTTCTTATTTACAACAATTTTATTATTAATATATAAAATATATTTATAAAGATTACTTAATGTTTTTTGATTAGGGATACGTAGGTAGAATTAACTTGTGTTTTCGACGCTCATTTTTATCTTGTTCGAATAAGTGTAGGTAAGTGAAAGTACAAAGGTACAACTTTCTTTAAGATCTTTAACCATCAAATACTTCACAAAGATTAAACATAAAGCTATATTACAAATCCCCAAATTCCTAAAAGCCGGGTCATACATAAATACCTAACGCAAAGCGTAACGGGGCTTGCCTGCGTGTCTCAGTCTCTTTCATTCATTAAATGAAATTGTATTAGAAAATCCTATTAATATTATAAATGTGAAAGTGTATGTGGTTTGGATGTTTGTTACTCATTCAGGCAAAAACTACTGAACCGATTGCGATGAAACTTGGAATATAAGCATACCGGGAATAACACATAGGCTAAATTTTATTCCGATATTCCCGCGGGAACGGGAAATACGCGTGTGAAACCGCGGGGCGCAGCTAGTATCCTATAAGTATTAGACGCGTAACATGTTGTGTTGACAGTTAAATCAATGAGGCACGCCCCGTTTGTCCATGGTTTTGCAAAAGTGCGAGTGCGTGCGGTAGGTACTCATACTGCTGATTGCTGCTCCGGCCGGTGTAACAATGTTATGCCGGGTTTCCATGCTTGCTAAGCCTTGGAACGTTTTTAAGCCCCAAGCGTCCACAAATCTCGCTTTGAATTTAGAAGTACGCAGGGCGATTGGCTTGGCAAGCTCACGTAAGTCAAGCCAAACGCCCTCTTTACACGCTTGTAGGTACTTGTTAACGCTTGCCGAGCCTTGGCAAGCATGGCAAGCGTGCGTGGCGTGACGTAGTGCCACGTTACGCCACGCACGCTCTGCGCCGCCAACACTTTTAGTGGAGCTTTAAACCTTCAAATAGTGTCTGGATTACCAAATACTCCAGCTAGCTTATAGAATACGCTCTACGTGGGCGTACTGCGTACATAATTCCTGTTGTAAGTTATGGAGGTTATTAATAAATAGATTGATACACTAATACTTGAAGTAACAACAATTATTATTGGATAAGCGGAAAAATCACAGCATTAAAATTGAGATATTGGCCTTATGTTGGGCAATAAAATTACGTACCTACCTAAGTTTGTTTACTAGCCCCTTTGAAACACGCACGTTTTATTTGCGATTTTTCGGATTTCAGTTTGTTTTTGCGATTTGCGCTTTCAAATAGTTAATTAATAAATTAGTCGCTATGCTCGGGAGTTAATTTTGGAGTCCTTCGTTACGCTTTGGATTTAATGACGTGACAGTTATAAAATAGCCAAAAAATATTATTGAAAATTGAATAAATTTCTTAGAATTTTTCTCCCTTAGTATCTTTCAAGGCCGATTTCAGTGAATAAACGCCTATTAGGTAATATTTTGAGCTGTGCTAAGAGTCTAGCACAGCTTTTAATTTTAGTCAGAAACGAGAATGGTGATATTTAGATTTTTAACACAAATTTAAAAGTTCCAGTTTGATTTAATTGGACGCAATTTTTATCATTGAACGTCATTGTTCCGACCACCCTTTACAAGGCAGGGCTTTAGTAGGTACCTACTTCTGTGCATTTAAACTACAATTAATCTACATAAGTATGTGTTCAAATTGGTTTGTTTGGTATTTTTTTGGAAAAAGTTATGATATAGGTAGGTACGTCTTAATAAATTCTACTAACATTATAAAGCTGAAAGCTTGTGAGTATGTGTATATGTGTGTTTGTTACTCAATCACGTAAAAACCGCTGAACCGATTGGGATAAAACTTGGAATATAGATAGCTGGAGACCTGGAATAACACATAGGCTACTTTTTATCCCGATAATCCCGCGGGAACGGGACTTACGCGGGTCAAACCGCAGGGAGCGCAGCTAGTAATTTAATAAAAACAAAGCCGCGCCAACATATCGTTCTAAAAGTACTACAAGTAGGTCTGTATACTTACATGAGGAGATACGTGTTTCACAAACCGCTTCCCCGCACTATGCAATACGCTCGCCCCCTGTACCAATACAGAATCGTTATCGTTATCGCACTCATTTGTGAACACAATTGGCGTGACGCAGTGGCTGTCGACCGGCATATTGAATCTCGAAGCCTCTTGAATGAAGGAGTTTATGTTGGGAGTTTCTTCTGATGTTTCGCTGGAATAAAACTTAGTTTTTGTAATACCTAATGCTTGTTTCTGCTCTCAACGGAATTTTAACGACTCTAAGCTGCGAGTAAAGTTTTTACATTCGTTAGAAAAGCTTTTTCTGAAGCGCTGTTTTTAATCGCTCGTCCCACTATTTTTTCCATACTCCATACTAACTTTCGTTCGGCGTCGGAAACTTTGTCATCTGTATGAATCGCACGATAGCTGAGAGTAGTGTCAAACGGTTGATGTAGAAGTTTGAATAGAAAATTCGAATAAAACTTTTACTTGGTCCGTGTTTTTATTATTTCTACATAATGTTTGTAGGTTCAAATTCCACCAGAGGCATTTACATTGTGAAAAAATATGTTTCTAGGTACTATAAAGGTCCATAAAATACTTAAGTACGTATCTAAGAGTTTTACGCGTTTATGTAAAATTTTAGGGTGCTGTATTTTCAGAGAGGTTAATTCCCAAATGGTCATAATTCGGTTCAACACAGAAGAAATAAATGAACGCTATATCTACGGGTGGTTGACCGTTTAAAAATCAATACAACTTTTATTATAAACGCTAAAGTTTCTTAGTAAATAAATGTTTTTTCAACTATTCACACAAAAACTACTAAACTGATTGCGACAAAACTTGAAATGTAGCCAGCTGGAGTTTCGAAATAGCCAATAGCCAACTAATTTAACGATACTCTTTCGATATCGAAATTCACGCGTCTGAAACTGTGGGACACAGCTAGAGAAGTAATAAGGTCCACAATATTTTCTACGTCGTCCCATAAACAAGAAATTGTGTTTCGTTTACAACATATTAAGGGAACCCTTTCCAAATATTTGTCACGTTTTGAAACCCGGAACCTTAATTACTTGAGGATTAGATGCTACGCGTTATCCATTCAAATTGCGGCGTTCAGTTTCAAGTTGATGCTTTATTGAAACTTAATACAAGTATTCATATTTTAGAAAGAAAGATAGAAAATCATTTTGTTTAGACAAGCACATACATTTGTTATTTTATCTTGAACAAAAAACAAAAAGAAAACGTGAACAAAAAAATAAGTACAAAAAGTAGATAGACAATAGGTAGGTATAACACAAAATTTAAGTAGGTATAACTAATAAAAACAAACCAATAATAACCAAAAAGAAGCATTGCGCTGCCCGAATAGACACAGTTTCAGCAAAAAAACTGATCCAAGTGTAATAAATAAACATAAAAGCAGCCCTGCCCCCTAGATTTAAGTTCTCCATGTTTTTTTTATTGTATTTTTTTAATTGTGGTATGTTACAATAAATAATTAGGTAATCTATTTATATATCTATCAACATTTGCGCAATGGAAAAAGCCACTTTAAAATACTATAAGTATATATATTTTAAAAATTCAGCTAAGATTCTATTGAATTTAAATTTTTATCGAGATTTATGTGAGATCTAAAAAGAAAGCATGTCAAAATTTAGTCATCTTTTAATCGCAGTATGATCAGCGATCCAATATTGACGTTCAATTTTCGCAATTTAACCTGGCTTATTGTGTTTGTCTGGTAAAAACAAATTCGTAATACTTATGTTTAAATTGTAAATACACGTTAAATTACATGTCTACCTTAAATATTATGAACAAATATTAAACTTATCGATTTAGTACCGAATTGAGTACCTCAGATTATTCATATAATAATTTCCAGACAGGGCGCACCCAACAACAAAGTGTAGCTGAATTCAGTAATACTAAATTTATGAGTAATACTTTTCCGCACCGATTGGCAACCAGTTGTTACTCGTGTTATTAGTTATTACTTATCTATATGCTACTACCTATTTCATTTTATACCAGTAGGTAGCATAGAGACGTATGACACGATAGCTGGTTGCCTATACACTGAGCGAGGAAACGTACCTACCTATAACTCATACATTTAGCATTACTTTAGTTAGTTAGTACCTTTTAGTGAAATTGGCTTCACTTTGTTGTTTGGCGCGCGGTGTGTAGATATTATTTTATAGTCTGAGAGTAATGCCTATACTCTATTCTAATATTACAAAGATGAAATATTTATTTGTTTGTCTGTAACGAATAGGCTTTGAAACTACTTACTGAACTAATTTCAAAACTTCTTTCACTAATACAAAGATACCTACATTATTGAGGAGATAAGTAACATTACATAGGCTACTTTTGATCCCGTTATTCTATGGCGATCGGAACTCACGCGGGTGAAACCGGGTGATACAGCTAGTCGTATATAAAACTACGCCGTCGAATTAATTTGCTTTGAAATAATTTTAAATTAAATTTGATATCAAATATCTCAGAACAACGTTAACTAAACTCCTTTTACTTCATTTTAAATGATATTTCAATTTTGAAGAGTATTTAACAATCAATGACATCTAATTGTACTAATACTTAGGTACTACAATATTGAGTGTAGGTAGGTGCACCACGATAGGTATAAAGTACTGTACCCATTAAAGGCCTAGCCCCCTAAAAAGACCTACCCCCCCTAAAAGGCCTACTGTCAAAAGAATCCACTTCGAATGATCTGAATAATTTGACTATTCGCGTGGAAATACTTTTTTTTATCAATAGATAACGGGCCAACTGAACGCAGCCGTCTACTTGTCGCCAAGTTGGCGGTAAACGTCAATTTCTCGTAAAGGTAAACCAAATTAAATAATGTTGTATTAATTTTTAATCGTTTCTTCTTAATTTTTGATTTATTAGCGTTTTTTATAATGTTAAGCTTTATTTGGATATACAATACCTTTTATAGAAATTTAATTTTCTAGAAATATAATTTAAATAAAACTCATATTTTCAACTTAATAAGATGATAATGGCAACGCGAAGGGAAATATAATATTATATCTAATATTACTATATTTATAGTATTATGAAGAGAAAAGATTTGTTTGTTTGTAGCTCGACAAAATGATTTTACTACGCCTGAGCTTTTCCAGTCAGTCTCTCCTCAGCGGTGACTGTCTGGAAAAATAGGCGCACGACTATATAGAATATATTTGGAGACAGTTGGCCTTCGAGCCCCTATTGGTAAACTGAGGCGTTCAAATTCACATAGGCTTTTCTCAATATTATCCCAAGATCAGGACATATGCAGGTAAAAACGTAGGAAGCGGCTACTAAAAGAATATTGTAAATCAGGGTGGTACCAAAGGCGCTTTAGAGCCTATAGAACAGGCAATTTTCGACGCAAAACGAATCGTGTTCTCCAATTTCGTCAGATAAGATTTTCAGTGCTCTTTTACTCGGGTTACGGTCGCAAGTCGCAACCTTCCTAACTCTCCCGTACCCTTACCATAAGTTGATAAGGTCAGCTGACCAGCTCAGCTGAGCTGAGCTTTATTTAGTCATCGGAAACCAATAATTGTTATATTGTTTAAAATCCCCATCTAGTCACGATTTAGTTAATATCTCCTATCATAGGTTGGTGATTTTATCATCATTATGATTTCTAAAAGAAAGAACCTGCGTTCTTTCGCTCGAGCGAAAGGACGCAGGTTCGAATCCTGTCATGGGGATTTTTTGAAATATGTTTCCTTGCTAAAAATATTTCTAAGTTTAAAATGACTAGCAATAAAAACAAAAAAGGATCATTATGATTGTTAATTTCCCCTAAAACTTCCTCCGAAAGCCGTATTTTCCCAGTTGACCTTACCTAAAAACGTGCACTGTAACGTAAACAATCTGAAATTAAATTCGTATACGAAATTTCGAGTTCCGCATGCTTGTTCTCGCTCGTTGTGTATGTGCGTGAGCGAGACCGCGCATCCATTTATTAATCTTTAGCATACGAATAGATTTTCTGTCAATTCAAAAATACCATTCCTGTGCGTGCACAAGATCAAACTATTAATATTACATTAGTATTTACGTATCAACTCATGATAGGGGTACCTACTGAAATATTTTTCTGGCTATTCTGTTTTGAGATTTTGTCAGCCAGAGTTTACATACCTAGGTACAATCCTACTAATACTTAATATTTCTGTTTTTTTAATTTAAATGCACAATGCATCACCGTAAATGACTTTTGAATATCTTTTTTCTTTGAAAATATTTGTAGTTACTCGTATATTTCAATACCTTTTTACATTTCAATACCTAATGTCAAAAAAGTATTCAAGTTTACACAGTCTGGAGAAATAATGGATTTACCTTAAAAAAATATACTAAAACGCACAAACTTACACATTCACAAAGCTACTCTTTAGTGTAAGCCATTTGGACCATAATATACTAAGTTCGTACCTTTGAAGTTTTAAATGAGACATAGAAACGGCCAGCCTTTCTTATTCTAACTTCAAAGACTGTAGGTTAGTCAATTAAACTATTCAAAACATTTGTAAATTTAGCGAAGGACCCGAGTACCTACGTATTCTATATTTTACACGTTTCAACATCGCTTCAGCATCGTTGATTTTTCTTGAAAAAGGTTCAACTTATTTCAATTTATTAAAGTTTTGTTTTGCAGTTTTTGCTGAAACTTCAAACGCCAAAGCTTTTGAAGTGTTCGAAATTTCTTGAAAAACTGTCAAAAAAACAACGGTTCAGCAGAAAAATCTAACTATGTTGAACCGTTGTTTAGACGATTTAGTTATTGAATACGCGCCCTTGTTTAAATCTCCTGATTTTAAACAATTTTGAGTTCGAAATAAACGAGGCAATTTTGTTTGAATGCTGATGAATTAATTAAACTAATTTTTAATTAGTAGGTAGTTTCTGGAAATTTTCTCAGATTTTATAATATTAATTAACGCAGTAATCATAAATATCTATTTAATAATACTTTATTAATTTAAAATATTTATTCCCTTTGACACTTGTGAGAAATAAACTCATAATATATTTTAACTAAAGTAACGAATATTCTTTATCTTGGTGTTTTTTCAAGTTACATAAATGTTTTTTTATCCTTGGGAAGAGAAAAAGACCTTCCTTAAGTTTTTACGACAAAAAAATTACGAAAAACTGACTTGAGAGGCGACGGCCTCTGTGGTGCGTCGGGCGTACGCCTGACTGCAATGCAGAAGGCTGCGGGTTCGATTCCCGTCAGGTGCAAATATGTATGCTTAAAAAAATATTTCTATCTGGTCTGGGTGTCTATGTATGTAATTACAAAAAAAAGTATAATGTCGTTTATTCGTTGACAAGTACCCATAGCACAAGCCTAGTGCTTAGTTTGGGGCTAGATTGCGCTGTGTGTAATGTTGTGCAATATTTATGTTATTTATTTTAATTGATAATAATATTTGACATGATCGCGATAAAGGTTCGCAGGAAGAAGCTATAGTATTACTTATAATATAAAACTAAGCCCCGCGGTTTCACCCGCGTAAGTCCCTTTTCCGCGGGAATATCGGGATAAAAAGTATAGCCTATGTGTTATTCCAGGTCTCTAGATACCTATATTCCAAGTTTCATCGCAATTAGTTCAGTAGTTTCGCGTGAAAGAGTAACAAATGCACATAAGTACATACATACAAACTTTATCTTTTGGTTCTTTTGTTTAAATCGATTTCTGTTCGTGAAGTTCTGTAATTGGCTTCCTATTGTTACCATATGTTTTATAAGTGTATATGTATAGCTGTTGAACTTCCTAATAAATAAATAAATAAAATAAATAAACTTTCGCGATTATTATATTAGTAAGATTAAGATATGCACCTTTAAGTAATTAAACTAACCTGCAAAAATGGGCTCCCAACATCCAATACTCCAAATTATTTTCATATTTCATCAATTTCATTACATCTTTCATTATATCCGCAGGTTTCGGTCCAACGAACAAATGTAATTTCAAACTGAAATTGTTTATACTTCTTAAAACTATTCTATGATCAGTCCGGAAAGATACCTCCGTTGGTTGAGGGACATCAATCAAAATTCCATGATAAGTATCATTGCTTTTAGCAAATATCAAAGGAATTGAACTCAAATCACTTTTGCGATTATAAATTACTTTCGTCATACCTTCCCTAATAGGTATTTCTCCAAACCCGTACAAACTTTCTTCTGTCAGTTTAAATGCCAATTCCCATATATCCTCTGATGCTATCAAAGGCCCTCTTAGAGTGTCAAATATAACATGTCCTGATGCATTTACTACGATATTTAACTCAGGTTCATCAACAATGTATTCATATTCTTTATCCAGTATCCTTCTGCCTGTCAAGGATGTACTACTCGGTTCGTAGTAGGTTAGAGTCAAATGCGTAGGCGAAACTTCATCTATAGAGAGTCGCAAACTTGTCAAACTTGTCGCAAAGCTGTTTTGAGAATTAAAAGGGACGGTTGCTATGCGAGGTCTCATCACTGTATCTTCGGTCCAAGTCCGATCCATTATAAAGGAAAATCTTGAAGGGAATCTGTGGAAGCATTGATCAGAACTGAAGTCGTAACAGCAATGATTATGACATTCTTGTGAAGTTACATCTCCAAGACCGCATGGAAGTCTTGAGGACCTGGAGACGAGACAGGATCCCAAAGAGAAGGAATCTGGTGCCTCTAAATCAGCTGTTGCGAAGTAATAAAAGTGGTATAGAAGTACCGGGGCCCCAACTGCAACTAACAGGATAACAAATGATACTTTTAGTGGCTTGCTTAATAGGAGCTGTCGATGCCATTTGATACCTGAAATTGAAAATTTGTGAAGTTTAGATAACGAGATAAAAGGGGAATTAAAGATAATCAGGGAAGTTTTCTAAAAAACTAAAGATTATTCGCTTTAGGAGCAAACTGTTTTTTCGAATCGGAATTGGCAAAAATTCCTTTATTCCCTAAACAAGAAGTCTTGCCAAACCTACGATTTAATTTAAACTTACTGGCATTAATTACTTTACTCCAAAACATTTATACTTCGCCTACATTTTTATTCAATAATAAATATTTGTCACTTTGTCTTCAGTAAAAAAAGTATTTTGCCTATACAAAGATAAGAAACGACGCGAATAAGTTTATTTCATTCATGTCACATCCTAACCATTTCGGGTGGATATCCAAATCTCTTTTTTTATACAGCTTTACTTATTGGCAAGGCGACGGGTTTATAAATAAATAATGGCGTGTCAAATGAAAAAAATAGTAACGGTAGTAAGCCTTAAAATGACCTCTAGATAGGACATAAATTGATGTCGGAACGTTCATGTCAAGAGGGGTTTGTTCAGTCTACTAAGAAAATCTCTTTACAGAAAAAGCTACTTAGGTATACATTTTCCAAATAAGCGCCTGTCTGAAATGAACAAATCAGAATAAATGAATGAATAAATTCTTTATTGTACACACCATATAAAATTACAAGATATACAGATAGAAACAAATACAGCTTAAATTTAGGAGGCACGATGGGTGGCCTTATCGCTGAAAGCGATCTCTTTCAGGCAACCTTTGGATGAAAAGGAAGCTAAGGAAGGTGAGAGGTAGGGTGTCTATACTTGAAAAGGGTAAGTTAGCTAATTCTAAGCTAAATTCTATGTACTAAAGTTTATCTAACTACGTATCGTACGTAGGATATTAAATGTCCTAAGCTACCCACGCCAAGTTTCATTTTTATTTTTTTAACAAATTGTGACGCCTTTGTTCGGTAATGTTATATTATATTCGACAAATTAAAATAATGGTTTTTATTACATTAAGCATTATCAATACCCTACAATCAACATCATTAAGTACATGGCAGTCTGTCTGTTTGTATGTGCTTAGATGCTGAAAACTACGCAACAGATTTTGATGCGGTTTTATTAGAGAGTAATTCAAAAGGAAGGTTTATATATGTACTTAGAACACATCCCCGCAGGATCGGGGCTTACGCGGGTAAAACCAAGAGTCGCAGTAAGTAATATTATAAAAGCAACGCCATTAACACCAGAATAATGCGCTGCGTGCCTTAAAAACATAAAACAATAAGAAATGCAATCCTTAATTTCGACTCGATTGAACATGCATTTGTGGCCAAATTGGAAAAAGGCGTTGGGACAGTTCACAGAGATGCAGGTTCAAGTCCTGTCGGGTGCGAAATATTTGGCAAGCATTTCTTTAAGAATAATGAGTTTAATTTAAATCCAACATCGCAAAAATAGAAAAAAATAAGTTAAGTATACATTTTATCTAGAGATAGAAAAAAATTAACCCTTGTTATAAAACTTACTTTGTTTGGTTTCGTTATTAACCGTTAGATCAACATCTTCGAACTCCTCCTTGCTTTCATTTATGCGGGGTATCATCTTTCATGTTGTTTGCTTACCTGAAAGCATTGGAAAATGTTAATAAGCTATGGCACAACGCCATTAGATAACTAGTAACTAACGACCTCCACAAATGACTAGCTTGCATAGACTTAGATAATCTTGTTTGTATCTAAGTATAAGTAAGTAAACGAGTATGTGTGTTACTAGGTACTTCACAGGAAAACTACTGAATCGATTTCGATTAAACTTGGTATGGCAATAGCTAGAGATCTGGATTATCGTATTATAGGTCTTTTGTACCGATTTTCTCATGGAATCTGGCTGTTGGTTAGGCATAGCCGAGTAATTCCCGACATTTAATTTCTACATGGTTGATTATCGATGTATAGATCATTTTCATTGCGAATGTGACGTGTAGATAAATAATTACAAACGTTATCTCAATAGCCGCAGTGTTTCATTGTTTTTTGACTGCAAAAGTCTCATACAATTAGGTGATTAATAACACTATTTTAAAGACCTTATCTTCTTCGTAACATTCTTTTAATTCGTATCATCAACGTGCATCTGGAAGGAAGTTGTTTTGCTCTATTGTTTATTAAAGTTACCTATTAATTTTCTTGTAACATGCAAAGAGGAGTTACGAATAGGCGTACCATATGTCGCGATTTGACTGGGATTGTCCCGATATTAGACATGTGGCCCGCTTTGTTTGTTTTTTTTTTGTCCCACGTTTTGATGAGACGTGTGTGGATAAGATTTGGATAAGACTTTCATAATTAGAATAAACAAATTATAAAGTGAAAAAAAACAAGTGATATGTTGACAAAACTAGAAGTCTGTAAAGCTCAAACAAGTTAAATTAACTAGAAATACTCGTAGAATGCTCACGTGAAACTCAATGTAGCGGAACACTTTAATTCTACTTGTTATTAATTTTAATTGTTATTGTATGTATGTATGTTATGTAATAATAAAAAGGGTCTCTACGTTTTGGCTTCGGCTTCACGCACGCCTTCTCAGGATCCGGGGCTCTACAGCCCCGTGACACTAGTCTTCGACACTCATCTCAGCTCTTAACTGTCCACTGTATTTCTTATTAATATTATAAACGCGAATGTTTGTATGTATGTATGGATGGATGTATGTTTGTGACTTTGTTACTCAATCACGCAAAAACTACTGAACCGATCGCAATAAAACTCAGAATATAGGTAGCTGGAAACATGGAATAACACATAGACTACTTTTTATCCCGATAATCCCGCGGAAAAGGGAGTTACGCGGGTGAAACAATGCAATGCGATTGAAACAAAAAAAATGTTTATTTGAAATACACCTAGTAATTATCTCGAAAACCGAACAATAAATAAGTAAAGTCAATTCAAACGGTATTGTTTATTTTTCTTTTTTTATACTTGTCCTGATTAGGATCGTTATGAGCATGGTAATCCTATAGAGGGTTGCAGTATAAATAACCTTTGACAAGCGCTACCTGAATAGTTTAACAAACATAGTAAACATGAAGTCGCTGTTGTATTTGCTATCGGTTGTGTGCTTGGCGGCGTTCTTTAGCTTTGAAGAGGCGGAAAGTCTACCCGAATACAACAAGAACGCTTTGAAAATGGTTAATGGAGAAGTATGTAGCACTTTTTAAGTTTATGAATATGTAGCACTTTTTAAGTTCGTTAAGACGCTGCGGTACGTACTGACCCAGAGACACGAGTTCAAACTTCGCCGCAAGTGATTTTTTAAACATCGAATGCGCGAATAAAAGTATATTTTGGAAATATAACAACTGCATACCTACTGTACAAAAGAGATGATTTTTTTTAAATTATTAAATCTAGAAATTTTTAAATAGCAATAAAAAAAAAATTGAAACACAGAATGCTTTAATTTTAGTTCTTTATACTGTCTTTTATTTGGGCTATTTATAATTTATTTCTTTACTATAATTTAGATATAGAATTCTAGAATTAAAATAAATTAAAATACAAATAAATTAAAATAAAATACAACAAATAACTATAATTACTAAAATTTAGATTAAAATGTAGCTTTGACTATAATTTAGAGGATTTCTTTTGAACGATTTACTTGTTACCAGCTTCGTTCCTAGGTTTCATGCGCGAAATCCCGTGAGAAATCATACTAAATATAAGGCTGAAAGTTTGTATGTTTGTGAGTATGTATGTTTGTTACTAAATCACGTAAAAACCGCTGAACTGAATGCGATGAAACTTGGAATATAAGCTGGATATCTGGAATAACACATATGCTACCAAAATTACTTAATATTTTATTTAATAATTTATTCGCGGAGCTCGATATGTTGCAGCTTGTTCACGAGACGAACAAGCTGGTTGGAATTACTAGCGAAATATCGAGCTCCGCGAATAAATTATTAAACATGGTAAATATCCCGTTATTAAGTAATTTTGGTAGTGAAAATAACCATGTTAGTTTAAAATCGAACACATATGCTACTTTTTATACCGATATTCCCACGGAAACGGAAACACGATAGATAAGCGTTAAATTTTACCACTATATCACTATAATTTCTTCTATGGTTTTCGCGATTTTGCATGATAAAACACTTTATTTACCGAGTTTAAACGCGTTTTATTTAAACCGGTTTTAAGCGCGTTTAAACACGGTAAATAAAGTGTTTCACTATATCACTGTGATGGTAACTGATGTCAAGATGTAACACGTTCGTCTAGACTAGAAGAAAGACGGTAATGGAACAAGATCCCACCCTTCTTCCTTAATTTCACAACAACATGGCGATAACTGTAGTAAACATTGTTAGATTTAAAAATGTATTGATATGTGATGGACGATCCTTTTGCTAGCCTTGTAGGTTACAGCTATTTTTCATTGACTACTGACTCCAGGTACTGACTCCATTGGTTCGAAAATTGGCACAGGTATCTATCTTTCTATTTATATTTTAAGGATAATCCAGAAATGCAGACCGAAATACCAGACTACGATTTTGAAGACACAACTCCAATTGAAGAGTCGGAAGAGAATCGAAAGAGAAGGGAAGCTAAAGGGGCAGGAGGGATGCCTACTAGAAAAGGATAGGATGAAACAAACAAAAGAGAAAGAACGATGACTCATGCTCTTCGTGTTTCCGCTACCTATAATAATATTTAGTTATCACCGCCTCATTCTCATCCGAGCGATGTTTCTTGCACCCAGAGCACCGAGTATCTAATCCAACAGAGCGACATCTTCATACAAGTCCTTAGCGGTAGTTGTACAACCTCTCACTCTCAGTGCCGACAGGTTCACGAAATTGAGCCGAGAGGCTCTTCGCGCGGCCTCGGCAAACCCGAGTGGCTAAGAAGTGAGAAGTCACGCATAAAGTGTAATACCTACTTACCGCTGCACGCTTGTTAGAAGCTATTTCTCTGTAGGATTAGATACTCGTTGCTTAGCACCTATATTTCTGTCCAGTGGACGGCTCGAAATTGACAGGAACTTACATTGCTGCTTTGACGTAACATGGTTCTTATCAGTGATTACCTCAAAGCAGCAATGTTTCTGTCAGTTTCCAGTGTTGTCAGTCGTCTACTGGATAGATAATTAGCCTACAGGTGCAGGGTCCGCTTAAACACCAAACCTCCTAGGAAGCAAGCAGGAGGGCTATTATGAAACAACTTCAGCCGAAACTTCGGACCCGACCGAACGTCAGTAGGTAGTTATTTTTCTTGCTGGACCTTGAACGTATAGTAATTATTGGTCCAGAACGAACAATAACTATATACCTACTGATATTTGGTCGGGTCCAAAGTTTTGGCCGAAGTTGTTTTGTAATAGCCCTCTTTATATTGTCCCTGTGTGAGTAAGCGAGAACGCTGATAATTCAGACAAACAGACAGACAGATAACAGACGAAATAATGTACATCAATGGTGGGAATCTACTCGCACAACTATTGCCGAGACGCCGTCGTTAGTTAAATACAATTGTAGTCCTTACCCAACTAACAAATCAACCTCAAATGTAGCTTTATATCGAGAACAGAGCAGTCGCATATCCGTGGTAGACACGTTTCTGCAATGCGAAAATGGCCCCACTTTTAGCACTTTTAAGTAATACAATGTATCTACAGTAGCTCCACTTAGGACTAATCGGATACATGTTGGTGATAGTTCTGTGTTATTTTTATCTTGTTGGTGTTATATCAGGGGCCTTAAATCAGTTGTAACACAATAAAGAAGCAGTAGGGTCACAGCGACACCGATGTATCAAGTAATTTGATGATATATTGGTGATTGTGATTCTATAATAACTATACATTGTTGGCTAGTATTTTGGCAGAAAAATATCAATAATAACTTTGGTTAAGGTTTTTATATAATGTTAGAAGTTACATTTCAATGTCCATTTTGTTTTAAAATTTGTGCATGTATTTAAAAAGTCATAAATAGTGTAAAATCACATGCGCTTGGAATTCTGTTGATAAATTAATGGTACAATATTAGTGTTTTTTCAGTGGGCCTCTCTAATTTATACTTTTTAATAAAATAAAGATGATTTAAATTATGAATTGATTTTGTAAGCAGCATTATACAATTCATTAGTGTTATCAATGCTACTAAACAAACGATTTACAACATCTTGCAGCCATTACAATATTTAGGGTTATCTGAAAGCAAGAAAATAACTAAGTCCGTCCTAATAAAACTTATAAATTTCTCAGTCTTCTTAATCTGCACTCAATCAGGAAAAAATGGTACCCGAGAAAATGGAAAAAGCCATTAAAAACACAAAACTTAATATAAAGTAGTTGTCTGATTAATATTTTGTTAATTTGGCGACAAAAACTATGCAATAACGCAGAAAGGTCCAGTAAATGAATTTCTGTGAATGTATATGTGTCTATTTAGGTTTAAATTAGAAATAAAAACGTTTTTATGTCAATAAAGATATATGAGCGCACACAGATCTTCTTTGTAACTTATTAACGTTATTAAAGATCCCTTATCAAATATTTAGCACTAGTGTTAATAGATGCTTATATAAATCATATCTGAGATATAAGAGCTACAATGACATCCATTATATCACGTGTTAGCTACAGTGGTGATCAATATATAATTAGCTCGATTTTAGTGATCTTAAAGCCATATTAGTTTACTATTGCGTTTTAATGGCATCATAGAACCCATTGTGCAACATAATTGTTCCTTATTCAAGTTAAAAGTTTCAATTTACTGCTGTGTTATATAAGTTGTATAAAGTAGCTGACAAAACGTTTATGTCGTTAAGTATAAAGGCAATTGAGCTGTTTAACCTTATACAGCTTTTAAGCGTTTTATAACACAGATATACAAAAAGCAGTTATAGAGTTACGTATATACAAGTTAAATATCATTACTTAGTAATAAAAAATTGCCTGTTAACTCAATTTTGCTAGTTGGGTAGTATAGGTTTAGAGCATACTTTGAAAGTGAAAGATGCTTAGTTTTCTAATATATAATACACATCATGCAAATTGATTGTTTTGTTTTATTTCACTTTATTCGCATTGAGGGTAGGTATATTCGATGAAACTCGAATTCGCAGAAGTCTTAAAAGGGATGATTTATTCTAGACCATTACCCGACCGTGCCGAGTCCGAGCTTCGTTGTCTGTTGCTCGGCCGCCACTCCGTTGCAATAAACCGATCAACTGCTAGCAGAGCAATGGACAACGAAGCTCGGCCCTGGCACGGCCGGGAGACGGTCTAGTATAAATCATCCTAAAGAGGCTCTAAAATCAGTGGCGTATCAGGACAGTGGTGGTGGGGATAATCGTCCCTAAATCGTGAGCTCGCCCGAAGCTCTCGTATTTTAGAGTTAGGGTAAACAATAAAATTCGGGTTACGATTTGCCTACACATGGGGCGATTTATGGTACGATCTAGGGTCCTTCCCATCACTTCCCCGATATTGCCACTGATTTTAGGGCCGTGTGTATAGGCCGTTTAAGTAGAATTGCTTATTCTTTATTTGGTGGGACGCAGTTGCGTCGGCTAAGACACCACCAACCAAAAAAGACACCCTGTTTTACTTTTTCAGGTACCTACAGAACTAGACGAAAAACCTAATTCTTTATGAGGTAAATCTACAACAAGAAAGCCACCATTAGAATCTGATAATGTTGAGGTGTGGAAAGAGGTGAAAATTTATTAACATTATCTGACAGATTCTTTTCACCCTCGTTGTATGGAGAAAATACAATACATCGACTTACCTATGAAAGAGTCCTCTTAAGGTCATAATAAGATGAATTATGCCCTATCAACTACAAGTGTGTACCTATTTATTGCGTACAATCGTATATCAAAAGCAATTTACCAAGCACTTACTTTCTCCTGTATCTTATTAATTTTCGTATTTCCAAGATCAATTACTGGTTTTTCTATCAAAAACAATAATAAAACTTTCCGTACAAGTTTTCTCGTCACTATATTTCCTTTTTTTCACTGTGTTTTCGAAGGCACTGTTACACAAAAATCACAGCACTATGTTAGAGTAGATATAATTACAATAAAATGGACGTTTGGTTTTGTGCATGTATTTTGTGACGTTTTGTGAAGTACACAGATAAAATTCAGGTCATACCGAACGCATTGCGTGGCGTACCTGTGTTCGTGACTCCCATTAAATAAATAAATCCTGTGACGAACACACAGCGCCATCTAGCCCCGTGGTAAGCTGCTTAGCTTGTGTTACGGTGACTAGACAACGGATATACTACTTATATTTATTTTTCTTTTGTAAATACATACATATTATTCATAGAAATACGCCCAGACCAGATACAAATATTTATTTTTAAGCATAAATATTTGCACCCGACGGGAATCGAACCCGCAGCCTTCTGCATTGCATTCGAGCGTCCGCCCGGCGCTCCACAGATGCCGTCAAAGAAATAAGGACAAAATATTCTTTTCTATATAAGTATACATATATACCTAGTGGTAGTTTTATTTTAACCTTTTTAAGTGCACTTGCGACTGCCACTAGAAATCATCAACAATTGTAACTGTAACTTTAATCATTGCTATGTTTTCTGATGAGAAAGTAGTTTCAGGTGCTCCATCAATCTGTATCTAGTTCTTTAGGAGCTGCTTGTATTGGTGGAAGTACAAAAAATTAGTAATTTTCTGATTTCTAGGATGCTATTCTGCTCATCATTCCGAAAGATCTTTAGATCTTTACTTCAAATGAGAATAATAGAAAAAATCATCACGATCGACTCTCCGACTACGGATACATCCAGTAAAATATCCACACAAAATCATCCGAAAATACATCCTTCTTTTTTGAAAGTCGGTTAAAAAATGAGACTACTTTTTTTAAGAACACCAGTTCACACACATACACTTAACGTCACGCCACGTAAACGCTTACCACTTTTGTTGTGACCCGGCTCAAATAGTCGATATAATCATAAAAGGAATAGATAAGATTGCTTTTAGAATTTCAATTTGATAATGTTGGTAGGTAATTAAACCATTGATAATATTATTCTTTGAAGATTACCTACTTATTTATTTATTTAGTTAATTAAGTACATACCAGCTTATCTCATACGTAGACATTCGAAGAATTTCCCCTTATTATTGTCACACAAAGAATATTAAAAGATTTCCGCAAAAATATTACTGCTCCCTTGCATTTTTTTGGTTTTAATTGCGTTGTTTTAATTGTATTAATTGTATTTTCAACGCCTTAAATATCAACGCCTATCGTTTCGAGGTATTTTCATACTTAGAGGTCTAGAGGTCTAAGAGGTCAAAGCAAGAGCTCTACCAAAAAATAAATGAGTTTAACTTTAAATCCAACATCGCGAAACTGAATGACGTAACAACATAATATTTAGATTTTAAGATTTTCAAATAATATTTAGACATAATATTTAATTTAATATAAAGACATAATATTAAGATTTTAATTATTATGCTGTTACGCTATTTTGGGCTAAATTATGCAACAAGGCTTGTACTATTGCCACTATTAATTTTAAGACTTCTATTAAAGATATAGGTAGGTAGGTGTACCTACTGAAAATTGTGTACCTACCTACCTTAGCTTATTTTCTTGCTGACTGTATCGTCGAACTATTCATATCCTTTTAACTAATAGCCCAGTTAAATTGTATTCTATAAGCTCGAAACATTTAGTAACAAACGAAAATTTTCTGCTTTTTCACCGAACTTTGTCCGCAAACCTCAGATTCTGATTCGCACTCCAAAATACAGACAAAATGAAGAATTAGAACTACCCCAAAACTTTGCTAACAAAAACACAATAAAACATCATATCTATTTGCCGGGTTTCACTCGCGTTTAATTTAATAACGGTATTACTACTAAAGACTGAGTTTTCGCTAAAAACACAATTTACTACACTACTCTATAATAGACTGCGTATGAAGATATATTTACTGAAACTTGTGTGATATGCTTTTGTTGCTGACTGACGGTACTGCTATTCATACCCTTCTAGGTACTGGTTGCATATCCCCGAATCCTGTGACGTGAAGCCTTCATTTGTCGACGTTTGTCGACAAATTAAGCTTTTGTCTATCGTCGTAGTATTTGTATTTGCTATGTATCCTTGTAACATGAATACACGTAGATACGAGAAATCAGTGAAACTCCTAAGTGCGAGGACAATACATTCATGCATGATTGTTATGAATAATCAACCTTTTTTTTTTTTTTTTTTTTTTAACGTCAGGAAATCGCCCTAAGACCTTCAGGCCGCTCTCGGGGGGGAGCGGCCCGGTGTGTGGGGGTCCCCTCTGACCTGTGATGGTGGGCGGCCAGAGGTATACCCACTAAAACCTGACGGTGCCTTACACGCCGCAAGTGCCAGAGCTCGCCGGAACCTTGCGGAGTACATCCGCGAGCTCTGGCGGCGGGTAGCCCTGTGGGACCTCTATCTCCAAAAATCCCATTTCTGGGTAAACCCTCTCGAGAGGCGGCGCTGGCACGCGCCGCCGCCATCTCGGGCCCTGTTAAATGGCGACGGACCCCCCCCCGAGTCCGCCGCTATGGGCTAATCTATGGTGGCTGAAGGTCGTCGCCGACCCTCCGCCTGGAGCGCCTGGGGCGACGAGTGCGCCCTTGGAGCTCCCGCTCCCTCTCTGCATCCTCTTTGGAGGTCATGACAGCCTCACAAAAGAGGCGCATCGCTTCCCAGGACTCGTCGCTCTCGATCATAGAAGACACTACGGCCGGAAGCGACAAGTCCTGTCCGACAACTGTCGTTAAAGCGCTCCGCTGGTCACTCCAGGCGGGGCACACCTCCAAAGTGTGTTGAGCGGTGTCTGAACTGCAGTGGCAGTGGTGACACCGCTCATCGCTCTCCCGACCAATTCGGCATAAGTAACGGCCGAAACAGCCGTGGCCAGACAAGATCTGGGTCAAGCGGAAGCTTAGCCCACCGTGGCCTCTGGCCAACCACCCCTCAATGACCGGTCTGACGGCCACAATGGTCCAGAGACCCGATCGCGGCTCCTGCAGCCGCGTACGCCACACCTCCACCTGGGACCGGTGGAGTTCCTCCCGACACTCCTCTATCTCCCTGAGCGCCGGGCGGTCGCCTTGGCTCCGAGCCTCCTCACGCCACTGGTAGAGCGACGCAAGGGCTCTCGCCTCAAGGTCCCAGGGAAGTGAACCAGCAAGAACCACGGCTGCCTCGCTAGATACGGTGCGGTAGGCCCGCGTAACCCTCACGGCCATCAGCCTCTGGACTTGCAGAAGTTTACTGATAACGCCGCCAGGGACGCTGTCGGCCCATACCGGTGCTCCGTAGAGCGCCATCGATCGTACGACACCCATGTAGAGCCGTCTCGTTGACTGACACGGCCCTCGAATGTTGGGTAGAAGGCGGGCAAGCGCCCTAGCCGTTCCCACCAGCCTCGGTAGTAGTTGCCCGAAGTGGGCATTAAATTGCCATCTGGAATCCAAGACCAACCCCAGATATTTTAGGGTTGGTCCTATAGTGATCCGAACCCCTCCCACTACCATGTGGTAGTCTGGTGGTAAGCGAACCCGAGGACCATGGAATATCATAGCCTCGGTTTTTCCCAAGGCAACCTCCAGGCCTAGCCGCCGTATACGGTCCACCACATGGGCGACCCCTGCCGTAGCCAGAATGGCTGCCTCGCGATGCGTTCTTCCCCTGGCCGTAACCAACGTGTCGTCGGCATAACACGTTATGGCCAGGTTTGGAAGAAGGGCACCGCGAAGCACCCAATCATACCCGATGTTCCACAGGATCGGTCCGAGTACTGAGCCCTGTGGAACACCGCAGGTCATACGCCACCGCCACCTCCCATTCTGCGTCTCGTAGGCGACCGACCGGTCGGACAGGTACGCCTCGAGAGTGAGCCGCAGGTACTCGGGAACGCGGTGGTAACGTAGCGCTTCCCTCACACAGCTCCATGGGAGCGTATTAAACGCATTGGCGATGTCTAAAGACACCGCCAACAGTACCGCCCCTCCCGCTACAGCCTCCGCCGCGAGCGTTTTTACGCGCAAGATTGCGCCGACGGTAGATCGTTCCCTTCGAAACCCGAACTGGTGCGCCGATAAATCCGGTCCAGTCCGAGTAAGATGGCTGGATAGGCGGGCGGCGATGATCCGTTCAAAGAGTTTGCCGGCCTCATCCAGCAGAACGATCGGCCGGTAGGCCGACGGAGAATTCTCCGGCCTGCCTTCCTTGCGCAAGAGAACGAGACTGCCTTCCTTCCACCGAGCTGGGAACTCCCCACGCTCGAGGCAGACGGAAAACAGTCTCCGGAAATGGTCCCCCAAGTGTCTACAGGCCATTGCCAACACGCGACCTGGTATACCATCAGGCCCGGGTGCGGTGGCTCTGACTCTGAGACGACGGAGAACCATTTTGAACTCTTCGGCTGTGACAGCTGGGTTTTCGTCCTCTGCTATTGGCTCGAGGGATGGTGGTGGAGCCATCGGCGGTGGGTCATGTTCTTCCCTTTGGGGGAAAAGCGCCTCTACAACTTCTGAAACAAAATTTGGCTCGAGCGTCGTTGTTAAAGGAGGGGCCCACGGCCTGAGCTTGCTCCTAGCCAGACGGTATGAATAATCAACCTTAGTTCCGCGAACAGTAGACATCTCCAGCACTTCAATGGAAGGGCCTATACAAAACATTGATTGAATTAGGCGTTACTTTTTACACTCTTTATAACTACCTGTATTAAAAATTAATATTTAGTTTTTAGTTATATTATGTATACCTGCAGGTATCGGGACCAAAAACTAAAGATTAATTTTTAAAATAGTTGATATGGAGTTCCGAAAAGTAACGTCTAATTAAAGAACCAATTAAAGAATAACGTTTAGGTTTTAATAATAAAAACAAAACAATATGTTTTAATATAACACTTTATTTCCGATATTAATCGCGTTTTATTCATGATTTTTAAACGAACCGAGCTTACCAAGCGAACCGTTTAGTTTTTAGTTCCGACACCTGATTTTTTTATTGATCCGCCTGTTCAGCAGCCCATTTAAAATACCTGCCGATTTATGGTACTCAGGTAAAAAAAGATAATAAAAAAGGATCTTATAGTACGGAGATATCAAGTCCACCAATACTCATAGTACTTTTACACCAAGTTTCATCAAAATCGGTTAGAAAATGTGGCCTGTACGGATTAAGAAACAAACGTTCATACATACTGACAGACGAAAGCAAATTTTGCGAAACTTGGAGCAGAGACGCTTTGGTCGCTCGGTAGCTCTGGATATAGGAGCGCTCCGCGGTTTTACCCGCGTAAGATTCCGACTGAAGTTTGCGATAGAAACTACTTTCTAAAAATGTCTCCATTTATCTTCATACCGAGTTTCATCTTACTCGGTTCAGCGGTTATTGCGTGAAGGAGCAACAAAAACATACATACACCACTCACAAACTTTCACTTCTATATTATTAGTAGGATTGAAAAGTGGAATTAGCTGTTTTTGCATAAAATAGTAAGTAGGCACTTTATTTGATCAACAATAATAAAATAAAAAAATAATAAATTTATATTACATTTAACAAATTAAAACGAAATAATTTTGCAGGCGGCCTTATTGCACAAAGCGGTTTCTTCCAGGCAACCTTTAAGTGGAAAAGTGGCTGTTTAGTTGTACTGGTAGGTCGTGTTGTGAAAAAATAAATAAATGATTAGGTAGGTATCTTAACTAATCAGCTAGATTTATGTTTTTAGTTTTTATGGCTGTATAGTAGAAATAGTTTTTAGGAAAGTGGTTTAAAATTAATCACATTATATAATCTTCCGTAAAATAAGCTCGACAGATCATTCTCTTACTGAAAGCTGCGTCCTTGTTGACGGCCAATCTACAGGTTTACCATTCGGGGTCCACTGTAGCCAACAGGCCACTCAGAGCGAAAATAAGCTAAGGTGTTATTAGCAGTCGTTAGGTCAAGTTACAGGTCTTAAGGAGACCTAACAGCTCTTACACTGTGAGCCACACCATTATATATGAAAAGCAGAACTGTCAAAAGCTCAAAGCTCAATGAAAGTTTACCGCTACGGCACAAAGTGCTACGGTGCTACGATAAGCGCACGTTCGTAGCGCCCCGACGGATCGGAGCCGAGATAAATTCGTTTAACTTTAAAAAGTTGGTGAATAATTATAGTTGTTTCTACGATTTAAAAAAATTGTTTGGATACTCTTTAAAATAAATTCTATGAAGATATTGTTTTCAAGTTTTATGTGTTAAATTAAAAACAAAGTGTTATTTTTTATAAAAGATTTGTTTATGTAGGTACATTCGTTTTTAATAGTATAAAAGTGATTAAAAAGCGTATTATAGTGAAAAATAATTGTGAAATTCGAATACTTAAAGTATTTAATATACCTATTAAAAAGAAAAGTTTGCTAAAACCATGCTGAAAGAAATAAATACATTGACGGACCTGCTATCCGGTTTTCTAAAGCGCTTAAATTTGTCACTCCTTTATCTAAAAAACACCTGAAAGGCTTTCCAGACTGGTCCCTAAATAAAGTGTTATTAAAATTTGGTAAAGTGTACAAAAAGTGTTGAAACCGACCAAAATTATTCTAAGTTTAAAGAAATAAACTAACATTCAATATTATTTAAAACCACTTTAAAAATCAATAAGAAAATACTTCTAGTGCACAGAACAAGTGATGTCCGAAAGCGGCCCAACAGCGACGGTCTTGTGATGTGGCTATAGACGAATTCCAAATCATCATCACATACTTAAAAAAAACTTAAACAATCAACGAAAATAACGTAGATGATCCCCAGTTCTGACCTTCGTATTAAATAAAAACGACTTTAAAAATCAACGAAAAATAAAAACTCGTGCAAAACAATTGATGTTCGAAACTGACCCAACAGTGACCGTAGAAAAACCCCAATTCTACCACCGTACTTAAGAAGAAAAACAGGCAAAAAAACTCCTTTTGCACAAAACAAGTGATGTTTGAAACTGACCCAACAGTATCTGACAAACCCCAATTCTGGGACTATTTCAGCATGGAAGTGAACATCAACATTACCGACCCTGCTGACGTCATTACTCCACCCGACGGACATACCCTAGTGGTCAGTGTTTACAGCGCATTACTAGTGATCGGCGCAGTCGGTAACGTCGCTGTGTTCGCGGCGCTGATGCGGTCTAGAAGACGAAAATCGAGGGTTATTCTGTTGATGACACATCTCGTTGTAGCTGACATGATTGTTACCTTCTTCGTTATTCCTCTTGAGGTTGGTATACTAGATTTTATACTAGCCATACTAAGTAGCTATTTCTTCCTTTTTCATTCATTATTATCCCCATTAAACGCTATCTATCATCGGGCAGACTTAGATCAGCCATTCTCAAAGTGTACTCGGTGGACCCTTGGGGCTTGACACAAGGCTCTGTTAGATCTCCGCGAAAGTAAAAGAAAAAAAATATCAACATCACCAACCCTGCTGACGTCACCACACCCCCCGACGGCCATACCTTAGTGGTCGGAGTTTAAAGCGCGTGTAGTGATCGGCGCAGTCGGTAACGTCGCTGTGTTTGCGGCGCTGATGCGGTTTAGGATACGAAAATCGAGGGTTATTCTGTTGATGACACATCTCGTTGTCGCAGACATGATTGTTACCTTCTTCGTTATTCCTCTTAAGGTGGAATTCTAAAGAATCAATGTTTAGTGATCGAATGGTTCTTAATACTACTTGTAGATAAGTATTTATTGCTCACTAGTTGCGTCCCGCAGTTTCAATCGCTTAAATCCTTTTTCCATGGGAATATAGGAATCAAAAGTTTAGCCGTTAGGAAGATTTTTTGAAATCGCTTCACAAGTTTCGGAGATTTATTCATAATAATAAACTAATAAATCTTTTTTTCTTTATAGAGAGCTACTCGCATGATTTATAGCTGTCTACACAATAGACCTACATAGTACACTCACGTACGAGTTACTCGTACGATGAAGTTACTAGAGTGCTACTCGATAGGCTGACTTGTAAACTAGCTCGCACTGAGTAAACAAGCTTATTTATTTGTGAAAATTTCAACGGGGAATCTTGGCGGAGAAATCGGTTGCCACTATCAGGCCTGGAAAACAAACATTTTTAATGTTCAAAATGTAAATAAAAGCTTAACGTCATCTTAGCCCTTAAACGTCCACTGCTGAACAAAGTCCTACACCATAGTATACCGAAAATGACTCCCCGCGACCGTTCTAATGTCGTCGGTCCACCAAATAGATGGTCTTCCAATACTCCGTTTCGCATTGCCTCGTGGTCGCTACTTTTTATAGCTTCTCTTCTTCTTCTTCAGCAGCATGTATTTGCCCACTGCAGGGCATATGCCTCTCCAATATCCCTCCACGCCCTTCTATCGCCAGTCCTCCTGGATATATTTTTATAGTTTACTGTGTTTTTATTTACCCATATTTACTGTCCTGTATTTACTAACACCACTAGTAATAACTTAAAAATAAACTTAAATTCAATCTTCACACTTCAAAAGCCAACGAAGAAAGTACGAAAGCGATTGAATTTAAAATTAAAGTTAAACTTTTAAATTGGACAGATTACGGGCCGAAGATATTTTTTCAATAAGTATTTGCATATTTTATTGGCTTTTCGAAATTCTTGTTAAAATGTTACTTTTATACGCTCTTATTGGATTTTAAATAAATATTATCTATCCTTAATTTATCCTTAAACTTTTGAAAACTTATCATGTTTTTATTTATAAATTTATTTAATATTTTCCTAATGTCCGCTATCGACATGTAAGTAAAATTTTCCTTTCCCTTCTCAGCGAGTTAGTCTCGCTATACAGAGAGGGAATGCTGCCAGCATCTTGGAAACTATGCCTCGTGAAGGCGTCGACGATGGCTTCTTCTTTTTTAGTTAAGTGTTTGTTTTTGTATTTGTTTGTTTATTTAAATTGTCGTTTGCTTTTTTGTTGTAATATGTGTGTGTGTTTGATTAAAGAATAAATAAAAAAACATAAATACATAGTAAAACTTGTAATTTACTGTATAAGTGCGTATCTTTACCTCATATTGTAGGAAATATTTATTTCAGTCTACCTTGATACAGCTGACTGTAAAGTTAGCGAAATGTTAGTACGAGCATTGAAACAATGCCGTTAATTAAGATAAAACGAGTTTTACTCTCGTTGTATTTAAAAAAGTTTACTAGTTAGTTTTTTCTAATAGTAATTAGAAAAAACTAACTAGTAAACTTTTTAAATTAACACGATTGGAACTCATATTTATATTTTTTAGTTTTTTAAAATAGATTTATTGTAAAAAAAAAGTTCTCAATAGAACCAATTGGATCTTGATCACTAGATCTACAGAGAGTAAAGGATATTTACACATTTTCCCAGGTCTTAATCGCGTGAAACTTCAACTTTTTTTACCTTACCTGGACGTTTCGATCATGTTACAATGATCTACGTCTCGAGGGGACTCCGAAACCACTGGACCGTTTTCAAAAATTCTTTCACTAATAGAAATGTACAAATTTCGAGGTGGAAATTTGAGGTGGAAGGAACATAAAAATAAACACACTTTTTATTTAAAAAAAAATAGCAAGCTGAAGTGGCAGTGGGCTGGCCAAATTAGCCGTAGAACCGACAACCGTTGGGGTAAACAAGTTCTAGAGTGGAGATCGCGTCTCGGCAAACGTAGAGTAGGACGTCCTCAGGCACGTTGGAGCGACGACGATTTGCGCAAGACGGCTGGCACAAACTGGATGCGAGAAGCCGAAAATAGATCTAGGTGGCGTGCATTTGGAGAGGCCTATGTCCAGCAGTGGACTACGACAGGCTGATGATGATGATACTTTTATTCTAATATTCCTGTGGTATCGGGACTTACGCGGCTGAACCCGCGGGGCGCTGTTAGTAGTTTTAATTTTTTACAAATTCCCATTATGCCTTGAAAAACGTTCGATTTAAATAAAAAGTGCTAATAAGAGGAGATTCTTAAGGAGCCTAAAGGTTTCATTGGGTTGAGGAGTGTTTATCTAGTGGTAGGTACCCCGACTTTCATTCCGACGTAGTTTCGAATCCCGTGACCGCGCACAAATGTCTTTTTCCTTGGGAAAAAATTATGTGAATATGTTATACTAGCTGTGCCCGCAGTTACATCCGCATAAATTCCTATCCCGTAACGTATGTGACGCATCACGTATGTCATATCAAACGTTGCTTAACCCGTATGATTTTTCAAAGTATCCTATATCATATTTCAACCACTAAACTATCCCTGTACCAAATTTCTTTCAAATCCGTTTAACCAAAACATAAAATCAAAAGTAGCATATAACCTTTCTCGATAAATGGACAATCAAACACAAAACGAACTTTTCAAATCGGACCAGCAGTTTTTGAGATTAGCGCGTTCAAACAAACAATCAAACTCTTCAGCTTTATAATATTTATAGGTGAATTAAGGCACCTATTCCACAAAGTTCAACTATAAGTTCAATCGGTTGAACTCGGTAGACGTGA
The DNA here is from genome assembly GCA_949358125.1 of Idaea dimidiata. NCBI lineage: Eukaryota > Metazoa > Arthropoda > Insecta > Lepidoptera > Geometridae > Idaea > Idaea dimidiata. The sequence goes on from OX442331.1 coordinate 11,298,866, forward strand.
GCAAGCTTCCTCCACTACAGCACCATAAATAGCATGGATTTAAAGTTGCTTGCGCTGGATAAATCATCTAAAATTGGTTGTAAAGGCCAATTATTATTATAGGTTTCATTCCGAGTCTACTGCTTGCAATTGTAATATGAATAACCATCTGTACGCAAATAGGTTTCCGCACTCAAACTGAGATATTGGAAATGGATTTTAGATTGGCAGACCTGGCAGAACTTTGTGTAAAATACCTAAATACGTACTATGTTCTATGATGGTTTGTATTGCATAAATCGGGAATTCTGCAAACTACATAAATAGTTAATATACCCTATTATTGGCACAAACTTTATTATTTTTGTATAAAAGTTATTATTTATTTACACCCAAGTACCCACTTTTATGTAGCGAGCCCAAAATGCTGGCTGCATTGCCACGTTGATTGGCAATGAAAAATATGTAAATACATACACATTAGATATAACTACTATACTAAAGACTCCCAGACTAGAAAAAATAAATAATTAAGTAAATTGATTTACTTTTTCCTGGGCCTTGATTCTCTAAAAACATAGCATGCGACAAGCAGGCGGGATACATGAAGATTGCAGAATCCGATTTGTTGCCGGAGTAAAATAATAGCTATTCTATAAATAACTTTAACACTGATTGGCTGAGGAACGAGGGGAGCTATTTAAATAATTAAGTAGCCCTTAATTTTGAAGGCTACTTAACTAATAAAGAAAAAAAACATTGACAGAATACGAATTAACGTACGTCTCCTGCACGTTTCCTGCATTCCGCCGGCATTTCGCATGCTATGTTTTTACCGAATCGAGCCCCTGGTAAGGATTGTTTTTTTTTACCTTTTTTCATCGAAACCTCAACGTACCCCCTACATTGTTCGTCATAATAGTTCTAAGCTTATCATGAATTTTCAAATAACTAATTAGTTATTAGACTTATTTGTTCTCTCAAAATATAAAGCCGATATATGAGTAGAGATACTCCGCTAAAATTCACAATATACCTAATTCAGTAATTGAATTCTATTGGGTTACGAATTAGATTTCATTTCAAACCGAATAGGTATTTAATTTAGGTACCTATTTATTTGTAATTTATATTTAACTAGCTGCGCCCTGCGGTTTCACCCGCGTACATTTATCAAAATCGGTTAAGCATTTTTTCTTTCATAAGAACCTTCTCCTGGCACAACAAAAAAGAATTAGTGAAATCGGTCGAGTCGTTCATGCGTGATGCCGTGACCACGCAAAATAGGGATTCATTATATAAGACTAGCTGCGCTCCGCGTTTTTACCTGTATAAGTCCCGATCCCGCAGGAAAATCAATATTTTTCTTGCACAAGAACTTAACCAATCGGGACCAAACTTAAAAATAATATAACATCACAAATAAATTAAGGTTCTAACAAAATAGTTTACATTAAAATTTGGGTCGTAAATAATTTTACAATTTTACGTAAAACACTAGTGTAGATAAATACCATTAAGTAGTAAAGTAAGATCTCTGAAGTACCTTTCAAATACTTGAACGAAAGGTCCGAGCTATAAAACAATAGGTATAGAAATATCAAGCAATAAGTACAAACTTTGTCACACAGATTGACTTTGCGAGCTTTTCTTGTCGTAATGTGTTTGTTTAACACTTCCATTTCTTTAAGATATTTCTTTTGCAGAGTAAGTGAGTAGTTGAAGCTAACAGCTGTATTCACCAACGAACCTATGCGTGGCTTAATAATAATTCTTTGTCTTTATCTTGTAAGTGATAATCAACGCCAGCGAAAATGTGACAAAACATATGGGTTCGTCTGTAAGTTTTTAAGGAGGATATACGAGGTGAACTCAAAATCCCTGACGGGTTCATCGAAAATTTGAATGTGGTTTAATACCTAGGTACTTAAGGTTTTTCCAGTATTTGTAGGTGTGTGTTTCCTACACTTTGGTGTACCTAGTTATAATATTGTATCTACTTAGTAGACGTAGTATCCTTAAAATTATCGAAAACTCCTCAATTTTGAAACATGTAGTTGGACATTATGTGCTCACAAGGTCTACTGTTCGCAGAATAACTAGTTAAACCAAGCTCCCCATAAATCGGGTTGGCATCAACGTGTTAATATTAACCCCGCCCAACGTCACAATTTTTATTTCTAATTAAATAAAAAAAAAGGAGAAGAAATGGTCAATAGAGCTGTATAATATTGTTAAGAATGAAATATTGTTCTTGGAAAACCCATAACTTCATAATAATGTCGTAAATTTTGACCATAAATCAAAAAAGTGCATATGAAATAATTATGAAATAACCTACTAATAAAGTGGCCTGGTGCACTACTCACTCGCAAGTCGCGCGATGCTCAACTGGAGCTCTATATTTGAATCAAATGCGCCACTTCGAGCGATTTAAGTACCTCGATTTCTACTTATTGTTGCTCGATTTCTATAGTTTTTCTTTGTGAATCGAATGACCACGACGAGTGGTATCAACGACTCCCCTAAGACCCAGACATCGAACGAAAATCAGCAGATATCGAATTATTTAAGTCGCCTAAAGTGCATTGAGATTAATCCTGATCAATCACGGGTCGTGTGGTGTGGTCTGCAACGTTTGAAAGCACGTACTATACGTATAGCGTGTATAGTTGTAGAGAAATTGGCTTGTTAAAACTTACCTCTGTTAATTTTAGCGCCACTCTCCCGTACATACATACTAAGTACATCTATTACACACTCTCAAGACTCTTAATCTCCAAAGTACCTACTTAGACATTTTTGTTTACGTTCCTTGAAACAATTCACGAGGATAGCACTTTGTATAATTAGTTAGCTACAAGTAAGAAGTCTCTATTACCTAAGCTTGGAGATAATTAAGCTTGAAATTATAATTAGTTAATACTTTTTTGTTTATAAAGGTATCTTTTTATTGCTGGTCTATCGTAAAGCCCACCTCTTATTAGTAGACTGGGTATAGAGACTTATTAATATTATTGTCGCAATTTATATGTACATTGATAGAGGAGATCTGAATAAACAGAAAAAAATTCATCACATGATGCTCTAAAGTGACTCGTTTCGGTGATGTGGGCCTTTGAAATTTTGGAAGAAAACTCTTCGAAAGATCTATAAAATGTCATGTTGCAGATAGGTTACCTATCGAAAGACGGTAACAAACCAAACATATTTGCCTTCAAACCATATCTCTTACCCGTCACTTACTAAAGTCATTCAATAGGTGACATTCAAAACCGTCTGAAGGCTTCGTCAATCAACAAAGCAAGGCTTCAAAATGTAACAATGGCTTCACACATTTTTTGGCTTAGGTACCTTACCTCTAAACCGTCATGGAACAAAGTTACGCAACGGCTAAGATTTAAAACGTCAGAAGTCGTCACACAACAGAGTTTTCCCGTAGATAACTAGAAAACTTTGTTGTGACGGTTTAAAACTATATAGTCTGATGGCAAAAAAGTTTGCATGTATGTCTGTATATGTAACTTTGTATTTCAATCACGCAAAAAGGAATATAGTAGCTGAAGACCTGGAATACCACATAAGCTACTTTTTATCCCGATATTTTCGTGAGAACAGGACTTACGCGGGTGTAATCGTGGAGCACAGTTAGTCTACTTTTAGTATGCTAAAAAATAATTGAAATTTTGAAAGCAGAACTGCAACTTAACAGAATCGCAGATATAACGCTATTAGAACAGTTAAGGTGGCCTTTATTATGGACATTACGTTTCAGTTTTCGTAAATTATAGGGGTTGGTCGCTGTCTGCAATATTAGGTACTTACGCTTATATTTTTTATGCGTTCTGGTTCTGTCTTCCAATTTCTTGGCCAATTTGGAAGAAATCCAAGAATAGAAAAATCATGCAGCATGAATGAATCTCAGAAAATATGATGAAAGGCATTATTTGCAAGGCTTGCCATTTCTACTTACTTAACTTCTTCTTACTAATATTATAAACGCGAAAGTTTGTATTATGTACGTCTGTACATACATACAAACATACCTATGTAATTTTGTTACTCTTTCACGCAAAAACTATTGAACCCATTGGAATAACACATAGGCTACTATTTATCCCGATATTCCTGCAAGATCCGAACTTACGCGGGTGAAACCGCGGGGCGCAGCTAGTATAAAAATATGATTGCCACTAATTCTATAGTCAAGGAATATGAGTCATACCATATGAAATGTGTTGCCCGGCATTCATGCTAAGTCATCAACCAAAATTGTCAGAAGATTGACGTGTACATAATTAGTAAACATGAGGTCTGCTTCAGACGGCTTGAATTAATGCTACTAATATTAGATAGATAGATAGATAATACTTTATTTGATCAACCACAAAAAAATAAAACACATTTAAAAATAAAATTTAAAACTAAATAAATGTCGAACAAATAGGCGGCCTTATCGCTTAAAGTGATTTATTGCAACCTTATTGGCATTGAAAAGGGACTATTAAGTTGTGCTGTAAGTAACGTTGTGATAAATACAATAAATAATTAAAATACACCATAAATAATTTACCTTAATAAATATAGCTGTATAATAATTATATACTAATATACAAATATCATGTTTTATTCATAAATGCCACATTATGAATACATAATATATATCTACTTATACCTACTAACATTAAATAAACCGTGCATAAGGTGAACTCAATCAATAAACATAAAAGTAAAGATTAAAAGGAAAATAACTTCCTTACACATAAAATATTATTAAGGACGCGACTCATGTGAAATCCCTTCCGATTGAATAGTTTTCTTCATAGCTGGTATCAAATAGATCTTTAAACAATGTTTAATGTTATTGTACATGATACAAGAAGTGTCCCCTTCATTTCAAAAACAATAAAAAATAACTTTAAATACCACTATTATACAGGCAAAGTTACCCCTGTTTTACAAAATAAATCAGTTTTTCTTTTAAATCCTTAACCGCTATATTTTCTTATAGGCATCATAATATTAGAAAATATAATACCTAGAACCCCTTCATCGTATTTTATAAAAATATTATTTTAATCTTCGTTAATTATTGATTTTACGAGAAATTGTAGATTTTTTCACGCAATTCCATCTCGCTCATTTATATACTCATACTCAATTATTATTTATTTATTTATTTATCATATGCAATCGGACAAGGACCGTTGATTATCATCTATCGCCGCCTTAACACATGACTTAGTTATATGACGTTTGTCTCTTGTCTGTCAACTTTAAAACTTCATGTGGCAGTAAAAGACAAACGATGCATAGTTATGTAGCGCATTAATTAGCGTTTATAAGTAAGAGGTAAGAGTTTAAATAATGGATATAAGAAAAAACTAAGTAAGATTGGAGTGAAGAAAACTTCTAGTGCTGTAAACTTGTACCCCTAGAACAGACTTACATTAAATTACTGAAGGAGTATGTTGCTTAATAATTATTGACATTGTTAAAAATTAGTATTTAAGCTTGAAACTATAATTTACCACCGAGGTAGCCTGAATAGTGTAAAAACCGTGTAAATTTACTTTGAGAGTTAAATTCTTAACACAGCCTTGAACAACCTTACCTAATTTGTAAATTAAATGTTCACCAGATTACTATATTATTAACAATTTTCTTTTTTAAAATGGAACTGGGTAGTTGGTTGTTAAATTAATCTAAGAGTTGTCGTATAAAAACACAACAATAAACAACATAGGTAAACAAACACGAAAGTTGGATTTATTTTTAAAGATTGTGACGTTTTTTTGTGAACAGTTATACCTACCCAATTTATCTAGAGATTGATAATTGTGTTGTAGGAACCTATACTTACCTTTCCCAAATATCCGTCTATCTATCAAAGTTTAAGAGATTCGTAGGGCCCGGAGGGCTATTACAAAATAACTGCGGCCGAAACTTCGAACTCGACCAAACGTCATTATGTGGTTATTGTTCGTTCGGGTCTTATTGTTTGTACTTACCCTTAAGGCGGCGATAGATGATAAGCAACGGTCCTTGTCCTATTGCATATAAATGAGCGAGATGGAATTGCGTGAAAAATCTACAATTTCTCGTAAAATCAATAATTAACGAAGATTAAAATAATATTTTGAAAAAATGCGATAAAGGGGTTCTAGGTATTGTATTTTCTAATATTATGATGTCTATAAGAAAATATAGCGGTTAAGGATTTAGAAGAAAAATTGATTTATTTTGTAAAACAGGGGTAACTTTGCCTGTATAATAGTGGTATTTAAAGTTATTTTTTATTGTTTTTGAAATGAAGGGGACACTTCTTGTATCATGTACAATAACATTAAACATTGTTCAAAGATCTATTTGATACCGGTTATGAATAAAACTATTCAATCGGAAGGGATTTCACATGATTCGCGTCCTTAAGTTAAGGAACCTTAAAAATACCCTAACAAAGAATCCGGCACCAACCTACTTTAACATTGTGATGTTTTAAATGGAGAACTTATTTATTTCGAATCAAAGACATTATAATTTCTTCTATGGTTTTCGCGATTTTGCATAATAAAACACTTTAAAACACTTACATGAATAAAAACGCGATTCAACCGGATAAATAAAGTGTTTTACAACGACATTATGTTTTTGAGTTTTGGCAGGAACGCCTTGAGGAGATCTCCTTCTTCTTCTCCATCTCTTTCTTTAAATTTTTGTAAAATCTAGTTCAAATGCGTGTAAATTGTATAATTTCGGGGGCATAATTATCAATTTAGTTTCGTGAAGGTGTACAAGTGTAATGAAAGTTAAAATCGGTGCAAAACCTGAACTTTGGCGTTGTCTCCAAAGCTCGCGTGAACCGTCATTGTAATGAGCCTTCGTTTACAATGACTTGACTGTTTGATTCAAATTGCAAATAACTTGCAAAAATTAATAATAAGTACTTAATACTTGACACTGGCTACTTTCCAAATGGCCATAATCGGTTCACAACCGATAAGACATTGTGTTTTGAAATGTGAAAAATATAGGGACCAATTCGACTTCCTCCCTTAGTGTTCGGGATGTCGGTTAAAAATCTTTTTTTAAACGAACATTAGGTTATATATCGGTTTCATTTATCGTTCCGTGCCGAGGGACCCAAACAAGCTCGTTCAGCCAGAAAAGAACCTGTCCCAAATAGGTTTCCAATAATAGGTACTTTTTTTGTATTACTTACTTTACTGTCAAATATGCTTTAGTTTCTTATAAGAACATTTAAGTTTAAGTAAGTAGGTACGATGAAACAGGTAGGTAGATACAAGTTACCAATTCATATATATAAATAAATAGATATGCCAGCTTGCTATAGGTACATCACTGATTCTGCAGCAGAATCGGCAGCAGCTGCCGATTTGATTTGCGCCATCTAGCGATGTTGTCTAGTGAAAGGTGATGGTGACCCTCCGTCCACGGAATTAACATTACAGTATATCAATATCAGTTCCGTGGACGGTCACCATCGCCTTCCAATAGACAACAGCGCCAAAATGGTGCAAACAAACCGGCACCACAATAAAATGCCTCTTTATAGGAAAATATATTTCTAGTGGAACCTATATTTGAGTTTAGTGTACCAATCTTTTATTTTACGGCCAAGTTTTGTTATACCTTCTTCTTTTTGGAAATCGGTTGAAGAGTCGCGTTTAGAAGAGCGTTTATTTTAGAACTGGGGCTCTATGTTTAAATCGCCACTTCGAGTGATTTTAAAACCTCTATTTTTTCTATTCTATGTCTTTATTTTCGTTCGTTTTCTCTAATTTTTCTTTGTGATTAGCACGACCACAACGAGTGGTATCAACGACTCACGGCAGGAGTCCGACATCGAACGAAAGCAGCAGATATCGAATTATTTAAATCGCCTAACGAGCAAAGAGCGATTTAAAAATGCTCCTGTTTTAAATTCAGGACCCTGATTAAAAAATCAAATTAATTCATATTTTTTCATCTATTTAGTTAATAATAAATTTTAATTTCAACGTCTTTATACTATAAAAGGTTATAATAGTAGGTACTACGTAGGTTACAAAATACATCATATTAAACATATATCATTTATTCCATAACCAAAACACACACAAATAAAAAAAATACAAAAATAAACCTATAACTAAAACAAAAGGAAATAGTCAGCACCTCCCAAGATGCTGGCGGCGTTCCTACGCTGAATAGCTGGATTAAACATTGACATCTTTAATAAATCTAAAACTAAAATTAAATCTTCGTATCATATTGTTTTGGGGAACGCCAATGCTTCGCGACAACTTATAAGACATCATGGTAGGGCGAAATATTAAAGATTGACTGCAATTACATTGAAATAAAATGTTGGAGAAGTTTAACCTACGCTAATTGACCAACTGGTTTCTGTCTTAGAAAAACCACTTTGTTAAAAAGAGATCATTTTAAGGAACGGATCATTAAAAGAAAGGTACATTTTTTAATTTAATTGTGGTCATTTCTCATTTCGGACATAAAACCCGAATCGCACCTACCTACATAATAATTATCCTTCGCGGTCGTTTTCTCTGGTTTAAATTGCAGGTGACATTTACTTTATCAGGCTGTTTTTGTCTCAAACACGACCGTACTTCAGTTAATGGGTTCAATTTGAGAAAGAGATTTTCGTATAATAAAACAGTTTAAATTAAGGGTTAGTAACAAGCAGTAGAATTATATACAGTTAAATATTTTAACTGAGAATAGTTCCCGCCTACTCCCGAGACCTTAACGTTATAGTCGCTCGGCGAAAAGTCACGTGACTTTTTGCGAACTTATATGTCAATTTCATACAAAAAAATGTGTCGATTGCGATTTAGTTAATCGATAAGAATGTTGTCTAGGGCTTGGACCGCAATCTAGTCCAGATTAGGTACACCGCCCGCGCCGCTGAACCATTGACATTATACACTGCCCCGAAATTTAAGATAAAAAAAATAAACATAGAACTGTCAATATCAAAGGAAAAAGTCAACAAATACTTTGGAGTTTTGGCGGGAACTCGTTGAGGAGATGTGGTGCTAAATTTTCATTTTTGTGAAACCTAGTTCAAATGCGTGCAAATTGTTTAATTTCATATTAATCATATTTAATCAATTTCATATTAATTGTTTGCATATTAATCAATTGCATATTAATCAATTTAGTTTCGTGAAGATGTACAAGTAAAATGAAAGTGAAAATCGGTGCAAAACATTGACTTAGTGTTGTCTCCTAAGCTCCGTAAAGAATGTTTGTAAATGGCCGCCGTGTTTACAAATGATTCCCTATACTTAACTTTAACTATGACGACTTGACTGTTTCGATGCAAATAACTTGCATATATACCTTGTATATGAATAATACTTGACACTGGCTAATTTCCTAATGGCCATAATCGGTTCACAACCAATAAGAAATAATAATAACAAATACTTAAGTGGAGTTTTTTGAGGAAATTAAAATACTGCTCACACATTTAATAAAAGGTAGGGTAGACCGAGGCGAATCCCACAGACGCGACGACAAGCCACTTTCAACCCATGAAAATTAAACTTTCCGAACAGGACAGATAAAATAGTAGATTGCTATACAAAGGCTGCAATTCACCTGAGTTCGACCGCACTTGTTCTAGGGTGAAATGCGTGACGTTCACCCGAGTTAAACACTCTACTTTTCATTTCGACTGTGAGAAAATTAAAATACTACTAGCACATTTTATAATAGAAGTATATTAAGAATCAGTTAAAATATCAATTAAATTTAGAGCATTTCGTACAATCCAAGTTTTTATACCTACTTAATACCTAGATTTAAAAAAATACACTTACTGCCAACATTACAAGAAATTTACAAATAAATTTGCGAAAAGTCACGTGACTTTTCGTAAACAATATGTCAATTTCATACAAAAGAAAATGTCGATTGCGATTTCGTTAATCGATAAGAATCTTGTCTAGGGCTTCAGGAGAGATGAAAATAGTGGGTAGATTGTTATACAAAGGCTGAAAGTCCAGCATTGCCCCTGAGATATTTTCGGCGCACGAACGATGTGAGAGCGCCAATAGTTCGAGGGTGAAATGCTTGACATTCACCTAAGTTAAACACTCTAGTCTTCATTTCGACTGTGAGGAAAATAAAATACTACTAGCACATTTAATAAAACAGGTATATTAAAAATCAATTAAAATATCAAGTAAATTTAGAACAATTTGTAAAATCCAAATTCAATTGTTTTGCAAACTATTAGCGCTCTCACTTCGTTCGAGCGCCAAAAATATCTTAGGTGAAATGCTTGACTTTAAGCCTTTATTTAGCAGTCTACTTATTATTTATTTATTATATTATTATAACCCTAGAGATGAAATGAGTCACTTTCAACCCGGCTATCTACCCATGAAAGCTAAACTTTCCGAAGAGGAAAGATGAAAAATACATTTCTCATAAAAATAAATTAGGAATATTTATTTAGTAATATTTACTAAGAAATATAAATATTATGGCTCTATGAATACTAAACTTTGTTTATTGGGTAAGAATTCTAATATAAAAATCTCAAAAACAGATGCCGGAGTCGATTTCAAAGAATTTGTTGGAAAATATTAGGTACCTATTCATTTAATCAATAAAAAGGTCTCACTTAATAAGTTTTCACATTTTCTAGTGAAATGTGAACTTCGTTCATAAAACGAGTTTTTATTAACTTGGTTCCTAGAACTTAGATCGAGGAGAAATTTAATATTAGGGGTTAAAGTATGAAATTGCCGATTTGTACTGAAAATCTTAATTGTTTATTTTTTAAATTTTTAACAAATTTATTTAATCAAAATAGTTGCCATTACTATCTATACATTGCTGCCATCTAATGGGATGGTTATTAATGCCTTTGCGATAGAACTCCGACGATCTAGACATTTGTGAAAGCATTTTGTACTGCCTCCTGGGAAGAAAACTTCTTGTCACGTAGATAATTGTCCAAATCACGAAAAAAATGGTAGTCCGTTGGAGCAAGGTCTGGTGAATACGGAGGATGACGAATGGTTTCTAAGTGCAGTTCCTGAAGGGTCAAAATGGTTTCTCGTGCTGTGTGAGGTCTCGCGTTGTCGTGGAGCAATAATGGTGAAGATCGATTCATGAGTCGGGGCTGTCTGGCTGAGTACTGCTAGTTTTGTCAACATGGTTCGGAGTTTGGCACAATAGACATCTGCCGTAATTGCTTGACCAGATCGAAGAAAACTATAGTGAATAACACCATGCTGAGACCACCAAACAGTTACTATTACCTTTTTATTGGTAAGTTTTGCTTTAGGACACTGTTGTGGCATTTGACCTGGGGTCAGCCATTGCATTTTTCTTTTCCGGTTATCATAAAGAATCCACTTTTCATCACATGTTAAAATTCGATCCAATATTCCTTCATTTCTGTACCGGTTCAACAAGGCAACACAAGTTTCAACACGCGTTTCTTTCTGCAGATCAGTCAAATCATGAGGCACCCATTTTTCGTATTTTTTTATTTTATTGATTTGACGCAAGTGAGTCAATAAAGTGGGTAAGGTAACGTTAAGCCATGCCGCTAATTCCTGGGTAGTTTGACTAGGATCGGCTTCCACTATCTCTCTTAATTCATCGTTATTCACCTGTGTCGGCGGTCTTCCTCGTGGCTCGTTCTTTAAGTCGAAATTTCCATCACGAAAGCGTTTAAACCAAAATCGCACGGTGCGTTCATTAGTAGACCCCTCTCCAAACGCAGCATTGATATTGCGGGCTGTTTCTGCCGCGTTAGTTCCGCGTCGGAACTCGTATTCAAAAATCACTCGAATTTTCGCAGTATCCATCTTTCTTGTCTAAATTGAATAACAAAAACAATTGAAAGTCGATATTCAAATGTTTCACATTTTTTAAAAAAAGAACATCACAGAAACTATTTGAAAAAAGTTTCATTCGAAAACCTCAAACCATGAAGATTCTATGTCAATGCAAAGAACCTATTGCAATAAAACGGCAATTTCATACTTTAACCCCTATTATATTGGGCCCTTATTTATTTGATCGCACATCGAAAGCAAATGTCGTTGCATACATTTTATTTTTTGTCAATTTGTAGTGTTAGTAATATGTACCTAGTACCTACTAACATGAAAATGGAAATTTGGCAATCGGTTTTTCTCGGTCCGTTTGAGCGAGCTCGAAGTGCTTGTATACGCAAGTGTTTTATAAAGTAGGTAGGTAGGTATATTATTAGAATACTAGCTGCGCCCCCCGGTTTCACCCGCGTAAGTCCCGTTCTCGCTGGAATATCGGGATAAAAAGTAGCCTATGTATTATTTCAGGTCTCCATGCAGCTACCTATATTCCAAGTCATCACAATCGGTTCAGAAATTCTTGCGTAAAAGAGTAACAAAGTCACATACATACTTTCAAACTTTCGCGTTTAAAATATTAGTAAGATTAGATTATAAAGTAAATTGGTAGATATCGACTTTTCAATATTATTAAAAAGTAAGTTGGTGCCCCTGGGGCTCAGCTACTCTACATCTACACTAATATTATAAATAGGAAATGTATTGTTTGTTGTGTGTATCTTTCTAATGAAAACACTCAAAAGCTACAGCGCCAATTTCACAAACCTTTCACTATTAGAAAGCTACATTTACTGAGCAAAAATAGCCCTGAGTGAGGGCTATTTTTGATCCCGAAATTCCCACGGGATCGACTCTTACGCCGGTGAAACTGCCGGACGCAGCGATATAATAGTCGTGTTATGTATTATATTACTATTTATCTTCTTATATATAAAATTGAATTCCTTTATCCCCTAATAATGGCATCACGCCCGAACGGCTACACTGATTTCGATAATTCTTTTTTTGTTGTAGGTATTTGTTAAGATCAGGAAAAGGTTTCTATGAAAGAAAAACTGCTAATCCCCATTTTTCTTAGCCACGGCATCACTCGTAAACGGCTAGACAGATTTCGCTAATTCTTTTTTTGTAGTGTTCGTTATGATCAGAAAGAGGTTCTTAAGAAAGAAAAAATGCTAATTATTGAATATCGTGACTTACGCGGTTGAAACCGCGGGGCGAAGCTAGTTATATATAACACCAACGGCCCTAGCCAACATTCTTATCGAATAACGAAATCGCCATTCGACAGATTTTTTTGTATGAAATTGACATAAGCTCGCGAAAAATCAAGCGTGACCGTTTGTCAATTTTATACAAAAAAAATCGGTCGATTGGCGATATCGTTATTCGATATGAATGTTGGCTAGGGCCGCAGAACGGCTGAAGTGTTCGGAAAGGACTGGAATTTGGTACAGGGTTAGTTTAGGTGTAGAAATAAGATATCGAGTACTTTAAATGATCGTGCAGGTTTAGGAATGCTTGGTATGACTTAAGTGATGAATCAAACTTAAGTTCGATTGGGGTGAAATTTTAAAAGGGTCAAAATATCTTTACAAATTAATAAAGTCAGAGAAATAAAGAGGTGAAAAGTAAGGAAAAGGAAGGGCCAGGATGGGGGCAATGGGTGGGCAAGTGGGACAAGGGTAGGGGCAAGAGTGCGGCAAGGGTGAAGGCAAATGGGTTAAGTGGAGCAAGGGTGGGGCAAGTTATCCAAAAGTAACTTTGTTTGTCTGTTGATACGCTTTCACGCATAAACGGCTGGGCATTAAAACATAAACAGATGAAACACTTTGGGGCAGGACATTAAAAATACTTCTTAATCCGATATTCGCACAATATAGAAAATTACGCGGTTGAAACCGCGGCACACAGCTATTTATCCATAAAAGTCTTAGTCTTGACTGACTATGCCCGGTTTCTGAAGTCTGTTTGTCGGTGGTTTATCTATTCGATATCGCTATTGGTTCGATAACTAGCGTCAATGCGATTCCGAACAGCGGAGTGACAGTGACGGCTTGTCACAAGCATTGAAAAACGGAGACAGATAACTGGAATTCATCTCAAGGCTATCATTATTGAATCAATAATGTATATAGGTATGGTAGTAAGTTTATGTCAGAAGTTCAGAAACCGGGCATAACTGACATTACTTACCTAATCATCGGTGCTCTAAGCTGAAATTAAAAGTATGTTATGTTATGTAGCTAGTAGGTATACCTACGACAAAAATACAGCTTGCCGAGTACATAAAAAACGTTTTCCATGAAATACTTCTTTCCTACTTTTTGCTAGCTAGGTTTTTTAATAACAATGAGAAAGTGGAAGTGTGAGAGGCGTATTAAATAAGGCTAATCGAGTGCCTATTACTTCTATTGTTCTTGTAATTATAATGAATCTCATTGTTTTGTCCATTAGCCTCAAAACAAAATATGGCTTATTAACGTTTGGGACCTGTGGGTCAATTCGACATAAAAAAAACGTTAGATACTACTATACATAACTAACTATAGATATGTAACTACTTAGATACCTACCTATATCTTGGTTATGGCCTATGCCTGCGATAGACGTAGAGCAATTTCCGTGAAACTTTTAGAGAATCATTTGTTTTCTTTCGCGAACCTAAGCCGTGTTTTCATTACGGAACTAGTGTCGCGAAAGTTATAGTCATCTTTGCAACAAAATATGCGTAGCACCAGTGAAAATTCTCCTGAATTTTCACTGGTGCTACGCATATTTCGTTTTATCAACGCGTCCCAATTAAAAGTTCTACCTACCATATTTATGTCGATCTGCTTACCTATCTGTTGTGAGTAGGTTGACATGAAAAAAAAACCGTCAAGTGTAAGTCGATTTCGCGTACGAAGGGTTCTACGGAACGCTATTACTAGTCCAGTCTAGTCGGTTCAGTGTTTATAGATAATAGTGTATTATTATAGTACCTACGCTATTATCTAAAAACACTGGACCAAGCGAAATCCCTAACGCAACTTACGCTAACTTATCACTAGATGGCGTCAGTGGTAAAAATACATAGCAGTATCATTGCGTTTATATTTGCAAAACACGTTTGTTGTAGGTATGTTTTTGTTGGTATTTGTTGTTATATCGGCAACAGAAACAGAAATACATCATTTGTGAAAATTTGAACTGTCTAGTTATCACGGATCACGTTTTTACCCTTTGTATACGAAACCCTAAAACGCTCGGCTAACGAGTCCTACTCGGCTTCTGATTTGTTATTTTTTAATTTGCTTGCCAATTCTACAGACTTTTTGACCACTGGCTGCTGGACAATCATAATGGACATCATTTTGAGACTTGTCTGGTAGTTTTTAGGGATCCGTACACTTAGGGTAAAAACAGAACCAAATTACTAACTTCGCTGTCTGTCTGTCTGTTTGTGCGTCCGTCCGTCCATTTGTCTGTCACCAGGCTGTATCTTGAAAACCGTGATAGCTTGACAATTGAAATTTTGACAATAAATGATGTACTCGTATTTTTTATTCATTTTCTTTCCTTACCTATTATAAATTTTACAAATTTTTAACAGGTACTTAATTAACTTATGTAACCTCTCGCTTTTCGGATTAGTTACCGTTTTCCTTGGAACATTGATGCATTGAGGTAATCACTGGTATTACCAGTTACGTTAAAGCAGTATATATAAAGTATCTACTGCAAAGTTCCTGTCAATTTCCACTGTTGTCAGTCGTCCACTAGATAGAAAATAAGGGCTTAGGTTACATTATGTATGTACCTGTTGTTAGGTAGGTATGCCAAATTTTGGTTGAGCCGTTTTTGCGTAGCGTAACAAACAAACAAATAATCAAACACCCGCAAACTTACGCATTTATAATATTAGTGGGATCTATAATAATAATGTAAGTAGGCATTTATGTACATTATTTATAATTGGGGCTATTGTCTTACTAAAATCACGACATATTCGACAAATATTCGGACAAAGGCCCAATTTTAATGTTCGGTCATAATGGTTTAATGATGGCACATATTTGTCGTGGTCAGTAACATCGTTTCACAATTAAACAACCGTCCGCGTCGTTCATGACAATGAGTTGAGGTTTACAGAAATACACAATGGTGGTTAAATTATAACAATCCAATTTATGTACAGTAAGTTGAAAAAGTCACTGATAATTTCCGTATCAGACGATCGATCTCGCATCGTAGCGCACCGTAAACTTATGAACCGACTATTATTTTATATCGTGTGTTTTAGAATAGGTACTCCTAATAATAAATCTTACTAATATTATAAACGCGAAAGTTTGTATGTATGTATGTGAGGTTGTTACTCTTTCACACAAAAACTACTGAACCGATTGCAATGAAACTTGGAATATAGGTAGCTGGGGACCTGGATTAACACATAGGCTACTTTTTATCCCGATATTCCCGCGGGAACGGGATTTACGCGGGTGAAACCGCGTGGCGCAGCTAGTAAATATATAAGCCCCAAACTAAGCAGTAGGCTCGGACTATGGGTACTAGATAACGGATATAGGTACTACATATTATACTTTTTTTTCGTAAATACATACATATCATACATATAATACACTCAGGACCAGAAACAAACATTAATGGTCAGCATAAATATTTGTTTTCGGCGGGAATCGAGCCCGCACCCTTCTGCGTTGCAGTGTGAGCTTCGCCTGCCGCGCCACAGAGGCCGTCATAACAGTTGGAAATTATTATTACCAATATGTGCGGGGCGGTGCGGTTCGATCGTCTGGTATGGTTACTCGTATTAGCGTGCAAGCAGCAGCTACCGACGTCTTATCTAACGTAAGTTTAAAACCGAATACATAAACGAGGACACGTTCGATACATCGCGTCGAGACGCTTTGACGTATCTATGGTTACTTTACCTTTTTTACCATCAAATTTTCTATGGATACTGTGACTGTTAAGTACGTCTAACAAATTGCCAAAGGCTAAATACCCTTACATATTCTCAGTTTCACCAGTTTACTGCTGAACATATGCCATACAGCACCACAAATAACGATCCCAAGTTGCCTCTATCCAATGCCTCCTCGCGACAGCAGTAATACCGTCGGTTCACCAAGTTAAGGATGATTTATACTAAAACGACGTCACCCCGCCCGTGCTGAGTCCGAGCCTCGTTGTCCATTGCTCTGCGAGAATATTACTCCGGTTCCACTATAGCCCTAAATATGCGACAATGTGAATCATATGATCATTGTAAAATTAAATGTAAAAAAAATATATTTGACGATTGTAAATAAAAACACGATCACTAAAATAACCCATGACTTTCTTGTGGCTTTTCTCATCGGAGGGCGCGTTCCGAAGCCACACTAGAGTCATTGTTGTAAGAACACTTGACGTATTTAAAGTGATCGAATACATCTAAATAAAAATAAATAAATTTTGAAAGTTGAGCAGCCGATCGGTCCGTCGCAACCGAGTGGCGACCGAGCAACAGACAAGCTCGGACTGGACACTGCCGGGTGACCGTCTAGTATAAATCATCCTTTAGGTGGTTTTCCATCACTTCTTTTCGCATCGCATCGTGGTCACTTCACTACTCGAGAACTTTACTCCCCAACGGATATCCAGTCCTTCGAGCTAAATAGCTTGCCCATCCTAACGGAAAAACTAATAAACTCAAGGACTACGCCCTTAAGTTTCTACTCAAAATTTGCTTTGCACAGATGCAATCAGCTTCTATATGAATAGATAAGTCTGTCAGAGGTAAAAATGAGTAAAACAACGCAAAAATAATGCATGAGAAAGTTGTTGATTTATTTTAGCCGCGTCCTCAATGCTTCTTTCCACAGATTATTTATTATTCAATGATCGTAGAAAAAAAATTGTTACATACTATTTACATAATACATTTACTAGCAGCGTCCCGCGGTTTTATCCACGAAATTCCTGATCACAGGAGAATTTTCGAAAAATCCCTTTTTAGTGGGTACCTATATAATACACCCTACAAGTTTAATGTATAATATCTAGGTAAAGCAAAAAGACTAGGATATTCGTAGAAATTTATAATTACATACCTTCAGATTTAGTAGACGATTTACAATGATGGACAGCCTATTTCTCAACAGAAATAAAGTTTAATTATTTATTTGGATTTTGTACCATATTCCAAGTGTTATAAAGTTTATTTTTCTTTAAGGGATGCGTAAGTTTTAGAGCTGTTATTCATTCACTACGTCCCGCGGAGTCACTTGCCTAATTCCCGATCCCGCTAGAATATCGGAATCAAAAGAAGCCTATTACTTCTAGATAATGAAGTTTCCTATTAGTGAAAAAGTTTTAAAACCGGTCTAGTACCTAGTAATAGTTATAAGCAAGTAGTAGTCATTACAAACATACGAATAAATCTTTTCTCTTTATACTTAATACTAGCTGCGCCCCGCGGTTTCACTCGAGTACGTCCCGATCCCGCGTGATTATCGGGATCAAAAGTAGCCTTTGTGTTATTCTAGGCCCCCGGCTACCTATTTTCCTAGTTTTATCCCAATCGATTAATTAGTTTTTGCGTTAGGAGAAACAAAGCCCTGCTTTTATATAGACATACATACATACAAACCCTCGCGTTTATAAT